>JAJJWW010000488.1:0-600000 GCA_023531295.1 Papaver armeniacum
TTCTAAATCATTAAAATTTTATTACAAATTAAACAAAAAAGTTTACAAAAACATCGACTGGAAGACGAGGCCCAGGCGAATAAGCAAAAAAACTGAAAGAAGAAAGATAAAAACACCTAAGCCCAATAAATTCGGCCAAATTAAGCTTGAACTGAAATAATCTGCTCTTCCATTCCAAGGCACCTAAGAAAGGAGGTTTTCATTAAATTCAATCACCTCACCTCTATCAAGAGATGAGCCTTTCTTCCATCATTTGTCTGTTGAGAAATTAATTTCTCTAAAAGAATGTCACGAAGGAGATCTACTTATTCTTGCTCTTATCCTTCACCGTCTCTTTCCCAACCATCAGAGAATCTTCCTGTTTAGTATAGCGCTGTGGTCCAGACTGAAGCACACATTAGAATAGTGTCTTCTTATGGCCCATTCCCAGCACCAATTAAATGCATTCTGACAGCAATAAAATTTGTAGCCACTCTGTATGCCACCAAAGAATCGCACCAAGATAACTACCAAGATCTACATCTCCCCACAAAACCATAACCGTAACTACCAGATTCCCTTTGGATGCTCCATCACAAAGATATGAGTACTTGATTCTCTCACAGAAATCTAAAGATACATTCCTTTATCTCTCGTAGTTTTAACCTTCACACCTTTGATACCAAATTCTCGTCATGATGCTCATATCATATATAGTACCCCCGATTTTACCTTTCATCCTCACACTACATTCTTTTGTAAACTCGTAGAATTCTCATTTTGAAACTTTTCACCTCCGGAACTTCCTCATCATAACACACTCGCTTCTCGGTAAACCGGAGCTCCACCATTGTAGTAAAAGCACAGATATACCAAATTTCTCTCACCGCGTAACTTTCCTTCCGGACACATTTCAAGACATCCATAAAGCTACAAGGATGTAAAAATTTAAAATCCCTCCAAGCCAGCGCATATTTTTTCACTAAAATCACAATGCCACAAGATATATGTTCCATTTATCATTCCCATTCCCACACAAATAACATTTAGAAACAGATGGAAAATCCTTTTTCTATAATTTTCTTCATTGCCACATGCATTTCTAGGATTTTCCATAATTAGTAGAAATTTTAGGATGGTCTGATTCTCCATACGGTTTACCCAAGTAACTTTAGGAAGTTTTTTAAGATTAGCTCCCCTTTGCACTTCTAGCTGAAAATTTTCCGATCCCAGGATCAGAGTCCATATTAGTCTATCTTTGCCTTCTCCAATTCTTGGTAGTTCCTCTGTAAAACAAATTCCACATTTCTATGGGGCATATTCCATTTACCATTTGCAATTAAGATCACTTACTTTCATGTCCTTATGTTGTGAAATAAAAGTATTATACGAAATAATTCATCAATGTGTCTTCAGTAATCCTTATCCCTCCACCTTTGAAATCTCTTTTCCGTCTCAACAAGCCACTGCTCATGATGCACTTCATCCATAACCAATTTCAGCCCGGCCATATTGAAGTTTTATGATACTTTATCCATTCTCCTTTTCTTGTCCTTAAACTTAGCATTCAAAAATTTTGTCCACTCTTTCTTTCTGTCTTCATTTTCCAGAGAAGCTTCATGAGAAAGAGCTTTATTCATAGTTTCAAATCTTCTTAACCACTAATCCACCCTCATTGATTGGAACTGGAAATCTCTTCATACTTATGATGGTAAGCTTCCTTCGCTGCGGGATCTCGACCATAAGAAATTTCTTAATCTTTTCATTCTTTTATCCACATTTTTGTCCATTTATATCTTGAAATATATAAAAAAGCAGTTATCTTGCTATACAGACTTCTGTTGTCCCCAGAAAAAAAGACCATTTTTCCCATCCCAACTGCTAACATTTATGCATATACTACCATCCCCAAGCTTAATTTGATTTTTAACTCTGCCAGGGACTTAAAACCACTCCCAAAATATTTGTCAGGGAAAATCCCCGAAAGTTCCATTTTATGCTCTACGGCTATAGTTCTTCTTTACTTTCACTTACTCACCAACAAAACATTTGCTCTTCATCTTATTTATCACTTGACACGATGCCCTCGATTAACACATTATGACTTCCATTAAATTATCAAGTGATTTTTTTATCCATTACAGAATACAAAATGTCATCTGGAAATAACATATGTGATGTGACAACCATTTCTGTTAATCATTGGTACTATCTTTCTTTCATCCTATGTATTTAGAGATATTCTACTTAAAATACTCTTGACCATTACAAAAAAACTAGGAGACAAGGGATCCTTGCTTGTCTAAGTCCTCTTCCAACAGAAAAGAAACCCAAGGACCACCATTCACTAATCTTTGAGATTTTAGGCTGAGTTCCGACAAAGTTCTAAGCGATTAATTCCAACTTCAGAACCAAAGTGTCTTAAGGTTTTGAAAATTCCCAGCTCAAGGAGTCATATGCTTCAGTGATATCTAATTTCAAACAATATTTCCTCTCTTCTTTTACATCTAACTCATTTTATCATTTCATAGCTAAATATTTTTTCTTGAATATTTCTGCCTTTTATAAATGCTCCTAGCGACCAAGGAAATTATTTTTTTCAATCAGGTACCAATTCTAGAAGTTATGATTCTTGTTATTATCTTAAAATGGAAATTCATAAGCCCAATAGGCTGAAGTATTCTGCCTTTTGCACTGGAACTTTAGGTAGAAGGAATAGAAAATTTAGGTTCATACCTTTTGGAATAAACCTACCTCAGCGGTGTTGAATAGCCTTTACTAGATCATGACCAACAACATTCCATGCCAAATTTATAAAACTTCCGGAAAACCATCCAGGCCCTGGAGGCATTTTCATCCATTCCATATCTTTGCTTCCTTGATTTCATTGAGGCGGAATTACATCAAGAGAAAATTGTCTTCATCGAGTTATCACTTTGGTATCACATCAAAATCTCCTCATCATAAATAAGTAGAGTTGATATTCAAATTTTTTTGAAAATGGTTTACTAAAGTGTCTGACTATTTGAGTTTGATCAACCACCATATTTCCCAGGTATTATCCTCATTTCCAGGAATATTATTATGAGCATATCAAGTCTTGGTGGAAGTATGAAAGAAGAAGGAATTTGCCCCCTCCTTAATCCATTTTATTAAGCTTTAGCTCTAGAAGTTCATTATACTGTTGAGAAAGTACTTCTTGTTTTCCTACATTTGTCACTAAATATTAAGTAAATCAACACTTTCGAGATTATCCAGTTAGTTGCGGCCTTTTCTACCTCCTCTTCCCTTGCAACATCTTTACATTCAAATCACCAAAAACCTCCAGTTCCATTTTTTTACTACCTCTTTGAATCTTTTTAATTTGGCCATGAATAAAAAATTTGGATTACCATTTATACTACTTGCCCAAGAGTTTTGAATCATTTATAAAATCGGATGAGAAGTCCACGACGATATACGAAAGGGAATGTTTTGGTTTGGTATCTCCACAGTATTCCCCATTAAAGGTCACTTGATCTGAAATACCCACTACTTCCTACCTTGTACCGCCAACCATCAAATTTTTCCAATACATTTAACATTGAAGAAAGCTTATCTAAATCACATAAGATTCTTTTTTTCCAACCCGTTTGTTACACCATGAATATTGTATTCCACTTTTTTGGAGCTTGTGTCAGCTCACAAAATTTAAACTATCTCTAAATTCTTGCGTAGCAACTTTTAAAGGTCTTCTACCACCAACTTTTTCGGTTGAATTTAGAACCACATTAAAATCTCAATAACTAGCCATGGACAATCCATTTTATGTATTTGTGCTAAATCTTCCCATAAACTTCTTCTCTCAACAGTTAAACATTTTCAGAGAATTCAGTTACAAGAACTTCTCCAACTTGTTTGTTATGGTTGAGTTGTTGTTGATATAATCTTAGGTGTTGAAATAGAAGAATGCCAGGAAAACCCATAAATTAGCTTTACCACCATCACATTAGCATTATGAATTAACACTTGATTCATACCAGTGCAACCTCAAATTTTTACATACTTTCCAGAACACTTAATTTTGAAGTTCACCTATCCAAAGTAATGAGGATTAAATTGTTTCACTAAATTTACATGAGTTTATCTTTGGCTTATATTCTCTTGACCTCGATATTCCGAGAACATAACTCTCATTTGCTGTAGATTTGAGAAGATCCAGGGCTCCTCACCCTTATTTTGTTTAGCTAAATTTCGATAGGTTTGTTTTCTAGTTTGAACAATTGGGAGGAATAACGAATGTTTACCTTTACTTACTTTGCTTATACTTTCCTCAGCCTTTTCTTTGTTCACACTTATTTGTTCTTCAACCACATCAATCAAGATACATGAAATTTGCTTGACCAATTGCAGAGAATTGTTGCTGAGCCTCATTACAGATGTTTGTCACTAAATTTTCTTCCTCCTACCACCACCGGTACTCTCCAAATTATTTGGAATGCCGTTAGCTATATGTATTAATCTCTCCACTGATAATGCAGGGAAAACACTGGGAATTAATATCACCAAAGTTATAGGGGAGATATGAATCGCATCTACTGCCTCATTATCACTTAACAATTCCTCATGGATAGATAGCTCCTTTTCTTTAGTAGCCGGGGTTTCCAATTTTGTATTTGAAGAGTACTTAAAGGTGATGGATATCAAACCAACTTTTGTTGATTCTTTTTTTGTTTTTGTCTCCACACCTTCTTTGGCACTTCATATTGATCACAGTACCAGACTTCACTTTGTACTGACTCTTTTCTCATAATCCTACATTCAGAATCTTAAATGCCCATCATCCTTACAAGATTAATAAACTAGGGGTTTAGGAATTTGAACTTCTTGTTCAAAATTACCATACTTGGACTTCACCAAAACATGATGAAGAATTGAATTTGCTAAATCCACTTCAACAGAACACTAGCATAATATCCACTTCCCTTTTAGAGTTACCTCATCCACTTTTATAGCTCTTCCAATAGCATCTCCAGGTGACAAATTTTTTCTTTCAAAGACTCAATTTCTAATCTCGGAAAATTTACCCACACAAAAAGTATGAGTTGATTTTGAGCAGCCGGATTGAAATTATGCTCCCAAAATCTCAATTTAAGAATCTGAGAATCCACTTGCCAGAAACCATTCCAAATATACTTCATATCAGATTCATTTGTCAACTTAATAATGAAATAACCTTTACCCAAGGAGAATCATTTGATAACTATCTGAAGTTTTCCTGTTTCTTCAAAAGATTCAACAGCATAAGCAAATTTCATCTTAACAGATCCAATCTTCCACTAAACTATTTCCATTCCTCAAGACCTTCATGATATCTTCATTAAAATATATAACGTGGAATTACAGGAGGAATTTCAAACTTACCCAAAGGTAAGAGTAATCCTTGACACATTTTGTGTCTTGTTCGTTTTCGGTACAGAGGGTGCAGTATCCCATCACTTCCATGGGATTACGCATTCACGACCATTTAGGTGGTGTATCCACATACACCATGTCCCGGCTGCAGGGCTACGGGGTGATTCCCCTTCACAATCCTGCGAGCTGCAGAGCTACTTGGGGAGTCCCCCTTTCACAATTCTGCCATGGCGATTTACATGTTATGGTTTACACAGTCCTACTAAAAAGAGAGATTCAAAAGTAATAGGGTCAAGTCACGTACCTCGTGTACATACCTCTTTCACGTGGATCGCTGCTCTATAAAGCGCCAACTCTCTCTCCAAGCCTCGGGCCTTCAAATCCCGTTTAATCAGTTCATCTCAGGTCAGTTTCGGTCGTCCTCTATGCTTCATTCTACCTTCGGCTCGTTTGATGCGCCCTACTCAAAAAAGGGCGCATTCACTACATCATACTGAATTTGCATTCACTACATCATACTGAATTTGCATTCACTACATCATACTGAAATATGTGCCAACAAGATCTGTAAAAGCTGTCAGAGAATCCATCTGGTCCTGGAGGGATGTCAGGATCCGTTTCAAAAAGAGTTTTCTTGATTTCCTCAGTTGATGGAATAGCATCTAACATTTCTTGGTCTTCTTCAGTTTTTACTATTGGAATCACATCAAGTAATTAATTTGTTATATCGACTTCTTTAAATTTAAATTTCTGCTCAAAGTGATTAATGAGTACTTCAGCAATCTTTCCTTGATTTGTAATAATATCATTGTTATCATCCTCTAACTCTCCAATAAAATTTCTGGCTTGCCTGATTTTAAAATTAGTATGGAAAAAACCAGTATTTGCAGATTCCTCCTTCACCCATTTAATTCTAGCCTTCATTTTCATTATTGTATTCAACTGCACTTCCTTGGAGTTTAGATCATTTTATGCTTCCACAAGATTGTTTAATAATTCATCATTAAAAGGATCTTGACCAGATAAATTCATAGCTTCTTGAACTCTTTTTTATGCTTCTTTGATCTTCACATTCACATTACCAAATACATTCCAATTCCAGTCAACCAAAATTTTCTTGAGCTTTCTTAGTTTACTTTGAAAAACATAAGCAGGATCACCCACTACTTTCTCAGACCAACATTTATTCACAACCTCCAAAAAACCAGGATGTTCAATCCAAATTTTCTGAAATTTTTGTGGCACATTTTTTGGTTTAGGAATACTTACATTACCATCCAAAAGAGGAGAGTGATCTGAATCAATCCTAAGACCAACTTTATATCCCCACCCTTCATATTTCTGAAGCCAAAGATTATTAAAGACTGCTCTGTCCAAATTACTTAATATCCTATTTGTGTCATGCTGACAATTAGACCAAGAGTGTTAAAGACTTGTTTTTGAAGCCTGCTGTAATTCACATTTATATCTAGGCATGAAATAAATTCAAGCATTGTTCTTCTGTTAGCAGGTCTACCTCTTTCTTCAGCTAATGTGATAGCATTAAAATCACCAATTGGAAGCCATGGATGTTTTAATTCATTGACTGCTTCCATCTCAGCCCATAAAACTCTTCTTTGTACCACTCCAACATGAGCATGAATACCAGAAATAAGATCTCCCCTATATTTACTATTATCATTTGACTTGACATTGAAACTACAGAAGGAGTAGGTGGATTTTTGTTCCTGAATAACCAGATATTTCCTTTTTTGTTGTTCATTGAGTTATGAATGACCATATTTTGCATACCAGGAAGGTTTATATTTACTACAGAAACTTGCACTACAAACAATTTTAGGTTCATCTATAAAAACTAAGGATGAATTAAATTGATTAACTAATTTTGAGCCCTAGTCCTTCTAAGTCCCCTTAAGTTCCAAAAAAGAATTTTCATAGTTGTGGATGGAGGCCTTTAGTGTCTCCCTTTCCTTGATTTTTCCTAAAATTATATTTGTTGGTAGCTTGGAGAATTTTTTTCCTTTGGCTCTGCTTCCTGTTTTTGTGCTTCAGAATTGGATGCTGCATTTGATGAAGTTGGTTTTTGGATTATTCTATACCAAGAGGTAGTAGGGACTCTTTCCTCTGATATTGAACTATCTTTCCCATTAATGTATTTGATAACACTCTTCTCCATTGCATTTTCTTCAGCAATTTGTGATATTCTTGTTGGATCTAGAGTGCTCCTTTCCTCAGTCACATTTATAACATTTCTTCTTCAACCACTGTATTTAATGAACCAAATTTTCTTGAAGAAATTTTAATTGCATTGCTAGAATGTTGAGGTGTAACATTTTGTTGATTAATATGTGTTACAAGAGTGATGCAAATATCAAACTTCTCTGTATTTGTTGGAGGAGATGCAGGTTATGTAGAGTTAATGCTCTTGTCTTCATGTGCATTATTAGAATCAAATTTTTCTTGGATCTTCATTGATGTGGAGACAAATAGTGGAGAGTTATTGTTGTTTTGATGATTACTTGTTTTTTGTGATACCTTCTTAACTCTGCATTCAGATCGAAGATGACCAACAATTTTGCAATTCTGGCTAGATTAGGTAGTTTAGTAAGTAATACATCTTGCATAAAACCTCCAAAGCTTGTGTGATACCTTCTTTGCTAAATCAATGTTGACTAAAACTCTTGCATAAAAACCACTCTCAAATTTTAAGGTAGTTTCATCCACTTTAACAGGATCACCCAAAGCACTACAGATTGTGAAAAGTGTTGTTTCATCCCAATACTCCAAACTGAGTCCAGGAAGATGAACCCAAATATTTGCATATGATGTATGATGATTTTCAGGGCGAAAATTAGGTATCCAGTTTCGAATCCATAAATCATGATTAAGAAATTCTCATTTTCCAGCTTTGACATAACTCTGATCACACTCATTATCAAGCTTAATCGTGAAGAATACTTTTCCTAATGGAATCATTTTGCATTGGCCAACTAATTTCCACTGACTTTTTAGATCCAAAACAGCCTCAGAAAATTTTAAACGAAGTAAATCAAGACGACCAATTAAAGAGAATTTCCAAGCAAACATCTATCATCACTACCCTTTACAAGATCTATTGAAGGACTTTCCTCAAAAGGATTACAAAGATTAACAAAATTATTAAGATCAACACTAGAAGAACACATTTCTGGGTTTGAATTATTTTCCATAAAATTTGAAGAAAATGACCTGAATTAAAGACTGATAACTAACCCCTGATGAAAATTCTAACACCAATCATTGAGGTTTTAGATCGAAATTACCTGAATTAATTACGAAGAACGCTGAATTGATGAATTGAGCTCAAAAAACGAAGAAAGATGAAGAAAAAATTCGCCTGAGTTGATCGCCCGATTCACAGAGCGTGACTCATCCCGATTCCTCAGCAAGGAATATCAGAAACCAATCACTTTTCCGATATCCAAAAGTGGACATTTTAGCCAATCTTAAACTGATTTTTTTAGAAGGTCGACCAAAATACCCTTATTTATCTGGTTGACCTTTCAATTATTTGAGTATCTTCTTTTCGGATCGTAGATTCAATTTGCTAACACAACGAAACCATAAAAATATGAAATACATGTTAACTACATTGTTTGATTATTCTTGAGAGCCTTCTCTTTTGATATAAGAGTCACTCAAACTAGATCAAAGTATTGCCAGGATTTAGAACTGCTGTTAAAGATTACTTATGATTATCCATTGATAACAGACTCCGTTCTGTGTGTGATCGATAATAACTGGATTCAAATTTGTTTTGTGTAGGTACATAAGAAGGCAAATGATGATTTGAAGAACAAGAAGATTTTTCTAATTGGTTTTCATATCTCGTGATTTGTGCACATATCTTAATCGGATGAGATGCGAATTAGATAAGATTTATCTGATCATAGAGTCGTTTAGATCTGCAACTATATATTATTTGGTGTATTCTTAAATATCCGAATCTGATAGTTGTGAATTCGAATATGAGTTATTGATTTGGATTCATCTTACCCGATCAAAAGGAGTTTACTTGTTTAAACTGAAGATCCCTTGTCATAACTCATCGGATATTTTTCTAAAAGATTATTAGAGTAGTTACCAAACAGCTTTGTTCCTTAACTGTTTGGAAGACGATCAAAAGGAGTTGAGTGCTTAAGACATTATATAAATCAACTCAAGATTGATTTTCTATACATCTTGGGATTCACGTGCGTGATCAGTAAGTCGTAGACGCGGGGATACAAAGGGAACTAAGTAACCAGAGGTAGATTACTTGGTCTCAACGTATTATACTTTGTGTAGCGGCTTAATTCTGAGATTAATTAAAACTGGGCTAGGTTCCGGGTCTTTCTGCATTTGTAGTTTCCTCCTTAATTATAAAATCTTATTGTGGCATTCACTTTTATTTTCCGCAATTATAATTATTTATTGTAATTAAAAGTAAATACACTAGTACGTCAATCCTAATCACTTGACTTTAATTCTATAGTCAGTCGGTATTGTACCATAACTATTGTCAAGTGAATATCAAGTTGTTGTACATATTGTCTCGACTTTTTCCATAGAGGATGACACTTGATATCAGACTTATAGGTTCAAATAAAAAGATTGTTGTGTATTTTGGTACCCTCGTGTTTTCACTCGGCTTGTTACATAACAATTGATCAAAACCACCTAAAACATTAATATTAGAGCATAAAAAAGAAAAAAAAAACCAAAAAAAAAATCAAAATCAAAATCAAAATCAAATCATTTTATCAGATTTGATTCTTTCTGATCAAAATTATCTCTCTTCCTAAATCATCAAACGAGAAACCGAAATAAATTCATCA
Organism: Papaver armeniacum; assembly: GCA_023531295.1. Lineage (NCBI taxonomy): Eukaryota > Viridiplantae > Streptophyta > Magnoliopsida > Ranunculales > Papaveraceae > Papaver > Papaver armeniacum. The sequence goes on from JAJJWW010000488.1 coordinate 10,230, forward strand.
ACAAGAAATATATTGGGTTAACTTTTGTTTTAATTGAAAAATAATGATCAACTCATATTGTTATGTACCGTTAGATACTTAGACTTCATATATATATTAGGTATATATCAATATGTACTACCATGCAAAGGGAAAAAAATATGTAAAAACAATATGTATTTGAGATTGTATATTAATACATACCGATGAAAAATTGTCTTATAACAGTACATATCTGTCAGTACATATCAATATGTACATTTTAATATGGCACATGTTTATTAGGTACATATCAATATGTACTTTAGTTTTTGATTCTTGAATGCTAACAATATTTTTATACTGAACAAATAATCTTGTTAATTATGCAGATAATATGAAGAATGAAAATGAATACAAAATCACCTGCAAAAACCACTACGAGATTATAAAGATCTGGTTTACGGGATTGTATGTTTGTGTGAAAATAATTAAGAATGACTTAAAATTGACCGATGCACTGTTGAAAATGATAAGTGAGGTGTTATTCGGGAACTTATTTTTGATGTTTCGATACATGAAATGTGATGAAGATCATTGATTGAAGAATGAAGCAGTTGTTACTAAACTGTTACGCTGTTATAGGAGAGGAAAAGTGCCAAAGGAGCTTACACTTGAGTTTGTAATACAGGGAACAACACATGTTATGACCTCCTCACCAGAAGAAATGGGGTCCATTATTGGGATGCCAAGAATTCCCGAAAGATAATACGAAGATCAGTCCATGACAACATAAGGTTGATGGCCGGTCATGCTGATCGATTCTTTAACATAAATTTGCCTGTTGTGTAAAAGAATGACAAGACCAATGATTCAAAAAGCAATCTTGTACCTAATTAAAAGAACTCAAAGTAATGTACAAGTTTCAAAGGTGATGAAAAACTGACCAAAGTGAATGTGATGAAGAAAATCAAGGAAATGAATGTGATGAAGGTAACGAACAAAGTGAAGATGATGAAAATAATCAAGTAAGGCAAGGGGTTCAAGAAACTAATGAATAACACGACAAAACCGAAGATGTTGAAGATATTGTAAGGCTTATATGCCTATTTATGTGTATTATATCCTTTTTTAATACAAGAAAAATGTATATAGAGCATTACTCGGTTGAACCCAAAAATGTTCATATGTCAATTTTTGTTTTCATTTTCTAGTTCCAAAACTCGAAGTTGCTGCTTGATTTAATTTCTAGAGTCATTTTTGTTAGGTTAGACTAGAATCATAGAAATGTCGAGACGCACTCTTGTTACTCATTAAGAACCTTGTTACAATATAGATCCCTCAGTTGAACTCGCAATTTTTGCTATCTCAAGCTTGTTGTTAATGTTAGATATAAAAAACTATTTGGACCAAATTGAGCCCATTTTTATCACCATATATATATATATATATATATATTGATTTATAGACTACTAAAGTCAAGTCTCGGACTAGAACATGGTAATTGAGTGTCCGACATCACGGAATATACCTCGAAAATTGAAGACTGAAGGACAAATGAAGACGCTTGCGAGAATTCATTAACAAATAGGTATGTGAATACTAACCCATCCTATTTACTCATGAATATACCATTGTATCTTATGAGACTATGCTGTATGATTTAATATTGCAAAGATTTTCTTTTGATTCCAAGCGCGTCTTGTTTAAACTCTCGGAATATGATTCAAGCAATGGATATTCTATATCATTAACAATCTTAGTTAGAATAATTTATTGTTCATAAACTATTTTTATTTCAAGTTGATCATTATAAATTGCCCAAGAAACAATACATATTGTCTATGGCTATTTAGAATTTTTCAAATTAGTTACGAGAAATACAAACTAATTGGCGCAAGGTACACACTTTTGGTGTATCAAAAGTTAGAATGAATTCCAAAGAACTGTAAAGGTGCAAACCAGTTTGCGCACCATTAATTTACTATTAATTTTAGGATTCAGATAATTTCTCATACCCGGTTTGCAAATCATAATTCACTGACTTCGTGAACTGCCAAGGTTTGCACACCCTGTTCGCGGACCCTTTGGTTCTCTTTTCATGAACTGATTAGGTTCGCCAACCCATCGGGTATGTCGACGCTCATGAACTTCCAAGGTTCGCGACCCTTTGGTTCTGTTTCGTGAACTGACAGAGGTTGCAAATCTATGCAGCTCGATATTAGCAGAAGGTCACAAACAATTAAATTGTTATGTTCGCTTTCGCTAAGACATTCATATACACTCCTAAGATAAATTTATTTACAAAATATCTTCGGGATTGTCGATTATTGATTAGTCTTGAGTGTTATTGAACATTATGACTTATGCTTATTATAAGGTCAAAGGCTTACTTAGTCGTTATGTATCATCATTGTGAATGGTTCCAAAACCATGTAACATAGTATTTTATGTTATGACTTGAAGCAGGGCCGGTCCTGATAGGGAAGCAGGATAAGCCCCACTTTGGGTCATCAAGGCTATGGGGGCAACAAATTTTATTTAATGCAGACATTGATATACACATATACCATGTAGTGGTATTCGTATAGTTTCCATGGATTTTCTTGCAACAATTGGTAAGTGCACGGGCCAAACCATATTATAGTCACCAAACCATATTATAGTCACACCTTCCATTTCCTTATACGAGTATAACAAAATGATGTTAAGTGGATTCAATTGTTTTTTGAAATTGAACTTCAAAGTGTGTTGATTGTTACCTTTGGTCACAAAGTTCAACGAGTTCATTCTAATTACTATTCATAAACTGAAATACATGTCATAGTAGGAGAAAATAGATAGAAATTAGGTCCCATGTTTGCCAAATCGATCTTCAATATTGATCTCTGCAGTATTACATATATATTCGAGCAATGTCGACGTGTGTTTCGTGTATCCAATGAGTGATTAGTTTCAAGCTAGACACCTGCATGCTCTTTGTATGATCAACTGTTACACGAAATTATGGTTACTACATTTGAATTAGTTACGTTGTTCATACTTATATCAAAAACAAAATAACAATAGGACAACATTAGTAAACTTCGCTTTAGGGCAAAAAAAATTCAGGACCTGCCCTGCTTGAAGATTCACTTAGGTATTCGTGAAGCCCGTCCTATCATTACCTAATAGTTCTTGTACTCGGGCTTGTTCTTATTGATTTTAGAGTTCTTCGTAATCTCAAATCGGGAAAGAGATAGATGGAAATCACAAAGTTCTCTTCGTCTCTGACTTTGTGATTCCTCAAGATAAACATTCAAACTCTTATTTGTTGACTTATTTGGATTGCTTAGAGATGGTTAATGATCTTGGATGCTATTCAGTAGCATAAGTTTTCCGGATCCTTAAGGTTTTTTCTTTGAGATACATTAAAAAGAAAATCAAATAGGTTTTTCTGTGAGAGGCAGATAAGTATCAAAAGTCTTCAATGAGGTTGAAGCAATTCTTAGGCTTTAAAGGACGTCAACTAACGTAATCAAGTGCATAAAATCTTGTGAGATTCAAAATGATTAAGGAACACGACTGCAGATGAATTGCTTTGAGGGTTAATTCTATCTCAACTACATTCTAGTCCAAAATCTGATAATAGGCTAGTGTATGTAGTTGTTTAACACAATGTGGTGTTCAAAGTTAGACGAGGTCTAGGGGTTTTTATGCTAGTTGCAGTTTGCTCGTTAACAAAATTATGGTGTCTTGTATTTTTCCTTTTCCGTATTATATTGTTTAACTTTATAAGAATATCACAAGTAGAGAGGTTACAAGTAGAGAGTTAAAATAGAGAGTTAATTGAGATAGTTTAAGTGCTTGTTAATTGAGATCAAGACTAGTTCTTGTTGAATTCATATATTGAAAAATAGATTACAATTTCCCTACTTGTTCGAAATCAGATCCTCTTAATTTAGATATGACTAGACTGATATTGGATAATGATTTTTGATATCGTCCAAGTACTCTTCTATACAATCAGGTACATGGTCCTTTAGTATAACATGTTGATTTTGGAAGAGAAAAGAGAGAAAATTGTATATACAATCTTATACAAGGATTTTATTGTTGACCTACTTGTGATTATGTTAGGTTTTTTCCATACAGGTTTGCCGAAAGAATAAGTTGGTGGTGTACTTGGTACCCTCTCATTTTCAAACCTAAAGACGTATCGGCATTAACAAAATGTCATCCTTCAGTCCGAGGTTATAACACATACTTTACTAGCTTGTTTCATTTTCTTTCAAGCATTATTTATTGAAAACATAACACACAAAGTATAGTTTGTTTACTTGTCTCTAGTATTGCGGACTTGATCATTATACTATGATCAAAGTATCAAGAAAAGATATACTAGTCTTTTTATACAACTTGGGTATATATGTAGAGTTACGAAGCATAGTTTATCTATAAAGTTTGTAAGTCGATGTTACACTAATTGGTAATTTGTTATTATTTAGGGAATTTAGACTACTAGAATGAATTCAACTCTTGGGATTATGTACGAAGAAATACCACAAACATAATAAGTAGACTTGCGAAATTCCACTTCGTAGTGGAAAGTGAGTTCTAGACTGATCCATATGTAAGACTGATCCCGAAACCGAATTTGACTAGGAATCAGGATAACATTAAACTAATTTAGTTAAAAACTATTAAAACAAGAAAATAACGTGAAAATTATAAAAAAATATTTTCTAAGCCTTGGAAAACCCGTACTTCCTCAACTTGGTTTTTTCCTTCCAACCAAAAGAGTCAAAAATTTATCATATGAACAAAAATATTTTTCTAAATGCTTCATAGGTGAGTATTTATGTTATGATCCAAAATCTTCCTAATGACCAAAATTATTCCAGACGAACCCAAGAATATTCCTAAATTGGCATAATGGTACATGAGTTGTTTGTTTTCTTTTGATAAATTCTTTGATGCTAACGAGTTTCGAATTCGGTAAATTAGTTTTTTTTTTCCTAATCGATTTTTTTTTTTTTTGTTTTAAACTAAATCATTGAAATTATCACCCAGTAATTTTACTATTATCCTACAGTACTAATACTTATGAAACATGCATTGTTACGAAATCAAAGTGAAGTATTATCAAATAGCCAAAGAAATCTCGGATGCAGCTTATGGTTCATCTTCATCTCAACTCTCTCCTGATTCTATCCTTCATTTTCTGGATTCAATATCTCATTCTTCCTTCGATCCTATCGATATAATCTCTGCTCCTATTCCGATTGATATCGAATCTTCTGATGAGGAGGGGAAAGATGTGGAATTCACTGATGTTGTAGATTCAATTCTAGGGAAGAGACAGCGATTCTGGGATTCTCCTCCTCATCCCCTTTTCTATCCTTCTCACTCTTTTCTTGCGGGTGCTGATCTAGAAATTAGATCTGGACAGACAGGCCTTCTTCTGGATGTGGTGCAACAAATTCTTTCATCACCGGAAGGGAATGAAGACTACATCCCATTGGAGGAAAATGAAGATCAAAGGAGTGATTCGATCGAAGAATTCTTTACACCTGAGGATGAATTAACCGACCGCTGCGATTGGCCAAAACCAGCTTTCTGCATTACTTTCTCTGATTCTTCTGTATCGATTGAATCACAAAAACATGGGTTTAGTATCTCCATTTCTGACTCTTTCATCTCGTCTGACTCTCCTCATTCGTCAATTGCATCCGATGAATCAATCCCTTTAACAAGGGGAAACTCATTGTCCCAAGTATCATCTGAAAACAAGGATCTGCCGGCATATTTGAAAACTTTAGAAATGCATAACATTAATCAGTTTGGGTCTTTTGATGGGGGTTCATCATCAGTGCCTAAGAATACTACTTTCATAAATGAAAAGATTGAGCAATTGCAACTACTAGCTGCTGAAAAGGGGAAAGGGAAAGTGCAGGTATGTAACAAAATTCACTGTTTCTTCTCAATCTATTGCTCTCCTGTCAATTCTTGAAACAATTCTGTTTGCTTCTATTCTTAAATAATTAGTTAATCTAGGACAAGTAGATATCCCGCTGCTTATTGCTTTTCTTTTTAGAAGAACTGTCTAAGATAGTTACCCTGACCAAGTAATTTTAAAATCATCACTATGAAGATTCTGGCATGGAACACACAAGGGTGTGGCCAGAAAAAAAAACATACAACATCTGCAAATGCTACTTGCTTCTGAAAAACCTGACATTTTATTCTTGCCTGAAACCAAGTCTCAAAGGAGCTTGATGAAAAATGTCTTAAATTTTTTCCCAAACACCCACATTGTGGACCCGGATGGAACAGCCGGGGGGCTAGCAATAGCCTGGGTGGATGGCTTTCATTTTGAGGTGGTTCAATGGAACCTTAACATGATAAACATCATTGTTAAAAATAATTTTCTCTCTAAAGAATGGTTACTAACATGTTTTTATGGGGCTCCTAAGCATGAGGATAAACTAGAAGTAATGGGTTATCTAGAGGATATTGCTCAAAGAATAAATCATAAAAAAATGCCTTGGTTAGTAATAGGAGACCTAAACATCATTTTTAACAGTGATGAAAAAATGGGAGGTCTGCCTTTTAATAGAAAAAAAGTTGAACCGATTTTGAACCTAATTCAAAGAATAGGGTTAGAAGACTTAGGATTCAGAGGTAACATATTTACATGGAGTAATAAGAGAGAAGGACATGCTAATATAAAACAGAGGCTAGATAGGGCTTTAGCTAATGCGGAATGGAATATGGAATTCCAAGATGCATTTTTAGAAAATCTAGTAGCTATAGGATCAGACCATAGTCCTATTTGTCTTTCTCTACTTTCTAGTCATTTGCATTTGAATCATACTTTCAAATTTTATGATACTTGGCTTAAAGAGGAGTCTTGCATCCAAGTTATAAGGAGCTCTTGGAATCATATAAACTCTGTTAATCCAGATATTGATCTGTTGAGAAATATTTCAATACTGGGAATAAACTTACGCACTTGGAAGATAGATGTCTTTGGGAAACCAAACAAAAAATTTAAGCTTTTACTAAAAACAATAGAAAACCTAGAAGCTAAAAACACAAGCAATCATAACATAAGTTTGATCAATAAGAAGCGGATAGAATTAGAATCTTTATACGACACACAAGAAGAAATAGCAAAACAACAATCCAGAAATAACACTATTGCACTAGGAGAAAGAAATACTAAGTTTTTTCATGTTACCACTCTAAAAAGAAGAAAAAGAAATAATATTGATTGTATCCAAAACACTCATGATCAAGTTGTTTCTTCTAGAGATGAAATAGAAGAGGTTCTAACATCTTACTTTTCAGAGTTATTCACTGAATCTTCTGCAACAACTGAATCTCCAATCTTCTCTCATTTAAAACATTGCATTTCTAGGGAAGAAAATGAATCTCTAATTGAAATACCATCAGCTAATGAGATTTGGGAGGTTGTTAAAAAACTAAAACCAAACAAAGCGCCCGGACCGGACGGATTCCCAGTTAGTTTCTTTAAGAAAAACTGGGAAACAGTGGGCACTCAATTAGTTGCTGCAATCCAAGATTTTTTCAAAAATAGAAAACTAAATCCTGGTCTTAACAAGACCTTCCTATTCCTTATTCCTAAAGGTAAGAATCCTAAAACACCAGCTGATTTTAGACCAATAGGATTGTGTAACACCCCATATAAGGTCATTTCCAAATTAATGGCAAATAGGTTTAAAAACTCTCTAAAAAAAATAATCTCACCCCTCCAATCTGATTTCCTTTCTTCAAGACAAATCTCAGATAATATCATTGTGGCACATGAAGTAGTCCATTCTATGAAGAAAAGTAAAAAAAAGATAGGCAACATAGGATTAAAAATTGATATGTCGAAAGCGTTCGACAGGGTCAATTGGAATTTTTTGATTAAAACTTTAACTGCCTTTGGATTCTCCAAAGAGTGGTGTGAATTAATATTTCAATGCATATCATCTTCCAACATTGCTGTTCTCTTGAATGGAATTCCATGTAAAGAATTCAAACCCTCTAGAGGAATTAGACAGGGGGATCCTTTGTCCCCCTACCTCTTCATCCTGTGTATGGAGGTTCTGTCGCGCTTTCTTTGCCATCTTGAAACTATTAAAAAGGTTCAAGGAATTAAGCTAACACCGAAATCACCCCCAATCTCTCACTTATTTTTCGCATACGATTTGCTATTATTTACTAAAGCCGACTTAGGTAGCTGTCAGAACTTGCTAGATGCAATCAACATGTTCAGTTTAGCTTCAGGACAGGTCATAAACCTATCAAAGTCTGGTCTGTTCTTCAGTAAAAAAGTGCACAACAAACACCAAGGAATTATATCAAGACTGCTGAAAATAAAAAAAAATTAATATCAAAGACACTCACTTAGGTGCGCCTCTATTCATTGACAAATTGATAGACACATTTTTTGTGTCTGAATTGTCCTCAATGTTGGTATTGTTGGAACTCGATTTTTGTACTAATATTGTGTTTTTACGTATTTTTAGGTATTTTTGGAAATAAATATTTTTTGGAAAATTCGGCTCGAAAAGTTGCTCGGAGCACCTCCGAAGGACAAGTGTTATTCGGACTCTCGTCTTTGGATAAGGGGTAACCCAATTACTAAGGGGCACCCCAAGGAGGCACCTGCTATTCGCACCCCAGAACAGGATAAGGGGCACCTTCTTCAACCTTTCAAAATTCAATTTTGGCGGGAAAAATCTGTTCTTCACTGGCAGATTCGTTCTTAGATTTTTGGGCGTGCTAGAAGGCAACTCAATGGCTCAAACTTCTTGGGATGATTATATTGGGGTCAACAGACTTGTTGTATGTCTTTGGAACTCTTGGATATGGGAGTGGACTCGTTAGCGAGTATCTTCCTTAACGGAAAACTTTAATATGGAGAGTAGGCCAACTTATGCGCGAAAAGAGTTGGTAACTGCTATGCCATTTACTTTGCAAATCGAGTTGAGCTTGTATAAGTGCGTGAGTTTTCCGGCCTCGTGGCACCCGCTTACGAGCATCCGAAGACCGTCTGGGACGGTGGGTAAAAATGGGACCGATAATCCCCACACGTTGGTACGGCCAAGGTGTGCTTTGTCGATCCGGCTAGCATCCCACTTACGAGTGGCAACCCTCAAAACTGGTCAAGGATGGTGGCTTGCATCCAACTTCACCGGCATTAGAGATTGGTCCTCACGGTGTTGTGTTGAGTTTTGCCTTGTCATTTTGATGACATCTTTCAACTTGTGAACCTTAGGGATTCTGGGTGGTAGTATGGGATGCTATTTAGGATACCTTGTCGAGATATCCTCTTGGGACAAAAGTGGCCTTATGTTCCTGAAGACCTCATTCTCTTTGGTTACACTGTAGAAGGGATTTCAAATGTCATCAATCACGATTTGGATTTGAGGTTTTTCATTCACTACTGCAGCTCACAAGGGATTGACTTGGTGAAGTTTGAAATCCAGTTAAGGACTTGTGTTGATTCTATTTCTTCATCATCTTCTTATGCTCCTGCTCCTGCTTCTTCGTCATCATCAAGTTGTATTTCAAGTGATGAGGTAGCTGTTGTGGAAGACGTCATTGATGATGCGTGTTTTATCAAAAAGGTCCCGAAGAAGTCTGATGCTTGGGTCAACATCTTAACTGGAGTAGGGAAGTTGTTTGAAGGTGGTATTGAGGAAGTTAAGGACTCTGTTACAAAGTATGAAATTTGTAGTGGTCGCAAATACAAATTAGTTAAGAGTGACTTTTTACGTTACACTGTGGAGTGCAAGTTCAAAGAGAAGGAAAATTGTCGCTGGAGGTTTCACGCCTCTCTCCTCGCCAATTCAAATGGTTTATTTAAATGCAAGAGATATATCACAGAGCATTCATGTAGTTTAGCTTCTTCGGATCCATCAAAAGTTAGGATGAGAAAATCGTTTATGAAGATTATATTGTCAGATGATTTACGAGCATCGAAGAAGAAGAAGACTGTTGCTGATGTTATAGATTTACTCCGAATGGAATATGGAGTTGACCTCACGTATAGTCAGGCATATCACGGTTTACAATTCACCAAGACATTTCTTTGGGGTGATGACGTCAAGTCCTATTCAGACTTAGTTTGGTATAAAGATGCAATTGAACAGTACAATCCTGGAAGTGTTGTCAATTTTGAGTATGATAGTGTGACGCGTCAGTTCAAAAGGTTTTTTGTTGCTTTTGAAGCTTCCATAACTGGTTTCAACAATTACTGTCGTCCGATGCTATTTATTGATTGTACCTTTCTCACTGGGAAGTTCAAGGGTGGTCTTATGGTTGCTTGCGGCAAAACTGGTAACCAACGTATGACTTTTAACCTTTTACTATTTTTCATTTTGTATCCATATTTTTTTTTAATTTTTTACTGTTGATCCATCATTATGCATTCATTTTGTTGATAAATTTAGCTTTTATTTTAGGTTTCTCACATTCTACATTGTATTTAACTTTCACGATGGGGCGTAGCCCCCGAGTGAGCTGCGACGTAATACTATATGTATCTTTGGTTAATTTAGACTTCTTTCTCTTTGGTTTTGCATTGAAATTCATGCTTTAACTACCTCTTATTGGATCAACTGTGATTGTTGATCCAACTTTATTGAATCAACTGTGATTGTTCAAGCATGGATCAACTGTGATTGTTGATTAACTATGACTATTGATCCAGAACTATGATTGTTTTACACAGATTTATTGGATCAACTGTGATTGTTTATCTAAAAACTATATTTTGTTTTGAATCAACTTCTACTGTTGATCCAACTGAAATGGATCAACTGTGACTTTTGATCCAAAACCATCATTGGTTACACAGATTTATTGGATCAAATGTGACTTTTAATCCAAAAACTATATTTTGTTTTGAATCAACTCTACCGTTGATCCAACGAAATGGATCAATGGATCGAAATGGATCAACTTCCATTGTTGATCCAATGAAATGGATCAACTGTGACTTTGACACCCGATTCATCGGGTCACTTATTTTTGTTTTTGTTTTTTGTTTTTGTAGAAATCTATCCAGTTGCATTTGGAATTGTTCCTTGTGAAAATTGTGAGAGTTGGGAATGATTCTTAACCAATTTGAAGGGTATTATTCGTGAATATCGTCCACTGACCATCATATCAGATCGTGGAATCGGCCTTTTGAAGCATGTGCCTATAAAGTCTTCCCAAATGCTTTCCATTCCTACTGTTTGTACCATATGAAAGGAAATATTCCGGGTCCAAAGGGCAAGAGTAGACAAACTGCAGTCAAGTTATTCGAAGAGTGCTACACTGCATTAACAAAGGAAAAAATTTATGCTGTTGCGAAGAGTATGAGTAATCTAAAGTTGGATTTAGTGGTTTCTTGGATAATGAAGATTCCACTTGAGAATTGGGCTGCTCATGCATTTCTAGGAGAAAGGTGGGGTGAGAACACATCAAATATTGCTGAGAGTTTTAAGAATGTTATTAAGCATGATAAGCCGCTACCAGCAATTGAGCTTCTCGATGGTATTCGTGCTAAGGTAATGGAGCAGAATTACAAGAGGTTATTGGAGTCTAACAAGTGGACTACAAGGCTTACTCCTCGTATGCAAGCAAGGTTTAACAAGAGGATAAACGACTGTTGTTCATACAAGTTTCGGAGATCAAGTGAGAAAGTATTTGAGATCATTTCTCCAATAGGAAAGCATACTGTCGACTTGGATTCTAGGACCTGCAGCTGCAAATGGTGGCAAAAACATAGCTTTCCTTGCACTCATGCAATGAAAGCCATGTTGCAGATTGGAAATGATGAACCATACAAATACATTAGCCCTTACTATACTTCTGACTACTATAGAAGGTTGTACTCTCGACCCATATATCCTATTTCGGACTCTGAGAAGCCTCACGGAATTAATTAAAATGGGTATGTTTTGCAATGGTGGTCGAGAACAAGCTGGAAGGCCTAAAGGTGTTAGGTATAGGGGTAGTCGTGAAAAGGTGTGCAAGAAGAGGAAGTGTGGCCAATGTGGGATGCTCACCTTTCACAACTGTCGAACATGTCGCAGAGCTCCTTTGGATCCTCGTGCACCAACGTTTCGCAAGGAGTCTCATTCCAGGATGATCAAGTTCTTGAAGAGGATGTTGTTTCAAGTTTTTTGGTTTTATTCATATTCGAACAACTTGTTTTAGGTTTCTTACTAGTTGGTTGTTTTCTTTTTATTTTTTTATGCTTTTATGGTTTGCAATTGTTATTTTTATAAATGATATACACTCTTAGATTGTTGTTATGAATTTTATTCTTTTGTTTCTCAAGTATATGTCAGCAAAGTTACTGACTTTATTGATTTTACAGAAAGCATACTTATACAAATGGTATCAACTTCCATTGTTGATCCAACTAAAATGGATCAACAATGGTTGTTTACACTATAGTATGGAAACATTGTTCCTTGGTTCCAACTTATTTGGATCAACAATGACTGTTGACACACAAAACAAACGAGAAAATTTGCATGGTCCTATCTCGTATTTTCTAGTAAACTCCCCAAGCTATACATACATGTAACATTCATTCATAATCAGACCAACTTATTTGGATCAACAGTGGTTGTTTATCCAACTTAATTGGATCAACAATGGTTGTTTATCCAACTTATTTGGATCAACATTGGTTGTTTACACACAAAACAAACAAAAAAATTGCATGGTTCTATCTGTATTTACTAGCAAACTCCTCAAGCTATACATTCCTGTAACATTCATTCATAATCAAACTTATATAAATTTAAAACATTTATAATAATTCATTCATAATCAGACCTACATCATTAAGATTTACTTACTAAGATAAGTATGTTTAAAACTACAGTTAGATTTTCTTTACAGACCATGAACAGACTATGATATCAAGCTCACTCTAATGGTTGTTTCTTTGGATCAACTCTCTGGATCAACTACTTGGTTCAACCGAGTCTTGCAATTGGATTTTTTTCTTGAATAGAGTCACTAGCTGAATCAGGAAGTTGTTCCAGTTTCTTCCATGAACCCAATTTCGAAAAGATTCTTGCTGCAATCTTCACTCGCTTCTTGTTCAACTTCTCATCTAAGTTAGCGATTTCAGTTAGGTGTTCACAGTTTCCACGCTTCACCAAATTCTTCATGTACATGCAAGTGTGCAATGCACAGTCGCATCCGTCTTGTCTTTGAGTACAAAGTGCAATGTGAAAAGCTTGTCTGTATATCACCACCTGTCTCTGGATCTTTGTGGCCCATTTCATTCAGCCATTGAGTCAGCGGTACTATCATCACCATATATTGCCAATTGTAAGTCGCGTTTAGCCTTGCAGAGTTGTACATTATCCATTTTCCTTTTACCAACGCTAGCACCACCCAATGGTATCCAACACCGTCCTTGTCAGTCAAGCACATTGGTACAATGAGGTATGTGTCTTCAACATTCCCTGTGTAACTGTTCCTCAGCCTTTCCGGAATCCCACATCTCTCTACCTTTTCCATATTTTTTGTGGCTAATGCGATCCCCAATATCGGTTGTATTAATATTTTTTCAAATATATTAGTTTGCAATATTATGTATCATCTATAGTATAAGCAAAAGCTACATTTGTCAACAAAATAAAATGCAACTGTGATATCGTAACCAGAGAACAACATATCGTATTTGCAATTAAACTCCTTAAGTTATACATACCAGTAACATTCATTCATAATCAGACTAACTTATTTGGATCAATAATTGTTGTTGATCCAACTGATCAAATTTTAGATAGTGGTAAGTAGAGTTGTCGTTCACTCGGACTTGTTGAAATCAATTCTAGGATTTAATAAAGAAAAATAATAAAAATAGAGAAAATATACAATTTATGTCACAAGATGAAGAGAGTTACTGGGACTCGGGATTCCACCAATTCTCACATTCATGCGGTTCATCTATTAATTCCGGACAATTAAAGCTCATAAAATAACAAACATTGACTCTAATTCTTTGCCAAGGTATATAGATTTTATAAAGAATTATATGTAATTCACAAGCATGACGCATCTAAAGTACCTAAGACTAAGCATGCGACATCTAACGAATTCACAAATAATCAAGAAAAATCATAAATCAATTATAATAGTGCAAATAGTCATAAAGGAATTAAATAAGATTACCACATGGGTGCAAAACAGCTTCCTCCGTCGTCCCAGTGATGGGTTCTAGCTCCGCATGGTGAAAACACTCTCAAAGGATTTTTTCATTGCTCAGAAAGGTGTTTACAAATGATGAACAAGGGAGAAAAGATGAAAAGCCTAATTTGTAACAGTTTTAATTGTTACAAACGGACTGTTACAGAGAACGATACATGTAAAGTGTTGTTGTTGCTGTAGTTTTAAGACTGTCTCCTAAACTACGACCCTCAGATGTGTCGTTGTCACTGTAGAGAAAACGACGGTCCCTTGTGCGTTGATGTTCTTCGTGTTCTTCAGCAGCAGCAGAAATGGTGGTTTCCTACCACTTGATTTTCTCGACTTTCTGATGCTCGCAACTCTCCCAATTAGTCTCTCCTGGATATTCTCTCCAATGATCCGTTTCCGAATATTCGATTCCTTAGGTTAATATCCGACATAACGATTATCCGATATCCCATAACCTTAACGTATATAATTCTTAACATAACAATACGGGAATAAGTTTCCCTTTTAATATCCGATACCGTTAGTGTATAACTATATCATAAAATTTCTCGAAATTTTCGATACCTAATACCCTTTAGGTTTAGTCTTTAGTCATTTGATTACGTCTACTCCTAAATAAATTCAAAATTATCAATTATTAACGAGAAATTATCTAAATTATTGAATATTGTTAAATTATCTAAATTATTTAGCCAATATCTAGTCAATAACCAAATTCTAATAATATCTTCCGATAGACTTATCCTTAACCTTATCGATATGGAATTTTTGAATTCCGACAGGTGATTTAGTCTCATGACCTAGATGCTCCGATAACCCTTAACCTTAACCTTATCAGAATTGCCAATATCCGATGGATTTTTATCCATTGACAGCCCTACTCCCAATCTCTCCTCCCTTCTCTCTAATGACCCTCAACGACTTATATAGCCTCACTGCCCCCAAATCTCCCATCATAACTACATATAATTCTATTTTATTTCTTTGCACAATACGGAAATAATTTCCCTTTTATAGCTCCTTCACGCGTCTGCATGGCCGAATTTCTCCAAAAACGTTTCTTACGCGTCTCTGATGAAGTCAAGCGTGCTGTATACACACGAAATCATTCCAAAGCTATCACCAAAAATCCGAGAATATCTTCCACGTACATGCGTACCCTGTTTTCTTCAATCCGACGATTTAGCCAATACTAGTCAATCCAAAAGCCCATAACAACCCTGTTTGGGCCTAACAAGATCATCCAGGTCGAACAGAGTGATTGAGTCTCACAACAATTGCTCCAAAATCAAAACTCAGAATGTCGCAGGTGAAAGCTCTGTTTCCCGCCAAAATTTATTTTCAAACGATGAAGAAGGTCAGCCCTTATCCAACAGCTGGGGGGGGGGTGCGAATATCAATTGGGTGCCCCTTAGTAATTGGGTTACCCCTTATCCAAAGTGGCAGTCCGAATAGCAAATGTTCTCCAGGGGTGTTCCGAGCAACTTTTCGAACCGAATTTTCCAACAATCTTTATTTCCAAAAAAATACCTACAAACACACAAAACACCATAATAAGGACAAAAAGGGGTACTAACAATACGAAACATTGAGGACAAATTAGACACATAAATGCGTCTATCAAATACCCCCAAACTTATTATTTGCTAGTCCTCGAGCAAATTTATTCTAGAAAATAAAAATCATTTGAACCCCTAGGTGGCCCTAGTGGCGGAGTGTTGTCTCAGGAGGGTTTACCAGAGGTGTACCCACAAAACCTTTACTCCAGACCCTAGCTATCTACGCAGAACCTTGGAAGGCACTAAAGAATCTCCTTGGTTGGCATACTTATTGACTACATGAGGAAGTACCCTGATGCGAAATTCCAATTGTTGTACACGAGTTTCCACTCAAGCATACTAAAATTCATATAAAGTGACAGAGCTCTACTCAGATAGTTTCTGGACATCATAAACCTGAGTCAACCAATCACATGGATAGATTAAGAAGATGGATGTAGAAAAACGTGGATGATGTTGACTAAGGTGAACCTATCCTAATGGACTGAGATACTGGTCTAGACTAATATCAACACACTGGCATATACAAGGGAACCAGTGGTCGATAATCCTAACTCTAGGTCAACACAACTGGCATATACAAGGGTTCCGGTGGTCGACTTTATTGAATTTATTAGGTTGGTCCGATGGTCTGGTCTTAATTTTTTTTTTTTTTTTTTTTTTGTATCTCAGTCACTCTATTTCACCCTAGCAATGGTAAAAAGAAAAAGAAGTGATCGGGATTCTTTCGATGTTTCCATCACGAGGATATGACGAAACTATCATGTTTTCTTTTCTAACACCTGAGCTCTGTGCTTTTATGAATAGACTCTTCTAGACGTTTCCATCTAATCAGATTGGTTCCTCAACTCCTACAATCAACATGTTTCCATCCACTTAGATTGGTTAGTGCCGACCTTAATAAGCCTAAATTACTAGTCTCTGGAGTTTATTTATTGCAACTAAAAAGTTTCTCCCATACCCCCAAACTTAAATCTAACATTGTCCTCAATGTTCTAAAGATGAAATTAAAAGCATGAACAATGAGAAACTGTTACCACTTGGAGCAAAAGAATTAAGGAAAGATATTACCGTGTTGCATGAGCATGGGTTACCTCCTAAGAAGTACTAAGTTTAAAGTCTTCAGCCAGACATTGGAAGGAATTATTCACCTCATAGAATCATAAAGTAATAGCCGGAATAACTGCGGATCACCAAAACCAAATAGGGCTATCACAAGTAAAAGGAATCTAAAACATCCCAAGAAAATTAGCAAATAAAGCACACCCTTGTCTAGTTTCCTGTTTAAGACAACTACAATTAGTTGTGGTTTAGGTTCAGGTTCTATAACTGGGTCTAGATAACATATTTTCATGGGTTGCATTTCCTCAAAAGTTAGATCCGAATGTTCATGTCCTAGAGTCTGGAAAAACTCGAATAAGAACTTAGAAGCACATAACATTAACCTGAATAACTGGGGATCCTCTAAGTCAATCGATTTGACTCACACAGATTGACCACGGTGGTGGTCATTCATAGAAAAATGTGTCGACCCTAATCTCCTAAAGTAATTAGGTTTAGTCTCAAATCTTAATAACTGACACATTTGTAACTCATATGTTCCCACAATTGAAAGAAAAGTTTTTGGTGGGAAAACAAAGTCAATTTTGGTATTATAGCCTGGGTTAACCACATCAACCAGAGGATGGGTTTCTAACAACTGAACTTCTTTATGGACACAACTAGGTTCAGGAAAAAGTGTATGAAGATAATCTTTTAAAATGGTTGAGGCACATATGTCAAGTCCCAAGTTAGGGACCTTTCTAAGAGTTAAGGCACATGGAGAATGATAATCACCCCCAAACTTAGAGTTTTCAGTGTCTCTAAAAAGACTAGTCACAACTTCCCTAATTTCA
Source organism: Papaver armeniacum (assembly GCA_023531295.1). Lineage (NCBI taxonomy): Eukaryota > Viridiplantae > Streptophyta > Magnoliopsida > Ranunculales > Papaveraceae > Papaver > Papaver armeniacum. Next base: position 27,853 of record JAJJWW010000488.1, read on the forward strand.
AGGTCATCCGATTCCTGAAAATGGTTAATTGATTCTTCTAAGTCAGGTTCATCCTCACTCATCTCTACGAGTTCATTTTCTTTTTCTAAGTCTAATGTTTCTAAATCGCTAGACTCTAAAACAATATTCTCAGAATAAACTCGTTCCTCGAAACTATCGTCGGCTTCGTGAAAAGGAAATACTACATCGTCTAAAACGGGGGTATTTTTAGTCAAATCCTTATCCTTTTGAATAGGTGAATAATTATTAAAATTATTTGGATTTAAACCAGAAATATCATTATAAAGCTCAATTGGAGTAACAAATTCCTGATCACTACGCCTAAAAACTTCAGATTCTTCATCAACACTATCATCATCATCATAGTAATACGAAGATGGTCGAACCTTATCTAAAGTATTGCTTTCAATTCTAACCTCGTCATCTTGATTATGTAAATAAAATTTTCCTCATTTTCAAGGGTGATTTTTGAAGCAATGTATTGGCAATTCAAAGTAATTCGAGCAATTCTTTCTTGTCTCTAACTCTAACCTACGTGTTGACTCAAAGCAAACTCACGTGTTGACTCGTTAACTTACGCGTTGACTCAAGTATCTTACGCGCCTTATCTAGAGAGGAAGAATTTTGCTCGTATGACCGGTATTCATGTGAATAGTAATTGGGCTCACCATGGTATGAGCCATAATCTTCAAAAGGTTGGCGTTCCCAACCACTATTCACACTCTGGTCATAAAAAGAGTGATGTCCATATTGTTCAGTTGGATATTCATATTCATTGTGATGGCTATTATAATACTAGTTTGACATCCTAACCGCAAGGGAATTCTACACAAACACAAACAAGGATGACTCGACCACAACAAACCTACTGATTTCTAGCAAACAAAAAGCATGATGGCTCCACTTAGATTGTTTCTAGACCAGCTTCTAATCCTTCGAAATGGAATTCATTACAATTTAAGCAAACCCCTCTGGAATCAATCCGAGTTTAATTGAGTTGAATAGAGGCGAGGGAAGTTGCGTGGAGCTTTGATACCCAAGGCCTCACCGCATTACAAGGCGGCGCAGTCACGTATTCAACTCACAGAAACCATCATGAACTTCGAAGTATGCTTAAAAGAGTAACCAATATTTTTCGAATGACTTTCCTATTAAGCTCGTTACCCTATCGGTCTCGTTCTAGTCAGTATTTTAAGCTTAGGTTCGCGTTTGGTATCGTTTTCTTAAGGAGGGCAAGAAGAGAACGGTGATGAAATCCGAACCCTTATCTTGTATGGCCAGTCCTTGCCCTTTACTAGGAAAATAAAGCAACCGTATTCAAGACCTCAACATATATGCATACAAAATCATCCAGTAAACCCGCTGACAGGGGATTCGCGGGTGTTTAGAATTCTTACCTCCCGTTCCAGATGGGGGATGAACCGTTGAAGTCGACTCGGGCCACTGACTCCTATGTCAGTGTACGAACCCGAGGGGCCGAGACAGTATTGTAACTGTCGTCCTTCCATGTGCAGTTTATATTTAATTTAACCCTTCCTTAGGGTTATTTAAAAAAAAAATGTCCAGAAGTCCAAAAATAAAGTCCAAAAAGTGTCCAAAAATAAAAATAAAAATTACAACAATGAAACCCTATTTACAGTTTCTAAAAATAAAAAGAAATAAAGTCTAAATAAAATAAATATGTACAAAATCTTCTTCACTCCTTGGACTCCTCTTTTCTTTCCTTCTTTGGCGATGCTTTCCTTTTATAGCACTTTTTATTTCCTTGTAGCTTCGCTCCAAATCTGAAAAGAATCAAAAAAATACCAAAGGCGTAAAAGAGAAAAAATGATAAAAATAAAACCTAAAAACAAATCTATACACAAGTCCGCGTCGGCGGCGCCATAAATTGATCAAATTTTAGATAGTGGTAAGTAGAGTTGTCGTTCACTCGGACTTGTTGAAATCGATTCTAGGATTTAATAAAGAAAAATAATAAAAATAGAGAAAATATACAATTTATGTCACAAGATGAAGAGATTTACTGGGACTCGGGATTCCACCAATTCTCACATTCATGCGGTTCATCTATTAATTCCGGACAATTAAAGCTCATAAAATAACAAATATCGACTCTAATTCTTTGCCAAGGTAGATTTTATAAAGAATAATATGTAATTCACAAGCATGACGCATCTAAAGTACCTAAGACTAAGCATGCGACATCTAACGAATTCACAAATAATCAAGAAAAATCATAAATCAATTATAATAGTGCAAATAGTCATAAAGGAATTAAATAGAATTACCACATGGGTGCAAAACAGCTTCCTCCGTCGTACCAGTGATGGGTTCTAGATCTGCATGGTGAAAACACTCTCAAAGGATTTTTTTCATTGCTCAGAAAGGTGTTTACAAATGATGAACAAGGGAGAAAAGATGAAAAGTCTGATTTGTAACAGTTTTAATTGTTACAAACGGGATCGGCTACAGAACGATACATGTAAAGTGTTGTTGTTGTCTGTAGTTTTAAGACTGTCTCCTAAACTATGACCCTCGGATGTGTCGTTGTCCTCAGAGAAAACGACGGTCCCTTGTGCGTTGATGTTCTTCGTGTTCTTCAGCAGCAGCAAAAATGGTGGTTTCCTACCACTTGATTTTCTCGACTTTCTGATGCTCTGCAACTCTCCCAATCTCTCCTCCCTTCTCTCTAATGACCCTCAACGACTTATATAGCCTCACTGCCCCCAAATCTCCCATCATAACTGCATATAATTCTATTTTATTTCTTTGCACAATACGGGAATAATTTCCCTTTTATAGCTCCTTCACGCGTCTACATGGCCGAATTTCTCCAAAAACGTTTCTTACGCGTCTCTGTTGAAGTCAAGCACGCTGTATACACACGAAATCATTCCAAAGCTATCACCAAAAAATCCGAGAATATCTTCCACGTACATGCGTACCCTGTTTTCTTCAATCCGACGATTTAGCCAATACTAGTCAATCCAAAAGCCCATAACAACCCTGTTTGGGCCTAACAAGATCATCCAGGTCGAACAGAGTGATTGAGTCTCATAGTAATTGCTCCAAAATCAAAACTCATAATGTCGCAGGTGAAAGCTCTGTTTCCCGCCAAAATTTATTTTCAAACGATGAAGAAGGTCAACCCTTATCCAACAGCTGGGGGTGCGAATATCAATTGGGTACCCCTTAGTAATTGGGTTACCCCTTATCCAAAGTGGGAGTCCGAATAGCAAATGTCCTCCAGGGGTGTTCCGAGCAACTTTTCGAGCCGAATTTTCCAATAATCTTTATTTCCAAAAAAATACCTACAAACACACAAAACACCATAATAAGGACAAAAAGGGGTACTAACAATACGAAACATTGAGGACAAATTAGACACATAAATGCGTCTATCACCAACTTATTTGGATCAACAATTGTTGTTGACATACAAAACAAACCAAGATTTATCGGTTACTTACATAATCATTTGTTGAGAGAATGACGTGGTTCTTGTAATCGGTTTATCCGGCGAATCCATCTTTGATTTCAGCATGTTGGTGTAGTAATCAACAATCTGAGCTTGAATGTTTTGATTAATCAGTAGACACTGTATGTACTTCCCAATGATAACTACTTCGAAATCTTGATTGCAGAAATAAAAACTGTAAGCTTTGTCGCTGCAAAATAAGCAACAAATGAATATGTTATTAAAAAGAGCTAGCATAACCCAAAAAAAAAACTATGTTAACTGAGGTGTTTGACTTCGAATATGTTATTACATACCACTCGGTTGCATTCTCAAAGAATGGTTGGATGACTTCTTTTTCGTTGTCATTGATTTTCTTCCACAATTTTAGTTTTTTTGGCTTCAACAGTTTTTTGGCTTCCGCAAGTGTGTTGTCAATTTGACTGTCGATAGTGTCGAGGTCAATTATTTGTATTTCCTTCTCTACTTGCTTCTTTTTTCCTTTTCCACCTTTCCTTTGTCTCCTTCTACGCTTAGCAGTAGGTGTTTGACTTCGACTTCGAAGTTTATATGACTTTCTCTTTGGCCTTTGTCCCTTCTTCACTTGTTTCACAAGAGAACTGACCTACTGTTTTTCTGATGCTTTTGAATCATCGTATTTTTCCTCTGATTCGGTTTCCTCTTCAGTTTGCTCCTCAACTGTGTCCAAATTAAACAATTTCTTCAACCCTGCGCGTATTGTAGCTCCTAATGTATTGTCATCCTCTTCACTTTGCTCTTCAACCTCTTCCGTTTCTTTTGTTTCTTGTGTTATGATATGTACCTCATCCATTATGATATGTATGCACATCATCCATTAGTAGTGTCAAGCACAACCATTTCCATTTGTATGTCATCATTCTTTCTCTTCTCTTATTGGTTGTCGGCTTTTCTTCTAAATTCCAAAGAATTTTGAAATGTTTTCAACCACCAAATCGAGCTCTGCATTGTTTTCTTCCACAATATTATGCTCTAAGTCATCAGCTTGCCTTAGTTCTCTTCCTGCATGAAAGCCTTCCCTCCAATTCTCCAAAGTTTTGGCACTTTTCGGTTTTTCCTTCGGCAACTTCATTCCAGTTTCAAAACCCTTCCGCCAACTCTTCTCTTGAGTGTCCAAAGTATCTTGAGTTCCCAAAGTACTTTTAGTTGCATCTTCAATCCCCAAGGAATCGTTCATTTCTTGAGTGTCTTCATTGTTCACAGCCACTGAATCTTCGACTTCCATATTTACTCTAGTTTCATTCCCATCTGTTGGTTGATCATTAGCCGCAGAGTTCATTTCATGTTGATTCCCTTGCCCAGATGATTCTTCTTGTTGTTGCTTATGTGTGAACAAATCTTCAAATTCCAAACCTTCAAATTCCTTCCCTGTATACACTGGTTTATTCCTATTCAGTGATTCCTGAAAAAATCTTTCCTCTCCCTGCCATTTCTCTATGTTCTTGTCAATATCAGCAAGTCGCTCCGGTTCTCCAGCTTGCAACTCTAGTTTGTCCTTGTTCCTCTCATACAGATCTCTCAAGAATAACGTGATCTGGACAAACTTTTTAATTTCAGCCTTGTCCATGTAATGAATCTCATGCTTGTCACAATCAAGAAGGATGTTTTCTTCTTCTAGCTCCTTTATCCTTGTCCTCTCTTGTTCCAGCTCTCTTGCAGGTGTCGATAGGTCAATTAAATAGTTCTCCTCAGCAGACACTGTATCAACAAAGTCTTGATGAAACTGCGAAGCATGATCAACACAAATCAAAATAGTGTAGACAGTAAAACTGGATCAACATTGGCTGTTTATCCCATTCACATGGATCAACTTCCATTGTTTATCCACAAAGAACTGACAGTAAAAGTGGATCAACATTGGCTGTTTATCCCATTCACATGGATCAACTTCCACTGTTTATCCACAAAAAACTTAGAATTGGAGGAGCTCAAAATAGTGTACACACTAAAACTGGATCAACATTGGTTGTTGATCCCATTCACATGGATCGACTTCCACTGTTGATCCACAAAAAACTGACACTAAAACTGGATCAACATTGGCTGTTGACCCCATTCACTAAGAAAAATGGTACATTTGTAATAGTAAAGATAAATATAGTAAAAAAAATTACCGTCTTGTCGAACCAAGTCATATCAATTTCCTTTTTATTCATTTTGTTGCCAAAGTCACTTGCAATCTACTTGCACAATGCGTTCTGGTTCCATCGTAGGAATCTAGGAGTTGCATTTTCAAAATTCTCCCTTTTGTCGATGTATTTATTGGTATGTTGGCAGAACCAACACTGCATAATATAAACAACAATGTTAGTTTTATCCAATAGTATGCTTTTCACTCTCTACAACAATAAACATTTTACTTTTACAAAATTAACGTTTTTTCTTACCACTAGGAGAGTTGTACAGCCACCGATAGCTAATTGTTTATTCTTCTTGTTTGCCAGGTTCGAAATCAAACATTCCATAACATGATCCGGCCATGACACATTGTCCATCAGTAAGATAAGAGGCAACCATTTCTTTGGGAAGGCTGTCATACCAGCATTTGGGAATAAGAAAACCGTGCATAACCACATACCGAAAAGTCTTACAAAATGCTCCGGATCAGACTCATCTTCTGCTGCATTTTTCAGTTTGAAAACAACCCCAGCCTTCAATATTGGTTCTGGACAATCTTTTGGTTTTTCTGGCTTGAACTTTTTATTTAAGAATTCGTTGTAGTCAAGTCCTTTCTTCGGTTGCGGTTGCTGCTTCAATTCTTCACTCTCTATCAGTCTTCTCATCTTGAATATCAAAGCGAAATCTCTTGCTTCCTGAGAGCACTCTTCGTTTTCTCCAAATTTGAACTTTCTGATTTTTTTTTATGAAATGCACTCATCAACAGCTGCATTGCAAGATTAATCTTTTTCATCCATTTACCACTCATACTCATGTCTGTTACATAAAATGGGCTGAGTAATTCCCAATATGGAGATTCCTTCAGTGCTTTTGCAAGTTTCGGTTTCTTATTGTTATTTGCATCTTCCACTTCAAACTTTTTGCATAGAAAATTCCCCATTTCAGCCAATGGTTGTAGACCTCCTTTGATTCTCTATTCGTTTGTTCTCGACTTGCCTGCATACATGAAACTCAAATCATTTTCCTTTTCATTTTTGACAATAATCTTTTGTTTTCTCGCATTCTACCCGTAATATATTTTCACAAGGAGGCGTAGCCCCCGAGTGAGGTGCGACGTATAAATATGTGTAATCACAGTTCATGCTTTAACTAACTCTTATTGGATCAAATGTGATATTTTACACATAATGTGATATTGGATCAACTGTGGTTGTTTACACATATTTGTTGGATCAACTGTGACTGTTGATCCAAAACTATGATTGCTTACAAATATTTACTGGATCAACTGTGACTGTTGATCCAAAATTATGATTGCTTACACATAATATTTCATTAAAGAGTCAATGTTTTTACCTTTGAGCTCTGGCTCTGGGTTGCCCTCTTTTGCTACTTCTTCTTCATCTGATTCTTCTTGCTCCTCTTCATCGGACTCTGATTCCGATTCTTCTGATTCTTCCTCAACTACCTTCTTGTTTTTCTCCTTTTGTTGTGGTTTTGATTTCGCCCTTGACCCGACTGCATACGTGAAGCTCAATCATTTTCATTTTTTTTTTCAATATTTCAAACAATATAGTTAGATATACCAACACAAATATTACAATCTATGTTTTTACCTTTGATGACTTTCTTCGGTTTGCCCTTTTCTGCTTCTTTTTCATATATTGCAATTTTTTTCTCTTCGTCCGATTCTCGATCATCTTCATCTGATTCTTCTTGCCCTTCTTCTTCGGATTCTGATTCTGATTGTTCTGGTTCTTCCTCAACTACCTTCTTTTGTTTCACCTTTCGTTGTTGTTCTTCCTTTGTATTCTTGTTCTTCCTTTTTCTTGGTGCCTATTCTTCTTCGGATTCTGATGCTGATTTTTCTGGTTCTTCCTCAACTTTCTTCCTTTGTTTCACCTTTCATTGTGGTTCTTCCTTTGCATTCTTGTTCTTCCTCTTTCTTGTTGCCTCTTCTTCAATTATCTTCTTGTTCTTCGCATTTCGTTTTGGTTCTATAGCTTTCTCAATCTCTTGCTTGCCCTTTTCATCTTGCTTCTTCTTTGTCCTTGGTGATCTCCTATGCATTATGTCTTCTCAACCTGAGTTTAACACTTATTATAGTTATCATTCATATTTTCATAGTAGAAAAGTACATAACCATCAAAAAAATCTATTTGTATGGATCAACTACTCTTGTTTTATCCTTTTTTATTTGGTTCAACTGTTGTTGTTTATCCCCTACATTGGATCAACTTCTACTGTTGATCCCTTTCATTTGCGAAGATATCTAAAATTCCTTCAGAAACACATTAACAATTGAACAACTTTGCATACAATGGATCAACTTTTATTGTTTATCCTATTTTTACTTGGATCAACTGCTGTTGTTTATCCCCTACATTGGATCAACTTCTACTGTTGATCCAATTTTTTTTTTTGGATAAACTACTGATGTTGATCCCCTAAATTAAACACAAATATCTAAACCTCCATAATCACATTTTACAAACATTCTTGCATTCTATAGTTGAAAAAATTTGCATCTGAAAACATTCTTACCTTTGCAAAATAATACCAAAAGTTTGAAGAGAAATATCAACATAACTAGCAAATATTCAAAATCTCCAAATTATGCTTGTTTTAGTCACACACAAAATACTCAGATTTGACAAGAAATCATTTCCTCCCAAGAACATTAACCAAAACTCAAAACTCAAAACTAACTAAACAAGACCAAAATCAAACCTAATCAATAAATCGCAGTGTAATAATCTGGCAAATACAAACATATAATCATTGCAATAACAAAATCAAGACCAAAACATACATGCATCAATTAAATCTGACATCAAAAATTAGGTTTTACCTGTTCAATTTTGCAATCATCAATTAAATCTCAAGAACTCTAACCAAAAATCTAAACAAGACCAAAATCGAAAGTGTTTTTACCTGTTCAAATTGAAATCTTCAGTGAAATCAAATAAAACTTGATTAGCCTTCTGTTCGATGCTTTCTGTTGATGAAGCGAAATGAAACTAGGTTAACTTTCAGTTTCTGTTAGTGGATTTATTCAACTGGATTGATTTTGAGTAACGACTAGTGTATTAATGTTTGATTATGAGTAACGGCTAGTGGATTTATTCCATGAATTTCAGTTTTTTTTTTCTGGTTTTCAGTTTCAGATAGTGGGAGCGATTGAAACGAGGGAGAGAAGAGTGAGTTGATGAGAGAAACCTTAACTGAAAATGAGTAGTTATTGTGTCCGATCTAGTATTAAGTGAAATATATAGGGAGGGCATTTCAGTAATCTAATAATTCCGGATTTTAATTCCTAAAATTGGTAGAGATATATTTATTTTGGGAAAGGATATATTTGTTGGGTTATAAAAGTAGGGACATATAAATAATGTACCCAATAAGTAATCAATCAACCTAATCAAGCCTGAAATTTTTGACGGACTTACATTTACTAAGCCTAGCGGGCGGAGGCCAAGCCCTGGCCCGTTTAAACCCTACAAACACACAACCCTAAAGGGCTTAAAAGTTAAAACCCTTCCTCATCTTCGTCTTTCCCATTTCACTGTAAACCCCCTCTCTCAATCAGAGTTCCAGAAGCGCCACCTCTTTACCATCAACCTTCATATCTCTCCCTCTCAAGGCCACACGCGAAGGTAATTAATTTTCTGCAATTCTTTTTTGTTATTATTTTGATTTTTGTTTATTCTATTGAGTATTCTAGGTTTTTTTTTTTTTCCGCCGAACGGATAAATCCCGTTTTATTATTGATTCAGTTCACCTTTGAATGTGTATTTTATAAAGAATTCTGAGATTTTGTTTGTGGATTTTAGGTTTTTTTCTTTAGAAACATGAGTTCACCTTTGAATCTGTTCGGAGAGGAGGATGATACAGAAGATATTTCAAAAATTAAAATCAATGCAGAATTTGCAAACAGATTTAAGCATAATGAAGAAAGAAAAGATTTACACAGACTAGAAGAGTTAGAGAGGAGAGGAATAGTAGATTCTGAGACTGAATCTTCAGAAAGTGAACCTGAAGTGTTTGATGATGATGATGATATAAAGCAGTTGATGGACGGGCTTGTTAAGGTTAAGAACCAAGATCCAATTATTAAACAGAAAGATGCCAAACTCTTTGATTCCGAAGATGAGGGGAGTGAAGAGGAAGAGGGTGATAGAAAGGAGAAGAAATCGAAGCCCAAGTACTTGAAAGATGTGATTGCTGAGACATTATTGGAAGATGGGGGTGAGGACGAGGATGATGATAGTAGAGTGAGGCCAGGTGGGAAGAGTTATAATCAGGAGCAGGAGGAGCGTAGGAAGAAATTTCTGGATGTTGCGGAACGGGAGTTTGATGATGATGATGATGAGGATTTACTTAAGGTGAAGAAGAGAGGGGAAGAGGAGGAGGATGGAGAGAATGAGGAGATTAAGAAGAAATGCGATGATTATTTTGGGAACGATGAGGGTTTAGATGAGAATGAAAAATTCTTGAAGAATTTTATTGTGAAGAAAATGTGGGTGGATAAGGAAAAGGGAAAGAGACCACAAATTGATGATTTGGAAGTTCTTTCGGAAGATGATGAGGAGGTCTGGGATCAACTGGATTTTGAGAGGAAATTCAATTTCAGGTATGAAGAAGGTACCGGGGATAGGATTTTGGGTCATTCGAGGGTTATCGAAGGCGCAGTTAGGAAGAAGGTGAATCGCAGAGAAGAGCAAAGGAAGCGTAGGGAGGATAGAATGGCTGAAGCTAATAAAAGGAATAGAGAGGAATTGAAGCATTTGAAGAATTTGAAGAAGAAAGAGATTATGGAGAAACTTGACAAGATACGGGCTATTGGTGGTTTGACTGAGGGTGAAGCTTGCGCACTTGATCTGCATGATTTAGAAGATGATTTTGATCCAGAAGAACATGATAAGAAGATGAAGAAGACCTTTAATGATGATTACTATAATGCAGAAGATGCAGATTTTGGGAGCGAAGATGATGATGAAGATGGCGATATTGAGAAGCCTGATTTTGATAAAGAAGATGAATTGCTTGGGCTACCGAAAGATTGGGATGTATGTGGAACTGGTGATGGTTTTGCAGCAGTCAGGGAAAGAGTTTTAAAATCTAAGGCAGGTACAGAAGATGTTGAGGATGAGGAGCATGATGATGATGATGAGGATGACGAGGGTGAGGAGCATGGTGATGATGATGATGATGACGAGGGTGAGGAGCATGGTGATGATCATGGCGACAATGAGAGTGATCAGGAAGAGGAAGAGAAGCCAGCAGAAGGTAAAAGAAAAAGGAAACGTAAACTTTCTTTACGGGAGAAGGTTGCCCTTTTTAAGGAATTTGATGAGTACCATAAGTTGGATTATGAAGGTACAATTGGAGACCTTAAGACACGATTCAAGTATGCACCAGTTCAACCTCTAAGATTCGGATTGAGTGCTAAGGAGATCATTAATATGGACGACAAAGAGTTGAATCAGTATGTACCTCTGAAAAAGATTGCACCTTATACTGAAGTTGAATGGAAGGTACCAAAGAAATTGAGGAACCAACTGAAAATTAAAAATAAGTTAATGGAACAAGAAGCTTTATCCAAACATGGGAAGCGTCCCAAGAATCATGGCTTCAAGGAGTCAAGAACTGTAGAACCAGTTGCTGAGGAGGAAAAGAAAGTCCAAGTGGAGAAAGTAATTGGTGATGTGGGTGAACTCTCTAGGAAGAGGAAGAGAAAAGAGCGGCAGAAAGAAGTTAAACCCTCTAAACAAAGAATGGCAGTATATGGAGTTGGCGATCCTAAACCTAAGAAGAAAAAGAACTGATTTAGTGATGTTTGAAGGGGACAGCGAGGAGAGGTAATTAAACACACCCACATTCTTTTCACTATGATTGCTTTTGTGCTTATTGTAGCTCCTTCTGTTCTCTAGTTTGAGAAGCACTCCATTCTCTGATTATGCTTGTAGGCTTGCAGCTAGAAAAACATTTAAATTCTTATTTTATAATAATCTTTGATTAGTTATTTATTTCTGCCCTTTTCCTTCATCAAGTATACTTGACATCAAAGGGGGGAGCTACTTAGATATTGATTTTCATCAGATTCATTAGAAAATAAATGGACTCGAGACAAGAGAATCATTTATTTCTCAGTGTCCGTGTTCCCGATTGTGGGATTGTTATTAGTTTTAGTGTGTACTAGGGTATGACCTTGTCAGGCTTTGGGTTCTTGTTATTGCATAATGTGAAACTATTGATTTATACGATGAGCCAACATTAAGCTTATGTTTACATGACACAAATCCTCAATGTTATACGGATCCACAATGTTTCATTTCTTGTGAACGGCATATAGTAATGACATTTCCTTTTTTGAATACTGTTTTGACCATACTTGGATGTGGTACAATCACTGACCCATTCTTTAGTGCCTCACCTAAATGTTTGAGGAATATTGTCATGTTTGTAGAGGTAGATAATATGTGACATCCTTTTAAAAACTTTATCCTTGTTAGAATGTAAGACGTGTAGTTTAAGCATCATACATGCCGAAATGTCTATGAATTCCATCCATATCTTTAGGAGCTTCAAACTAGGGATATTATCTCTAGTTGTGTTATAATACTCAACATTTACATAACTATTCATGTACTTGCTTGATAACATTCATTCATCATTTGTTGTCATTTATTGTTGTTGAATACTTTGCTTGATAACATTCATTTATCACTTATCATTTTGTTAGTATGTGATCATTTATCATTTTTGATGTAAACCATAATTTGCCTTGGTGTTCCGTCTTCAAATCGAAGTACCCAATCACAGTTCATCGACTGTGGTTGAAGTCCAAGCTATTTATAATCGAAACCCACAGTACCCGATCACAGTTTATCCATTGCCCTTGAAGTCCAAGCTTGTTATATTTGAACCCATAGTTTGTTAGTTTCTTTCATAGAAAACTAGGTAGCAGCTTATATTTGATCATCCATAGGGGTACCATCAGCTTATAGAACACGCCGGACTTTGAAGCCTAGATTATGCCCTTTCTTTTATCAAGTTGCCTAGCCATTTTCAGCACATAAGAAGAGCATAAGGATGCGAAATTGATGCGAACTCGCTACTTAAGTGTGGACTTAGTTGGCGGGGTGGTGTGGCATGGTGATAAAGCCTCAAGGTGGCTACAGTTAACAGTTTTAACAAAGAGAAACTAAAACAAAATTTACCTGTAGATGTATATACAACTGTTGAGATTTAGATCCTCATTTGAAAACAATTTGTTTAATGTTTATCATCTGATTGTTGCAGGTCGAGAAAAATAACATGGATCTCATGAATCAAAACACTGGAATAAAACTTAGATGATGATGGTGATCATGTTAAAGCTGTTCTTGAGAATGGATATTTTTGCAGCTGTACGAGAGAAAGTTGCTTAGAAGAAAAGAGAGATTGAGCAGTGTTCTGCTGCTCCACTCATGGCTGCTCTCTGTTTATTTTTGCCTTTCCTTTTTCTTCTGAATGAAAGATGACTATCAAGAAAATCTATAAACAATTTGAATTTTGTTGATATTTGGAATTAGTTCTTAGATTTTGTTTCTTTAACTTGTTTCTTTTCTTTCTAGCAAGTTATACTCATTATTTTTTGTAGCAGGGACAATAATTCATTTCTTGCTCTAGTTTTGGTTCTCTAATTTCTTTCGTTTTTTCTTTTAACTTATCTCATTACCACGTTGAGTTTACACAGACCTGCTGCTGTATGCATGAAGTACTGCATGACAGTAATGGATCCATCTATAGCTATGATCTGAGATTCATGACCTTGCATATATTCACAACACTGAAATTTACAGTAGTAGAGTCTTATGTGTAAGAAGTTCCTTCAAAATCAGGAGTATCCTTTTACATTTAACTGGTGAAATCTTGAATATATTTACCAATGCGTGCGCATTCACTTGACCCGTCTTTTAGCCGTGAAACCTGTTTTTTTTTTTTTTTTTTTCTAAGATAAGCTGATTGCGGAACTGGCTAGATAATTATCTTGTATCAAACCTTGTAGTAGTCGCGCATAAGCCCCAAAAACACAACCCATTTACAGATGGAATTTCAGCTTGTGATTTTTTTTAGAAGGATTTCTTTATGACAAATAGGGAACAAGACCAATACATACAATATCAAACACACAATAGAATCTCGCATGAAAAAATATTACCAGCAAATTGAATTGAATGAAGGCAATGAAGCAAACATTAGAACAGAAAGTAGGGTATTTCGTTTAGGTGTAAGTGAAAGAATAATTAGTACTTCTGATAATTAGCTTTGTATTAGCACCTGCGCGACACCCCTGGATTCCTGGACATACGATGCTGTGACCTTTTCTTCAACTCGTAAAGCTGTTCTATCCACTTCACTCTTGAAATTCCATTACTATCATATCCATCTTCGTTGGTATTGTATGTCATTTTTTGATCGTATTTGTTCAAACCCAACTCAAGATCATATTTCCTGCGTGAAATAGGATCTGAAAGAATCTTATACGCCTTGTGAAGCTCAACGAAAACCCGAGCAGACTCATCTTTTCTTGAAGGTGGACAAACATCTGGGTGGTATTGAAGTGCCATAGTTCTGTAAGCTTTCTTTATAGCAGCATCACTTACGCTCTCATTACTTAGAGAAAGAACCTTGTACAGATTTTTACCGCTACTGCCATTCTTGCAAGCAACTCTACATGAAATCATCTTGAAGGACTTTTGACGCTTAAAGGAATTACTTCTTAACGCTAGTTTAGTGCCAATAAGACTGCTTGAACTTAGTGCGAAAGCCATGATTAATATTAATGGAGCAGTGTAAATGTTCTTATGTTTGAGAATTTGTTTGGAATGAGCAGAGAAATGGTAATGAGTTTATCAATAAGCTTACAATCCCTGTACTGCTATACTTATACATATATGATTTTAACTTCTACCAGCGAAAGAACGCGGAATAAGGTTTGACGGTTGACAAATTAAACTCAAATTCATCAGTATGAAGGCTGACAGAAACATAACAACAGTTAATCCAAAGCTTAACACACGTTTTGCCGTCTGAAGGAGGAAAAAGTGTATTTTTACCCGTCATTGACTACTTAAGTTTAAGGAAAATAATTAGAAATGAAGAAAATTCTCTGAAATACCTTTGTTTTGTTTTGGTTCGATGATTACAATGTGATTAGAACATAACAAGTTGCTTAAGCCGGCTATAAATTTATGTTATTTAGTCAAGCAACTAGTCAAATGTTGTTGAGATTCTTGGCATTATTATGTAAAATTAACATACACCGAATCTGGATTATGGAGTTGTTTAATCATCTCTCTTGACCTTATGGACTAAGCAATAGAAGAATAGTTGAGGTTGCCCTGAGAACCATATGCTAATTTTCTCTTCATGTACGAGGTGGCGTTTATTTGCCAAGGTTATGCAGCTTTAGGCTTTAGTCTTTGCATAGTGCGACCAAATCCACAGGTTTATTTCTGTACTAAATATGCCGTGATAAATTGGAGGATTACATGTATGAGAATATTCGTTCGAAGGTTCATTCCTTATCATGTAATCCTGCTATCTGGACTTCATTTAATACTGCTGACATCCTGCAAAAGGGAGGCTGATTCTAACACGCGATTGTCACAGATGTATGAAGAAACAGTACGTCTAACACTGGCTTAGCTAGGACTCCAAGTAGGAGGGAAAACAAAAAGATTGCCATTATGATCTGAAGAAATAAACACAAGTTTCAATAGTCGAATGTAAAATAAACTGAGACAGGTTCAGGGAGCCGGTTGGTAAGTAAATAAGTGACCACACTTGCCCCTAGCCGACTTTGTCTCTAGGTCTACCCACGTTAAGTACCGGTTCTATTGCAGAATTCAATGAGTCAGCTAATGTTTAATTCTATCAGGATCAGCTAATGTTTCTAGCATGTTTAGAACAAAATGATATGTGAGCTGAAATTAGGCCAGCAAAACATATATCATATCAAGAAGGCATTTTCAAAAAAATACATCAAGAAGACATCTTCAAAAATATATATATCAAGAAGACGTCGCGGATCTACAAGATTCCCTGTTTCATGTATATAATTACCAAGGATGGGATGTTCATGTTTTTTTCTAAATCAATGATCAGGATCACAACGCATTCACGCAGGTCCACTAACAAGCTTAAGTTGCCCGACAGACGGCCAAGGGTCGGTTGGCCGGCTTAGATGATTCCAAGGCTCGCAGCCAGATGGACGGCCGAAAACAACAAAATTACAAGCAACATGATATATATATATATAGTTAGAGAAATATTGCATCCACTTACTAGCTACTACTTCTCAGTATTTTCACTCTCACTCGGTACCCTTTGTTTCATGCACCAATAGTTGTAGAGCTATAGAAATTAAGGTTGAAATAATCATGTGTTTCAAAATAAAGAGAGTGTACACCAGTGCTGAAATAAAGGAGAAGAAGAAGGAAAAGAAAAGGAAAGACAAGCAAAGGAAGAAAGAAGAACAAAAGGAAAGGGAGATAAGGAAGAGAGAAGAGAAAGAAGAGAAAATAATGAAAGCAGATATGGAGAAAGCAAGGAAGAAAAAAGAACAAGAAAAGATTAAGAAGAAAAAAGAGGAAGAGAAGAAGAAAAATGATGAGAGGAAATTGAATGAGAAGAAGAAGAGAGAAAAAGAAAAGGAAAAACTTAGGAAGTCGAGAAATGAATATTGTTAGGAACTTGTTAGTGAGAGTGGGGGCATAAAGCCGAAAAATACCTCAAGATTTTTTTGGAGCATCGCCTCCCAGAAGACATGCATGTAATAAGTGAGAAGTTTGCCTTCGGTTTTCACCTAATTAGATTGGGATTTTTTTTTCTTTCTTGTCATTTTATGATTTTTTTTTTTTTGTTTATACTAAACAATCATTCTGCCTTGTCTGAGCAATCGGACTCTCATGTATATGACCTTAATTCGCAGAAGCAGAAAACTTTGCTTGACACCTTCAAAAGCATAATGAAATTTAAAGATAATATGAAGAAAAGGCAAGGTTTTTACTAAAAAATAACTTAAGACAGACAGCAATCGTTCAAATGATCCAAAAATAAAAAAAAAAAAAACGTCCGTCCATAATTCATCTTCTTAAGTGCACATCAAAATGTAGGCAGTTGGCTGCATATATGTTTTCTGCAACAAAAACAGTACCCCAAAAAGTAGCAAGTAGCAGTTCGTAGTACTCCGTTTACGCATTTGGATATGCGTCTTCCGTAATTGTTTGAACTTTTGTAGTTCTTAGTTTAACAAGTCCTGCTTTTGATTCACGATCTTCGATCTTATTCACTGTAACTGCATTCATTCAAGCAATTCATTAATCTTCTTAGACTTGAGATAAGTAGCTCACCAACAAGAGAAATTACGGTAATCCATGTACGCACCAAAGTAATTAATGGTAAACAATTTACTTACCTTTAGGCTTTAGTGTCACTGCTGCCACAATCACAATACTCTTCAAAGTAGTATCCAGTAAGATGAACTCTCATCTCCTGCATACCATACTCATCATTATGATCGACTGAAAATAGCACTTCCATGTCTTCCTCGCCTAACTCAATATCGAGAGGGCATGATTTATTCGTTTCACCATTTAAAATGCATAAAGCCATCGGAGTTTTATTTCCAACACTGCACAGTACGGAACAGCACCGATATTCCGAAGTAGCTCTAAAAGAAGCCTGCAGTGTCAAATAATTACCCATGTATGATATATGTATGTCCCTTAACTTAAGCAAATAATACAAAACTAATATAACCAAAAGCCTACTATGATTTTTTCTTTTGACGTTTGTTGACTACTAACCTGGGTAACACGCAATTTTCCTCTTGCTTTGTCAAACCTATGAGTTACAGGATTGCTTTTTGTTATTTCAATACCTGATGATCAGAAGAAATAACAAAAGAATCAAGCATTGAGATATAAACATAACACACTAACCTGAAATCCAAAAACATTAGAAGAGAAAGTAAGACTATATGAATCTAAACCTTACCCCAAAAAGACCTATTTCTCTTCCTTTTTATCCCCATGAGAAAAAGATTTAACAGTCGATATTTCTTATCAATATGGAGTACAAGCTTCTACTACTTATACATTTGAATTGACTGGCTTTTCATTCACTGTATTTATGCTCAAATTAATTCAATGGTCAAATCCAGTCTCATCGGTTCTAACGTCACTTTAATGACATGCCATGCCATGCTTCGGCATTCCAACTTCTCCTTCGAAAATTACAGAAACTATTGACGCCTGATGGGACACCACACAGAACGAAACGACCACACACAGCCCCACTACTCCACCTAGCAAGCGTTTTTGGGTAACAAATGAAAGAGCAGAGTTTTCGCGGTAAAAAAATGGTGTCTCAACTTTCAAGCACACTTAGCCCACGGATTTATCTTAAAGCCCAGACAAACCATCTGAAGATTCTGAACTATTCAGACATGCACATCCAGCGACTTGATACAAAAAAGTGAGGGGATGTTGGAACGTGGTACTTTATATTGGGAGAAATGGGAGATAAGAAAAGGGTTTGACACCTCATCGTGACATTAAGTAATTAAGCAAAGGTGGGTTGCTTAATAATTTTTTTAAATATATTTAATTGATAATAAATTTAAATGAATCTTCTTGGTAATGCCAGCGGAATTAGAGAGATTATGAATCGGTATAACAGTGAGTCAGACGGTCAGAATACTTGAGTGGGAGTCTAGAGTTAGGACTTGGAAAACTTAAATTTTCACGGTATGCCATCTACTATAAAGTATCCTGGCTTGATTGGGGTATACCCATATTAATTGGGGTATACCTAGATTTATATGGACATAGTGCTCTTACTAAGGGGAGGCCAAATATGGGTGAGTTTACTTTATTACCCTTGAAGTAATTAACCCTATTACTTAATCAGATAACCCTAAAATTAAAAACCTAAAAACACTGTTAATCTTCTCTTCTTCTTCTCCTTCTTCTTCTTCTTCTTCTTCCATCAAACTCAGAAGAAAAAAAATCTCTGCAAATCGAAAAATTTGATTTTCCTGTAAAATGGTTGATTCCAAACGATCAAGTAGCAACACAGATTCAACAGGACATATCAAAAGATCCAAATCAGAGAAAAAAGGTAAGGGAAAAGTTGGAACTAGTAAACCCGAAAATCCAATCCCTAGAATGTTGAAAAGAATCCTCCACCGGTGAAAAAAAGACTATAAGTGATTTCTAAACTCAAACCCATTATATTTTTTTTGTGTTTTGATTGTTATATTAGGTTAGAAATCGAAAACTATGATTTTCAGGGTTTTTAGTCGGCAGGGTTTTTTGAAAAATAGGATGCCGGCCTTAGGATGTAAGTATTAGTCGGCAGGGTCGTAACATGAAGATCATGCCGGCTTTTCATAACAGCCATGGTGACTGTGAAACATTAACCAGGGCCGGCATGGTATTCAATAACCAACCCTGCCGACTTTTTTTTAGTCGAAATATTCTTAGACTTGTACCCTTCGACTTTATGTCACAGAAACCTTAATTTCCTGAGTTACCAGTCGACATCTTTCTTGAATATGACCCTACCTACTGTTTGTTAGTCGGCGTTGTAGATGATTACAACCTTGCCGACTAGTTATTAGTCGGAAGTGTTTAGATTATCGACCTTGCCGACTAGGTGACCAGAACCATGTTTCAATGTGTAGAATTTTCATATCTCTTATTTGTGTATTGTTTAGGTTCCCAGAGGGAAAAATAAAAGATATCCCTTGTCTTGTTAGCAATGCAGCAGAGCTATTGGAATTTATTGACATGATTTATCCTTCTTTAGAAGATCCTAAAGATGAAACCGAAGAGAATTACCCTGTAAGAAAGTTACTTTTGATGGGTAAGGAAGATCCTCAAGAATTTCTAAGGTTTATGGAGAGTCCTAAAAATCCCCTCACCTATGAAGAATGCACATCATCCGAGGAGGAAGAAGAGGAGGTTGATCCACGAATTTTTTTCAAGGCTTCTGACTTTTCTAGAGTGAACTCCTATTATAATGAGGCTGGTAACTACATAGGTCCAGTGAAGGGAAAAGCAAAAGCTGATGCTGGTGAAAAAGCTAGTGATGGTGAACAAGATAATAATGTGGAGGAAGATAACAACAATGAGAATGATCCATGAAATTCTTAAACTTTATTATGTTTCACTTGGTTTAAAAACTTAGATTGTGGTTTGAACTATTTCATTATGTTTTGAACTCTTAGATTGTGGTTTTAGACTTGTTAAATTTATGTTAATTTTCAGTTTCAGTTTCTTTAGAACTTACTCTTTTTTGTGCAGTTTTAGACAATATTAGAGTTTTACTAAGTCATCATGGTTTGTAAGCTCGACCTTGCCGACCATCCTAGGCTATATGCTATAGTGCTTTCAGGGATAGGTAGTCGGCATGGTTTGAAATCTCGACTTTGCCGACTTAAATGTTAGTAGTATAAAAATATTACCTTTTAGGTACAAAATACAACCCATTGAATGCTCAACGGCTAGAAATTTCAAAATCAAGACATTAAGTGTGTTGTTATTATAAAAGCATTCTCAACTTCATCTTCAACCTTGCATAAAGAATGGAAGTTTCAAGTGCAACACACCCAAATATTTGTAGTCTTTGTACACTAAGTGGTCATTTTGCAAATGATTGTCCCTTTGAAGGAAGCAAATGCACTATTGATGGTTGTAAGGGATTCTTATTCTTATTTCGCAATAGGAGATGTATATCATCTGTATGCTTCAAAATGCACATGCTGTGGGTTTTTCTATTGGATAGATGAGCGCCTAGCTCCGTATTAAGATGAAGTTGCTAAGATAAACCTTCTACCATGCACAGATCCCTGTTGCGACGGTAAGATGAAGCTAATTACCTCTCCTAAAAAATTGTGTACTGGAAAAAGATACTATTTATGTCTCAAATGTGTAAGGGTTAAGTTTTTAACGTTTGTATGCTCTAATTAAGGTTTGTATGCTCTAATTAAGTTTTTAAGGTTTGTATGCTCTAATTAAGTTTTTAACAATCATTGTATTCGAATTTAGTCGGCACTATACAAAATTCAAAGCGTGCCGGCGGCTTAACAGTCGGCATTATACAGATTATTGCCCTTGCCGACGAAAGTATTAGTCGGCAGGGTTGTCATCATAAACCCTACCGACTACAATGTGTGAAGAACATCCATGAACAACATTTTTTGTCTGTCTTGCTCGGCATGGTTGTCCTCATAAACCCTGCCGACCATAAAAAGCCGGAAACCTGACGAAATCAAAACCTTGCCGACCCTGGGACAGTCGGCACTGTTTGAGGGTAATAACCTTGCCGACTATTCCAGGCCTTTTTTCCTTTGTTGTCCTGCATGTACAGTCGGAAACCTGACGAAATCAAAACCTACCGACCCTGGGACAATCGGCATGGTCGTGTGATAAATACAATGCCGACCAAAGGAGTTGACACCAAAAAAACCACATCCATTTCATTCATTTGTGGTACTCCAAAGTACATTACACAAAACACGAATGCGATTACAAAAGTACTCCAAAAATATTCCTTATTCCGTAATCATAATCACTCATCACTTAAATCTATTGGAGGGAGTTCATTCAAATGTATTGAACCTCCTTTAGTCAAATCTATGGGACATTCCTTAGAATCATCTAAAGCATTCCAAAGGTGCATGTTGTCCTCATAAAGTTTCATCCATTCTTTGCTCTTGTTGAATATGAACTTTTCCCAAAAACTAAACCTACAAAAAGGAGGTAATGGACATTCCTTGTTAAGTTGTAGACCAATAAAATGATTACTATCCACCAAATCCATAACAATTCTTCTATGCTTGAGTTGCTCCATACAAACCGCATGTTTCGGTGCAAATGCTACACTTAGTCCTTTACTAAAAAAATGTATCACGCATGACCACATATCCGCGAGTAGATGACCACACTCTGGCATTCTCAACCAATGCTCCCATTTGATCGGTGCATTTCCCTCCGGGCCTTTAACACTAGTAAACAATTCTTTAAAAGTCGCTTATTTGTCCTCTATGGAACCTTCTAGCATCCTTGAGATAAAAAACTCCTTGTCTTTTTCTAGTCGGGCGACCATCTTCTTTCTTATGTATTGACATTGGGTGAGATTCTCCTCAATCGCTCCACTTAGGTGTCCCAATTGTTGGGAGGCAACGTGAAACCCACAATTTTCATCCTTTGGGACGTCGTCGGTACCAATAACGAAATATTGAATAATTTGAGGGAGTTGTACGCGATACTCTTCCAATACCAGTTTTACTACCTTCCTCGGACAACCTATTTTCTTCACAACATCTCATTGACTTGCTTGACTCTCAAGAGTTGGAGTGTCATTTTGGATTCAAGTTTGAAACGGTTGGTGTAGTTGTTTCTTTTCTTGGCCGACCCTTTTCTTTACAACAACTTCCACACTTGCTTGACTCTCAAGAGTTGGAGTGCTATTTGGATTCAAGTTTGAAACGGTTGGTGTAGTTGTTTCTTTCCTCGGATGTCCTCTTTTCTTTTTAGCCGTCTCTTCTTTGTATTCCGCCTCGGTATAATCATGTCCGGATGGATTGCATTTTGTACTCAAATACTCTTTAATTTGTTCCCTTTCTTCCGCCCTTGTCTTTGTGGTAGCTGGTCTACCCGTTGGATATTGTTTCCCCGTTTCTTCAAGTTCTTCCATAAAAGGGTAAACAATCGACATCAACTTGTGCTTCATAGTTTGTTTGTCCAGCCTATTCTACGTGGGGTACTTATCAAGGATTATTCTCCCAAGTTCCATGTCTCCAAACTATTCACCGGGATCTTCTCTTGGAGACGGTTTCAAAGATAGTTGCTTCCAATAAGGATCAATATCTTCAATCGGAATCGGAGTTTTATACCTACCAAGCATATGACGACATGGAAGTCCGATAGCCTTCATTATCCTACACTTATAAGGAGTGCTCGGTTTGTCATACTTTTGATACAACTTGAGATGTTTCATCATAAAACGTATTTCCCAATGAGAGACATTGCAATGTATTCCAAAAAGCAACCAATTATCCTCCTTAAACTCCCTCAACTTCTGGAAACTACTTTCTTCGAATTTCTTTTTTATCTTGTTTATATCATTATTAGTGTACTCATGGATAGCATGTTGCATCGTCACAATCCCATTTTGACTCGTGAAAAGAAGACCATTTAGTCTCCCATGAGATTGCTCTACCATACTTGTGGACTCAAGTTTGAAATGTTTATAGTCGTAAGTAAAAGTATACACAAACTTCTCTTTGTGTAGCTGTTTATGGGTAAAAATCGTTTCCGCCGATTTTGGTAAATTCGGTAGGTGAGTGAGAAACTGGTTTAAACCCTAAACAAATGTGCTGCACGTGAGCACTTTCTAGATTCGAGAGATCAATCTGTACAAGTCCGGCCTAAACCAAGAAATGGCCGTTCCAGACTTGCTTCGGTCACAAAGTGGAGGAGAAGGGTTGATTTGGGGAGGGAAGCAAAGAAAGGTGTTGAGACCATAATAATTCTGGGAGAGTAGTGTCTCGACTTGTATCAGAAAGTGAAAGCTTCGGAAGCTTGCAAGAGATGAAAGCTTTTTGGAGAGCTTGCAAAGTTGCCTTTTCTGAGAGTGTTGTATTTTTCTCCTGACCGAGACTTGTTGTTTGGTGGAAATAGGTAAGACCTATTTATACAAGTCGAAATTGAAACGTACCCTGGCCTCATGAAGGAAGAGAGTAAAGGGTGAAATAATGGGAGGAGGTGGTAACCGCATGGTGTTTATGGGTGAAAACGTTTTTACCATTATTTCCTCATTTATTTGACCGCTTTATTCCTATTCACGCTTTCTTAATGTGAGCGTAGTGTACGCCGTGCATCTTTGTGACCGCCAAACCAAAACCCTAGAAAGCATCCCCAGTTTGTGTTGATGTCTCGAGTGTTGGTTGCACCTTGAGTACAAGTCGCGTTTGCTAGAGGCGCGTGTGGCATGTGCCACGGCATGTGCGGAATGCCTTTGTTGCGGGTTGCACCTTGAGTGCAAGTGGCAACGCCAGAGCTGCTAGTGGCGTGTGTGGCATGTGCCAATAGCATGTGCGGAATGCTTTGGTGGTAAGTTGTACGTTGAGTATAAGTGGCAATGCCGAGAGCCGCTAGTGGCGTGTATGGCAAGTGCCAATGGCGTGTGCGGAATGCCTTGATGGTAGGTTGCACGGTTTGCAAGTTAGGCTACCGGCGTGCGTGTTTGGCATGTGTCAATGGCACGCATGGCCATTAGGGCTATGTCCTGGTAAGAAAAGCTACCAGCGATGCATGTTGGCATGTGCCAATGGCATGCGTGGCCAACTTGGGTCACGACTGCGGTAGGAAAAGCTACCAGCGTGTTGGCATGTGCCAATGGCATGCGTGGCCAATTTGGGTGGTGCCCTGGTAGGAAAAGCTACCAGCGAGCGTGTTGGCATGTGCCAATGGCATGCTCGACCAATTTGGGTCGCGCCTTGGTAGAAAAAAGCTACCAGCGAGCGTGTTGGCATGTGCCAATGGCATGCTCGGCCAATTTGGGTCGCGCCTTGGTAGAAAAAGCTACCAGCGAGCGTGTTGGCATGTGCCAATGGCATGCTCGGCCAATTTGGGTCGCGCCTTGGTAGAAAAAGCTACCAGCGAGCGTGTTGGCATGTGCCAATGGCATGCGTGGCCAATTTGGGTCGCGCCTTGGTAGAAAAAGCTACCAGCGAGCGTGTTGGCATGTGCCAATGGCATGCATGGCCAATTTGGGTCGCGCCTTGGTAGAAAAAGCTACCAGCGAGCGTGTTGGCATGTGCCAATGGCATGCGTGGCCAATTTGGGTCGCGCCTTGGTAGAAAAAGCTACCAGCGAGCATGTTGGCATGTGCCAATGGCATGCTCCGCCAATTTGGGTCGTGCCTTGGTAAAAAAAGCTACCAGCGAGCGTGTTGGCATGTGCCAATGGCATGCGTGGCCAATTTGGGTCGCGCCTTGGTAGAAAAAGCTACTAGCGAGCATGTTGGCATGTGCCAATGGCATGCGTGGCCAATTTGGGTCGCACCCTGGTAGAAAAATCTACTAGCAAGCGTGTTGGCATGTGCCAATGGCATGCGTGGCCAATTTGGGTCGCGCCTTGGTAGAAAAAGCTACCAGCGAGCGTGTTGGCATGTGCCAATGGCATGCGTGGCCAATTTGGGTCGCGCCTTGGTAGAAAAAGCTACCAGCGAGCGTGTTGGCATGTGCCAATGGCATGCGTGGCCAATTTGGGTCGCGCCTTGGTAGAAAAAGCTACCCAGTGAGCGTGTTGGCATGTGCCAATGGCATGCGTGGCCAATTTAGGTCGCGCCTTGGTAGAAAAAGCTACCAACGAGCGTGTTGGCATGTCCCAATGGCATGTGTGGCCAATTTGGGTCGCGCCCGGTAGAAAAAGCTACCAGCGAGCGTGTTGGCATGTGCCAATGGCATGCGTGGCCAATTTGGGTCGCGCCTTAGAAAAAGCTACCAGCGAGCGTGTTGGCATGTGCCAATGGCATGCGTGGCCAATTTGTCCTAGGTTGCATGGTTTGCAAGCCTAGGTGCGGGCGCTACCCGGCATGGCGCGGCTAGGGCCAAGGTAAGGGTGTTTGGCTTGGCGTGGCGTGACGGCGTAGCTAGCTAGGGCCAAGGCAGAGTGTGTTTGGCATGGCGCGGCTAGCTCGGGCTAAGTGTGGCTGGCATGATTTTCCATTGGCACGGAGGTGCGGCTAGCATGGTTGGCATGCTTTGGCGCGTTTGGTATGGCTGGCATGATTTTCCATTGGCACGGTGGTGCGGCTAGCATGGTTGGCATGCTTCGGCGCGTTTGGTGCGGCTGGCATGATTTGCCATTGGCATAAAGGTGCGGCTAGTATGGTTGGCATGCTTCGGCGATTTTGGTATGGCTGGCATGATTTGCCATTGGCATAGAGGTGCGTCTAGCATGGTTGGCATGCTTCGGCGCGTTTGGTATGGCTGGAAAGATTTGCCATCGGCATAGAGGTGCGACTATGATGCATGTCGTAGGTGCAATCAAATTAATATCTTATTTCCACTCAATTAAAAATAATATAATGGAAGTCAAGTTCATTTCCACGAGGAGCAAGAGATTCTAGTTGTAAAAATTGTCACACAAAGGGGGTGTAAAAAGCAAAAGAAAATAAACAAAGCAATTAAAAGATAAAGTTGAAATCAATAAGAGAGACAAGACCAAGGAATCATTCTTCGTTGCAAAACAATGATTAAAGTTATGTTCTTTTCTACTTGTTATTAGTCACAAATTATCACCAACCGTAGGTAAAGCAAACTAGATCAGTGCTAAACCCCTAAATCCCTTGTATCACCGGATACGGAAGTTCTCGACTACCGGATTCTATTTACCAAACCACCTAGTAGTAGATCACTCTAGATGTAATTTAAATAAACGCATTAAGATTTATGAACTTATTAGGTCAATATTAGTAGTTAGACTCTTAGATCAAGGTCTACTTGTTAACGTTGTTTTCACACACAATTGCTCCACGGAATCCCTCCGCAAGGTCTCGTGTTTGCTACTTATGTAAAGAGTCAAGAAACGATTACTTATCCCCTAACTTTCACTAGCTTTAGATCAATTAACAAATCAATTTAGTTGGCCACCCAAACAATCTATCAATCAATCATGAATGAATAAACATTCCTATTAGTAAAAACAAACGATAATCATGTGAAAAACTTCAAGATAGAATTGAAAACAAAACTCAAATTATATGTTAAGAACTAGGAATTCATCCTCAATCAATAATAAAATTAGCTACTCATGTTAAGGAGTTCACACAAAGAATAAAGAATAAAGAAAAGAGAAGTGTTGTGTGTGTAGAGAGGTGTGTAAAGATGTAGAAAACTTCTCTATTTAATTATAGGCTTCAATATTCTCCATATCTTCCAAGGAATAGAATCCTTTTCCTTTAGCAATTCAATTTCCAAATTCAAGTCTTTCTCTTCTTCCATCTTCTCTTTCCAAATTTGAGCCCAATTCTCCATCCAATTCCTAGTCCAAGTCTTCACACCCATGAGAGAAGTCCACAGAAAATTCTGGATTTTTTTGGCTCGTCGGAAAACTGGTATTATGGCCGGAATCCGGCCGGAATAGTCGCCCCCGGCCGCCTGAAAATTCACCGTCACTGGTATATTCGACGGAATATTCCGTCAGTCCACCGTTAGGACTAACGGTCAAACGAGTCAACCGTCAGTCAACTGGGTCAAAAGGAGGGAAGTTAGACACTGAGTCAGCTCCCTAGGTGGCTGACTTGTCTTACTCGGCTGAGCTGGATCGGCTGGATCGGCTGGATTGGACATCGCCGAGTTGACTCGTCAGAACCAGAGTCCGGCCGAGTTCTGTTTGTTTATAGGACTTCCCGGCCAAATTCAGGCCTTAATTTTCTTCAGTCTTCCCCTGCTAAGAACCTACACATACATCTATAGTTTCAAGCCATTCAATACATGATTAACTTCATCAAACCCCTGTACAGAAGCAACATCTTCAATTTCTTCTATAATCTGCACTTGTTTCTCAATACTTCTCTACACTAATTTGATCACCAGCAGCAGTAGAAGGCTCTCATTTTTCATCTCAATTCTTCTCGGCAGCACCTCACTCTTCACAATTCAATCCATCGTTCCCTGTAATCCAGCAGTATCATTCACAACACCAATTGGACTCAGAAGGAAACCCCCTTGCAGAATAACCCACCTTAGATACCACCATCACCATCCTTGTCGTTAGCTCTCAAAACCCATTTGAACTCGGCAACAGCAGCCCCAACAAGATTCTCTACTCATTTTTCGATCTACCTCAGATGGGTTTCACAACAGCAACCCTGAATTTCTTTCATCAGCAGCTCTATCTCCTTCTTCCCTAAATCGATTGCAGCAACATCCATCTTCCCTAAACTCATTGCTACAGCGTTTCCCACACAGCACCAAAACCCATTTTAATCAATTTCTGCCATTAACCAACAATTCTTTCAGTTCGAATCTCTCAAGAACATCAACAGCACTACATCTCTTCACAGATCGAACCCATCTCTTAATTCTTTCATTTCTCGTCTTCAATTACAGCTACAAACCTGAATCACCATCAATAACAACGTCTCAATCCCTCATTCCTCGGTCTGATTTCTTCTTCTGGGTTTTCTGATTCTTCTCTCGACCTGATACAGCATCTCTACTTCTCTCAATCATCAGTCGTCACCGACCCATCTTTGTCTCAGCTTCAAATCGAAACCTTGATTTACCACAGATTCATTTATGAATCGACTTCACTGACTTCCTCATAACACAGATTCTTTCTTTCCCCTTTAATTTCATCTCCCAGTTCACTCTGTTCTCGATCTCAATAGCAATAGGAACTCGGATCCATTGTTCCTCTCAATTTCAATTTGGAGTAATGATTTAGAGAAACGCCTCTCGAGTTTAGGGTTGTGTAATGATTTGGGATTAAGATGCCCAACGTAAGAACCACCCCTGATGGGTGCCTATATCAGGTGGTCGCTTTGATAAGGGCTAGCCAAGTTTCCAGCCCCTTAACCTTGATCGACCATGTCCGTAGTGATCCTCCCAAAAGAGTTGCCCCTTAACATTAATCGAGCTCCATATATCAATCGCCCGTAAAATGACCTTTTTGCCCTTTTGGCTCAAATTGGGTGATTTCTTCTTCTTTTCCTCCGTGCGACTCCAAAGTAGCTACAAAACTCAAAACAAGCGTAAAATACATAATTTACAAGAAAAATAGCAAAGAAAGCATAAACAATAGATAGTAAATAGGATGTATTCTACACCCTATCAGACTAGTATGGTTGGCATGCTTCGGCGCGTTTGGTATGGCTGGCATGATTTTCCATTGGCATAGAGGTGCAGCTAGCATGGTTGGCATGCTTCGGCGCGTTTGGTATGGCTGGCATGATTTGCCATTGGCATAGAGGTGCGGCTAGCTTAGGCTAGGTGTGGCTGGCATGATTTGCCATTGGCACGGAGGTGCGGCTAGCATGGTTGGCATGCTTCGGCGCGTTTGGTATGGCTGGCATGATTTGCCATTGGCATAGAGGTGCGGCTAGCATGGTTGGCATGCTTCGGCGCGTTTGGTATGGCTGGCATGATTTGCCATTGGCATAGAGGTGCGGCTAACATGGTTGGCATGCTTTGGCGCGTTTGGTGTGACTAGCATAGCTAGGGCCAAGGCAGAGTGCGTTTGGCATGGCGCAGCTAGCTTGGGCTAGGTGTGGCTGGCATGATTTGCCATTGGCACGGAGGGGAATTAGGATTTTGTTCGTTGTAACCCTAATTTGAAAAATTACCCCTATTAATTACTGACTACATGCATTAAATGTTCTAATAAATGTGTCATCGGTGACATTAGGTTATTCGGGGTTTTACGATTTTACCCTTTGTCTAAAAACCACCATCAACAGTAGCGTCAACCATTGTCGATCTCTTGCAATATTCCACTACTTATGGGTAATTAGTGCCCCAATCATCCTCGAACTCCTTCAAGTTTATCTCATATCTTGACACACTTATCGACCAAACCAACTTATCCCACGTTTTCATGAATAACCCAAACTTGATCTCACCTTCTTTCCATTCTTCGTCTTCTTTCTTCTTCTCTTCCTATCTCTCCTCTTTAGTTAGTTTACTAAGACGTTCATCTTCCTCATTTTTACGTTTAGTACCTTTCTTTGCCTTTGGCTTTTGGGTCTGATTCCTACAATTCTTTCTAAGATTGCATTGTATATGCCAAGTGCAAAGCAAATTTTGTACCTTGGGAAAAACTATCCTCACGGCGTTCATTATTGCTTGCTCATTGTCGATCACTACAACCCCTAGAGTCTCGTCTTCGTGGTAGAGAAGCTTCAAAGTTTTCAATGCCCAAATATAGCTATCATCCTTCTCACGATCCATAAAATACCATGCCACCGTGAACGATTGATTATCCATGGTTTGTCCTATAATGTTCAACAAAGGCATGTTGTACCTATTCATCTTATAAGTACAGTCCATGAACAAAACTTGGTAAAAGCACCACGCCAATTGAATCATATCGGGATGCGCAAGAAAAATACGATCCACCTTCCCCTCCGATGACTCATGCTGTCTCAACGTGTAGTTGTATTTGTGTGCCAACCATTGTGATTCTTCCATTACCTTTCTTCCATCCCATATAATTCTTTTGATAGTTGCCTTGGCCGCATAAATTGTAGACAATGAAGAAAGGTTATCCGGGTCGTCCCTCTTGAACTTACTAAGGAGCTTGCTTGGTTTAATTCCCCAACTTGTTATTACTTGTTCGAACTCGTGCGGTTTCAACTTGGCAACTTGGCAGTGCCCAACAAGACTTTTCGGATCTTTATGGTTATGCCAACCAACATCAACTCTATTCATTCTCCACATGTTATCGGTGTCTTTGTTCCTCCAAAAAATAATCTTGAATGGGCGTCCACACTTCTTTGACTTCGTCTTGTACCCCCTAGTCGTCTTCTTATCATATACATAACCCTTTCTCTTGTAACTTGCGTCCGGCGACCCACTACACTCGCATACCATTTCAAACCGCGAATCTTTTTGTTGGGAATTTTTCACTAGAAAGCACATCTTCTCTTTTGCTTTCTCAATAACCCACTTGACCGCGTCGTCTTTTTCCTTCCATTGTGAGCTTGAGGCTGATACGTCATAGGTACCAATGCGATCTACAAAACATCACAAGTTAGTTGATATGTACTATAATAGTCGGCAGGGTCGATATATAAAACAACCCGATTAAAATACATCCGACATTGTAGAAAAATAAAAAAGTGCCGACCAAAATATAGTCGGCAGGGTCGACGTATCCACTACAATGCCGGCTTAAACATTTTCAAATCACGTCTCATGTGTTGCAAAAAATCTGGTAGTCGGCAGGGTTCAAATTTTCGACCTTGCCGACTTAACATTGCTCATGAAAAGTCGGGGCATTTGGTAATATATACCATGCCGACATTTACAGTCGGCATGATCGACAATCGTCGACCTTGCCGACACTGGGCAACAAAAGTGAAAAAAAAAAGAGGCAAAATCGATAATTTGCATGGAAAAATCACAATCTTCACCACGTAAGTTGTACTTGCAGCCCATTCTCTTCTTCTGGGTCATTGGATTCTACGTTTGGCTCAAGACATTCATCACTTCCATACCCATCTTGAGTCTGAGGAAAATAAAAGTGAGGATCATGCATATAATCCATTTGATCATGATTTGGTAGATCATCATACAAGTACTCATATGTAGGAGGAAAGTTAGAAGACTCCCCCACTTCAAAATTAGGATTAGAATCACTCATCTCACTCATATCACAAATTTCTCAAAAACCCTAACTTTCCCCCCCAAAACCTCCTCTACTACTTCATACTCTTTCTTACTCTCAATTATTTCCAAATGACTCATATAAATCAACTAACTAATCTAGCTAATTTAACTAATCTAATCATTTCAATTAAATTAGTGTTAATCATTGCAGGGGCAATTTAGCCATTTAGAAAATACAAGGTTAAGGGGTGGCTTCTTTTACTTCAAAATGACCTAGCTTTTGTCTCATTAGGTATACCCCAATTAATATGGGTATACCCCAATCAAGCCAGGTAAACTATAAACCCCGTAAAAACATAAAGCATTTAAAGCGATTTCCATTTTTTCGAAATTTTACATTGATTGGATCTTGACTAGACTTGACCTCATAGACGAGGGAATGATCAAGACTTTAGATTAGACTTTAGAGAGGACAAATGAGCTAATGTTCACTTGTTAATTACTAAACTCTATTCAATTGTACTTTGTTTGATTAGAAGGTTCCTCACTTTGTTTTGATTTTGTTGAATTTTGTTCAATCATGACAACGTTTATAAAATAATTGCTATACATTCATTCATTTAAAAATAAAAACATTATTAGAAGAGGGAAATGTAAGCAAAAACAAAAACAAAAAATAAAACAAGTTTTTATTCAACAAAAGAATTCCATAAATCCACTTCTTCTTGTTGCTGTTGTTACGTAGCCATAGATCCCTGGTGCAGTTGTGTATGCGAGAAGACTTGTTACCTAAGTACACCTAGTGGTGTTGCAAGCGCTTCATAATTATATGAATAATTAGAATCTTCATACTTAATTTTGTTTCCTTTGCATTCGAATCCGAGACCTTCTTTGAAGACCAGAGAGTTGATTTTCCCAAACCTCTTTTGGAAATTTTGACGCGTGCATAACTGCTGAATCACGGCAAGTACCAACTAGTAAACCAAGTTCATAATCATAATTATAACGCAAAACTGGATCAGAAAGTGTCTGGTACGCTTTATGAAGCTCGACAAATCTTTGAGTTGATTCTTGTTTTGTTGAAGGGTCGGGACAAATATCAGGATGATATTGTAGAGCCATTCTTCTATAAGCTTTCTTTATATCCTCATTACAAACATTCTTGCTTGCATCAAGTGAAAGTACTTCATACAAATTAGTTTCTCTTTGGATGCTCAAGGACTTGCAATGGTTTTTCTTTTTCACTCTACATGAAATTGTATTCATCTTCTTGCATAAAAAATATGATTTTCCCATAATGGGGTTCAAAGCTAAAGAAATCTCCATTAGAAAGACAATGTACTAGCTAGTGAGAAAGAGAGGAATTGTCCTTTGGTTGTTTGGGAGAAAAAAAGTGAGGGGCTGTTGAATCTTGACCAAGGCATATATAGAAGATAACAAAATGGTTGCTTAATTAATTAATTTAATTCATTGGTTATTATAAGTTTTAATGAATCTTCTTGGTGATGCCAGAGGATTTAGAGAGATTATGCATTGGTATAACGTTGAATACTAGCTAGCATGGGGAAGTCTTTGTAACATTATTTAATTTTATTTATGATCATTTTGTTTTTTTTTGCTCCTAAATAAATAATTTTAACATTGATTTTTTTTTTTAATTTAAATTCTAAATCTTATCCCAATCTTTATTAGTTTAATCTATAAAAATCTACACATTTATGCATATGTTTTCCAAAAAAAAAAGAAAAAAACATTTACTGCAAGATCGGATTTCATTACTCTTCTAGACGTATTTGAACCCAATTGTGACCGAATTATATTGGCACCAATAACTAGCTAGTCTATTTATTGTTTGAAAAAATTTTAAACTTTGTAATGAAACTACGAAACATTTAGTGAGACAGGATTCAAGACTGCGAAGGGGTTGAGAATTTGACGTTATTCGAGAGGATGTTTGGGTAAATTTTTCTATTCAAGTGGTAGATGATCTCATATTCTATCCGAAGGTCTAATTCTGAAGTGCTTAATCAAATACTATGGTGGAAAATTCCAAACAACTTGCAGTAGGTGAATCGAGAGAAAAATTAAAGCCGCAAAATGTCATCCGAGCAACGTTTTAATAAAACATCGTCAATGATCCAGAAAGTTGCACTACAAAAATGCTTAAAAGCAGGAAGGACCAAGAGGAATGGCACTGTCGGTCTACATTTATATATACATCCCCGAATGAAATGCTTGGTTAGTAGTCTATATTTCTACATCATTGCGAACTAAAATAGGTTCACATAATAAAAAACATTTTTAAAAACAACAAAAAAAATAACCAACCTGCTCTCTATTTTCCTTAAAAGATTTAACAGCTTTCCTCAATTCTCATTCTGTAGCAATAAGTTCAAGCACATCCATCCATCGACCTATATAAAAACAAGAAAACTTGCGACCCGAGCTAATGATTTGGCAAACAGATTATCAAAAAAAAAATAACTTAAAAGAGGTTTTCCCAAAAGGCATCATCAGAGACCCATAGAGTATAAGCAATGAAATCTAATTGAGTACTAGTCCACCTCCCTTTGCTCGCCTTATAGGACCATTGAATTTCCTACACTGGATCAACAATAATAATTAAGAAAAAAAAATCAAGCAAAAAAAAAAAGCAGTGAGAAATGACACAAAGCGACTACTACAATTAGCATAAGCATGAGTGCCATATAATTGGGGATTGATTTTATAAAACTTGGGTTTAATTTGAAAAAGGCGATGGGATTCCACTATCAAAAACTATTACGAGGTTAAACTCTCAACACCTCTACTACGGATATAAAGATATGAATCCATCTTTCGTACTCAATGATGGTTCTTCTGAAATTGATTTTGTTGTTGAGATTTAAGTCTAAATAACGATCTGTAAGCAAAACTATGATGTTAAAACTAGCATGGGGAAGTCTTTGTAACATTATTTAATTTTATTTATGATCATTTTGTTTTTTTTTGCTCCTAAATAAATAATTTTAACATTGACTTTTTTTTTTTTTTTAGATTTAAATTCTAAATCTTATCCCAATCTTTATTAGTTTAATCTATAAAGATCTACACATTTATGCTTCCAAAAAAAAAAGAAAAAAAAAAAAACATTTACTTCGCTTTCATTACTCTTCTAGACGTATTTGCCCGGTGACCGTATATTGGCACCAATAACTAGCTAGTCTATTTAAATTTTAAACTAGTGAGACAGGATTCAAGACATTTACTGATAATTATAAGCAAGATAATTATAAGCAAGAATTCGAATTAGAATTTTTGCAGTCAGAATTGACATGTAAATCCCAAAGAAGGCATAAAGCTATTTCCATTTTTTCCAAAGCCTTACATTGGTTGGCTCTTGACCTCATTGATGAGGGAATGATCAAGACTTTTGATTAAAGAGGAAAAATGGGTTAAGGTTCATTAATTAATTACTTAATTTTAACTTTATGCCTCTTGTACTTTGTTTGAACATGCAGAAGGTACCTCATTTTGTTTGGGTTTTGTTGAATTTTTCTTGGGTCATGATAATGTTTAAAATTGTTGTTCATTATAGAAATTAAAACTCGTTTTCATTCCAAAATAAGTGGCCAACTTCAGGAGGGTCATGACGCATGAGGGCCGATCAGTTTTGAAGCACGTTTGTTCATCTAGCCGAATCTACAGTATATTTTGAAGAGAGAATGGTAGTTAATTTTAAGTGCACGACTTAAAAAGCACTTACCTGGACACCTTAATCTCTACTGAATGGATAACTTATACTGCTGA
This sequence comes from Papaver armeniacum, assembly GCA_023531295.1. Lineage (NCBI taxonomy): Eukaryota > Viridiplantae > Streptophyta > Magnoliopsida > Ranunculales > Papaveraceae > Papaver > Papaver armeniacum. The sequence continues at coordinate 62,655 of JAJJWW010000488.1, forward strand.
ATACAGGCTTGCTAAGATGCATGGAAATTTTTGAGTGTCTTTTTAAATCATTCCTTTTAGATAAGAAGAGTGTGTGCAAATATCCTTCCTACGACGATCATTTAACAATATGTAAACGCAAAAAACGCAGCATTTTGAATGCAAAATGTGAAAGCAAAAAAGAAAATGGGGAAATGTACAAGCAAAATAGAGTTATATAAGTTTTTATTCAACAAAAGGGGCCATTAATCCTGTTGCTATTTGTTGCTGCTTCATAGTCATAGACAGTAGCCACCCATACATGTGATCATCATCATGCTACAACTCTAAGGCACCGGTGAGTGTGGTGTAGAATGAGCGAGACTTGTTTCCTACAAGGTGTTGCAAAGCTTGAACAATTTGTTAAAAGAAAAAAATTAATGAAGGCAAAAATAAGAATCTTGATTTAATTTTGCGAGTTCTTTTGTTTCCTTTGCATTCGATTCTGAGACCTTCTTTTGAGACCAGAGAGCTGATTTTCCCAAACCTCTTTTGGAAATTTTGATGGATGCATAACTACTGAATCATGGTGAATACCAACCAACAAACCAAGTTGATGATCATAATTATAACGCGAAACAGGATCTGAAAGCGTCTCGTATGCTTTACGAAGCTCGACAAATCTTTCGGTTGATTCTTGTTTTCTTGATGGGTCGGGACAAATATCAGGGTGACATTGTAGAGCCATTTTTCTATAAGCTTTCTTTATATCTTCGTAACTGATATTCTTGCTTGCATCAAGTGATAGTAGTTGATAAAAATTAGTTTCCCTTTCGATGCTTAAGGACTTGCAACTGTTGTTCACTCTGCACGAAATCGTATATCTCTTGTTGAACAAAATTTCTGGCCCTTTTGATAAGAAATCTAACTTTCCAATAGTGGGTTGCAAAGCTAAAGACACCTCCATTTGAGAGAGGATTCAAGCAGAGAGAAAGAGAGAGTTGGGTTTGGTTGTTCTGTTGAAAAATCAAGGGGGTTGTTGAATCTTGATGAAAGCTATATTTATAGGAGGAGATGGGAGATAAGAGAGGGTTTGCTTAACTATCACACAAAGGCTGCTTCTCATTTCTTACCTAATTTGAGAGATTATTGAACTAATTAATAAAATATTAGAGAGATTATAATCCTTGCATTTTTAGGGGCCACTCAAAGGGAATTAGGGGCCAACAATAAAACAAAATAGGGTCACCCAAACGTAAATTGAAGCCAGCCCTTATCCCGTGTAATTTGTAATGGCAAAATTACCCTCATATAATCGGCAGATAATACAAGATTTTTATCCTCCGATTACATTCGGTTGATAAAATATGAATATTTGGTCCGATTGTAGTGGTTGATGTATTTGAAGGAAATTTATGTCATTTTTTATTTCTTTTCATTTTTGAGTTATAGAGAAGAAGAAGAAGGAAAAAAAGGAAAAACCATTTTTTCTTAAATAAACAACAAAAATGGATGGATATGAAGAAGAAGGTGAGAATCATGGCGAAGAACATAATGTTGAAGGTTCATTACCGTTTAGAGAAGACGATTTGGGGTATATGTTGAATGATCCAAACTTTTATGGAGAGGAAGCCCTAGACGACGCGCTTTAATAGAAGAAAACGTAGAATCACCCGAGATCGAAGCTAATGATGCATCAAACATACAAGTATTGTGTTAAGAAACTCAAATACCCACTTTGAATGCGTTTGTAAACAAGAAAACTCGATTCCTGCATGCATTGAATGCCATGAACTACCCAAAATCGGTAGATAATGTACCTACATATCTACCAAATATAACATAGTGAGTCAAAAATATGTACATTCGTTAGTTTCAAGAAAGTAGATTACTACCGAATATGCAAAAAAACCCCATATTGATTTCCCAAAATATCTACATTCGGTAGTTAGGTAGAGTATATTTACTACCGATTATAAAATTGGCCCCAAAAACAAAATGCTCCAAAATTATAAAACTCAGTATTCTTAACTTTTACGATCGGTAGTATTGGAAATTTATCTAACTACCGAATATATCATTGTCCCCAAAATAAAATTTTCGCAAACTTGTAAAAATTGTAATTCATCTTTGAAAATCGGAAGTCTATTAATTCTGTTAGCTTCCGATTATTGATATTTGGATGTTTTACTATATATATTGCTTCCGATTATGTATTTTTTTGTACTCAGGAGACTGTCTAAATTTTTATATTGAAATCGGTTGTTTGGGGCACACAATATTCTCCCGATTATGGGAAGGAAAACTTACTACATGGCTTCCGATTATTATAGTAAAACTTGTTGCTTTCTTTTACAGGCCGTTGTAGCGTTTGTTGATGATTTCTATTTGAGGCCCGATACTTTCCTACACTATGCAAACGACTTGGTATACTCATTACTATTATTTTATTTTTTTTTTTCAAATTATGTATGTTAAATGCTTATGCTTATGATATTTGTTTTGTTATATGCGCGTTTAGTCATTTGGAAGTAAAGCAGGGGAAAGGGAATGGCTTATGAACAAGGCAAAAGAGAAGATGTGCGTTGTTGTTCAAAACAATCATGTGGGTGAAACTCGATTTGAAATGATTTGTGAGCGAGGTGGGAAGCGAAAGAGTCACGAGAGAAAGAATAGTAAGTATGTAAGGAAGACGGAGAGGAAATACCGAAGCAATACAAAGAAGATATGATGCCCATTTAAGGTAGTAATTCTATAAGCCCGAGGGTAGGGAAGGTAAAGTGTGGAAAATGTTTAAAGTTGATAATGGTTGTCACAACCAAGATGATCCGGATACTCTAATTAGACATGTAATGGTTGCCAAGCTAAAACCAAATGAAATGGAGACGGTGAGGTCTATGCAGATCCAAAAAGCGAGTGCGATCTTAAGTAAAATAAAGGCAGACGACCCCAACAACTTGTCTTCTTTGTCTACAATTAAGTCGGCCCTAGCTACGATCAAAAGGACGGAATGGGATGGTATAACGGTCATGCAACAATCAGAGTGGAGTTACACGACTACACGTTGAGAAGGGAAGAAAAGGATGGTAAAGTGGTTCGTATTTTCTTGGCACATCCAGAAATGATCCAATTGGATCAATGCTTTCATCAAATTTTGTTGATAGATGCTTCTTATAAAACAAACAAATATAACATGCCATTGTTGAACATTGTTTGCCACACTTCGGACAAAAAAACGTTTACGGTTGCATGGGGTTTAGTGGATCATGAGAACAATGTGTGTTTCATTTGGATGTTGGAGACATTGAGGTCCATTTATAACGGTGATAATTTTCCAAGGGTTATTGTAACGGATAACAATCAAGCCTTAATGCATGCAATGGCGGTAGTGTTTCCGGAAGCCCAAAACTTGCAATGTACGTGGCACATTCAATGCAATCCAATTTCCATCATCATTTCCAAGCTAAAAAACCAAGGAAGGGTACCAAGAGGTCGAAGGAAGATGATGAATGCATTAGTAAATTAACCGTGGAAGAACGAGAGGAAGAGAAAAGGTTATTTGAAGAAAAGTGGAAGGAGTATGGAATGATTTGGAGAATGTTCATGAAAGCATGGGGCAAGATCGTTTGGTCGATGACCGAGGAAATTTATGAAGATAACTTGAAGAAATTTGAGGATGAATATGGCACGAACTACCCAAAACCCGTTGAGTATTGTAAAACACAATGGTTGGCACCGCATAAGGAGAGGTTTGTGTTTGCATGAACATATGAATATCGAAACTTCAAGAACGAGACGACAAGCATTGCATAGGGGTCTCATGGCCGATTAAAGAAAATACTACTTGGTAGTCAAAATGGAGTTGTGTCGATCCAAGAAGCAATCCATGAATACACCAATCGTGATCTCATAAAGATTAGGAAATGTATGCAATTTAGTGTACACCAATTCCCAATGGAACATGATAAGGAAAGATTGCTTCTAAGGGGCATTGTTCATAAAGTTTCAAGATGGGCCATAAATCACATGATGGAACAACATGAAGTTTTATAAAACTTACGATGACGAGAATACGGTTTGTGTTTGCAATGATATGATAGGTATTGGTCTCCCGTGTCGTCATAAGTTGGGTAGGTATGTTGAAGTGATTGACATTAATGATATTCATCCATTTTGGAAGCAATTAAATTTCACTCCAAGCACCCCGGTAGTTGATGGTTTGTCTTTCTTGGAGTTAAAATTGTGTGCACGAATAGCCGAGTGTTACGCTACATCAAATGGCGCCAAAAATCAAATATTGATGCACCATTTGGAGGAAGCCCTTCACCCTTGTTTAAGGGAGGTTGATGAACCTATTAAGCAAAAAGGGGTCGGTAGGCCGAACACCGAAGTGATGAGGACCATCCAAAGAAAAGAGTTGAAGGAATATTTGTCTAATAAAAGAATATTGTCTAGGCACGAGCGTTCGGCCCAACCAATGGAAATTGTGACTATAAGAGAGAAGAATGGTACTCTTCGTTGCCCTAGGGATCTTCATGGAAGACCAAATCGAACCACATATTCAATATTCGAAGAGTATTTGGATCAACTCCCTCCACTCATTGTTCCATTTATTTTTTTTCACTGACGAGGTTGATGGGTGTTTGTGGGTGAAAACCGTTTCCACTGATTTTGGTAATTTCGGGTGTGTGGATGAGAAACGAATGTAAACCCTAAACAATGCACTGCACGGGAGTACTTTTGATTCGAGAGATCAATCTGTACAATCCTGGCCTAAACCAATAAATGGTCGTTCCAGACTTGCTTCGGTCACAAAGTGAAGGAGAAGGGTTGGTCTTAGGGAGGGAAGCAAAGAGAGTGTTGAGACTAGAATCGTTGATTACGATGGTGTGGTTGTTTATGACTTATATCTGAAAGTAGAACTGGTTAGCATAATGGAAAGCTACCGGTGATTTCTAGATACTGTGTTGTTGCCGACCAAAACTTGTTCTTTGGTGAAAATAGGTGAAGCCTATTTATACAAGTCATATTGAAACGTACCCTGGTCTCGTAGGAAGTGGAAACGATTGAGTGGTGGAAGAATAGAGTAAAGTGTAACCGTTAGACGTTATGTTTCCATGATGAGGGAAGTGAATTCGTGTAACCGTCAGTCATTACGCTTCCATGATGAAGGAAATGAATTGTTTACACCGTTACTTTTCACCACCACTAATTGTCCTACTTCATGACACTTTCTTGTAACGGGCGTATTGCATACCGCACGCTGTAAACCGCTAGACCAATACCCTAATGAGTATCCCCTAGTTTGTGACATGTTTGATGTCTCGAGTGTTTTCGTGGAAAACGTGTAGCAGGTTGCTATGTGTGGAAAGTCAAATTCAAGAGACTTTTCCATAGGAAAATAACATATGATGCTTTAGGCTTTCCTTGGTCGGCCGCCTAAAACTTGCCACAAGTCCGTCAGTTTGGTGGAGAACTTGAATGGCTGAGATTACATCTCATGAGGAAGGGTAGCCGTTGATTATGGCCACATCTTTGTTGTGTAACAAAGTGGCGCCATTAGAATAGTGGCACATGGTGTATCCGTGGAGTAGCGGGTTTCCTGGGACTTGTCGCAAATCCGTCAATTCAGTGGCGAACTTGGATGGCTGAGATTGCATCTCATGAGGAAGAGTGGCCATCGATTATGGCCACATCTTGTTGTATAGCGAAGTGGCGCCATTGACATGGTAGCGCCTGGTGGAGCCATGGCATATCGGCATGCTAGTGGCACTTCAGTGGCGTAGCCATGGCATATGGGCATGCTAATGGCGTAGCCGCGGTATAGCGGTATGCTAGTAGCCGTGGCATAGCGTCATGCCAGTGGCGTGGCATAGCGGCATGCTAGTAGCCATGGCATGGCGGCATGGCGGCATGCCAGTGGCGTTGTGTCCTGTGGCCTGTGGCGTTGTAGCATGACCAAAGCTAAGGTTTGGCTCTGTGTCCAAAATTAGGGCTTGGCGGCGTGGCCAAGGATAGGATTTGGCGACGTAGTAAGAATTAGGCTCGGCGACGTGGCCAAGGCTAGGATTTGGCACCGTGGTAAGAATTAGGGCTTGGCGGCGTGGCCAAGGCTAGGTTTCGGCGCCGTGGTAAGAATTATGGATTGGCGGCGTGGCCAAGGCTAGGATTTGGCACCATGGTAAGAATTAGGGCTTGGCGGCGTGGCCGAGGATAAAGTGGCATGCTACCGCGGCAGAGTGGCATGTTGGCATGCAGATCAATATGTGGTTGTGGTAAGGCGCGTTTGGCTTTCCAGTTAGTATGGTGGTGCGGCAGGGTGCGTTTGGCCTTTAATGTATGGTGGCAAGTTTGGAGCGACTTGATTGGCCGAGGAAAGGGGCCGACCAAACATAAGGCTCGACTACACTTCTGGTAAAAGTGTGGCGGCTTTAGAGCAACCTGATTGGTCGATTAAAAGAGGTCCGGCCAAGCATGGGCGTGGCTACACTTCTGGTGAGAGTGTGGCGGCTTTAGAGCGACCTGATTGGTCGATCGAAAGTGGGGCCGGCGAGTATGGGCCCAGCCACAACTTATGTGCGCGTGGCTAATTTGAGGCGACACGATTGGTCGAGAGAAATAGGGCCGGTTTAGGAAGGGGTGTGGCCAATAGCAAGTGGCGCCAGTTTGCCTAAGGCGTGACCGTGCCTCCCTTTTCTGCTGCGGCTCCCTGTTTTTTGATTCTGGGCAAGGTTTTGCACCTGCTAATCCATGGAGGATTGATTGCCTACTTCGCCTAGGCTTAATTTCGACAAGAAAGGTCTGACATACTGCGCGAGGCGCAAAACCCTAACTTCTGCAAGTTATTCAGGTCAATTGATTTAATTCTATGTGTTTACATAGAGTTCTTTTAAGTTCATTTCCAGAGAGCAGCATGCTTTTTCTGACGCTGGTGGAGATGACGCTGCTTTGAACGACTAAGATGGCGCTGATTTGGTTGGCTGCGGAAGGTGGGTGACACGGCTAGCTTGGAGTGGTGGATGGCGTTGCTGGCTTGGACGCAGACTTCTAGCACGGGTGTGGTGCTTCTGGCTTGGCTATGTCCGTGGCATGGTGGAAACAACACTTTGAACTTTGGCTACCAAATAGTGAAGATGAAGCTGGCGTTTTTCGCAGAATGCGCGGAGATAGTGCGACTTTAATCACGGAGTGCTGGAGTCATGGCGTTACTTGCTAGGCTGTGGAGCAGGCGGCGATTGTGCTGCTTTGAGCGGTGAAGAAAGCGCCCCTTTGGCTAAGTCACGGAATGGCGTGCATGACCCGAAAGAAGAAACATTTTTCTACTCAAACTTCAAAATACAATGTATATAAAAGGCGTTGTCCACCCTTTTATTTTCGTATCATTAGTTTTACCTCTGTAGTGGCAAGCCTTTTTCCATCAGCAATCCAAGTGAGCGAATTATTCTTTATTTCGTATAGATCATCATAGAATTGCACCCATGTTCTCCACAGGTATCGTCTCGTGTCTTTTCTCGTAGTTCTCCATTTTGTGTTCTTCATCATGTAGATTGCCGATGCAGACATAATGTAATTTTTTTTTTGTAGTGCACAATGGGATCTTCCGGTGATGATCATACCTCTGACTCTTCGGAGAAATTTTTTGAAGTCGACGAACCCAGGTTTTCTTCACATGAGGATATATTAAACCAAATCAACCCTTTGTTCCATGCAGCCGGCCGGATTATACAAGGCATGTCCCTCACCCATCTACGCATCGTGCGGGTGCGCGCCCAGGCTTTCATGGCTTTGATTGACATGGAGGAGAAGTGGAGACGTGATGAAGTATCCCAGCAAGTCGGGAAATATCAACGTGATGAAACTTCTCCACAACCCAGTGTCAGGGCTGAATGATTCGCCTCTCGATTGAAACGACGAAGGACTGATTCCAAGAAACTTCTAGACGAGAGCCAGTTTAATTACCCTGTCCATAATGGTATCGTAATCCTCGATTCTGAGGTGGACGAACTAGAGCATTCCCAAGAGGCCGTGATTTGCGAGACTAAAGCAGCTTCTGAAGTGGATGTCGAAACTGCTGTTGAGGAAATCAAAGCGACCACTGAGGATGTTGTCGAGGCAGATGGTGAGGCGGTGGAAGCATATGTTAGAGTCGTTGGAGAAGCTGTGGGGATGTATGTTGGAACTGCGGTAAAGCGGATTCCGGATGGGATGTTGAAGCTGCGGTTGGCGCTTTCGGATGGAATGTTGAAGATTCTTCTTTAAAGCGGCTACAGATGGAATATTGAAGCTGAAACGGTTTCTGAATGGGATGCTGAAGCTGCTGCTGAAACGGCTTCCGGATGGAATGTTAAAGCTGTGATAGACATATTTTTGTGTCTAATTTGATCTCAACACTATATATTGTTGGCACTCGATTTTGTACTAATTTTGGTGTTTTGTGTGTTTGTAGGTATTTTTGGGCAATAAACATTTTTTGGAAAAATCGGCTCGAAAAGTTGTCTAAAGCACCCGGAGGACGCGTGTTATTCGGATTCCTCAGTTTGGATAAGGGATACCTCATTTGATAAGGGGCACACACCTTCTATTCACACTCCAGGGACCCCCTAAGTCAGCTGTTAAAGGCACCCTTACTCTGGCTAGGGGCGCCTCTTCTTCTTCACAATTCAAAGGAAGCTTTTTGGCGGGAAATTGTGGCAGTTCTGTGCGTAACCGCATGGACCAGATTAGGAGAGTTTGGGGCCAAAAGATAGAGTGGAAAGTGAAGAAAATCAGAGTTGCAGAGCTCGTCTCCGCACGCATTTAATGAAAGACGAAGAACACGAAGAACAGATCGCCAAAGGCGATGCGTTCTTCAACAGTGTCAACGACAGAGAGCTGGGTCATAGTTAAGAAGGCATTCGTTGAACAAAGTGCCAGCAACACATCATATGTATCGTTCTCAGATGATTTGGTTTGTAACAAATATAATTGTTACAAACCCGTTTTCAATATTCATTCCATTTTCACCTCTTGTAAACACTTTTTGAGCAATGGAAAATTATTCTGAGTGTGTTTCCAATATGCGGAGCTAGAACCCATCACTGGGACGACGGAGGAAGCAACTTTTCATGATTGTGGTAAATGAATTAATTCTTTATATGACTTTTGCATAGATTTAATTGTTTTATGATTTCTATTAATTATCTCATTATTTTGTCGATGTCGCATGCTTAGTTTAAACTACTTTTGATGCGTCATGCTTACGATTCTGAGATAATGTTTTATGAAATCTATTTTTGGCAAGGAATTAGAGTCACAACTTCTTTTGTTTGAGCTATATTGTCTTGAGTTAATGACTGAATCACAAGAATATGAAAAGTAGTGAAATCCTGAGTCCTAATAACTCTTCATCCAGTGACAATATTTGTATATATTTTTCTTTTATTTTCTTTTATTAATTCTTAAAATCAATCTCGTCAAGTCCGAGTGAACGACAACCCTTATTACTACAACATTATTGAGTCACATCAATTTTTGGCGCCGCCGACGCGGACTTGTGTATAGATTTGTTTTTAGGTTTTATTTTTATTTTTATTATTTTTGTTCTTTTTACGCCTTTTGGTATTTCTTGTTTGTTTTGATTTGGAGTGAGCTAAAGAAAAAGGGAGAAATCGGGTGAAAACAAAAGCAAAGCCAAAAAAAAAAAAAAGAGGAATCCAAAAGGAGTAGAAGATTTTGTATATTATTTTATTTTATTTTTTTTAGAAATTGTAATTAGGTAATTATTTTTGTAATCTTTTATTTTTGGACATTTTTATTTTTTTATCTTTGGACTTGGACATTGGACATTTTTTTTTTTAAACCCTAAGGAAGGGTTATTTAAATACAAACTGCACAGGGAAGGACGACGATTACGATATCGTCTCGGCCCCTCGGGTTCGTACACAACATAGGAGTCGTGGCCTGAGTCGACTTCAACGGTTCATCCCCCATTTGGAACGGGAGGTAAGAATTCTAAACACCCGTGAATCCCCTGTCCGTGGGTTTCTTGGATGATTTCGTGTGAATATATGTTGAGGTCTTGAATCTGAATTTGCTTTAATTTCCTAGTAAAGGGCAAGGACTGGCCATACAAGATAAGAGTTCGGATTTCATCACCGTTATCTTCTTGCCCGCCTTAGGAAAACGAAACCAAACACGAACCTAAGCCTTAAAATTTTGACTAGAACGAGACCGATAGGGTAACGAGCTTAATAGGAAAGTCGTTCGAAAAATATTGGTTACTCTTTAAGCATACTTCGAAGTTCATGATGGTTTCTGTGAGTTGAATGCGTGATTGCGCCGCCTTGTAATGCGGTGAGGCCTTGGGTATCAAAGCTCCACGCAGCTTCCCTCGCCTCTATTCAGCTTACTTAAACTCGGATTGATTTCAGAGGGGTTTGCTTAAATTGTAACGAATTCCCTTTCGAAGGATTAGAAGCTGGTCTAGAAACAATCTAAGTGGAGCCATCATGCTTTTTGTTTACTAGAAATCAGTAGGTTTGTTTTGGTCGAGTCAGCCTTGTTTGTGTTTGTGTAGAATTCCCTTGCAGTTAGGATGTCAAACTGGTATTATAATAGCCATCGCAATGAATATGAATATCCAACTGAACATTATGGACATCACTCTTTTTATGACCATAGTGTGAATAGTGGTTGGGAACGCCAACCTTTGGAAGGTTATGGGTCATACCATGGTGAGCCCAATTACTATCCACATGTGCATCGGTCATTCGAGCAAGAAGATTATAGTAATAGTTCTTCGTCTCTAGAGGATACAATCAAACTTTTGAAAAGTAGTCCTTATTATGATTCTTCTGTTCCTCTTCCTTCTCTAGCAGAGTCCCTCAGGGGTTTAGCTGAGTCGACACAAAATTTAGCTGAATCAACATGTAAGTTAGCTGAGGTAAATAACGTAGTTATGGATGAAAGGACTGCAACAACGACTGAATCTTTAGAAGACATCCTCAATAGATTAACTCAAAACTTAGATCCAACACTAAGGGAACTTTATTTGGAGGAGACTCTTGAGAGGATAGCTGAGTAGACACGTAGACTTGAGTTAGACATGAATGAAAGTATTGCTCGAAATAAATTGAATTTCCAATATAGTGTATCCAATAATACCTTTGAGAATGAAGATAGTTATTCACATAATCAAGATGATGAGGTTAAAATTGGTAACACTACTTGTTTAGATGAGGTTCAACCATTCTCATGTTATTATAATAATGATTATGATGAGGATAGTGTTGATGAAGAATTTGAAATAAATAAGCATAGTGATCAGGAATTTGCTACTCCAATTGAGCTTTATAATAATAGAGTTATTTCTTGTTTAGATCCTAATAATTTTAACAATTATTCACCTATTCAAAAGGACGAGGATTTGACTAGAGATACTGTTTTAGACGATGTAGTATTTCCAGTTTACGAAGTCGATAATGGTTTAGAGGAACGAGTTTATCCTGAGAATATTATTTTAGAGTCTAACGATTTAAAAACAATAGTCTTAGACGAAGAAGATGAACTCGTAGAGCTTTTAAATATGAGTGAGGATGCATCACCTGAGTATAATCTACATGAAGCAATTGACCATTTTCAGGATTTTGATGATCTAGAAATTAGGGAAATTGTAGCTAGTCTATCTAGAGACACCCAAAATTCTAAGTTTGGGGTGATTATCATTCTCCTTGTGCCTTACCTTTAGCTCTTACAGAGATCCCTCACTTGGGACTTGATATACGTGCCTCAACCATTGTGCCAGATTACCTTCATGCTAGCTCTCCCGAACCTAATAATGTCCGGGAAGAAGTTCAGTTGTTAGAAACCCATCCTCTGGTTGATGTGGTTAACCTGAGGCTATGATACCAAAATTGACTTTGTTTTCCCACCAAAAACTTTTCTTTCAATTGTGGGAACATATGAGTTACAAATGTGTCAATTATTAAGTTTTGAGACTAAACCTAATTACTTTAGGAAATTAGGGTCGACACATTTTTCTATGAATGACCACCACCGTGGTCAAGTTGTGTGAGTCAAATCGATTGACTTAGAGGATCCCAGTTATTCGAGTTAATGTTATGTGCTTCTAAGTTCTTATTCGAGTTTTTTCCGGACTCTAGGACCGAGCATTCGGTTCTAACTTTTGAGGAAATGCAACCCATGAAAATATGTTATCTAGACCCAGTTATAGAACCTGAACCTAAACCACAACTATTTGTAGTTGTCTTAAACAGGAAACTAGACAAGGGTGTGCTTTATTTGCTAATTTTCTTGGGATGTTGTAGATTCATTTTACTTATGATAACCCTATTTGGTTTTGGTGATCCACAGTTATTGGCTATTACTTTATGATTCTATGAGGTGACTAATTCCTTCGATGTCTGGTGAAGACTTTAAACTTAGCACTTCTTGGGAGGTAACCCATGCTCATGCAACACGGTAATATATTTCCTTAATTCTTTTGCTTCAAATGGTAACAGTTTCTCATTATTCATGCTTTTAATTTCATCTTTAGAACATTGAGGACAATGTTAGATTTAAGTTTGGGGGTATGGGAGAAACTTTTTAGTTGCAGTATTAATAAATAAACTCCAGAGCCTAGAAATTTATGCCTATTAAGGATAGCACTAACCAATCTAAGTGGATGGAAACATCTTGGTTGTAGGAGTTGAGGAACCAATCTGATTAGATGGAAACATCTAAAGAGTCTATTCATAAAAGCACAGAGCTCAGGTGTTAGAAAAGAAACATGGTAGTTTTGCCATATCCTCGTGATGGAAACATCGAAAGAATCCTGATCACTTCTTTTTCTTTTTCTTTTTACCTTTGCTAGGGTGAAATAGAGTGACTGAGATACCAAAAAAAAAAAGAAAGACCAGACCATCAGACCAACCGGAATAAATTCAATAAAGTCGACCACTGGAACCCTTGTATATGCCAGTTGTGTTGACCTAGAGTTAAGATTATCGACCTTTGGTCCCCTTGTATATGCCGGTGTGTTGATATTAGTCCAGAACCACTATCTCAGTCCATTAGGATAGGTTCACCTTAGTCAACATCATCCACGTTTTTTCTCTACATCCATCTTCTTAATCTATACACGTGATTGGTTGACTCAGGTTTATGATGTCCGAAACTATCCGAGTAGAGCTCTGTCACTTTATATGAATTTTAGTATGCTTGAGTGCAAACTCGTGTACAACAATTGGAATTTCGCATCGTGGTACTTCCTCCCGTAGTCAATAAGTATGCCAACCAAGGAGATTCTTTAGTGCCTTCCAAGGTTTTGCGTAGATAGCTAGGAGTGCGGAGTAAAGGTTTTGTGGGTACACCTCTGGTAAACCCTCCAGAGACAACGCTCTCCGCCGCTAGGGCCACCTAGCGGTTTAACGGCTTGCCTTGACGTGCTAAGTGTAGTCATTTTATTTTCTAAAATAAATTTGCTCGAGGACTAGCAAATAATAAGTTTGGGGGTATCTGATAGACACATTTTTGTGTCTAATTTGATCTCAATACTATATATTGTTGGCACTCGATTTTGTACTAATTTTGGTGTTTTGTGTGTTTGTAGGTATTTTTGGGCAATAAACATTTTTTTGAAAAATCGGCTCGAAAAAGTTGTCTAAAGCACCGGAGGACGCGTGTTATTCGGACTCCTCTCAGTTTGGATAAGGGATACCTCATTTGATAAGGGGCACACACCTGCTATTCACACTCCAGGGACCCCCTAAGTCAGATGTTAAAGGCACCCCTACTCTGGCTAGGGGCGCCTCTTCTTCTTCACAATTCAAAGGAAGCTTTTTGGCGGGAAATTGTGGCAGTTCTGTGCGTAACCGCATGGACCAGATTAGGAGAGTTTGGGGCCAAAAGATAGAGTGGAAAGTGAAGAAAAATCAGAGTTGCAGAGCTCGTCTCTGCTGCTGCCATTGAAGACGAAGAACACGAAGAACAGACTGCCAAAGACAGTCGTTCTTCAATAGTGTCAACGACAGAGAGCTGTGGGTCATAGTTAAGAAGGCGATGCGTTTTTTTGAACAGTGCAAACAACACATCATATGTATCGTTTCTGTAACGATTTGGTTTGTAACAAATATAATTGTTACAAACCCGGTTTTCAATATTCATTCCATTTTCACCTCTTGTAAACACTTTTTGAGCAATGAAAAATTATTCGAGTGTGTTTCCAATATGCGGAGCTAGAACCCATCAATCGGGACGACGGAGGAAGCAACTTTTCATGATTGTGGTAAATGAATTAATTCTTTATATGACTTTTTGCATAGATTTAATTGTTTTATGATTTCTATTAATTATACATTATTTTGTCGATGTCGCATGCTTAGTTTAAACTACTTTTGATGCGTCATGCTTACGATTTACGACAATGTTTTATGAAATCTATTTTTGGCAAGGAATTAGAGTCACAACTTCTTTTGTTTGAGCTATATTGTCTCGAGTTAATGACCGAATCACAAGAATATGAAAAGTAGTGAAATCACGAGTCCTAGTAACTCTTCATCCCGTGACAATATTTGTATATATTTTTCTTTTATTTTCTTTTATTAATTCTTAAAATCAATCTCGTCAAGTCCGAGTGAACGACAACCCTTATTACTACAACATTATTGTGTCACATCAAGCTGCTGCTGAAATGGCTTCTGGATGGAATGTTGAAGCTGAAACGGTTTCTTGATGGGATGCTAAAAAGTCATTCTTAGAGATAACTTCTGGATGGAATGTTTGCTGTCGAAAAAGGTGTTGGGGCAAGTGCTTGAAAAATCTCTGATGGAGGCGTCATTGACAAAGGTGTTCGTCATTGACAACTGGTTTTCCCATTTTGCGATTTCCTTCATTAGAGAAAAATAATCTTTTCGTAGCTCGTAGATGTTTTTTGGTACTTCAGTTTTTTTTTTGTTTGTTTGGTGCGACCGAAGCCATGTCTCATCGAGTATCATTCCTTCGTTTATGTTGCTTTCATATCTTTGATTGAATGAATAAAAACTTCTGGAAGAGACCTATCAAAACCCCTTTTGCGAAGAAACATTTCTTTTTATTGGATTTTCCCTTGCAAATTATCCAGGGCTTCTGTGGCATGCCGCCTGAGTGCGTAGAAGTGCGAGCTGCCACAAGATGGATAACACGTCATGAGAGAAATAAATAAATCCGTCAGGTGAAAGTCGTGGCTAGATATTCTTGAGGGAAAGTGTATGCACCGCTGCTTGATGATCTTTTTTCTTGCATTATTCTTTTCTCAGTATTTTATGAATAAGACATTTTGTGGGCGTTGGATTTCTCTAGTTTTCAATCAACCGGTAATGACTCTATGAGAGTTTGGGTTTACTTGGTATTTTTCCTTTAAGATGGTCCAGGAAAACTTTTTAAGGTTAGATGTTCTTTAATTGAAATTAAAAGCTCTACTCATGAATGCAAGCGGTGTAATCACTTTAGAGAAGTTACAAACATCGCATGAAAGGGGAAATTTCCGAAGGAAATATTGAAAGGAGAACGCTGGAGGGGAAAGTAGCATAGCGTTTTAGTTATTAAAAGTCTTGAGCCATCGCGAATGAATCGTCACAACTTCCAACTTGTCGGGATTGATGAGTTTGCAGTAACCACCCAAGATAACATCTGTCACCAGATACGGCTTGTCTCGTCTTCCTTTTCTTTAGGCGAATCAGGTTGAGAGGCTATCCTCACTGTTACATATCCAACTTGAAATGAGGTCGTCTTGACTACCATATCTCCAATTTGAAATGGGTTTGGGCGTTGTGCAACCACTTGATTTTTTGAGCTCGTCATTTTTGACTGCGGCAGCTTCCAAATTTTTGACAAATCACTTGAAAGGCCATGCGTTCCATTCACATCTCTTAATGACGCCAAGGTTGGTGATTGGACTGAGTCCCCATGCTTGGCCTAGAGGAGAAGTGGCTGGGTGCAGAAAGGGTTGTTTAACCAGACTTACTTGCGTTTGGAATCTGCAGATGAACTCCAATGGTCTTTCTCCAGATAATTGAGTTACATCGGTAAGTTGTTGATACGAAAACATGTAATCTTCAAAGTTGGACGGTTTGTTGGAAATACTTTCGGGTATCGATACCGGCAGAGGGGATAATCCTAATTTCACTTTGTTTCCGTGTACCCATGGGCGCCCCAGAATCAAGTCGTAATTTGAGAGTTCTTTGACAATGTGGAATTTGCCATGTGTTAGAGAATCTCCTATCTTAATTTCAAGGTTGATGTAGCCATATCCATCTATTGCTTCTCCTTCCAAATTTTCGACCATGATTGGGGAACGTATAACCTCATGCTTCGAAATTCCCGCAGCTCTCAGAGTTTTGATGGTAACGATGTTGAAGTCAGAGGCTGCGTCAATCAATGTGTTGTCGAGCTCGGCGTCCTTCAGATGAACCGTGGTCAGCAGTCCCCAGTTGTATTTTTCAACACCGTTTCCTGAGAGAGTTTGGGGTCCTGACGTAGTTTCTTCAGTAAGAAAAAGTCGCTTGCCCGACACAACTCGATTGAGGGCTGTAAATATATCTTGACGCTCCACCTTGAAGAAATAGAGAATCTCGCATACATGCTCCATGATGGATTGCACGGTTTTGTGAACAGAGTCCCCAGAGAGCATACAAATCCTGACTGAAAGAGGATTTCTGTGAACTCCCTCATTTCCCAGCTGAAGTTCCCCCGCCTCCACCTTTTCTTTGAAAATACGCTTGGACTTATTGAAGTCACTGGTCGGGTGATGGAAAAATCTGTGGTAGCGGCAATACTTAGGATTTGCCATTTCCTCTTCAGTTGGTGGGCGCCTAGTAGGGGGCAATCTGATGGCGTCATCTTGGATCCATGCCTCTAAGAGTTCAATTACTTCATCGATTGGGAAAGGGAAATCTAAGGCCCTTTCTCCGGCTCCTTGATATTGCGCAGGAGCCTTAGATGCATTCTTCCGCAGTGGAGCCGTCTGATGTGCTGGCGTTGCACTCTGGGATTAATGTTCTGTCGACGGAGCCTTCCTTTTTCCTCTTTCACTTACGACGCTCATAGAGGGGCCAGTGTTATATTGCTTGTTGATGAGGCGCCTGTTTCCTCGAGTTTGCGTGCGTCTTTTACCTTTTCTGGCCTGGTTCTTTCCAACAATGTCGATGCTGTTGTGGCCGACCGTTTAGCAGCCTCATGAAGTTCAGAGAACGTCTGGAATCGCAGATTCTCCAGTAAGGCACGGTAGATGGGAACCATACCATTGATGCAAGAATCTACTAATTGATGTTCAGTCACATTTGGGTCGTGACAGTCCAACACTTGAATCCTGAATCTTTTGACATAGTCATTTGGATGTTCATTGTTTCGTTGAAACATCCTCCTAAATTTGAAAAGGTAATTTGCTCAGACACAAAGAAGTACTTCTTGTAGAAAGCCGTAACCATGTCACCCCAGTTGGGTATGCTATTTGGTGCAATGTTGTTGTACCAGGTGTATGCTCTTCCGGTAAGTGACTTTGAAAACTCCCTTAAACGGAGAACATGGTTGTATTTATGTTCGCCCAAGGATTCCAAAAATCGAGAGACATGTTCACGCGCATTACCCGTGCTGTCATATAAGGAGAATTTAGGAGAAGAGTATCCTCTCGGGAGAGGAATTCTTTATACTTCAGGAGGATACGGGGGTTGATGTTGATGCATTTCTGCAGAATCACTTTTGTCTCGGTTTCGAATAAGTCGTTTTATATCCTATCGTGTGACAAAATTGGACGGCCGATTCCTCTCCGTTGGAGCCCCCGAACGAGTCTCTTCATCTACAAAGGTGCGCCTTGATGAGGCATCAGCGCCAGGAGTATTGAAGGTGTTCCTCGTTGGATCTGGTTGGCCCGGTTTTTGTGGTAGCCGCTCCGTAAGTGTCTTGAGGAAAAGTAACACCTCTTTCTGAGTCGAAGACATGTCCGTCTGAGCCTAGCAAGAACTTCCTATCTTTCCATCAAATCAGCAATGGTAACATGAGATCGGCTCACTCTGGATCCCCGGACTCGATGCGATGGAGTAGCGGAGGCTCGGTGAATGTTGGAGATATCACGCTTAAAGAAACGTTGGGGGTGGGGGGGGAGCGGCCCTGGCTCTGGTGACTGGAAGTGTGATACATGAAGGAACGTTTTCCGCGGCAGCGGCTCTGGCTCCGGCAACCGAAGGTGTAATGCCTGAAGGAACATTCTCCACGCCGCTGGCATTGATAGCTGGCGTATTAACGCTACTAGAAGGAACGCTGGTACCGAAAATAATTTCAGCGCTAGTGTTTTCAGGGTTTGTTGCTGACCCGTACCTGAGCTCTACCATCTTGAAATTGGGATTGAAAAAATGAAATTGGAATTTGGAAATTGGTATTGCAACCAAGAGATTAATCTCCCACTGTGGTTGCCAATTGTTTGTGGGTGAAAACCGTTTCTGCTGATTTTGGTAATTTCGGGTGTGTGGATGAGAAACGAATCTAAACCCTAAACAATGCACTGCACGGGAGTACTTTTGATTCGAGAGATCAATATGTACAATCCTGGACTAAACCAAGAAATGGCCGTTCCAGGCTTGCTTTGGTCACAAAGTGAAGGAGAAGGGTTGGTCTTAGGGAGGGAAGCGAAGAGAGTGTTGAGACCAGAATCGTTGATTCTGATGGTGTGGTTGTTTATGACTTGTATCTGAATGTAGAACTGGTTAGTAAAAGGGAAAGCTACCAGGTGATTTCTAGATACTGTGTTGTTGCCGACCAATACTTGTTCTTTGGTGAAAATAGGTGAAGCCTATTTATACAAGTCATATTGAAATGTACCCTGGTCTCGTAGGAATTGGAAACGATTGAGTGGTGGAAGAATAAAGTAACATGTAACCGTCAGACGTTATGTTTCCATGATAAGGGAAGTGAATTCATGTAACCGTCAGTCATTACGCTTCCATGATAAAGGAAATGAATTGTTTACACCGTTACTTTTCACCACCACTAATTGTCCTACTTCATGACACTTTCTTGTAACGGGCGCATTGCCCGCCGCATCTAAATGCCGAACTAAACCGCGATGAGACCAATACAAGAAAGGATCATCCCAGAGAGGTCAGGTTGTCAAATTGTTTGTTTCCTATATAGTATCCGAATCAAATTAGGATGAGAAAGTATTGGTCATGGAGTTTTCATTCACAAACATGTTTTCAACACAATAACTAGAATTTGTGACATGTTTGATGTCTCAACAAACACATTAAAAGAGTATTTTCATGGAAAATGTGTAGCGAAAGGTTGGAAAGCGCACTAATCCGATTTGTGGCAAGTAAAATTCAAGAGACTTTGCCATATGAAAATAGCATGTGATGAATCTTTAGAGAAAACTTGCCTTGGAAATCCAACTTATTCCATAACCAATAATAAAAACTCTAGCTCATATTCATGGAGGGCCTTGGTTCTAAAACTTGCCAGGCAAAAAGAATAGAAAAGATTCGATATGTGTTTTGAGAAAAAGTCAAAACTAGGTTTTGTCTTTCAAAGTCCATTTTGGTGGCGAACTTGAATGATGGAGATTACATCTCATGAGGAAGGGTAGATTCAACTCGTTGATTATGGCCACATCTTTGTTGTGTAACAAAGTGGCGCCATTAGCCATAGTGGCACATGGTGTATCCGTGGCGTAGCGCCTAGTTGCATCTCCCAATGGACTTCCAACTGATCTGCAAGTCCATCAATGTAGCTGAGTATCCCCGATTCGCCACTCATTGCTTCTAACTCAAGTCATGTTTGATCGCCACTTTCTCCATGCCGGCCTCGGCTCTTGAAATATTTTGTAAACAATCACAAGGAAAATGTGCAAACACTTCCTTTAAGTTAGAACTTGGATGAAAATGCCTTTAGCATGTGATGCATTACCAACATTAGGATTGCATCTCATGAGGAAAGAGTGGCCAGGATGTCGATGTATGGCGCATCTTGTTGTATGCAATGACCATTTTGCCCTTTTCACCTCAATTTGGGTGAGCGTGTAACGTACATAATTCCAAGAAAAATCAAAGAAAGCGTAACTACTAGATAGTAAATTAGGTATTTTAGACACCGAACTTGGACATGTTTGATGGCGCCATTGACAGCCGTTGATTATGGCCACATCTTTGTTGTGTAACAAAGTGGCGCCATTAGCATAGTCTTGTTGTAGTAGCGCCATTGACATATCTTGTTGTAAAGCATTGACATAGTAGCGCCTGGTGGATCCATGGCATAGCGGCATGCTAGTGGCACGTCAGTGGCGTAGCCATGGCATATGGGCATGCTAATGGCGTAGCCGTGGCATAGCGGCATGCCAGCGGCGTGGCATGGCGGCTTGCTAGTAGCCGTGGCGTTGTGGCATGTGGCGTTGTAGCATGGCCAAAGCTAAGGTTTGGCTCTGTGGCCAAAATTATGGCTTGGCGGCGTGGCCAAGGCTAGGATTTGATGACGTGGTAAGAATTAGGGCTCGGAGACGTGGCCAAGGATAGGATTTGGCGCCATGGTAAGAATTAGGGCTTAGCGGCGTGGCCAAGGCTAGGTTTTGGCGCCGTGGTTAGAATTAGGGCTTGGCGGCGTGTCCAAGGCTAGGATTTGGCGCCGTGGTAAGAATTAGAGCTTGGCGGCGTGGCCTAGGATAAAGTGGCATGCTACCGCGACAGAGTGGCATGTTGGCATGCAGATCAATGTTGTTGTGGTAAGGCGCGTTTGGCTTGCCAGTTAGTATGGTGGTGCGGCAAGGTGCGTTTGGCTTTTAATGTATGGTGGCAAGTTTGGAGCGACTTGATTGGCCGAGGAAAGGGGCTGGCAAAGCATGGGCGTGGCTACACTTCTGGTGAGAGTGTGGCGGCTTTAGAGCGACCTGATTGGTCGATGGGAAGTGGGGCCGGCGAGTATGGGCCCAACCACAACTTATGTGCGCGTGGCTAATTTGAGGCGACACGATTGGTCGAGAGAAATAGTGTCGGTTTAGGAAGGGGTGTGGCCAATGGAAAGTGGCGCAGTTGGCCTAAGGCGTGACCGTGCCTCCCTTTCTGCTGCGGCTCCCTGTTTTCTGATTCTGGGCAAGGTTTTGCACCTGCTAATCCATGGAGTATTGATTACCTACTTCGCCTAGGCTTAATTTTGACAAGCAAGGTCTAATATACTGCGCGAGGAGCAAAACCCTAACTTCTGCAGTTAGTCAGGTCAATTGATTGAATTCTATGTTCTGACATATAGTTCTTTTAAGTTCATTTCCAGAGAGCGGCATGCTTTTTCTGATTGAATACCTTATGCAAAGACCTTATCCTTGATACTTGGAAATTCGTGCTACTCTGCTGCGAGTGAACACAAATCGTCATGACATATCAACATTAAGGGTTCAGCCGGAGAACATAGCATAGAAGGCATTCAAAGGAACTTATATTAAGTGAATATAGGCGAGGCGCCGAAATTTACAGAACATCTGGGATGGTTGCTACATTCGCCAGTCTGGGTAAGTATATTGAACGGCTCAATAAATATGTCGGTGGAGAGGTTAGCACTCACGGCACCGTTTCCTTGCAGAGTGACATCACATCATATGCAACGTTTTACGATTTCAACCCTGAGCTAAAAAACACCATCAACATTAAGTCCCATGCTTATCACGTAACATCGGCGTTGTTGCGGGGTAAGCATGAGATGGTGACAGACAAGAGTAAAATCGAAAAGACAAGACGTGAAGATATTGCCAAGGAAATTCAACTAACCTTTAGAGGAAGGCATGAGGAATCCGTGATCCCTGTATTGGTGGTTTTGCATAAAATTGTCTTGGCCATGGGGTATTGGCATCAGCGTTGCGGCTTTGGCTATTAATTGGCAGAGATGACACTGCAATTTGGTCCATGAATCAGTGAATGGCGCTAGTTGGCTAGGTAACGGAACGTATGGAGATGGCGCTGCTTTGAACGTCCAGGATGGCGCCTCCTTGGCTGGTGGAGATGAAGCTGCTTCGAACGACTAAGATGGCGCTACTTTGGATGGCTGCGGAAGGTGGATGACGCGGCTAGCTTGGAGTGGTGGATGGCGTTGCTAGCTTGGACGCGGAATTCTGGCACGAGTGTGGTGCTTCTGGCTTGGCTATGTCCGTGGCATGGTGGAAACAACACTTTGAAATTTGTCTACCAAACAGTAAAGATGAAGCTGGCGTTTTTCGCAGAATGGGCGGAGATAGTGCGGATTTAATCACGGAGTGCTGGAGTCATGGCGTTACTTGCTGGGCTGTGGAGCGGGCGGCGATTGCCGCTTTGAGCGGTGAAGAAGGCGCTCGTTTGGCTAAGTCACGGAATGGCGTGCATGACCCGAAAGAAGAAATATTTTTCTACTCAAACTTCAAAATACAATGTATATAAAAGGCGTTGTCCACCCTTTTATTTTCGTATCATTGGTTTTACCTCTGTAGTGGCAAGCCTCTTTCCATCAGCAGTCCAAGTGAGCCAATTATTCTTTCTTTCGTATAGATCATCATAGAATTGCATCCATCTTCTCCACATGTATCGTCTCGTGTCTTTTCTTGTAGTTCTCCATTTTTTGTTCTTCATCATGTAGATTGCCGATGCAGACATAATAATTTTTTTTTGTAGTGCACACTAGGATCTTCCTGTGATGATCATACCTCCGACTCTTCGGAGAAATTTTTTGAAGTCGACGAACCCAGGTTTTCTTCACATGAGGAGATATTAAACCAAATCGACCCTTTGTTCCATGCAGCCGTCCGGATTATACAAGGCATGTCCCTCACCCATCTACGCATCGTGCGGGTGCGCGCCCAGGCTTTCATGGCTTTGATTAACATGTAGGAGAAGTGAGACGTGATGAATTATCCCAGTAAGTCGGGAAATATCAACGTGATGAAGCTTCTCCACAACCCAGTGCCATGGCTGAACGATTCGCCTCTCGATTGAAACGGCGAAGGACTGAGTCCAAGAAACTTCTAGACGAGAGCCAGTTTAATTACCCTGTTGTTTATGGGTGAAAATCGTTTTTTGCCGATTTCGGTAAATTCGGTAGGTGAGTGAGAAACTGATTCAAACCCTAAACAAATGTGCTGCACGTGAGCACTTTATAGATTCGAGAGATCAATCTGTACAAGTCGGCCTAAACCAAGAAATGGCCATTCCGGACTTGCTTGGTCACAAAGTGGAGGAGAAGGGTTGATTTGGGGAGGAAGCCAAGAAAGGTGTTGAGACCAGAATAGTGCAGGAGAGTAGTGTCTCGACTTGTATCGAAAGTGGAAGCCGGAAGCTTGCAAGAGATGAAAGCCTTTTTGGAGAGCTTGCAAAGTTGCCTTTCCGAGAGTGTAGTATTTTTCTCCGACCGAGACTTGTTGTCACTGGAAATAGGTAAGACCTATTTATACAAGTCGAGATTGAAACGTACTACGGCCTCATGAAGGAAGAGAGTAAAGGGTGAAATAATGGGAGGAGGTGGTAACCGCATGGTGTTAATGGGTGAAAACGTTTTCACCATTATTTCCTCATTTATTTGACCGCTTTATTCCTTTTCACGCTTTCTTAATGTGAGCGTAGTGTCTGTGCAAGTTTGTGACCGCCAAACCAAAACCACGGAAAGCATCCCCGGTTTGTGTTGATATCTCGAGTGTTGGTTGCACCTTGAGTGCAAGTGGCGCTGCTAGTGGCGCGTGTGGCATGTGCCATTGGCATGTGCGGAATGCCTTGGTGGTAGGTTGTACGTTGAGTGTAAGTGGCAATGCCAGAGCTTCTAGTGGCGTGTGTGGCATGTGCCATTGGCATGTGCGGAACGCCTTGGTGGTAGGTTGCATGATTTGCAAATTAGGCTACCAGCGTGGGTTTTGGCATGTGCCAGTGGCGCGTATGGTCGAATTGGCCTAGGTTGCACGGCTTGCAAGTTAGGTTACCAGCGCGCATTAGGGCCACGACTAGGTGATGAAGGCTACCAGCGAGTGTGTTGGCATGTGCCAATGGCATGCGTGGCCATTAGGGCCGTGGCCTTGGTAGGAAAAGCTACCAGCGAGCATGTTGGCATGTGCCAATTGCATGCGTGGCCGTTAGGGCCGTGGCCTTGGTAGGAGAATCTACCCGGCGAGCATGTTGGAATGTGCCAATGGAATGCGTGGCTGTTAGGGCCGTGGCATTGGTAGGAAAAGCTACCAGCGAGCATGTTGGCATGTGCAAATGTCATGCGTGGCCGTTAGGGCCGTGGCCTTGGTAGGAAAAGCTACTAGCGAGCATGTTGGCATGTGCCAATGGCATGCGTGGACAATAGGGCCGTGGCCTTGGTAGGAAAAGCTACCCGGCGAGCATGTTGGCATGTGCCAATGGCATGCGTGGCCGTTAGGGTCGTGGCCTTGGTAGGAAAAAGCTACCGGCGAGCATGTTGGCATGTGCCAATGGCATGCGTGGCCGTTAGGGCCGTGGCCTTGGTAGGAAAAGCTACCCGGCGAGCATGTTGGCATGTGCCGATGGCATGCGTGGCCGTTAGGGCCGTGGCCTTGGTAGGAAAAGCTACCGGCTGAGCACGTTGGCATGTGCCAATGGCATGCGTGGCCGTTTTGGCCTAGGTTGCATGGTTTGTAAGCCTAGGGCGCTATATTTGGCATGTGCCAATGGCATAGCGTCTTGGAAATATGGCTTGTGGTACGTGTTGGCATGTGCCAATGGCACATACGGCCATGTTGACCTAGTTGCACGTTTTGCAAGCCTAGGGCGCTATATTTGGCATGTGCCAATGGCATAGCGTCTTAGTTTGGCATGGTTGCCAATGAGTGCGATATGTAGTTTGGTTTTGGCGTCAGCTGCCATGGTCGCGGTGTGCGGCTTGGTTTTAGCGTCATTGCCACGGTGCGCAATGTGCGGCTTGGTTTGGCATCGTTGCCATGGTGCGCGTGTGCGGCTTGGTTTTGGCGTCGTTGCCATGGTGCAAGTATATGCGGCTTGGTTTGGCATCGTTGCCATGGTGCGTGGTGAGGCTTGGTTTTGGCGTCGTTGCCATGGTGCGCGGTGTGCTGGCTTGGTTTTGGCGTCGTTGCCATGGTGCGGCTGTATGCGGCTTGGTTTGGCATCGTTGCCATGGTGCGCGATGTGCGGCTTGGTTTTGGGGTCGTTGCCATGGTGCGCGATGTGCGGCTTTGGTTTTGGCGTCGTTGCCATGGTGCGCGGTATGCGGCTTCGTTTGGCATCGTTGCCATGGTGCGATGTGTGCGGCTTGGTTTGGCATTGTTGCCATGGTGCGCAGTGTGCGGCTTGGTTTGGCATTGTTGCCATGGTGCACAGTGTGCGGCTTGGTTTGGCATTGTTGCCATGGTGCGCAGGGTGAGGCTTGGTTTTGGCGTCGTTGCCATGGTGCGCAGTGTGCGGCTTGGTTTTGGCGTCGTTGCCATGGTGCGCTGTATGCGGCTTGGTTTGGCATCGTTGCCATGGTGCGCAGTGTGCGGCTTGGTTTTGGGGGTCGTTGCCATGGTGCGTGTGTGCGGCCTGGTTTTAGCGTCGTTGCCATGGTGCTGATATATGCGGCTTCGTTTGGCATCGTTGCCATGGTCTTGATGTGTGCGGCTTGGTTTGGCATTGTTGCCATGGTGCGCGTGTGCGGCAGTTTTGGCATTGTTGCCATGGTGCACCTGTGTGCGGCTTGGTTTGGCTTTGTTGCCATGGTGCGCGATGTGTGCGGCTTGGTTTGGCATTGTTGCCATGGTGCGCAGTGTGCGGCTTGGTTTTGGAATTAGGGTTCTGTGTCGAAAACCCTAATCTGGTATTTTGAAAAAATACCCCTATTAATTATCTACACCTGAGTTAAATGCTCTTAGTTAATGTGTTGCGGGTAACACTAGGTCATGGGGTTTTACGATTTTACCCCTTGTTTAAAAACCACCATCAACATTAAGTCCCCGCTAGCTCGGAGGCGGGGGCTTTGTTGCGGGTAAGCATAAGATGGTGACAAACTATCAACAACAAACCTTAAAAGAGAATTGAGGAGGCTTGTCGACCTTTTATAAATAGGATTTGGAATCCTTGCCTCACGGTAGTTTTGTACAAATCGGGAGGTGGCACAATTGGTGGGGCCGGTGCGGCAGGCGACGTTGGGGGAAGTTGGCGTGAGTTGGGAGGCGAGTGTGCTAGGCTGTGGTGGGACCGACGCAAGGTGTGGAAGCTGTGCGTGCTTGCGGGCGTGACTTGGGCGGCCATTGGGAAGTCGGTGCAATTGGTGGGGCCGGTGCGGCTTGGGCGACGTTGGGAAGTTGGGCGCCCTTGTGGGCCGTTTTTCACACGCACGATTTTTGGCAAAGGGGAATCCTTCCCTATTTCGGAATCTTCACGCCTATATATATAAAGTCTCTTTCTCTCATCTTGCACTTTCATCTTTTCATTCTTTCCTACTAGCGGCGGAGTCACAAAGAAAACCGACTTCGGGTATGCCTTCCGTACTTCTCTTGTTTCCCTTTTTATGTAGGTGTAAACCCTAAGAGTAGGCGTTTCTCTTTATATATTGCGCATATAATTTCTTGGCGTGTCTCTTGTAGAAAATATTGTATGTATGCAACCAAGGAAATAATGCATATATTATTCGAACCCGTAGGAAAGTGCTCCATATATTATTTTGAACAGAGAAGAAGATTCTGCGAGACGCACTTGAGCCCGTATAAAATACCGCGTATATAATTTTGAACCCGAAGAAAATACTATACATGAATCGAAGAAGAAGAATTTTTGTATACATGCTCCATATGACTTGAAACCGCAAGAAATATTGTATATATGATTTTCGGTTCTGAAAGAAATCTTTGCGCGTGCGGTTTTGAACCCGATAGAAAAATGCTCCATATATAATTTTGAACCGAAGAAGGATCATGTAGACACACTTGAACCCGTATAAAATACCGCGTATATAGTCTTGAACCCGAAGAAAATCTGCGTATATAGTCTTGAACTGAAGAAAATCTTTGCGTATATAGTCTTGAAACCGTAGAGAATACGCCCTCCTTTTTTTTTTTTTTTTATTTCGGGTTTTCCTTTTGTTGGGCGCGGTTATGTGTCAGGGAGATAATTTTTTTTTGTGTGTGCAGGTATCTTGTTGCTAAGTTGTTATTAAGAGATCCGACAAGATGTTACCTGAACAAAATTTCGCTTCATCAAAGGATGTCCATAATTCCAAACCAAACACGGATGATGAGTTCTTCGCCAAAAAACTTGTCTCTGCTCGGAAAAATCACCCAGGTTTCGTGCCAATTTTGTTAACCGGTGGTGAAGATGAAAACAAGACACGTTCGGTTCGCCCAGAGAACATCATACGGTTCTGTCTTCAAAAAGGGGTATACTCCTCTTCCAACATTGATTTTAGGATGTTTCAAATCCCATTGCGTTCTTTTGATAGATGGGTTTAGTTCATGGTGAGTAAGGAGCATATAAACACCAACCTGACTCGAGCGCAGATTATTGATCTTTGTCGAGCTTGGTAAGCCTCAGATTAGGAAGGATATCCGGGCTTGGTTGCTTTCATCTCCAAATGGTGTTCGGACACCCATACAATCATATGTAGATGGGGTGAGATAACTTTCTCCTTGGAGAGTGTGGCTCTCTTCTTTGAATCTTAGGTTATGCGAAAGTGAGGTGAAGATGCGGGATGACCTTGCCGCTAAGTTGGGAAGTTACGCTCGAAAAGACTCCTTGCGAAGTCGAAGGATTAAATGGGAAGAGGATGAAAGGTGCTTTTATAGTTTGGTGGATGTCTCAATGGTTTAGGACGACCAGCTGGAACACGAGGCAGAAAGCGGCGATCTTCATGTTGCGGCATTTTGGCTCTGGTTGTCTAGAGACATTTTGATGACGGATTGGCAAGAAGGAAATAAGACCGAGTTGCTAGCGATTCACTGTGAAGTTAGCAAAAGGTGAAGTTCTTCCCATTGGCAAGCTATTCCTTGGTTCCCTGTATGTGCATCTGGATCACCTGGTTGCGAACATGCGAGTTTCGAATGGTTTCATGAAAGTGGATTCATATGTGCACGTTGCTTTTCTGCAAGTCTGGCTATGGGAGAACTTTGAGAAGTATGCTCCGAAACCGATGCCTTCGATTCCCGCGAGTTGGGGGGGGTTCCCGAATTCTTCGATGGGTGAACATGCGTCCAAAGGTTGGCATGAGCTTGGTTAGTCTTCTTGACAAGTCATATGAAATCAGTTTTCGCCCGTGGGAGCCGGTCCATAGGTCGGTGACTCAAATTGACACCTTTGCTTCGCTCCGATCATGTCTTTGTCTTCGATGGCGATTTGAGCGTTGGTGAAAACTTGTTTATTCAAAGGCGCATGTCCGGTTATATGCCGTCTTTCTTCATGCGGTCTTTCCAGATAGCCGCTTACAATATTGACCGTCTTTGCTCGTCACATGGGTTTCGATCAAGGGTGCCTCTTTCTTACCAAGTAGGTGATCCCTAAGGATTCATTGCGTGTCGCCCTTAATGCTAGCGCCCTTGAGCCGGGTATCCGCCTTCCCTTCTTTCAAGTGGGAAGAGTAACCCGGCGACCTTCGGCTATAATGAATTCTCGGTGTGACGAGTTTATTATGATCCAAGATTTTGTGAATAACGTGGTGGAGAACGTTCATTGTAAACCTTCCCAGAGCCAGTTTTGAAGAAGTATCCAATGTTGAGAGATCTCGAGGGAAAGTTGCCTAGCAACTCGGAAAGTCCCCGTGCCAAGGAACGGAGAACGAAGAATCGTCTTTGGCGGGTTCGGACGGTTTCAAAAGACCCTCCCTCGGCTCTCGTGTCTTTCGATTCTTCCAATAACCGGTATGTGTCGCCTCTTCGTTGGTTTGTCTCAAAAACGTGAATTCTGCTGAAAACATGTGTCTTGTTTCCTCCGGGGCTTCGGTAGTGTTAATGCTTTCGCTGCCCTTGCACGTTACCCGGGAGGCGACAATTTCTTCAAATAATTCAGCAAAGACTGCGAGCGGCGATGAGTCGAGAAAGAAGAAAGTTCGACAAGTGAGAGTGATTCCTCGGCAAAGACTTGGTTCTTTTTCGGGAAGTGGTTCGGTAGGTTTCGCGCTTCTTTTCTTTCTTCTTATTTCCTTCTTTTGAAAAATGTCTAACTCAAGTTCCAGGAGGAATCCGGTTCGGAGGATGATTCGGGGTAGAGCCACACGAAAACTTGCCTTTGGTGACCACCGCTAGTGACTTGGAGATGGGCGTTAGCCAATTGCCGGGCATAGATGTGGTCCAAACGTTGGATGATCCTCTGATGGTTGCTGCCGTAGACATGGAAGAAGACCCTCTGCGAGTCGTGAGGCAGTGCGAGCTCCATTTTGATCCGTACTTGGTTCCTTATCCATGTCATGTCTTTGGTTGGCAGGATTTTAGCGTTAGGCTAAGCATGAGGCGTTGTACATTTAGAACTGGAAGAAGTACGGACATATGGCCACAACCAAGAAAGTCACTAGTCGATTTGTTTGGTTAAGTGTGTGGAAGAGGCTCTATCTTCCATCGAGGATATGCGTGAGGTATTTGGTCACACCAGTTTCGAAGACGTTATTGCCGAGCTAGGAGCACCATCGCGACGTGTGCGTAGAAAAGGAGTTCAACACTTCGTGGTTTTCGAAGGCATTGCTGAGATCCAAAATTTGAAAGATGCGGCAATCGAAAGCCTTTCCGTAGAGGAGATTGCACGACGGGAGGTGGAACTCGAAAGCTTTCCAAGATGTTGACTATGAAGAGAGCGGCTCTTGAAGATGCAAAGTTGACTTTCTCCAAGAAGAGCGGACTTGTTGGATGATTTTCCTTGAATGTTTCTCCGTTAAACTTTCATTTAGGTTATT
The DNA here is from genome assembly GCA_023531295.1 of Papaver armeniacum. Taxonomy (NCBI): domain Eukaryota; kingdom Viridiplantae; phylum Streptophyta; class Magnoliopsida; order Ranunculales; family Papaveraceae; genus Papaver; species Papaver armeniacum. The sequence goes on from JAJJWW010000488.1 coordinate 92,445, forward strand.
CTTCTCTTTTTTTTTTTTTTGAAAGACATATTGGATGTCTTGTTCAAAGTTTGACCGGTTTTGGTAGACAGCTGGTAGCTTTTGAGGATATTGGATTATTTTTGGGATGAATGGTTTTGATAATATGACTCTGATTATGTTTTGGGAAAAGAATATTGCTTTTATGAAAGTGTATGCTAGCAATAGGCACAAGAGCCTTGATAATATGACGGTTTTATTAAGAACCTAAAAGCAGATCGTTTATCTTGCCCAATCTAAATTTAATCACTTGCAAATACGCCTCTCTCCAGTAAAAGGAGGCTTTCTTGGTAGCATCGCTTGATTAGTCCCCATTTCTTCAGTAGCGTCTTGACGATCCCATTTTGGTGTAGTTTTAACAAGCGATACTTAGGGTTGTGCAGTAGTTGAGTCGGGTGAGTCGCAAGTCCCCAATCGCTAGTAGCATCTTCAACGAGTCCCAGGTTTCGGGTGTAGTTTTACAGTGTAGCAAGGTCTTAGTAGTTGAGTCCATCTTGACATGCGGGTCGAAGAACGAGATCGAAGAACGAGATCGACAGTCGACATTGTAGCCGATAGATCAATCCTCTCATTGTGGTCGCCAATTGTTTATGGGTGAAAATCGTTTTGCCGATTTCGGTAAATTCGGTAGGTGAGTGAGAAAGCTGATTCAAACCCTAAACAAATGTCTTTGCACGTGAGCACTTTATAGATTCGAGAGATCAATGCATGCAAGTCCGGCCCTAAACCAAGAAATGGCCGTTCGGACTTGCTTCGGTCACAAAGTGGAGGAGAAGGGTTGATTTGGGAGGAAGCCAAGAAAGGTGTTGAGACCAGAATAGTGCTGGGAGAGTAGTGTCTCGACTTGTATCGAAAGTGGAAGCTTGGAAGCTTGCAAGAGATGAAAGCCTTTTTGGAGAGCTTGCAAAGTTGCCTTTACGAGAGTGTAGTATTTTTCTCGTGACCGAGACTTGTTGTGCGGTGGAAATAGGTAAGACCTATTTATACAAGTCGAGATTGAAACGTACCCTGGCCTCATGAAGGAAAGAGAGTAAAGGGTGAAATAATGGGAGGAGGTGGTAGCATGGTGTTAATGGGTGAAAACGTTTTCACCATTATTTCCTCATTTATTTGACCGCTTTATTCCTTTTCACGCTTTCTTAATGTGAGCGTAGTGTACGCAACATTTTGTGACCGCCAAACCAAAACCCTGGAAAGCATCCCGCAGTTTGTGTTGATATCTCGAGTGTTGGTTGCACCTTGAGTGCAAGTGGCGCTGCTAGTGGCGCGTGTGGCATGTGCGGAATGCCTTGGTGATAGGTTGTACGTTGAATGTAAGTGGCAAAGCCAGAGCTTCTAGTGGCGTGTGTGGCATGTGCCATTGGCATGTGCGGAATGCCTTGGTGGTAGGTTGCATGATTTGCAAATTATGCTACCAGCGTGGGTTTTGGCATGTGCCAGTGGCGCGCATGGTCGAATTGGCCTAGGTTGCACGGCTTGCCAAGTTAGGCTACCAGCACAAGCATTAGGGCCACGGCTAGGTTATGAAGGCTACCCGGCGAGTGTGTTGGCATGTGCCAATGGCATGCGTGGCCGTTAGGGCCGTGGCCTTGGTAGGAAAAGCTACCGGCCGAGCATGTTGGCATGTGCCAATGGCATGCGTGGCCGTTAGGGCCGTGGCCTTGGTAGGAGAAGCTACCGGCGAGCATGTTGGCATGTGCCAATGGCATGCGTGGGTCGTTAGGGCCGTGGCCTTGGTAGGAAAAGCTACCGGCGAGCATGTTGGCATGTGCCAATGGCATGCGTGGCCGTTAGGGCCGTGGCCTTGGTAGGAAAAGCTACCAGCGAGCATGTCGGCATGTGTCAATGGCATGCGTGGCCGTTAGGACCGTGGCCTTGGTAGGAAAAGCTACTAGCGAGCATGTTGGCATATGCCAATGGCATGCGTGGCCGTTGGGCCGTGGCCTTGGTAGGAAAAGCTACCAAATGCCGAGCATGTTGGCATGTGCCAATGGCATGCTTGGCCGTTAGGGCCGTGGCCTTGGTAGGAAAAGCTACCGGACGAGCATGTTGGCATGTGCGAATGGCATGCGTGGCCGTTAGGGCTGTGGCCTTGGTAGGAAAAGCTACCAGCGAGCATGTTGGCATGTGCCAATGGCATGCGTAGCCGTTAGGGCCGTGGCCTTGGTAGGAAAAGCTACCAGCGAGCACGTTGGCATGTGCCAATGGCATGCGTGGCCGTTTTGGCCTAGGTTGCATGGTTTGTAAGCCTATGGCGCTATATTTAGCATGTGCCAATGGCATAGCGGCTTGGAAATATGGCTTGTGGTATGTGTTGGCATGTGCCAATGGCACGTACGGCCATGTTGACCTAGTTGCACGTTTTGCAAGCCTAGGGCGCTATATTTGGCATGTGCCAATGGCATAGCGGCTTAGTTTGGCATGGTTGCCAATGAGTGCGATATGTAGTTTGGTTTTGGCGTCGCTGCCATGGTGCGCATGTAATGGCTTAGTTTTGGCGTCGTTGCCATGGTGCGCGGTGTGCGGCTTGGTTTGGCATCGTTGCCATGGTGCGCGGTGTGCGGCTTGGTTTTAGCGTCGTTGCCATGGTGCGAAATATGCGGCTTGGTTTGGCATCGTTGCCATGGTGCGCAGGGTGCGGCTTGGTTTTGGCGTCTTTGCCATGGTGCGTTGTGTTGCGGCTTGGTTTTAGCGTCGTTGCCATGGTGCGCGATATGCGGCTTGGTTTGGCATCGTTGCCATGGTGCGCATGATGTGCGGCTTAGTTTTAGCGTCGTTGCCATGGTACGCGGTGTGCGGCTTGGTTTTGGCGTCGTTGCCATGGTACGCAGTGTGCGGCTTGGTTTTGGCGTCGTTGCCATGGTGCGCATGATATGCGCTTGGTTTGGCATCGTTGCCATGGTGCTGTGATGTGCGGCTTGGTTTGGCATTGTTGCCATGGTGGGCGGTGTGCGGCTTGGTTTGGCATTGTTGCCATGGTGCGCAGTGTGCGGCTTGGTTTGGCATTGTTGCCATGGTGCGCAGTGTGCGGCTTGGTTTGGCATTGTTGCCATGGTGCGCAGTGTGCGGCTTGGTTTTGGAATTAGGGTTCTGTGTTGAAAACCCTAATCTGGTATTTTGAAAAAATACCCCTATTAATTATTTACACCTGAGTTAAATGCTCTTAGTTAATGTGTTGCGGGTAACACTAGGTCATGGGGTTTTACGATTTTACCCCTTGTTTAAAAACCACCATCAACACCTGTCCATAATGGTATCGTAATCCTCGATTCTGAGGTGGACGAACCAGAGCATTCCCAAGAGGCCGTGGTTTGCGAGACTTAAGCATCTTCCGAAGTGGATGTCGAAATTGTTGTTGAGGAAATCGAAGCGACCAGTGAGGATGCTGTCGAGGCAGATGGTGAGGCGATGGAAGCATATGTTGGAGTCGTTGGAGAAGCTGTTGGGATGTATGCTGGAGCGACCAATGAGGATGTTGTCGAGGCAGTGGAAGCATATGTTGGAGTCGTTGGAGAAGGTTGTTGGGATGTATGCTGGAACTTCTGTTGAAGCGGATTCCGGATGGGATGTTGAAGCTGCTGCTGAAACGGCTTTCAGATGGAATATTGAAGCTGCTACTGAAACGACTTCTAGATGAAATGTTGAAGCTGAAATGGTTTCTGGATGTGATGCTGAAGCTGCTGCTGAAAACGGTGTCATGTACTTGAGCACAATGACAAGGTGAGTTGATAAATTGAGGATAAACCTTTCCCAATTCCTAAGAATCGAGACTCTCTGGTTCAAATAAACACAGCCTAAGAACAAAGATCTGATTAATAATTTTGATAACCTCTATCTACAGGACTCTCTGGCTTATAAAGTCAACTCAATCAAACCTAGAGTCAAACGGCTATGAAGAGCCCAGGTGGTCACATCCGACACACCCATTACAATTAACTACTAAAATACTAAAGACAGACACAATTGCGATATGGGCACCCCAAGGACATGACATTCCACTCCCCTTGAAAACATCCTTGTCCTCAAGGATAAAGAACTCTGATGTAAGTCATCTTGTCTCTCCGAAGGAGCAGATGCGAAGACTAATAGTAGATCGTACAAACTTTTCAGCGAGAAGAGATCATCTTGTTCATGTATAACCAAGGGTACCTAAATGAGTTGGGTAGGTGGCTGGGATGAGAGTGATAAAGTAGAAACAGTTGTAGTTGTCCACATGTCAAGTCTCTCTGATCCATCAATGCTCTTCGTTCCTCAACGGCTTCTCCTTACACATTTCAGCTACGACCTGAGTAGTAGTCTTTATGTCTTCCTTATGAGAAAACCCCAACAACAAGCACTATGGACTACCCGAAGATAAACAAGCCCACTATATTCATATCTCACATCTCTGTATGCACTGATGGAAGCCCCCATTGGGATACCCTGCCTTAATGTAGATATAGTGAGATGATTCCGCATCTCCAATCTGTATTTAACTCTTACCATTCGATAGATAAGGGAGTACCAGTGGTAAAGATCAACCGAAACGGAATTTTCATCTCCATGGGAAAGAATATTATCTTTACCTCTGCTCATACCCCACACAACATCCTCAAGCATGTTATCCAACAACACAAATGCCTTCTCAGTAATCCATATTTTAATAACAATTATATCTTTCACAAGAAATCTTGTTGTGCCCATCATACCAAGCATTCTCCCTCTATCAAACAACCAACGACAACTACTCATGTATCTAGGAGTTCCTGGTAGCTTGCTGAAAGGACACATAGTACCATTGATCCTTCCAGTACTCCATAAAATAGTTGAAAACAATTTGAATTTCCACCTCAAATACCCTAGCCACAGCTACACATGTAAAATCTGAGACACTACTTCTGTCCATTGTTGTGTCACTTTACTCGGCGTTAAAATAGTTATGTATGATGTTTGCAGAAACAACTTACTGCTAACATCACTGCCATTACTATTCACCAATACAAACATAATCTTATAAAAAACTGAAATGTTGAACTGGACCCCAGTTTAAAAACCAAATCATAAACAAATTTTGCAATGTTATAATTTACTAAAATTGACTCATAGACCCGCCTTCCACGGTCCAATACGGAACGAGTATAACAGAAGGAGATAGAAAAACAAACATCGCCATCCAAATACCATATCCATACAAAAGAATACGAGTCATGTAGAGCATAACACAAGAATTTGAGAACAAGCTTGGCAGAATTTAGGTGTACCTTCTTTTCCTCTTCTCGAATGGAAAGGCTTTCATAATTCCCACAAGCAGGTGATTTAAATTTCCATCTTAAGTAATCCACCAACATTAGAACATCCCGAATTTGAATCACCAGGAGAAAGACCTGAGTTCCCATTATCCTTACAAAGACATTAACAAATTCTGAACTTACAACTTTAGTCATTTGTAAAGATATTTCCCAAGCTGGTGTGTAATAGGCTCTATAAACTCGGCCAAACCAAGGACCATGATTCACATAAAACAACACACGATGAAAGATATCACACTGTTGTAATTCCAAAACCCTTTGAAAATTTATTATATTTATAACTAAAGAACCAAATAAAATAGACTTGTGGACAGCTTCAAAACTTGCCGAGTGAACCCTCGGAAATCTGAATGAGTTAAGTTGAAGTATGACAGTACTGAGCAACTCAAACTGCACCCCAAAAGAACCTCCTCTTAATGTACCAGGCCCTTGATCAAACCATTTAGTATTACCTCTTCGTGACAATTTCATAAACATCTTACCACGATCACTATAGTCCAGAGCTATAACAAACACCCACTCATAAGAATTCAGAAAAGACGGTTTGAGAAGTTTGAGTTGGTTCTAGTATATAAGAGCTAGCTTTTCAAAAAGTACCTGACTGTACCCCAATCTCATACACCCAAAAAATCATACTCAAATTTCGAAATACATTTTGCAAAACATGAATTCCCGATGATAAAGTCTGCCTCCTTCCCTCGATCGAAAAATCTTCCCAGCAGCAGCAATGATAAGGTCATCGACTATTGAGTCGTAACTCGCCTTACCCAAGTGAAGTTGTAAGAGAAAATCATCTCTAACATCATCAGGACAAACCTTAATAATTTCAATCCCCTTACTACTTCCCTTGAGCCTCAAGAGCTTATTACAATCACTTCCACCAAGTAAGAGAGTCACAAAACCTTCATTACCATGAAAATTATGTTTGCCGAAATCAAACAACTTGCAGGTGTCACATTCTTCACCCTCGTTGGTAAGACAAATTCCAGTAAAATTCGCAATCAAAAAAATATAATTGGTACCCACCTTTAAAAATAAGCTCATAAAAATTTATATTTCTTTCTGACATTTTAGCAAACAGACTATCACCATCACCACTGTCACCATTCTCAACTAACACAATTGTAAATAAATCCAGTAATAACAATTTGAATTGATACCCATGTTGTAAGACAATCTCATAAGCAATTCTCCATTTGTAATCATCCATTAAACCTAAACCACCAATCCTTTTTCCTCGATCAAATACGGAACAAACCGAAGAAAAATAAAGATAGAAAGAAACCACATTCAAACTCCTAGCAGTATCACCAACACCATTATTAGCTAGTATACTGGCAATCGAAGTAGTAAACGACGAAGTTGGTAAGTACTCATTCTTATTAACCCTTTTTTCTGAAAAATTTCCTTAAAAAATCTACCCAAAAATTTCAAACCACCGAGAAAAGAAAAACCCAACTTAGAATTAACTTGCAATTTCTCTTTTCCACGATCAAATATGTTATGAGAAGAATTGAGAATAATGTTAAAACACTCACCAAATTCAATCTGATTTTTCCCTTCAATATCATTCACCACAGCTTCAACAATTTCTTCGAATTGAAAATTCTCAGACTCAGTTGATTTAACCCTAATTTTTGTAACTCCTTCACTTTGAGTCATCCTCTTCCTCATAAAACATAAATGAAGGGATCAACTCCTCTAGAGAATCATCTTCTTCTTCAGCGACAAGAGGAGGAATCGATGTAGTACCCCTAATGAAAAGTATCAATCTATACTTCTTCATTGCTCTGAGCATGAGTTTTGAAAACTTCTGAAGATAGTAATCTCTAGTATGAGAGTAATTCTCTTCATAATGAAATCGATATATCCCACAAAGTTTATCTAATTCCTCCTTTGCTTTACCTTCCTTCTTCAAAGCTTTCAGCTGCAGTGGTGTAGCTTCCATCATCTTCATGGATCGAAATGGCTCTAGATACCAATTGTCATGTACCTGAGTACAATGACAAGGTGAGTTGATAAATTGAGGATAAACCTATCCCAATTCCTAAGAATCAGACTCTCTGGTTTAAATGAACACAGCCTAAGAACAAAATTCTGATTAATAATTTTGATAAACTCTCTCTACAGCACTCTCTGGCTTATAAAGCCAACTCAATCAAACCTAGAATCAAACGGCTATGAAGAGCCCAGGTGGTCACATCCGACACACCCATTACAATTAACTACTAAAATACTAAAGACAGACACAATTGCGATATGGGGCACCCCAAGGACATGACAAATGGCTTCCGGATGGAATGTTGAAGCTGCTGCTGAAACGGCTTCTGGATGGAATATTGAAGCTGAAACGGTTTCTGGATGGGATGTCAAGCCGCTCATCGAGATAACTTCCGGATGGAATGTTTCTTTGTGGAAAAGGTGTTGGGGCAAGTTCTTGAAAAAGATCGATGGAGGCGTCATTGACCAACGTGTTCGTCATTGACAACTGGTTTTCCCATTTTGCGATTTCCTTAGTAGAGAAAAATAATCTTTTTCGTAGCTCGTAGATGTTTTTTGTACTTGCCTTTTTTGTTTGGTGCGGCCAGAAGCCATGTCTCACCGAGTACCATTCCTTCGTTTATGTTGCTTTCATATCTTTGATTGAATGAATAACACCTTCGGGAAGAGACCTAGCAAAACCCCTTTTGCAAAGAACCATATCTTTTTATTGGATTTTCCCTTGCAAATTATCCAAGGCTTCCGTGGCATGCCGCTTTGAGTGCGTAGAAGTGCGAGCTGCCATGTCTGGATAACACATCATGAGAGAAATAGAGAAATCCGTTAGGTGAAAGTCGTGGCTAGAGATTCTTGAGGGAAAGCGCCATTTTGCTTGATGATCTTCTTTCATGCATTATTCTTTTCTTCAATATTTTATGAATAAGACATTTTGTGGGGGTTTGATTTCTCTGGTTTTCAATCGACGGGTAATGATTCTGTGAGAGTGTGGGTTTACTTGGTATTTTTCCTTTAATATGGTCCAGGAAAACTTTTTAAGGTAAGATGTTCTTTAATTGAAATTAAAAACTCTCCTCATGAATGCAAGCAAGGTGCAATCACTTTAGAGAAGTTACAAACATCGCATGAAAGGGGAAATTGCCGAAGAAAATATTGAAAGGAGAACGCTGGAGGGGAAAGTAGCACATCGTTTTAGGTATTGAAAGGCTTTAGACATCGCGAATGAATCGTCACACCTTCAAACTTGTCGACATTGATGAGTTTGCAGTAAACACCCAAGATAACATCTGTCACCAGATACGGCTCGTCTCATCTTCCTTTTCTTTAGGAGAATCAGGTTGAGAGGCTATCCTCACTGTTACATCTCCAACTTGAAACGAGGTCGTATTGACTACCATATCTCCAATTTGAAACGGGTTTGGGCATTGTACAACCACTTGATTTTCGAGCTCGTCATTTTTGACTGCGGCATCTTCCAAATTTTTGACAAATCACTTGAAAGGCCCAACATTCCATTAACATCTCTTAATGACGCCCGGGTTGGTGATGGGACTGAGTCCCCATGCTTGGACAAGAGGAGAAGTGACTGGGTGCAGAAAGGGTTGTTTAACCAGACTTACTTGTGTTTGGAATCTGCGGATAAACGCCAATGGGCTTTCTCCAGATAATTGAGTTAAATCGGTAAGTTGTTGATACGACAACATGTAATCTTCAAAGTTAGACGGTTTGTTGGAAATTCTTTCGGGTATCGACACCGGCAGAGGGGATACTCCCCTAATTAGGCAAAATCTCTTACGACCGCTCATTTAAAGACTTCTGTGGGATCAAGAAGCTCTACGAGTACCGTTGGTGGGAAACTATATAATTGCAATATTATTGGTTTTCGATTTGATTTGATTGACTAACGGTTATTGAACTTTGATTGCACCTAGTTTGTTTATTTTTGAGAATCTTCTCTTCTGATATAAGATTCACTCAAACTAGATCGAAGTGTCGGCGGAATCTTTAGAACTGTTTGTAGATTTTAAGACGTCTTGTGATAATCAATTGTTAACAGACTCTGTTCTGTGCGTGATTGATCACAAGAGATTCAAGTTTTGGTGTGCAGGTGTTTATTGAAGATTAAAGAAGATTTGAAAACAAATTTCTTATTGGGTTCATAATCTTTGGCGTGCACAAAACTTGATCGGCTGGGATCCAACTATAATCACTTTATCTTCGATAGATTTGATTGATTAGTTGTGTAGATCGGCATCATCATTATATAGTATCTTGATAGATTATATTTTTGATTGCATTATCTAAACTCTGCTACTTTGGTAGTTATTGGATGGATAGATCTAAACCCGACAAAGGAATTTATTGGATTAAACAGAAGATCCTTTATCTAACTTATATCACTGAGATTGAATAGAGTTGTTCTAGAAACGCATTTGTTGTTCCTTTCTTTGTTTGGAATTAGATCCAAAGAAATTGTTCCAGTGCTTGCACTTATCGAATGTCGGAAGCGCAGGGATACTGAAGAAACTAGGTGAACTATAGGTTTAGTTGTTTGGTCTCAACTATACGAAGTTGGTTTGATTTTGTATAGCGGCTTAATTCTGAAAGTATTTAATTCTGGACTAGGTCCAGGGGTTTTTCAGCATTTGCGGTTTCCTCGTTAAAAAAATCTTGATGTGTCATTTACTTTTGTTTTCCAGAATTATAATTGTTGTTATTATAATTTAAAGTAAATTACACAAACGTTAACTCCGTATTACTTGATAGTGATCCTATAGAGTTTGGTTAAGTCCGAACCTATTATCAACTAATCACACTTTGATTGTTGTATTGTCTCGATCTCGTATCCATAGACGATCACACAAAGTGTGAATACCGATTCGTTGTATTGTCTCGACTCAGTCCATAGACAATCACTTTCGGTAAGAGGAGTAATAGGTGGAAAAGTTTAATATTGTGGTATATTTGTGTACCCTCGTCTTTTCAATATGTATATTAAATAGTCTCCCGATTGTGTATCAAAATTCAACAGTTTCATGATGTTATATTTGAGCAACTTGCAAATCATTAATAAATTCATACACCATTCATACTCCATAAAACTAACCATAACGTGATTTAAGAACTTATAATCCAAACCTTAAAAACGACATAATCCAACACAAACTATAAAATCAATAGGACTAACATAACCATCAAACTATGAAACCAATTGTCACTTATCTCGCCTTTTTGACTTTACGACCGTGACTACCTCCAAGACCTGCACGACCTCGAGTTTGAGGACCTTCAGCTTGAGCACGTTCATCTTGAGTACCTTCAGATGGAGCACCTTCAACGATCGATGAAGCTCGAGTTCTTTTCCCCGTCTTTGATACTGCCATCTTGGGCGGATGCTTCTTCGTGCCTTTCTCCCCAAACCGAGCTGCATAATCTTCGTTATCCATATTATCAACTAGGTCTCTAGCCTCTTTTGTCCTCTCAACTGGCATGAACTCTCCACTCCTCATGCATGCAGTTAACATGGTTGAAACACGCTTGAGCCTATTCACCTATTTTTATACATGACATAACATCAAACGGTTATTACTTAAGATTTATAGCCATAATATAAAAACGAAAAGAATATAAGAATATGCAGTCTATCATAACCACTTGGCTTGTCTTTGATGATACAATTATAAGTGGACTTTGATTTAAGTTCACGGATAACAAAAGGATGGGATACCTTCTTATACCAACTCATATAGCCTGGAGAATTTTCATCACCTCGGGTGACAGGTCTACCAGAGTCGATTATGAAATCTGTCCTCTTATCCCAGTTATCAATAACGGTAGGTGGGCCTGAGTGAACTATCGTGAGATTGTCACCATTAGAAGCGCAGTGTTCCAAATCCAATTTGTGGAAATCCCCGATGTGATCCATTGGTTGATCTTGTACATACCCGTTTTGTCGCATCACCCTTGAGGGTTTGTACACCACATATCATGTAGGGTGCCACAACGGTCCAAAATAAAGGGACAAGTCCGTCCAAGCATTTATATGTCCACTAGCTCGGTCTTCCTTGTATGGATCAAAGCATACTTCTGAGGCCTTCATTTGGTCCAAAATCTCCCTTATGTGAATCAATTGCTGCTCTTTTGACCTAGAAAGGTTGTCTTTGAAGATATACTTTGTTCCTCTAGGAGTACCTTTGCGCCACTTTGCATTCTCGTTGGACAACTTCAGGGTAGGGAAGTGGTCATAGATCCATGCCTATATAGATAAGAAACCAAATATTAGGAAATGGATTCTCTAAATTCGGAAGTAAGAGTACACAAATTGTAACCAAATATATACAATCAGAAGTTTGTGCTTTTCGAATATACTACATTCAGATGATAAAAAAATGTAATTCCTACCGAACATGCATCATTTGGGGTTCGGTAGACTCTAATTTTTGAGCCTATACTATCGGTAGTAAGGTTTCAACACTATGTCCCGATTATTAACAATCGAAAGAAAATTTTCGTATTTCTTTCTGAATATACTACATTCGGAAGATAATCAGATGTATTTCCTACCAATATGAATCATTTGGAGTTTAGAAAACTCTAAGTTATTGAGCCACCAAAATCGGTAGTTTGTAATAATATACTAAGCTCTGATTCTAAATAAACAGAAGCAAAATGCAATACTACGTTTCCGATTATATAAGATTCGGATGATAATCATATGTATTGTCTACCGAATAACTATAGATGGACTAATAGAGTTAACAAATACTTGCAATAGAACCACGTTCCCGGCGATTTGGCTAGTTCCTCGCCTAAACGCCTTTCTCAACTCTTCCATAAAGAATGTATGGCATGCCGTGCCCCAGGAGTAGTCTCCGACTTCATGGAGAGGATCCATAAGTTATATAAGGTTGCGTCGATCTGGTTGCCAGCAGTATTGGGGAAAATGACACATCCCAATACACAGAGGAGATATGCGGTGGCCGCGTGGTTCACTTGCTCATCAGTTAATGTTCCTTTCTTTTCTTTATCCAAGGTTCCCTGGTACATATGCATCAAAACGGTAATGTTGATCTGTCTAGTTCTGTAACTTGCATGCCTATTGAACTAAACTTTTGATGTCTCTTCATTAATGAGTTTTTTTTTTAATTGTCGTTGTTGTAGTTAAAAGGTTGTCGTTCACTCGGACGTTGTTGAGATTAAATTTAAAGGTTCAAGGAAAATAATAAAAGAGAGAGTTACTGGGCCTAGGATTCACTGCATTCATATCAATAAGTTCAATTATTTATTCTTCAGCAATTATCGCTCAACAAATAAATCAACACCGACTCTTATTTTTTTTGCCAAGGTAGATTCTCCAAATATTAGTTATAAATCGTAAGCATGGGACATCAAACATCTAAGCAAGCATGACCCATCTAATAAAATGATAACTAATTTTTTCAAATCATAAATCAGTTCAAAATAATGCAAAAGTCATATACAGAATAAAATAATTTTACCCATGTATGAAATTCAGCTTCCTCCGTCGACCCAGTGTAGGGGTCTAGTTTCTCATGATAAAAACACACTCAAAAATATAATTCATAGCTCAAATGGTGTTTTAATTAAAGAAAACTAATAATTCTCCCCAAACTCTCGATATCCTTTCTCCATGCTCCCACATGCCTTTTTATACTCAACAGGTACGAGAAATCACATCAAAAATTACCAACAATTCTCTTTTACTCTCCATGCAGGTACGAGATTTTCTTTCCATTGTTTTCTTTATCACGCGTCTGCAGCTAGTATATTATCCTCTCTTTAACTCCTTCCTTGCTGCCAAAATCTTCTAATCAATGCAGAATATACTCCCACGACAAATCTTCTCCAAATAACACAAACAGAATCTCCAAAATATCTTCACCTTTGTCTTCTTCAAACCGAAAATATATCATTCCTTTTACGAAACAAAATCATTTACCACCCCTGTTTTGATGCGAAAAATCAATACCAATCTAATTCCAACCAAATCTCTTACTAATATCTTCCACATAAATCCGATAATATCTCAAGAGAATATATGGCCCTGTTTGAATGTAATCTTCCTTTTTCTTCAAAACCAACCGAATTACCATCCCTTAGTAATTGAGGTGTCCCTTAACCAACATTGAGAGTCCGAATAACATGTGTCCTCCGGTACAAAAACCACTTTTCGAGCAACTTTCTCCATAAGAGCTTATTTCACAAAAACACCTACAAACAAGTTTATTAGTGATAAAATGAGTCCCGACTAATGTATTTATGGGTGAATATCGTCGCACTTTCGTGCTCATCAAATTCCCCCACACTTACATTTTGCTAGTCCTCGAGTAAAAGAAAATTGACCCGCTACACAGCTGGTCATATAATAAAAGAGAGTTAGACCCGCTACACAGCTGGTCATAACATGCAAGAAAAAAAAAGAAAAGACCCGCTACACAGCTGGTCTAAAAAAAAGCTACACAGCTGGTCATAATATATATTTTTTTATTATCTTTTTAGACCCGCTCAAGAGCTGGTCACAATATGCAAGGAAATTCCTGAAAAATTAAAAGAAAAATAAAAAGTTAATACCCACTCCCCCACACTTAAATATTACATTGTCCTCAATGTAATTGAGTCATCCAATGTAAAAATTAAGATTGGAAAATAAAAAAATAAAAATAAAAATAAAAATAAACAAAAATAAATAAACAAATAATTTTACCTACTTGAATGTACAAAAACGGATCTCCATAAACTAATAACCTGAAAACTTGGGGATCGACCCAAAATACAATATTTACAAACGACAGCTTCACACTTATGTCATGAAAACGCGGAGACGTTGAAACTATCAAAAACCAAGATTTACCCCTAAACCAAGTTTTTACTGCACATGGAAGTGCGTAAAGAACAAAATATGGGGATTCTATTGAGACTGGGGAAATATCAATTGATTCATGCACGATATCAGGAATAGGCAAGTCCTCTGGTACTTAGATGCAAAGTAATCCAACTACACTTTAGAAGCACACAATTCTAACCCTAAATTATGCAACTTTTGGAAGTCTAGGGGTCTAGAAACAACCTCTAAGTTGGGTGAATGATCTTGTGAGGTATATTCATCTATGGAATTAGGCGAATCATCCACACAATCATCCACAGGGTCATCTATATGTTCTGTTTGGAACAGAGAGTCACTACCAGATTCATCATCATCAGCAAATAATCTTTGACATTCAAGAACTCTCAATCTTTGTTCCAAACTAGGTGGTGTGTGTTTGTAATACTTCTCATATATCTCTATATGAGATTCTTCACTTACCTCATGTGGAGCAGAAACTCCATACCATTGCCTACGCATATATTCAGCAAGCGTCATCTCAGATGAGGTTTCCTGATAATTTGACTTTCTACGCTTATATTCCGCCAGCGTCATCGTAGGTGACGTCTCCTCAGAAGAAGTCATCACCCTCAAAAAGTCCCTGAAAATAAATACAAAAAGAAACGCATAAAAAGAAAAAATAAAATCAAAAACGAAATGAAAATAATTTACAAAATAAATAAAAATAAACCTAAAGATTAATCTAAAAACAAGTCCGCTTCAGCGGCGCCAAAATTAATGAGTTTTTTTTTTTAATTGTCGTTGTTGTAGTAAAAAGGTTGTCGTTCACTCGGACGTTGTTGAGATTAAATTTAAAGGTTCAAGGAAAATAATAAAAGAGAGAGTTACTGGGCCTAGGATTCCACCGCATTCATATCAATAAGTTCAATTATTTATTCTTCAGCAATTATCGCTCAACAAATAAATCAACACCGACTCTTATTTTTTTTTTCAAGATAGATTCTCCAAATATTAGTTATAAATCGTAAGCATGGGACATTAAAAATCTAAGCAAGCATGACCCATCTAATAAAATGATAACTAATTTTTTCAAATCATAAATCAGTTCAAAATAATGCAAAAGTCATATAGAGAATAAAATAATTTTACCCATGTATGAAATTCAGCTTCCTCCGTCGACCCAGTGTTGGGGTCTAGTTTCTCATGATAAAAACACACTCAAAAATATAATTCATAGCTCAAATGGTGTTTTTATTAAAGAAAACTAATAATTCTCCCCAAACTCTCGATATGCTTTCTCCATGCTCCCACGGGCCTTTTTATACTCAACAGGTACGAGAAATCACAGCAATAATTACCAACAATTCTCTTTTACTCTCCATGCAGGTACGAGATTTTCTTTCCATTGTTTTCTTTCTCACGCGTCTGCAGCTAGTATATTATCCTCTCTTTAACTCCTTCCTTGCTGCCAAAATCTTCTAATCAATGCAGAATATACTCCCACGACAAATCTTCTCCAAATAACACAAACAAAATCTCCAAAATATCTTCACCTTTGTCTTCTTCAAACCGAAAATATATCCTTCCTTTTACGAAACAAAAGCATTTACCACCCCTGTTTTGATGCGAAGAATCAATACCAATCTAATTCCAACCAAATCTCTTACTAAAATCTTCCACATAAATCCGATAATATCTCAAGAGAATATACGACCCTGTTTGAATGTAATCTTTCTTTTTATTCAAAACCAACCGGATTACCATCCCTTAGTAATTGAGGTGTCCCTTAACCAACATTGAGAGTCCGAATAACATGTGTCCTCCGGGGTACAAAAACCACTTTTTCGAGCAACTTTCTCCATAAGAGCTTATTTCACAAAAACACCTACAAACAAGTTTATTAGTGATAAAATGAGTCCCAGCTAATGTATTTATGGGTGAATATGTGTCGCACTTTCGTGCTCATCATTCATCCCAACCTAAGCACTTTTTAGTTAGAGCATAAAGTTGTGCCCAACTTAACTGCTTTGTGTAGTTTAACTTCACAGTTGTGCCTTGGTCAGGGAGGTTAAGAATCTGCACAACATCATCCGGGGTAATCGTCATCTCCCCTAACGGCATATGGAAGGTGTCGGTCTCAGGATATAATCTCTCCACGAACGCCGAAATAGCCACACGATCATGTTCCAACATTGAATTCTCGGAAGCATTAGCTAACCCCGAGTTGGTTATAATTGTCTTGAACCTTCCACATTCACCGGATAAAGGCCAATCAAGCATTTTTGTTGGTGCGGCAGTGGGTTTGAGTAGACGAACCGCATCTTGATGATACTATTTAACACACGGCAAATGTTTAAAGTAAATACAAAAACCCTTAATACAACTATTGCGATATAACACATAGAAATACGTTAATTACAAGGATACGATTATTATTACCTCGGTTTCGTATATTTCTTTGGCCCATGAATCTTTATATCCAAATAACAATTTTCCTCCATCCGCCGGTAGCCCAAGAATTTTGCCTGGTGGAATATCCTGCACCTTCAAGATATCAGGGACAAGGTGTGATGCTTTCTTAGCAATTTCCTTCTTTCCACCTTCTCCTCCTTTTTTGGCTTTTTTGGTACCACTTGGTTGTCCTTCTTCTTGGCTACCACTTGGTTGCCCTTCTTCTTATACTCTTCGCACTGGATCAATTGGTTCAGCTTCATGTTGGGGTGTAACTTTTGGAGCACTTGGTTCTACAACACCTTGTTCACTGCCTTGTGGAGAAGTTGGTTCTTCACCTTGTTGAGTTCCTTGTTGAGCACTTGGTTCCACACCTTGTTGAGTGCCTTGTGGAGCACTTGGTTCTACACCATGTTGATCACTTGAATTTCCCTTGGCACTCCTTTCTCTCCTAGCACTAGATTAAACTTTCTTACTCCCTTCTCGACGAGGCCCTAAGTCGCTTGTTTTGGGGGCTTGCTTAGCGCTACTTTGCCTAAACAACAAAATAAAGAAGAACGTTTACAAACTATACAATCAGAAACAAAAGTACACAAATAAAATTCGAATGTACACAATCGGAAGCAAAATTCAACATTATGTTCCCGGATACAATTCAATCGGAAGATAAACTAATATATTACCTACGAATATTCATCATTTGGATACATAAAACTCTAAGTTGTTGAGCCTATATAATCGGAAGTATATCACATTATATTTTGTTCCGAATACAATATGGCCCCAAAATTATTTCAGTTTCAACATTCTAAAATCGGAAGTTTATCACATTACATTTTCTTCCGAATACAATATGGCCCCAAAATGGATTTTTGCCTAAATCACAATGTTTAAGAATTTTTCAAAATTTATATTTGGTAATAAGTGGACTTCCGATTACTTTGTATCTACATCAACATATCCAGAAGTCAAAAAATTATTTAAACTACCGGTTATATCCATTTTGTACATAGGAAGATATGACCAACCATATTCGGAAGTTAAACTATCAATACATCTTCCGAATACGGTCCATGTTCTTGAGAAATGAAGAACACGACTATATTCGGGAGTTAATAAGCATGCATATCTCCCGATTCTGGGAAAATAAACGAAAGCCCTAGAAATTCTCACTACGGGAAAAAAACGATTAACTACCCCGAAAATCAGTTGTGGTACCACATAAGACTAGCGTTTATCGATAGGTTGCACAAGGGGGTTGTAGAAAATCCTCAATTCTTTGCAACTCGTCAATGTTAGTCGTAAACACAGTTGTGGTTCCATTGTATACCACGCTAGGCTTAGTTGTGAATGTCTTTCAAAAAAAAAATTATTTATGCCTAACACAACTCTTACTTGGGTTGTGAAAATAACTCATACACTACACTTGTTGGGGTTATGGAAAATTCGTTTGCAACTATGGTTAGAGTTGTATGTGAATTCGTTGACAACTATGATTATAGTTATATATGAATTTGTTGACAACTTTGGGAAGAGTTGTATGTGAATTCGTTGACAACTATGCTTAGAGTTGTATGTGATTTCGTTGACAACTTTGGTTACTGTTGTATGTGAATTCCTTGACAACTATGATTAGAGTTGTATGTTAATTCCTTGACAACTAGGATTATGAGTTGTGGTACATATTCGATTTGAAAAAAAAATTAAATTTTGAGAATTTAAATACAAAATTAAATCTTTAAAAAGAAGATTAGATTTCCAATTATAATCGCTACTATATAAGCGATTTTACAGAACTTCAACACAAAAAAAAAAAAAAAACTTATAACACTTATGTTTTCGTAAAGCCTTTCTATCCCTTGCACACAGATCGCACCAACACAACACAATGTGGTAGGAACAAACCCCTTTTCTGCATTGAATAGTGCTTCACGAGAGCTCTTGCAGTTTTCTTTACAAAGGCAAAACGAGGGCCTGACCGACAAACCAAACACGCGAATGCTGGGAAGACTCAGGCCATCAACCAATGCCCTCTTGGCAACCTCGTCCAAAGGGCAGTAGCATCGGTTGACTTTGAGTGTTGAACCTGAAATAAAAATAATGATTGTATAAGCTCACAGATCATCCCTCAAGCAAACTATGGTTCGTTCGTATTATGAATAAAATGATCCCATTTCGTACATCGAAGGCATGGTCTAAAATATTCTTCTGATAAAATGGTTCACTCATTTGAAAGGCAAGTTTGAACAATTTATCGATAATGTGAAAGCAACATATGCACTAATTCACACTAATAAGAAAAAGGAGCTCACCATGTGCGACGGGCGGAGTGTTGAGATTCGTAATAATGAGAACAAAGACAACCTTCTTTAAGGCCCCGCCATTTAAGCTTCATATTAGCTGCAATAGCCGCCATCCGTTCCTCATCTCCACCGGTCTTCCTACAACAAAACAATAAAGGTCAAACACAACTTCTTCACCCATAACTCTTACAAAGAAGATGAACTAAGAAACCTTTCACAAGAATAATCAATAAATGAACAGATGAACAAGACTACATGCTTAAATTACATGTTAAAACTAAGGAAGCAGCAACATCGTTAATTTTGGAAGTTTAACCCGTTGAATTGGTTATATGTCTTCGTTATGAAACAACACATGGGTTCACATATTACGTGAAATTGTAAAGTGTCATTGTTTTGGAGAGTATATATCACCTGTAATAACAACAGCAAGCACACATGACTCCACCAAGCCATTACCGGTTCGGTCACTAAAGATCGACAAGAAGTAATTGGCAAGCGGTTCATCCTTTACGATATGTTTAGTTCCCAGTTATATTCTCTCCCCATATGAACATGTATAACAAACCCATATAGAATTTAGTTTCATTCATAAGCATTCAAAGCCTACAAAGATGATACCAACTGCAATGCTCAGTACCAAAAACTTGCAACACCAACAAAAAAAAAAAAGACAGACCAGGGTCTTAGATCAGCATTTATACACTCCCCGTAGTTGGACCTTGAACCACATTTTATGCACTTGCAAGACACTGAAATACTACTTGTATAATACAAAACAGGATCTCAAACAATATTTTTCATATGCAAAAAAATTGAACTACACTAGCATGTTCCAAAACAAACTACAAAACACTCATAAATTGTCGGTCTGAGATGATACATGTTATCAAACAACGTCGTCAATACACAACCTAATCTACATATCGATCTTTAAAAACTAAACACAATCCTCAAAATTTACGGGCGACAATTGGGTACAACCACTTCATAAGCTAAATAACCACACAATATACATCAACAAAACAAGCATCGAGTTTAAAACTCCAACTATTGATAACACAACCATAATCTATCTAAACCTTTAGTAGTTAAATTCATCCGATCGTCACAAAACTTTTACAGTAACCTTAATACCCAGGGTACAACAACATATCCAAAATTCAGAAAAATTATGACGGTTCATTAAAAAATTATGCACCTTACAACATGACTGCTTTCAATATCGATATACAGAATTCAGTCATGATTCCTATGCACTTTGGGGTACCTAAATAAATCGGATATTCCTGAAATTTTTACAGTAGATTATCTATAGGTTTATAAACAATATACAAAAATTTCAGCTTTATCCAGTAAATGGGTAATGAGAAATATCATAAATACTAAACTCTTCAGGGTCTGAATTCTGCACATTGCAGCTGTAATTCATTCATTATTCGAACTAGTAAACGTAACCCGATTTTCCTGAAATTTTGATGGTACATACATCACGCAACGAAGTATTACCCTCTAATTTTTCATTACAATCCGACCACAGGATCCTAATTTGTAAGTATAACAAACACACACATATTAGGGTTTACAAGGTGTGGATCACATATTCAAACACGAATTTCTCATTATAAATTCCATATCTCTACAATCAAATCGACATTAGAGTATTTCATGATTATTAGAAGGTACCCAACTCATCAATTTACAAAAATCATGAGATATATCAAAAGCAAAATTATACCTTAAGGTGGATGAGGTCCTCCATAGTAATCGACAGGATACTAATCTCTCATCTTCTTCTTCTTCTTCTTCTGACAAATAAACAACCAATGGCAACTCCAATAACAAGACTAGTTGATATTCTTCCTCCTCCAGAATCTGGTGAGGATGGAGACGGCGGTGAAAGTGGGGATGGCGAAGAACAAGGGTGTGTCTTTTCCTGTAAACAAAATCAACAAAAACTAGTCAACACCCAAATCAGATAACATAGATACACAAATTTTAGGTGAAAAAAAAATACTCAAATCAAAAAGTTAAGAAAACCCTAATTTTGAGAAAAATCAATCATCTCAACTTCACTTATAATCAACAAAACAACATGCATGATTCGATTTTAAAAAAAAAAAAAAAGGGTTTAGGTTGCTTGTTTTCAATCTTGCAAAAGAGTAAAATACCAAGAAGATATAGAACTTGTGACAGAGAGCATACTTAGTAACCTATATCTGTACCTTCATGGTTAGAGAGAAGATTTACGAAGGACAGGCACCAAATTCATATAAAACCCATCTCAATTCCACCATCACCGTATCTGGTATCAAATTCATTACTGCAAAGACCCATTAATATCATCAATTCCTTCTCAAACTTTCAAATAGCCATCCATCTCATCAAAACCAACAACAAACACAAACCCTAGATTTTCTATTCTTGATGGAAACCAACAGATCTTCTCTTCATGTCAAATCGAATCACACAAACCCTAGCTTCTATTCGAGTAATAATTCTCTTCTTCTCGATCCAAGCAAGAGCAATAACAAAATCTCCACCGATTCATTCATCGGAGCGTTTCTCATCTTCTTAATAGAATTTGCAAACAACGATTTACATCTAGGCTTGATTTCAATCTCAAAACCAGAAATTAGGGTTAGATGTCATTTCGTGGTACTCTGTAATAAAAAGAAAAGAAAAAACACAAAGGGATTACAATATTCGGGAAGTGATCTTCTTATGGTTAAATCTTGGTTAAACAAATCTTTAGTGAGGTTTTTTTTTTTTTTTTTTTTTTTTTATCTGAGGGAGGCGCAACTTGAGTTAGGGAGGGGAAGATGAGAGACGGGAGAAAAGTGAAAGAATGAAGAAGATAAGTGAGAGAAAAAAAAATCGTTTTATCGAAAAGAATTTGAACGGATAAGATGTTGTAGGATGGGGTCATTTGGATTGGGAAAATATTTGGATGTAGATTTAAGTTAAGAGTGTCATACGGATCAAGGTCTTTGTGCTTTCTCTTTGTGTTAATACGAACTCATGTTTTCGGTTTAATTATCAACCTTTGACATGAAAAAAAAATCTAAAAAAATATTAATAAATTTAGGACATTGTTATCGACATTCGATATAAAAAAATCCAAAAATGTATAAGAATGAATTAGGAAAATGAAAAATGAATTCGATAATTGGTGTGTTTCTTTGTGCTTTCTCTTTGTGTTTTTGTGCTTTCTATTTGTGCTTGCGGTTTGAATTTCGGCAAGTCGCATAGGTCATGAAGTAATTTTGACAAGTCATACATGTCATGAAGTAGCTTTAGTTCACACTGGTAAACTAAGGTTATAAGATTACTAGAGATGGGCCACGAAATTCAGGATGGTTCCGACTTCAAACTTAGCATGATACATCATCGAAATCGATAAATATGAAGCTCAGTGTTGATTCGAACTTCAAATGTGGAATAACGACATACAAACTATGAACCAAAAAGCTCTGGGAGGGTTCTGACTTCAAACATAGCAGGATACATCATCAAAATTGATAAATATGAAGCTTAGTGTCGATTCGAACTTCAAATATGGTACAACGCCATACAAATTATGAACCAAGAAGCTCTTGGAGGGTTCTGACTTCAAACTGATTATGATACATCATCGGAATGGATAAATATGAATCTCAGTCTTGATTCGAACTTCAAATGTGGTATAACGCCATACAAACTATGAACCAAGAAGATCTTGGAGGGTTCTAACTTCAACCGAGCATGATACATCAGGAATCGATAAATAGGAAGCTCGGTGTCAATTCGAACTTCAAATGTGGTATAAAGCCATATAAACTATGAACCAAGAAGCTCGGGAGGGTTCAGCCTTCAAACTTAGTAAGAACGATGAATTCATCCATTTACGGGTAAGATTCCTTGAGAATATTCTCGAAACCTTAAACAAACCCTATTCGGCATATTGTATGCGTACATTGGCTCGAGATCGAAACTGGTCGGAAGTGGACTACTATAATTCGGAAACTTGGTAAGAACGATGAATCCATCCATTTACAAGTAAGATTCTTTCTTAATATTCTCGGAGTCAAACCTTAAACAAACCCTATTCGGCATATTGTATGCGTACCTTGGCTCCGAGATCGAAACGGGGAGTGGACGGGTCTTGGAGTGGACTACTATAATTCGAAAACTTGGTAAGAACGATGAATCCATCCATTTACAAGTAAGATTACTTGGAATATTCCGAAACCTAAAACAAACCCTATTATGGCATATTGTAAGCATACCATGCTCCGAGATCGAAAACCGGTCGGGAGTGGACTACTATAAGTCGAAACTTGGTAAGAATGATGAATCCATCCATTTACAAGTAAGATTCCTTTGGAATATTCCCTTAAACAAAAACCTTAAACAAACCCTATTCCGGCATATTGTATGCACCTTAAACAAACCATATTCTGGTATATTGGCTCCCGAGATCAAAACATGTCCGTGAGTGGACTACTATAAGTCCGAAACTTGGTAAGAATGATGAATCCATCCATTTACGGGTAAGATTCCTTTGGAATATTCCCCGAAACCTTAAACAAACCCTATTCGGCATATTGTATGCGTACATTGGCTCAGAGATCAAAACAGTCGAGAGTGGTCGGGAGTGGACTACTATAAGTCGCAGATCGAAACTTGGTAAGAACGATGAATCCATCCATTTACAAGTAAGATTCCTTTGGAATATTCCCCGAAACCTTAAACAAACCCTATTCTGGCATATTGTATGCGTGGACCTTGGCTCCGAGATCGAAAACTGGTCGTGAGTGGACTACTATAATTCGAAACTTGGTAAGAACGATGAATACATCCATTTACGAGGTAAGATTCCTTCGAAATATTCCCCAAACCTTAAACAAACCATATTCGGCATATTGTACGCATATCCCGTTGGCTGATTGGAGATCGAAACACCGTGAGTGGACTACTATAAGTCCGAAATTTCGTAAGAACGATGAATCCATCCATTTACAAGTAAGATTCCTTGGAATATTCCCGAAACATTAAACAAACCCTATTCTAGCATATTGTATGCAAACCATGGCTCCGAGATCGAAATCCGGCCGTGAGTGGACTACTATAAGTCGAAAATTTCGTAAGAACGATGAATACATCCATTTACAAGTAAGATTCCTTTGAAATATTCCCGAAACCTTAAACAAACCATATTCGGCATAATGTACGCATACCCCGGCTCCGAGATCGAAACACGGCCGTGATTGGACTACTCTAAGTCGAAACTTGGTAAGAACGATGAATACATCCATTTACAGGTAAGATTCCTTCAAATATTCCCTCAAACCTTAAACAAACCATATTCTCGGCATAATGTACGCATATCGTTGGCTCCGAGATCGAAACACATGTCCGTGATTGGACTACTCTAAGTCCGAAATTTCATAAGAACGATGAATCCATCCATTTACCGGTAAGATTCCTTTCAAATATTCCCCGAAACCTTAAACAAACCATATTCGGCATAATGTACGCATATAGCTCCGAGATTGAAACCTGGCCGTGATTAGACTACTCTAAGTCAAAACTTCGTAAGAACGATGAATACATCCATTTACAAGGTAAGATTCCTTGAAATATTCCATGAAACCTTAAACAAACCATACTCGGCATAATGTACGCATACCCGGCTCCGAGATCGAAACCTCGGCCGTGATTGGACTACTCTAAGTCGAAACTTCGTAAGAACGATGAATACATCCATTTACATGTAAGATTCCTTCAAAATATTCCCTGAAACCTTAAACAAACCATATTCTGGCATATTGTACGCATATCCTGGCTCCGAGATCAAAACATGTCCGTCAGTGGTTTACTATAAGTCCGAAATTTCATAAGAACGATGAATCCATCCATTTACAGGTAAGATTCCTTCGGAATATTCCCCGAAACCTTAAACAAACCCTATTCTGGCATATTGTATGCATATCTTGGCTCCGAGATCGAAACCTCCGGTCGTGATGGACTACTCTAATGTCGGAAACTTGGTAAGAACGATGAATACATCCATTTACTGTGTAAGATTCCTTGAAATATTCCTGAAACCTTAAACAAACCATACTACGGCATAATGTACGCATACCCCGGCTCCGAGATCGAAACCCGTGATTGGCCTAAGTGATTGGACTACTCTAAGTTAAACAAAGAAATTTCGCATAAGAACGATGAATACATCCATTTACAAACCTTAAACAAAGGTAAGATTCCTTTGAAATATTCCCCGAAACCTTAAACAAACCATATTCTACCCTGGCATGAAATGTCGACTATATCAGAAACTTCGATGAATACATCTGTAAGAGATCAAAAACATAATGTACGCATGACCGTGATTAGACCACTCTAAGTCCGAAACTTCGTAAGAACGATGAATACATCCATTTAAACTTGTGTAAGATTCCTTCGAAATATTCCCGAAACCTGAAACCTTAAACAAACCATACTAAGAACGATGAATACATCCGGCATAATGTACGCATACCCTGATGCTCCGAGATCGAAACTTAAACAAACCCGTGATTGGACTACTACTCGAAAGTCCGTGAAACTTCGTAAGAACGATGAATACATCCATTTCTGGTAAGATTCCTTCGAAATATTCCCTGAAACCTTAAACAAACCATACTCTGGCATAATGTACGCATATCCTGGCTCCGAGATCGAAACCTGGCCGTGATTGGACTACTCTATGTCTGAAACTTCGTAAGAACGATGAATACATCCATTTACAGGTAAGATTCCTTCGAAATATTCCATGAAACCTTAAACAAACCATATTCTGGCATAATGTACGCATACCCTGGCTCCGAGATCAAAACCTGGCCGTGATTGGACTACTCTAAGTCCGAAATTTCATAAGAACGAAGAATCCATCCATTTACCGAGTAAGATTCCTTTGGAATATTCCAGAGAACATTAAACCAACCCATATTCGGCATATTGTATGCAAACCACGAAGATCGAGATCGAAACCTGGCCGACAATGGACTACTTTAAGTTTGAAATTTCATAAGAACGATGAATCCATCAATTTACAAGTAATATTCTTTTGTAATATTCCCATGAAACATTAAGCAAGCCCTATTCTAGCAAATTGTATGCAAACCACGGCTCCAAGATTGAAACCCGACCAGTGAACGGACTAGTATAAGTCGAGAGTTCGTAAGAACGATGAATACAACCATTTACGGGTAAGATTCCATGGGAATATTCTCGAAACCTTCAACACACACGAATTCATCAACTTCGAGAAAGAAACCGGCTTCGAGAGATCGAAACCTGGCCATGAGCGGACTAATATAAGTCCGAAAGTTCGCAAAGACGATGAATCCAACTATTTACGGGTAAGATTCCATGGAATATTCTCGAAACCTTAAACACACACAAATTCGTCAACTTTGAGAAAGAAACGCTCCGGGATCAAAACGTGGCCATGAGCGGACTACTATAAGTCCGAAAGTTTGCAAAGACGATGAATCCAACCATTTATGGGTAAGATTGCATGGGAATATTCTCATAAACCTTAAACACATACAAATTCATCAACCGAGAAAGAAACTTGCACCGGATCAAAACTTGGCCATGAGCGGACTACTATAAGTCCGAAAGTTCGGAAAGACGATGAATCCACCCATTTCTGGGTAAGATTCCATGAGAATATTCTTAGCAGAAGTGAATAAAATTTAGCGAAGTGAGAAAAATTTAGCATAAGTGTTTATACCTCAACGACAACTCTTATAAAGGTTGTCAATAGCGATGAAAAGAAAATTTAGCAGAAGTGAGAAAAATTTAGCGAAGTGAGAAGATTTTCAGAAGTGAATAAAATTTAGCGAGAAGTGGGAATTTTTTTGCGAGAAGTGAGAAAAATTTAGCAGAAGTGTTTATACCTTTACGACGACTCTTAAGGGGGTGTAGAAGGTCTATTTATCCTTTTTCTTCTTATCTTTTCCATCTCTCATCATAACCATCCATTTACATCATAACCGTCCATTTATTTCTTTTCCTTAACATGTTTTTTCCTTATCACTTTTTTATAAAAGTAAATGTAAAATATAGCGGAGACATGCATGTAAATGTGGAAGGGTGGTTGAAATCCAAGTCTTAGGCGAGAGGAGGTTGTGTTCGATTCACCTTAGCCTCATTTTTTTTTTCAAAGTCAATTTATCATTTACAACTCTTGTAAATGTTGTGAATGTTGATTAAAAGAAAAAGCACAAATCTACCAGTATTGTGAATCCGGCAGGATGGTTGACGTCTTGTACTAACACCTAGTAAGCTTGGGTTCGATTCTCTACAAGAACATTTTTCAATTTTTTTTTCTTCTTATCTTCAACGACTCTTATTAGTGTTGTTTTAAAATCATTCACTACCTTTAGGATGTGAGTTGTAAATTCTAAAGGTGGTTACTTCTCTCTACAACCCTTTTCACACAACAAGTTGTGGTTCTGATTCTCGTCACTACTCTTAGGAACTCGTTGGTCCTAAGAGTTGGACATATTTTACTTTGACAACGCTTTTGTTGGAAAAAGTTGTAAAACATACTACATTTTACAACTTTTAATTTACGAGTTGTCAATCTACAGTTGTAGATTACTAATTTTCCCGTAGTGAGACAAAATGGATCAAAAACTTGCAAGTTGGAAGAAAAAGTACTCGTATAAAGAAGGGGGATTTGTTCTTATTAGATGTGTACTCACTAGTCTACCTATATATTATCTCTCTTTATTTCATCTACCAGTCAGTGTGGAGAAAAGAATGATGAATATCATGATAAGATTTTTGTGATGAGCTAAAGAAGGAAGGAGGAAAATAACATTGGTGGATTGGACCAAGGTGTGTAAACCAAAATACAAAGTAGGGTTGGGCATGAAAACTTTTAGAAGTACAAATAAGGCTTTAATGGCCAAATGGGTGTGGGGATACTCTAAATGTAAAAAGGCCCTTTGGAGAAGGGTAATCCAACAAAAATTTAAATCCAAAGAAGATGCTCTTATGCCAATGATAGACAACGGTGAGCAATGTAGAAGTGTATGGAAGAATATTGTGAACTTGGTTCCAGAAGTATAAAACTTTTCTGTTTTCAAGATACAAAACGGTGGAGCAATCAGATTTTGGCAAGATATATGGGTAAGAAGAAGGATTTTGAAGGATCTTTTTTCGGTAATTTTCAAGGAAAGTAAAGACAAGAACGCTATTATAGAAGAGATGATAGAAAATGGGTTGTGGAAATATAATTTCAGGAGATATCTCAATTCGAACGAGCAGTTGGAATTGGATTTACTGAGAAGACATATTAGAATGTGCCGGTTCTGGTGGATGGAGAAGATGAGTTATAAATTATGGATAATTTCAACACTAAGAAGTGCTATGATGCTTAAGGCTGCAGATGGGACGGTACAGTCCAGGTTTCTTAAGAACCCGGTACTTGTACCTCCTAGTGGCCGGTTCCATGTTTTGACTACCTCTACATGTACCGGTGCTTGTACCTGTATTTGTACTGGTGCTTGTACCTGTACCGGTGAGACCGGTTCGGTTCTAGTAAGCTACCGGGTTTTTACCTACTGCAATTATTTGAAAATGCTCAGTTGAAATTTATGCACCACATCACCAGTCAATTGCACTCAAAACTTAAATTAAGAAAATTTTTTACAAAACTGAACCCATTTACAAATCTAATTAAGAGCACACAACTATTCAAATCTAACATAACTCACAATTCATTTATAACATCACATATCAACAATATCAAACACTCATTCAACCATTACCTAACATTCATCTACTTGTACAAATTTGAAATTCTCATGACTACAAACAATATAACACACTCGTTCAACCATCTTTATTTCAATGTGTGCAATACCAATAGCATTCATAACCTTCTGCAACTCAATTAATTTCAACATCACTGACAACAACACATTCATCACCAGTTCAATCTCTAGCTGCAGCTGCATTCCTATAACTGTCTTCATACCATTAACACAAACAATCCAAAAATCGACTTCTTTAACAAGTAAATCCATACCAGTCCTTCCTTGTGTACATCCGTAGCTCAACTTCAATCTCATCGGTGTAGTCAAAATGCTCTTCAAGGACGATTACTCATTGAGTAATCGCTACAGGCTATATGACCGAGGGGATTTCTGATTCCAAGTTATTTTCCTATTTTTAGCGATTAAGGCGGACGATATTTCCGATTTTTGAGCAAAACGGGTTAACGATTTTTCGAGTTGGCCTTGCATGCACTAAAATCAGAAAATGAAATTTCGTGACCCCTCAGATGGGAGTTATCAAATAGGTAAACCTCTAAATACATGATAAACACATTCAATATAACAATATTACACACTTAATTACATGATAGTGTTAAAATTTAATTTTAACTAGGTACGAATCATGGCTTATTGATAGACACAATTTTGTGTCTGATTTGATCTCAATTACGTATAATGTTAGTGCTCAATTTTGTACTTATTTGGTTTTTTATGTATTTGTAGGTGTTTTTGGAGAAATAAACTTCTGGAGAGAAATTGGCTCGAAAAGTGGTATTTGGACACCTATGAAGAATTATTAAGGGGATCCCACCTGCTATTCGCACCCCAGCACTGGATAAGGGGTACCTATCTTCTTCTTCATTGTCAAATCTGTGAATTAGCGGTAAATATGAATTTTGAATGGGCAGAATTAGGGTTCGAGTTTTGGGTATGTTGGGAGACTAAACCGCGGATTCTTTGGGCATGACTTCTTAGCCCCTGCAGACCTTGTATGGGTGTTGTAATGGATTAAATTTGGCTAGAGAGATCAACTTGTGTACGAGAAATAGAACCTACAACACGAACCCGTCCTCTTGAATCCTTCCCAAACAATGAAGTAACTATAAAAATTTCTTATCTTTGAGTACCGCTTCAGTTTTCCCTTGATGTCTTCTAGCACCTTCATAAGATCTTCTGTAGTGTTGAGCATCACAATCACTTGCTTATAATACTGATCACTAGCTAGTATAATACAATTAAAGAAGACTACATATAACTGAAAAATAATTTGACTCACATAGTATGGTTGCGCACTAGGTAAAATCACCCCACCCTCCTGTAAATGAGCTTTAATCCACACATCAGAGGTACTGATTTCTGCTTTAGGGTTCGGCGCCATCTACATTCAATAACACAATGAGTATAACTTAATCATTGTCTACAACAGTTTGACGTAAGTTTCATCATTGAAATGAAATACCTACCAGTTCATCTCTAACCAAACAATGTGTCTTGCGACCTGAGGTATGAGACTAATCATATTGTTGTCTTTTCCTCTTATTAACATCTCTTTTACTTTGGACCCCAGCATCATCCTCATTTTCACAGAATTTTATCCAATCCTCTGACTTTACATTTGGAGGAATATTATCAATCCTTTCTTGATGAGTATTCCAAATATCATAATGGTCTTGACGTAACTCACACTTGAATCTCCTCCATGGATCAGACATCCCTTTCACCAAAATAAGCTTGGAAGTCTCAGGTAAATCAAATGCTATCTAAAAATACAGAGCTAATCAGCGGCATCCTAAATGTGTATCTCCCTCAATTGAAGTTAACTAAAGAATGAGCAGAAATCATGTCATGAGGTAGATTTTGTACCTTAGTTAAGTTCATTCCAAACATCGTCCTTGTACTTGTCAGGCACTTTCCTCCAGTTTTTGTATGAAATAAGAACATGGGTACGAACCATGGCACCCTTCTTGTGGCCGAGTTTTTTGTTGCGTTAGCGAGAAATAGGTAGTCAATATTCATCGACCTCCACTGCTGCCATAATAACCTGTAAAACACCAAATGTCAAAGCTTAAGATTGCTTAGGTGAAAATAAAACTAAAACAAAGCATCAATAGAACAAAACCATCCACATAACAGAAAACAGAAGTGGCTTCTCATAAAAAGATAACCCAAGTGATCAAACAAAACAATTCAGAAATACAGAAGTGACTTCTAATTTAAACTACATAATTAACACAAGTGAGATTTTTTTTAACTTTCATTGTCAGTAAAAGATGACTGATAAAATGTAGGAAATTCAAGCTTATCTACTGCGGACGTTAATTTCTGAGATGAATGCAACACCACAGATCATCCCTCGGGTAAAAGATCCGTTGAGTAGCTAGAACACTTGGGATGCTTCAGATGCGAGGATAAATGGCTCATTAACCAATCTATTGATACTTTTCATCTTGGACAAGTTAACCTTTATCACACTTGATGTTGCATCAACTTGGCACCCATTACTTTTATCTTCAACTCTAACCCAATCACAGTAAAAAATAGTTTCTTTAAATTCCAAGTAATTCAAATTGATAATCTCTTTAATGACTCCATAATAGGTAATTTCAGCTTCAAGGTAATTTGTGTCCGTCGACTTAGCTCTATGTCTTGTAATAGCTTTCATTGAGACACTACAGTTTTGTTATACACGCTTCGCATCACAATCTTGTGGAGAGAAAGTAAAGCCATTGACTTGGTATTTTGCATATGATTGTGCCTTGAAATGAGGTCCTTGCGTGAGTCGCCAAAGAACTGAATCAGATTCGTTGGCTTCTAACAAATGCAAAACATCATGTTCAAGTTAGTTGCATAACCATAATTGAGAATTCAAGCAGTAATTGAAATAATTATCATATTTTAGAATATTTACCAATATAAATGATTCTTATTAACCTTTATTATCATTTTTCTAACAACTGAATAAGTTTCATCACCAATTATCATATTTCTAACAACTGAATCAGTTTCATCAGCTATATTTATAAGTACACAATAAGTTCATATATAAGGAGGGCAAATGTTAACCTCTGCATGGAGGCATAGGTTAAGAGGCATTTAATATCCACTCTTTACCTAAAATTTGAGATTCTTAGTTATTATCAATATTTTTATTTTAATAAGTGCTCATTTTACATTTTTGTCCCTATAATTAAATAAAAACCTGAGCTTGTCGTTTCAAATTCTCTGTTCATTCATCGTTTTGGAAAGGAAAAAAATTCCTTACACGCTTAAACATATGATGATTTTTTCCAAAAATTAGATCAGATTAAATAGCCATGGATACCATCACTTATTTCCTTCTTTATCTTTGCTAGTTCTATATTGTATAATAGTGTCTCTTCGGTGGTGTCATATCAATTCTCAAAGAAGGAAACTCAAATAAAGAAAAGATTGATATTTGGGAAAAGAAACAAATAAAATCAAATCGCATCCATCTTCTTCTCTATGATGATCGGATTTGATGATTTTTTTTAATGTTTATTTTGTTTAAACCAAAAGATAGAATTTGGAAGCACGAATTAAGAATATATATTTCTTTCCGAATTTAAAAAATAAAATCTTAGGTAAGTACGGGTAATGGTCTCTGATTTCGTTTCCTAAATATATTCTAATTAAGAATATATATCTCTTTCCAAATTTAAAAAAAAAAATCTTAACAAAACATATATCAGATCGGAGATTAAAAGATACATGACTTATTAGTGACTTGTAGGGGTGGTGTAAGGGCATATTGCCTTTTAATGGGGGCATTAATGTAAACTACTTACTCATTAAAACAGAATTAACTTTAGTTGCCTTCCCAATACAAAAATCTCTTAATCTTATGTAGAACAATAATTAATTATTAGGTCTTAACCTATGCATGGGTGCATAGGTTAACAGGACCCTATAAGGAAAGACATTGCTTTATTACCTCGTCGTGTAACCATAAATGGAAAGTCTTTAGGGTCTGGTTGGTTGAATTATTTCCCGCGTTAGAAACAATAAGAAACAATAAGAATTCGAATGTAAAAAAAAAAAAAAAACTGGAATTGATGTTTCTCCGTGTTAGAAACAATAAGAATTCGAAGAGACAATCGAGAAGGGGCTTGCATCAGGTATCAGAAAAGAGAATTCAAAAGAGATCTGGTGGACACGGAAGAATTTTTGGTAGGGTTTAGAGGATTTTACCATACTGGGATAGAGAAGAAGAAGAATTGAGACGAAACAAAGTCTTGGATTTCTTTAGGTTTTGTTTTTCTTAGTTAGGGTTACATTTTGGCGTAGGTATTGTCTACATCGGACGACGTCATTAACGTCCAGTTAAGTATTTGGTGTAAACCAAGTGTAACTATTTATTTAGCTGTAGAACGAAATGTATGTGTCGTCCACCTACCTTTATGCTGACGGTGTTACTAACGGCCCATTAAATACATGGTGTAAACATAGTGTTATCCAAGTTTTAATGTTTCCACTAATATAGTCCCGCCAAGTTTCCTCTCTAGAATTACTAATGCCCAATGCTTTTATCTAATTTAATTTGAGGAGGGTGTCACACTCACCGTGCGACGTGGGAGCTCATATGACTTAGCATTTTAAAGGAGGGGAGATTTGAGGTTATTATAAACCGATCCAAAAATATAAGATATCTATCAAAAATTATTTGTAGTGGGAGAAAGGGAAGAAATTCATCAGATTTTTCACAAAAGCAAGTGAGCAAATATGATGTTTGGTAGCAAATATGATGTTTTGTTGCAATAAATAACACCAGAAGTTAATACAATATCAAACAACAAGAAAGGTTTACTTTGCGTTATATGTGGTACCACATGTATCACATATATAACTCATGTATATATGTTTATTCTTAATTAAGAGGTTTTTGGGTATATATTCTAATATTACAACAACAAAAAAATTATGAGCGTATTTGAGTGATCTGCTCTTATTGTCAAGAGTACTGGGTAGTTGATATTGAACTTGTATACTCATTGCATGGTCTACATGCATTATTCGTGAGCATTTATATTTTCAATACTTATGAGGTTATACCCATAGGTAAAGCTATTTAGTAGCTTTTTTATTCCTTCATTGGAATTTTGTCTTTTGCGTTTCATTGTCGCTCTATGTGTAGATTATATTGGCTTCCGCAGAGGTGTTTCTGTTGATATTGTTGACGAAATTGTTGAAAAATCTCTTTGTTTTATTTTTTTTTATTTATCATTGTTTAGGAATCACATTCTTTAATGCTTCCAATTGTAGTGATTCAAGGACAATATTTGTGTTAACCCATGCACTTACAGTAGCAGTAGCTAAACCAGTGATTATAATCGTCGCTTTTTGTGGTTCTCTCCGTAAATTTCTGGATACTAAGACCTTATGTAATTTTCTATATTGTTACCGATAATGAATATTGTCTATAGGGCAGCTCTTATTACTCACTATTAGATTATTTTTTTTTTGTTAAAGACATTTTGTTTTTTAACTGTTAGAACTGAGAATGATTGGGGAAATTTAGTAAATAACAGCGGGCACCAAGTTTTGACTTCATGTCTAAAGTAATAGAAGGTTGAGATGGCCGGGATGATATCTAGTTAGTTTTATAAATTTCATTTCTTTCATACAAAATTGCACCTACAAGATAATATTATGGAAATTCAAGTTTATTTGCACCGTAACTCAAAATCTAGTGGGACCACTTGTACTCACTCCATCACTTGGACTCTCTCCATCACTGCACCTTCAAATTCTTGACGTAAAATGTAGAGAAGGATATTTTACATTGTGCGGAAATGCTATTCTTCTCTTCAATATGTTGGGGTTTTGTACCGCAAATATGGTTCAGGAACTTACTAGAACGTAACTTGGGGTGTTTTCCAAGTTTAGGGTTTCCTAATTAAGGTATGGAGTTATTATTAGAAGTTATCCAATACTTGGGGAGCACGGATTAAGAACTATATAAGAGGGCTTATATGGTGAGGTGAAATCATTCTCTGATAGAATCTTCTTGTCAATCTTCTTAACAAGGGATGTGGGTCACAACGATATATTCTATAATGGTTTGTGGTGGGGTAAAATCTATGTGATAAAAAAAACTTGTAGTGGGAACGAGTATGAGCGAAATCTACGGTTTCCAGGGTTCATATGAGAGAAGCTATAATTCATTGTTTTTTTCATGTTCTTGTCTAAAGTTGAAGAAACCATGTTGATGGAGGTTTATGAAAGAAGAAGAATAAAGGAAGGCGTAAGCTCTTCGTAATATGTCTTGTTATTTCTAAGTTGTGTGTCACTAGTGGTTATATAACTAGTTTATTATATGAAGTGTGTCGATGTAATAACTTTTTATGATATTAAAATATTCTCAGGGAGGTTTTGACTGTGGATGTATCCTACAAAGGATATATGAACCAAGTAATCTTTATGTCATGTGTGATGTATCGTATTCGATATATTGTGCTAGTATTATCAATCACGCTAATCTATAGATGTAAGTAAGGGATCCGAGCTAAGTTATCTGAAGTAGGATGTTTCATGGGACGTACATCAATGGAAACATGCAGGTTCGAGATGAATGTAACCTCGGTTTCCCGACAAGTGGTACGGTGAGCTTGGATAAAGACAACAGTGAATTCTTGGTAATTTGAACAAGAGATTTCAAAGAAGAGAGAGTCTTGGTTCGTAATGGAAGGTTATAGTTCGTGAAGATGATTAGTCGATAAAGGTCTAATAAAGAATCGGACAACATCAAGGAAGATTCGATAACTTTACTTGATGTGAATATGATTCGTTTTGAAGGTGTTATCTTTACAAGAGAAGATCGATCGTGGGTTCAACTTGCGTCTGCAAATATTGCCAAGAGAATGTTTTGAATCATGGTGGTGTTATGTGACAATGGTTCACACACAACATATGAATTAATATTGTAGTATGTTTTGTCTACATGGAGGATGAAATCCGCCTGGAACTGTTTGATGGCTCAGATCAAACAATGTTAAGTTAGGCATGTGTTGAATAAGAAGTATTCTACAAGAGGTGGAATAATGAGTGATCATGACAGCGATGTAGTTTAATGCAATCCATGCACAAAACTGTATAAATTATATGAAGGAGTTGCTTGTGGTGATGCTACAAGATCGACAGATAGTTGTTCCTGTGGTACAGGTGCAAATAAGAATTTGGCTTAGGTGGTGGTTCAAGCTCAAAGTACAAGACAATTTTAATACGTGCTAGTGATGATGTCCAAGAAGATGGCCTTGTATGAGGTGTTAACAATCCTTGCTTTGTTGGAATAAAGATGGTGGTTTTGTACATGTTACAAAAGGTGGTGATTGTTGGAGTTTTATACCGTAAAGATGGTTCTGGAACTTACTGGAATGTAACTTGGGGTGTTTTCCAAGTTAAGTGATTTCTAAGTTTATCGTTTCCAAATTAAGGTATGAAGCTATTATTAGAAGTTCTCTAACACTTAGGGAGCAAGAATGTAACTAGTATATAAGAAGGCTTGGTGAGGAGAAATCAGTCTCTTATAGAATTCTCTTGAGAAGGGATGTGGTTCACAACCATTATGTCCTATAATAGTTGGTGATGAGGTAAAATCTATGTGAGAAAAGAGACTTGTAGTGAGAACGGGTATGAGAAAAATCAAGAGTTTTTAGGGTTCATACGGGAGAAGTTATAATCCTTTGTTTTCTTCAAGTTCTTCTCTGAATTCGAAGCAGCCATGGTGATGGAGGTTTATGGAAGAAGAAGAATAAAGGAAGGCATAAGATTTTCGTAATACGCCTTGTTGTTTCTAAGTTGTTTATCACTAGTGGTAATATAACTAGCTAGTTGATTATATGAATGGTGTCGATGTAATAACTTGTTACGATAATGAAAGATTCTCGGGGAGGTTTTGGCCGTGGATGTAGCCTACAAAGGGTAGGTGAACCACTTAATTTTTGTGTCGTGTGTGATGTCTATTATCGTATTCATTATATTATGCTAATCTAAAGATGTAAATAAAGGATTCGAGCTAAGTTATCTAAAGTAGGATGTTTCATCGAATGTACGTCTATGGAACATGCCGGTCGAGATGAACATTACCTCGGTTTCTCGACACATTTTATTCTTTATTCACCGCTCTATCTGACGTGGAAAGATAAGATGTACGTACAAAACGTCAAAACCACGTGAATTTTTCGCCTTTTCCCTTTCTTTTTCCTTCTACCTTCCTATGTATATACGGAACCTATATAGTAAATAGGATTCACATACAAACAACTCACAACCCTAAAAAAATATAGAATGGTCGATATTAACCCTCTTTTAATGATCAAACTGGGAAAACCTTTTCAATACCAATATAGGATATGAAAAGATCAACAGAATTCCAGAAAACAAAAAGAAAAAAATAAAAAAATAAAATCTTTTCCTAAAACCCGATTTGTCCATAACTCTTGTCTCTTTGAAATCGGGCACATGAGACAAGATCCACTCTCAACACAATTAGGCTGTGTTGGGGTGAACAATAATTTTTTCACCAAGTAATCCCTATATGGAATTCTCTGTACCCTTTTTCATAAAGTGTTTAGTCCTGGTTCTTTTCTGTAGAGATCTATCCTTTTCTTCAGAAATTAACTTTTTCGGAGATGAATTAAATTTACATACCTCAGATGTATTCGGCTTCTGAACATGTTTGAGCTTGTTTGCTAATCGATTTGATCTCCGTTGAAGTTTGTTGACATATCTTATTTTATGTTTGTACTTGAAATGATTAGAGAGTACATAACCCTTCAAAGTATAATAAGAACATGTCAATGTGGAGGACGGTTCAGGTACCATAGCCGAGCATGCTGCTAAAAAAATTGAGGTACCTGAAACATGTGAGATAGAATTCTCAGTAGACAGGTGTTTATGGGTAAAAATCGTTTCTGCCGATTTCGGTAAATTCGGTAGGTGAGTGAGAAACTGGTTCAAACCCTAAACAAATGTGCTGCACGTGAGCACTTTATAGATTCGAGAGATCAATCTATACAAGTCCGGCCTAAACCAAGAAATGGCCGTTCCAGACTTTCTTCGGTCACAAAGTGGAGGAAAAGGGTTGATTTGGGGAGGGAAGCAAAGAAAGGTGTTGAGACCGGAATAGTGCGGGAGAGTAGTGTCTCGACTTGTATCGGAAAGTGGAAGCTTCGTAAGCTTGCAAGAGATGAAAGCTTTTGGAGAGCTTGCAAAGTTGCCTTTTACGAGAGTGTAGTATTTTTCCCGACCGAGACTTGTCGTTTGGTGGAAATAGGTAAGACCTATTTATACAAGTCGAGATTGAAACGCACTGGCCTCATGAAGGAAGAGAGTAAAGGGTGAAATAATGGGAGGAGGTGGTAACCGCATGGTGTTAATGGGTGAAAACGTTTTCACCATTATTTCCTCATTTATTTGACCGCTTTATTCCTTTTCACGCTTTCTTAATGTGAGCGTAGTGTACGCTGCAAGCTGTGACCGCCAAACCAAAACCCCGGGAAAGCATCCCCGGTTTGTGTTGATATCTCGAGTGTTGGTTGCACCTTGAGTGCAAGTGGCGCTGCTAGTGGCGCGTGTGGCATGTGCGGAATGCCTTGGTGGTAGGTTGTACGTTGAGTGTAAGTGGCAATGCCAGAGCTACTAGTGGCGTGTGTGGCATGTGCGGAATTCCTTGGTGGTAGGTTGCATGATTTGCAAATTAGGCTACCAGCGTGGGTTTTGGCATGTGCCAGTGGCGCGTATGGTCGAATTGGCCTAGGTTGCACGGCTTGCAAGTTAGGCTACCAGCGCGCATTAGGGCCACGACTAGGTGATGAAGGCTACCAGCGAGTGTGTTGGCATGTGCCAATGGCATGCGTGTCCGTTAGGTCCGTGGCCTTGGTAGGAAAAGCTACCAGCGAGCATGTTGGCATGTGCCAATGGCATGCGTGGCCGTTAGGGCCGTGGCCTTGGTAGGAGAAGCTACCCAGCGAGCATGTTGGCATGTGCCAATGGCATGCGTGGCCGTTAGGGCCGTGGCCTTGGTAGGAGAAGCTACTGCAAGTCGAGCATGTTGGCATGTGCCGGTGGCATGCGTGGCCGTTAGGGCCGTGGCCTTGGTAGGAGAAGCTACCAATGAGCATGTTGGCATGTGCCGGTGGCATGCGTGGCCGCATGTGCCAAGGCATGCGTGGCCTTGGTAGGAGAAGCTACCGCATGAGCATGTTGGCATGTGCCAATGGCATGCGTGGCCGTTAGGGCCGTGGCCTTGGTAGGAAAAGCTACCAGCGTGCATGTTGGCATGTTCCAATGGCATGCGTGGCCGTTAGGGCCGTGACCTTGGTAGGAAAAGCTACCGCCGAGCATGTTGGCATGTGCCAATGGCATGCGTGGCCGTTAGGGCCGTGGCCTTGGTAGGAAAAGCTACCAAATGAGCATGTTGGCATGTGCCAATGGCATGCGTGGCCGTTAGGGCCGTGGCCTTGGTAGGAAAAGCTACCAGCGAGCATGTTGGCATGTGCAATGGCATGCGTGGCCGTTTTGGCCTAGGTTGCATGGTTTGTAAGCCTAGGGCGCTATATTTGGCATGTGCCAATGGCATAGCGGCTTGGAAATATGGCTTGTGGTACGTGTTGGCATGTGTCAATGGCACGTACGGCCATGTTGACATAGTTGCACGTTTTGCAAGCCTAGGGCGCTATATTTGGCATGTGCCAATGGCATAGCGGCTTAGTTTGGCATGGTTGCCAATGAGTGCGATATGTAGTTTGGTTTTGGCGTCGCTGCCATGGTGCGCAGTGTGCGGCTTGGTTTTGGCGTCGTTGCCACGGTGCGCAGTGTGCGGCTTGGTTTTGCATCGTTGCCATGGTGCGCAGGGGGCGGCTTGGTTTAGGCATTGTTGCCATGGTGCGCGTGTGTGCGGCTTGGTTTTGGCGTCGTTGCCATGGTGTAAAGTATGCGGCTTGGTTTGGCATTGTTGCCATGGTGTTCGATGTGCGGATTGGTTTGGCATTGTTGCCATGGTGCTTGTGTGTGCGGCTTGGTTTGGCATTGTTGCCATGGTGCGCAGATGTGCGGCTTGGTTTGGCATTGTTGCCATGGTGCGCAATGTGCGGCTTGGTTTGGCATTGTTGCCATGGTGCGTGATGTGCGGCTTGGTTTTGGAATTAGGGTTCTATGTCAAAACCCTAATCTGGTATTTTGAAAAAATACCCCTATTAATTATTTACACCTGAGTTAAATGCTCTTAGTTAATGTTTTGCGGGTAACACTAGGTCATGGGGTTTTACGATTTTACCCCTTGTTTAAAAACCACCATCAACAATAGGGTAAAATCCATTTTATCCTCCAAGGTGGTTGAAGAAGTTCCTCCAGGAAGAATATCAAGATTGATGTACGTATTACTACAATTATCAAAATTAATATTTTTTCCAAGGAGTGCAACACTTGATTTTTCATCTTCATTTGAATCATAGTTATCAGACATTTCATCAAGACCTGCAGCAAGACCTTTGTTTCCATTGTATATTCTACGATTTGGACACTCATTAGCAAAATGACCAAAACCTTTACACTTGAATCACCGTGGCATATCCTCAAAATCAGTATCGATAGTGTCCTTGTTTTAGGAGGAACACGATCATGAGATTTAATTGATGATCTAGGTTTATCTATGATGAACCGTTTAATTCTATTCAAAAGAAGGTCTCTAAAATTTCTTGTGATCTATGAGACTAAGTTGTCAAGAACTTCATTTCATAAATCAGTCTCAATAGGGTCAACTACAGAGTTGCCAACACTTTTACTTTTATCAAATAATTTAGTGTTCTTTTGTGCTTTGAAAGCAATATCCTTTCCAGATTTGGATATATGCTCGTGATCAAAGATCTTTAACTTCCCAACAAGAGTATTTCAGGAAAGCGTTTCAAGGTTATTTCCCTCAACGATGGCATGTTTCTTAGAATTGTATCTAGCTGGAAACGACCTGAGAATTTTCATCACAATGTTCTTTTCAGGAATAGTCTTACCTAATGCAAAAGAAGCATTAAAAATTTCAGACACTTTGTGATTGAACTCATCAAATGAATCTTCATAAGCCATACGAAGGTTTTCCCAATCAGAATTTAGGTTTTGAAGCCTAGCTTCCTTTTCATAGGTATTCCCTTCAAATACGGTTTCTAAGATATCCCAAGCATCTTTAGACTTATTGCATGTGGTCACATGGTACTGAAAATCTGGGGGAATGGCATGAATGATCACATTTAAACCATCAGAATTTTTCTTTGCAGTGAGAATATCGTCATGTTCATATGCACCAATATCCTTTGGAGCAGTTACACCATTTACTGTAACCATTGGAGCATCATAGCCATTAACAACACAAACCCATGATTGAAAATCACGCTCTTTGAGAAAGGCACACATAACAATTTTCCACCATAAGTAATTCGAGTCATAAAATACTGGCGGTATGTTTATAGAGATAACACTTCTGTCCATAGAGTCCAATTGCTACAAACACAGACTTATGAGGTCTTAGCGTGTTTTCCTGCTCTGATACCAATTGAAAAAGCGGGGGTCTAAAAATCACACCCAATATTTCGTTCGGCAATCTGTATGAACTAACTCCAAGAAAATTCCAAGAAAATCAACTAGATAGTCAGACTCAATCAATGGAAAGATATCCAAGAGTTATATGTCTTTCTTAAATTAATTAGCAAATTAACAGGATGGAATCCGTGAACTAATTAGTATGAGAATAACTTGAACGCTACCAAAGACCAATGTTCAAGTGTCAATCAATTTATATCAATAACCAAAGGTTGGATTTACCAATTGATTGAACTACGCACAACCTGTGATATTTTAATTATATAAACAAATATAATGCGGAAAAGAAATAACACAGACACCAGAAATCTTGTTAACGAGGAAACCACAAATGCAGAAAACCCCAAGACCTAGTCCAGCTTTGAACACCACACTGTATTAAGCGTCTACAGACACTAGCCTAATACAAGTTAATTTCGAACAGGAATGTAGTTGATCCCTAACCAATCTCACACCGATTAAGTGATAGGTGTATAATACACCGTATTTAATATCTAGTATTTATGCTTTCTTTGCGAGTTTTCTTGTAAATTATGTATCTTATGTGTGCTTTTGAGTTTATTAGGTGCAATGGAGTCATTTGGAGCAAAAAGACCAATTGGAACTCGTTCAAATACAAGATTTCTACTTTTCATTGTGTAGAGGACGAGAAGATGAAGACGATGGCGAAAGAATGGAGTCATTCTGAGTTCGTATGAAGAAGTTATGGGCAAAACAAGAACTCATAAGCAATAAGGGCAAGAGTGTCATTTCACAAGCATGTGCTATCTGGAGCCCAGTCAAGTGTTAAGGGCCAACTCTTTTGGGAGGAATACTAAACGCAGTCCAGTCCAGGTTAAGGGGCTGCCATCAGGTTAGCCCTTATCACAGTGACAGACAATCGAATAACCAACCCAATACTTAAAACCTAAATCGAGAAGAAGAGCTTTCTTCTTCAATTATTCTCTTCTTCCACCCGAAAACTCAGCGAGTCATGGCTGCGCCATCGATCGAAATGAGAGTCGGAGGAGAAGAAATTGAAGATGGTGATCTTTGTGATGTCGAGAAGATGCAAATAGAGGTGGAATTAAGCAAGTTGCCATCGATCGAATTAGGGTTTTCTCCGTTTCTTCCCCAAAATGGAATTAGGGTTCAATTGATAAATACAAAAGATGGGGGTTTTGCTTGGATTTGGTGGTTAGGGTTCGAGCCTACTTCGAATTTGAGATGAAGATCGAGAGAATTAGGTCTTTGTTTCGTGGCGAATTGAGGTTCGATTGATGCCGTGATGAAGAATTTCATGGGTCCGAGTAAGAATGAGAAGATGGGAATGAAGAATGGTACAAGGGTTTGGATGCTTGTTGAGTGGAGAGAAGAACATGGGTTGGTTGGTGATGATGTTCTGCGGTGGGGGACGAATGGTTATGGTGTTGATGATGAACTGTGAAGAGATGCTTGAGATGAGAACAGGTGATGATCTTTGCCGATATCGATGGTCGCTCGAGGCTGCCATTACAGAGACGATTGAGTGAGCTTGGTGACGAATATCAGTGGATGGGAGATTTTTGATGTTAATGATTCGAGTAGAGAATTCAGGGAAGATATGAGCTATGGATATGGGATTACGATGGTTGCAATGGAGAAGCAATGCTGCTACCATTGGCAGTGATGATAAAGAGATGGTGCTGTTGATTATCAAATGAGGCTGGCGGCGAGACGAGATGAATTTGGATGTGATGTTTGAATGAAAGACACTCGATTTCGGTGTGAGTATTGGCAGCAAATGACGATGAAGTCTCGGTGATTGAGAATGGGGTTGCGGTAGATGAGAATGGAGGCTGAAGGCTACGGGGTGGTGTCGGGGAAGCTAGAAATGGCGAGTGAACTCCTTAGATGTATGCTAGGAGTTAGAATTGCGGAGTTAGTGGGCGGTGGAATGGAACCCAGGGGATTAAGTGCAGATGGGGATTGAAGCCTGGATGTTAGGCTTACCCTGGTGGAGTGAATGCCATGTGTGTGTGGATTCAGGCTACAATGAAGCTGGTCACAGGGGTTGGTTTGAGTTCAAGTGAGTTGTTAGGGTCTGAGATGACAGGGATAGAGACCCATAATGCTGTGATGAAGTGGGTTGAAGCCAGATTGGCATTAATTGGTGCAGTGATGGTTGCTCTCGGGAGATGGGGTTAGATGAATGTTAGGTTTGCGGGGAGAAGAAATTGGCAATGAGTTGATGGTTGTTAGTGAGGTGAGACAAGGATTTGAGGATGGCTTAAGGCAGTCCATTGAAAGCTCAAGTAGAGATGTTTCATGGCGAGTTTAGGCTCAATGTGAAGTTCTTTGATGGGTGTTTAAGGAATGGTTTGAGTGGAGGAAGTAATAGTGATGCTGCCAGGGTTGAATGAGGTTTGTGAGCTTGCATGAAGGCAGAGAAACTGTGAAGCTGCTGTGGCTGAGTTGCAAGTATAGCATCAGTTGCAGGTGAAGCATTGGATGAGGAGGAAGTGATATTGCTGCCCATGAATATTAATGGTGAGAACTGAAGCAATTGCAGGCTAGATACAGTGTGGAGTGTTATCAAATGTTATTGGTAGGACTGATGGATTTGAATGGAGCAGCTGGAAGAACATCAGAAATTTGAATATGATATGCTGAAATGAAGGGAATGTGGTTGGAAGTGGCAATGAAATTCAAATAGGTTGTCTTTGGGAGATGGGTTTAATGTTGGATTGAAGTTGCGAGAATTTAGGAGGTGCGAGGCCACTATGGCATTTGGATTTGCAATGGTGATGCACAATCATAGTGCAAAGCACATTGCTTGGCTGTCTGTGCAATAGCCTGGCCAAGGCAACTCAGACCACTCACCTTGATTAAGAACCTGACTTCCACCTGACCCGAGATCCCGACCTCGACCCGTCGACTCACCCGAGCCCTGACCTGTTTTGACCCGAGCTGACCCGGCCGTTCTGACCCGTTGACCGGTGACCGGTTTGACTTTGCCGGTCACCTGAGCTACTTTCCGGCGGGATTCCGGCCATAATCCCAGTTTTCCGGTGAGCGTTTTTGGGACAAAATTTCTACACGGGTTTCTCTCCATGGTGGGCCGGGTGAATTTCCAACTAATGGACTTGAAGACAAAACCTAATTTTGGAAGGAGTATCCTTTATGGAAATTGAGGAATATATAAAGAGAGGATTCTATCTTTTTGGAGGAGGATCTACCACGTTTTATTATTCTCTTCTCTACTTTGTTCTAGGGTTTTACAACATGAAACTTCTCTTTCTTCTTGTGATGAACTCCTTGAATATGAGTACCTAATTATCTATTGGTTATGGAATAGTTGGATTTCACAAAGCATGATTCTTTGATTCAATATATTAGTTTTGTCTCATAATTATCGTTTGCAATTCTCTCTCGGGAAATATTGTTTCATGATTGATTGATTGTTTTGTCAAGTTGCAAATTGGTAGAACTTCTAATCACATCTATTGCTAGTCTAGGGTTTATTATACGCAAAAGTGATATTCCTTGGATACAAGTAGCATAATATGATTATAGTTTGTAGTGATATATTCTTATGATCATATGTGAATCGTAACCTTTGTTAAATTGAATTAGTGCGCTTTCCACGTTCAATTGCTTTGATTGGCCTGATTTCATAGAACTTAACGCATCTAGGGAATTAAA
Source organism: Papaver armeniacum (assembly GCA_023531295.1). Taxonomy (NCBI): domain Eukaryota; kingdom Viridiplantae; phylum Streptophyta; class Magnoliopsida; order Ranunculales; family Papaveraceae; genus Papaver; species Papaver armeniacum. The sequence goes on from JAJJWW010000488.1 coordinate 137,437, forward strand.
CTTGATTAGTGCTTTTACACGTTAGGTTGTTCCTTTAGGTAGAATTCATATTCGCATCTTTTAATGTGTTTGTTGATGACATGAGGAGGTTTGCGGGATATTCTTGCGATCAAGGTATTCTAGGGTCTTTGATAAAAGTTGAGATTAAATATCAATTCTAGTTATTGTGAAAAGCATGTTAGTGAATGAAAACGAAATCCTTAACCAATATCTCTTCTATCTTATTTGTTTACTTTTGTTTATTTGCTTTTTGTTTATTTTTATTTACACAATCAGAAATTCTTTTGGGTGTTTTATATAGGAAATCATAACAATTTGACAACCTAGACCTCTCTGTGGGATCGATCCTTTCTTGCCCTTGCTATATTTATATTTTGAGTAGTAAGAAAGTGTAAATTATTTTGACGCTTACGACAGCGGTCAAATTTTGGCGCCGTTCTTCGGGGAGGCGCGGTTGTTAATTGTTTTTGGTTTCTTATTTTTGTATTTAGTTTTTGTTTTTGTTTTTTTTTTTATTTTTTTTTTTCTTATTTTCTGGGTTTTAACCTTGGTTTGGGAATTATTTCAGGTGCTTATTTCTATGGAAGGAGCATATTGGAACAATGGATACGGTTTTCAACAACCTCAACAATATGATAACTACCAATTCCATGGGTATGACCAATATTCCATGGAACCTTGTGGTTTTTCTCAACAACCTTATGGTGAGTATGTGTGTGAACAACAACAAGGATGGGAGGATTCTTATGCTTGTGAACAAAAAGTCTCTAATTTTATCGACAAAGTTTCCAACTTTTTACAAGAGGAATTTAAAAAAGCTAAAGAGACTACAAACGAGCAACTCCAAGAACTTCGTGAAAGTATGACTATCTTGCGAAGAGACATTGATCAATACAAGGAAGATATGGATAATTCTAATGTGCATATGGTTTGTGAGGAATATTTGATTGATGCTAATGTTGGAAAAGGCCAATCCTTGGACACTTTCGTGGATAATTGTGTAGTTAACTCAACTCTTGATCGTAGTAATGATCATTCACCTATTCAAAAGGATGAGTTAGAGATTAACAACACTAAATTCAGCGAGGAACAATCTTATGTTGACTATGATAGTGACGGTGATTATGATACATTGCTTGAAACAACTCATGGTGACATCTCCGAGGAGTCTTTTTGGGATCAAGATGAAGATGAAGAGGAATACGTTGACACTTGTGTAGATTACTCAAGCATTGATCTTAATAATGATCAAGAGCCTATTCAAAGGGTGGAGCTTGAGGATGATGCATTTACGAGTGTTCTAAAAAAGTTTCTTATGATAAAATTTGGATCCGCAAAAGAGTGTGTGCCTTACAACAAAAAGGAGGAATGTGTTGAGAATGAGACCGTTATGACCAATATTGTGGAAGACCCAATTGAGCTTGCAAGTGATTATAATGATGATGTTTATGTTGAAACTTTGGTTACGGCAGAAACGGACGAAGAATGGTTGCAAGGTTTGATAGAGGACCATGATATAAAAGAGGTGAATAATTCACTTGAGTTTTTCAAAGATGAAGAGGATTCCGTAATACAAGAGATTGTGCAAGGTTTATCTAACCCTTTGCCTATTGTTTCTTCTCCTTTACCTCTTATTGGTTTGAATGTATGTGCTTCGAGAGTATTGTTGAATGACTTTGTTTCTCGTTTTCCGCCATTAGAGACACTTGATTCTCATACTATGCAGGTTATGGAACAGAAAACCGTGGATGTACCCGACGTCTATATTCTTTATACACTTCCAAGTGTGGCCAAGAATAAGTGTGGGGGAAGCTTTTATCGGTTCATAGCTTCACTTTTGCTTTATATTACTAATATTTGTGTGAAGTTAGTGTTTCCAAAACAGGTTCTATGGACGGATCCCCAACTTTTCAGATTATTGGTGTATGGGGAATGAATCTTACATGAAGCTAAGCTCGGGCGACGACTATAAAACAAGCGCTTAATGGGAGGCAACCCACCGGTTTTGTATCTCTTTTTCCTTTTGCTTTTTATTTTTGTTTCATTTTTTTTTTTTTTTTTTTTTTTTACTGTTTTGATATCATATTTGCATCCCTATGTTTAATTTCATTGAGTCCGGAATCTATCTTAGAAGAGAATTAGGACGAATACCTTTCGTCCGAAAAATTTCAGACTCGCGTAGTTCGGTCCGAGACCATAAATCATCGACCGTTTATCGAAACACTGTGAAATTTTGACACTGTGTAGAACACGTAGGTGAACAACTTTTGTGAAATGGAGTTTTTCAAATTCCTTACCAATTTGTACGATTTTTTGCGTTTTTATCTGCCGTTACGTCGTAATTGAGAACTTTCGGTTTTACATTGAGGACAATGTGAAGTTTAAGTGTGGGGGAGCATTTATATGTTTGTTTTTGACACCATTAGTGGATGGAACCATTTTGAATGCAGGAGTTGAGGAACCAATTAACTAAAAGGGAAGAATATAGCTCGAAATCACGAATTAATATGATAGTTGTTACCATATCTCGGAATATCACCATATCGCATTCTATTTTTATTTTTCCATATTTATCTATTGTTCTCTAAGTGCTTTGGTGGGTCACTAAAAATCGACGTGTTATTACTGCTAGGATGAAATAGAGTGATTGAGTTACTAGAAAAAAAAATGATGAAAAAATATATATAAAAAAGAAAAAAAAAATATATATGAAAAGAAAAAAAAAAGGACCGATCAATTAGACCAAAACGGAATAAAAAGACACTTGGGAATAGCAGTATGTGTGAAACGTAGTCCCTGTCTCCGTCGCCTAAACAAGCGTGGAATGCAGGATCCAAGGCAACTATCATGTACTTGCGACAAGAAGCATGCGCTTGGATCCAAAAGATCTAATCATGCCGTCAAAAAAAAAAAAGGAAATTGGATCCCGATTTGATCCAATCATATAAAAAAAAATTATTATTGTGTTGAATAAAGTCACTCTTGGTTCCCTTGTATATGCCAATTGATTTGATGTAGCATTCAAGACTAAGTAGCTCAATCCAATAGGATTAGGTTCATCTTAGCAAAGAACCTTGAGACAGATATGGGAAACATCGAACACTTGTGAATATTCGCCAACATCTACATCTTTATCCATCTTCTTAATCTTTTCATTGTGATTGTGGTTTGTTAGTTTCCGAGTATTGTTGCTTGTTCGACTATCTAATTAGAGTTTATTTACTAATAATTGAATTGAATTTGCAAGGTACCTCCTCCTGTAGTCAATTTGGATTCGTTCATTGATTTGTCACGAATAGACGGAGTTTGAAATATAGGTTTTGTAGGTATATCTCTAGTAAACCTTCACGAGACTATAACTCGTCCACTAGGGACACCTAGGGGTTTAAAGGCTTGTTATTTATGCTAAAATTAACCGTAGCCTCGACGTCACGGAGTTGTATGTATTTGTTTTAGAATAAGTTTTGTTTGATTTGCTCGAGGACTAGCAAAGTCTAAGTGTGGGGGAATCTGATAGGTGTATAATACACCGTATTTAATATCTAGTATTTATGCTTTCTTTGCGAGTTTTCTTGTAAATTATGTATCTTATGTGTGCTTTTGAGTTTATTAGGTGCAATGGAGTCATTTGGAGCAAAAAGACCAATTGGAACTCGTTCAAATACAAGATTTCTACTTTTCATTGTGTAGAGGACGAGAAGATGAAGACGATGGCGAAAGAATGGAGTCATTCTGAGTTCGTATGAAGAAGTTATGGGCAAAACAAGAACTCATAAGCAATAAGGGCAAGAGTGTCATTTCACAAGCATGTGCTATCTGGAGCCCAGTCAAGTGTTAAGGGCCAACTCTTTTGGGAGGAATACTAAACGCAGTCCCGGTCCAGTTAAGGGGCTGCCATCAGGTTAGCCCTTATCACAGTGACCAGACACTGAATAACCAACCCAATACTTAAAACCTAAATCGAGAAGAAGAGCTTTCTTCTTCAATTATTCTCTTCTTCCACCTGAAAACTCAAGCAGTCATGGCTGCTGCCATCAGATCGAAATGAGAGTCAGAGGAGAAGAAATTGAAGATGGTGATGCTGTGATGTCGAGAAGATGCAAATAGAGGTGGAATTGAAGCAGCTGCCATCAGATCGAATTAGGGTTTCTCTCCGTTCTTCCCCAAAATGGAATTAGGGTTCAATTGATAAATACAAAAGATGGGGGTTTTGCTTGGATTTGGTGGTTAGGGTTCGAGCCTACTTCTGAATTTGAGATGAAGATCGAGAGAATTAGGTCTTTGTTTCATGGCGAATTGAGGTTCGGTTGATGCCGTGATGAAGAATTTCATGGGTGCGAGTAAGAATGAGAAGATGGGAATGAAGAATGGTACAAGGGTTTGGATGCTTCGTTGAGTGGAGAGAAGAACATGGGTTGGCTGGTGATGATGTTCTCGGTCGGGACGAATGGTTATGGTGTTGATGATGAACTTGTGAAGAGATGCTTGAGATGAGAACGGTGATGATCTTTGCCGATATCGATGGCTGCTCGAGGCTGCCATTACGAGAGACGATTGAGTGAGCTTGGTGACGAATATCGGTGGATGGGAGATTTTTGATGTTAATGATTCGAGTAGAGAATTGGGGAAGATATGAGCTATGGATATGGGATTACGATGGTTGCAATGGAGAAGCAATGCTGCTACCATTGGCAGTGATGATAAAGAGATGGTGCTGTTGATTATCAAATGAAGCTGCTGGCAGAGACGAGATGAATTTGGATGTGATGTTTGAATGAAAGACACTCGATTTCAGTGTGAGTATTGGCAGCAAATGACGATGAAGTCTCGGTGATTGAGAATGGGGTTGCGGCCGACGAATGGAGCTGTGAAGGCTACGAGGGTGGTGTCGAAGCTAGAAATGGCGAGTGAACTCCTTAGATGTATGCTAGGAGTTAGAATTGCGGAGTTAGTGGCGGTGGAATGGAACCCAGGGGATTAAGTGCAGATGGGGATTGAAGCCTGGATGTTAGGCTTACCCTGGTGGAGTGAATGCCATGTGTGTGTGGATTCAGGCTACAATGAAGCTGGTCACAGGGGTTGGTTTGAGTTCAAGTGAGTTGTTAGGGTCTGAGATGACAGGGATAGAGACCCATAATGCTGTGATGAAGTGGGTTGAAGCCAGATTGGCATTAATTGGTGCAGGTGATGGTTGCTCTCATGAGATGGGGTTAGATGAATGTTAGGTTTGCAGGGGAGAAGAAATTGGCAATGAGTTGATGGTTGTTAGTGAGCTGCAGACAAGGATTTGAGGATGGCTTAAGACAGGTCTGAGTGAAAGCTCGGTAGAGATGTTTCATGGCAGGTTTAGGCTCAATGTGAAGTTCTTGATGGGTGTTTAAGGAATGGTTTGATTTGGAGGAAGTAATAGTGATCTTTAGGGGTTGAATGAGGTTTGTGAGCTTGCATGAAAATGAGAAGCGTGAAGGCTGCTTTGTGGTTGAGTTGCAAGTATAGCATCGATTGCGGGTGAAGCATTGGATGAGGAGGAAGTGATATTGCCCATGAATATTGCAGTGAGAGGTAAGAAGCAATTGCGAGGCTAGATACGGTGTGGAGTGTTATCAAATGTTATTGGTAGGATTGATGGATTTGAATGGAGCAGCTGGAAGAACATCAGAAATTTGAATATGATATGCTGAAATGAAGGGGAATGTGGTTGGAAGTGGCAATGAAATTCAAATAGGTTGTGCTGGGAGATGGGTTTAATGTTGGATTGAAGTTGCAGAATTTAGGAGGTGCAGGCCACTATGGCTGGATTTGCAATGGTGATGCACAATCATAGTGCGAGACATTCGGCTACTGTGCAATTTGGCCAAGGCAACTCAGACCACTCGGCCTTGATTAAGAACCCGACTTCCACACGACCCAGATCCCGACCCGACCCGTCCGACTCGGGTGAGCCCCGACTGTTTGACCGAGCTGACCCTACTGTTCTGACCCGTTGACCGGTGACCGGTTTGACTTTGCCGGTCACCTGAGGTACTTTCCGGCGACTTTTCCGGCGGGATTCCGGCCATAAACCCAGTTTTCCGGCGAGCGTTTTTGGGACAAAATTTCTACACGGGTTTCTCTCCATGGTGGGCCGGGTGAATTTCCAACTAATGGACTTGAAGACAAAACCTAATTTTGGAAGGAGTATCCTTTATGGAAATTGAGGAATATATAAAAGAGAGGATTCTATCTTTTTGGAGGAGGATCTACCACGTTTTATTATTCTCTTCTCTACTTTGTTCTAGGGTTTTACAACATGAAACTTCTCTTTCTTCTTGTGATGAACTCCTTGAATATGAGTACCTAATTATCTATTGGTTATGGAATAGTTGGATTTCACAAAGCATGATTCTTTGATTCAATATATTAGTTTTGTCTCATAATTATCGTTTGCAATTCTCTCGGAAATATTGTTTCATGATTGATTGATTGTTTTGTCAAGTTGCAAATTGGTAGAACTTCTAATCACATCTATTGCTAGTCTAGGGTTTATTATACGCAAAAGTGATATTCCTTGGATACAAGTAGCATAATATGATTATAGTTTGTAGTGATATATTCTTATGATCATATGTGAATCGTAACCTTTGTTAAATTGAATTAGTGCGCTTTCCACGTTCAATTGCTTTGATTGGCCTGATTTCATAGAACTTAACGCATCTAGGGAATTAAACTTGATTAGTGCTTTTACACGTTAGGTTGTTCCTTTAGGTAGAATTCATATTCGCATCTTTTAATGTGTTTGTTGATGACATGAGGAGGTTTGCGGGATATTCTTGCGATCAAGGTATTCTAGGGTCTTTGATAAAAGTTGAGATTAAATATCAATTCTAGTTATTGTGAAAAGCATGTTAGTGAATGAAAACGAAATCCTTAACCAATATCTCTTCTATCTTATTTGTTTACTTTTGTTTATTTGCTTTTTGTTTATTTTTATTTACACAATCGAAATTCTTTCGGGTGTTTTATATAGGAAATCATAACAATTTGACAACCTAGACCTCTCGTAGGATCGATCCTTTCTTGCCCTTATTAAGGTACAATCGCGTTCCTTACGTCTCTGAATCCCAAAAGGACTCTACACACTTAATTCCCTTTGCTGATCTCCTCCACAACTAAGAGTTGCTACGACCCAATGTCGAAGACTTATAAAAAAATATGTCTCCTACAGATAAGTCTATTCTGATAGACAAATCTGTCTCCCACAGAAGTACCTATGAAGTTTTGTTTCGTCTTTTGATAAATCAAGGTGAACATGAACCAATTGATAATACGGTCTTATATTCCCGAAGAATATCCTAGAAATATCAATCACCTCACAATAACTTAACTATATGGTAGTCGAAGAAGTTATTGTGGAATCACAAAGAATGAGACGAAGAGCTTTGTGATTACTTTTTATATCTTACCTATCGAAGATAAATCTCGATAAAATCTTAGAGAAAGTAGTACTCAATACGATAGAACAAGTAAGATCGGAAAAAGCAAATGCAGAGAAAATAGTTTGGTCTGGCTTCAGAATCCCAATGAAGTCTTTAAGTCGTTAATCTATAATGGTTTTAGGAAAAACCTAGGTTAAAGGAGAATCGACTCTAGTCGCAACTTGTATCACACAGAAGTGTGGGGATTAGGTTTTCCAGTTGCTAGAGATCTCCTTTATATAGTCTTCAAATCAGGGTTTGATAGCTTAGAAACAAAGAAATCAATATTCACCGTTAGATATTCAAGCTAAGTTTGCTTAAAACCAAAGCAATATCTTTCCACCGTTAGATGGTTTTTGCTTGTTACACACAAATGAAATATACCTTCATTTAGATATGGGTGCCGTACCTAAATGTGTATATTGAGTTGGATCATCAATAGTTGACCGAAGTTAGCCATATGAACACTTTTCTATTAACCACATTCATCTAACACTTCTAGATCAAATATGATGATCAATCAAACATGAAAGATAATCAAATGAATCTAATTGTGTTACTCATAGAGTTGTTTAATTTTTTATATCTCATAGAAATATACAAGAAACAATTGAAGAAAAATCAGATTTGATTCATGATTGTACAAAGTAGTTATACAAGAATCAATTCATGAACATTAAGCCACGGTTTGCAAAGATTGCATTCCTTAATTTATAAATATATTTTTTCATGAGTATGAAATCATACTAAACCGATTTTAGAACTTTAACCACTTAGTTTGCAAACGGGCACGAAAACTTAAGTTCCGGACTTTGTTCTTGTCCAGCAGTTTGCAAACCGGTATGTATACAGCCGCCGCCCCGGACCGTAACTCAGGTAGAAGTGTTCGCATACAGGTATGCATACTTGGTTCCCGGACTTTAACAATTAAAACAGTTCGCATACTGGTATGCAAACTAGGTTTCCGGACCTGAATCATACCACAACAGTTTGCATACTGGTATGCATACTGTTTTATATCCAGACAAAGGTTGCTTGTTCTAAAATTTCATTTCAATCATTGAAACATCCTTAGAAGACGAGAATGGCTGTCTCACACAAACTATTAGCTTATAAGTAATTTTCAAATGATCGAATGATCAATACGAAACATTCCGAGTCGACATCAAATGACTGTCTCACACAAATCATGTAATATGTTTCATGGGAATTTTCACATGATCATCTTTTGACTTATTATTTAGTTTCTAACAAATAAATTGTTTCCAACTAAACTCGTCAAGAATAATGATGAACGTAGCTAAAGCAAAAAGCTTCCAACACATATTTCGAGAAATATATAAGCGAGTTAAACTCAGCTCGAAATATCAAATGTGTATAATGTAAAAGTTTGTATAGCTATACGACTTAGTCTCAAAAGGGGATAGAATAGAATAGACTTATGAGTGATAGATAAGTTTTAGTCTCCACATACCTTTTGTTGATGAAGTTCCTCCCAGCTCTCCTCAGTAGATCTTCCTCTTCAATCGATGAACGCCGTGAAGTCTAAAGCTCAACTACACATTCTATCCTAATCCGAGACATAGCTATAAGTAGACTAGAAATCAAGGCTTATAGTTTTGATCACCTAAATTTGACAAACAAGCTTCAGATAGCAACGCTTGCGAGTTCGACCGAGCAGTGCTCTAATAACATTGAACCTTGTTTATCTTTTTCAAAACATAGGTTTGGTTTCTGCTATAGTTGATCAACTTTGTTTCACTGACCTTAGTCTCATTTCCCATATTTTATTAAAAACGTTGTATTTGGTAGACTCTTTGTGAATGGGTCTGCCAAGTTCTTCTTTGATTCAATAAAGTTAACCGAAAATTATCTTCTCTTGAGTAGTTGTATCACAATTCGATATCTAAGAATTGTATGTCTTGACTTCCCATTGTATGTCTTGTTAGTGACATTAAAAATGGCATCCTGATTTTCACAGTTAAGCAAGACTGCCGGAGTTGGCTTCTTTCAAAGTAGGATCTAAACAAGTAAGTTTCTATACCATTTTGCCTCCTTACATGCATCCATAAGTGCTATCAATTTTGACAACATTGTTGAATTAGAAATACATGTTTTCTTCTTGGATCTCCAAGACACAGCAACACCTCCTAATGTAAATATCCATCCACTAGTAACTTGGATTTGAATTCTACATTATTTTTGTTAGCATCACTATATCCTTCTAATACAGCTGGATAGTCCTGGTATATATAAACTTATGAAAATATCCAACATGTATAATTATTATTAGTTTGAGTTCAAAATTAAAGTCTTTGAGGAATGAAAATGGATATATAAACTTATGTAAGGGGGAAATCTAAATAAAGGCATTGTTCTGTTATTTTCCTGTTTTAACATTTTGAGTGCCTAGCTTGTGAAAAAATCAGTAGAGCAAGCTTAGCAGCGGCAAGCACGAATACACAAACATACATAGTAAGATAAACATTGTGATAGGATATGAGAACTCAAGAAGGAGAATCAACCCAACATGGAAAAGGAAAACAAAAAACAGTTAGCTTAAGAAGAATGATGTCAGTAAATTGTCTAAGAAATACACCTTTTTCGGCCTCAATGTTTTTGCATTAAAGAAAATCTTGAGCTCCAACTACAAATTGATTTGTGGCACTCAATTGAAGTGCCCCAAATAAGCTGAGGTGATGGTTGCACAAATTTAGTGCACCCAAGTCAATATTCTACTTTTACATATCATTCACCCTGTCTTGGCAAACCAAAAAATCAGTAAAAAAATCAAGTCCTTCATATGTTTGTGCTGATTGTCTAACAAATCGACGCTGATGAAGATTTGCTAAAGAACTTTCTAATTTTTTAAGATGAGGAGGGATCTCCTCACACTTTTATTATCATACTATCTCACATGTAGGACGTCATTTTTGCGAATAAATATCAAATCGTGAAGGATTTGAAGCTAATATTTTGAGGATATGTTCCTCTTACCAAGTTCTATATGTCTACCGAAAATGAGTGTATTCCGAGATGCATAACACCACCATCTACTACTTTGAAAATGAGTTGTTGAAAATCAACGGATTTCTGGCCGTCGAAATTAAGACCGGTAGATGGTGAGGTTTTATATTTCGGAATGTGTTCATTTTTGGAAGGCATGTAGAACTTGGGAAGAGGAACATATCTTCAAAATGTTAGCTTCAAATCTGTTACGTTTTGGTTTTTGTTTACAAAAATGACGTCTAATGTGTGAGATAGTGTGATAATAAAAGTGTGAAGAGATCCTTCCTCTTTTAAGATAAAATCAACACAAGTAATAGGGCCTAGCCCAGTGAATACTCACCCAAGAAAAAGAAACTAGGCCATGATTAAGCTGCAACCTTACTATGTACCCAAGAAGGTTTGGAACCCATAACTATGCAGAGCATTGCAGCACCGATTCTCTGGAGTAGACACTCGGCTTTGGGGTTCTACGTTGAGGTGCAAACGATTGTTTTACCCAAAAACATTCCTAAATAATCAGACCTTCTTGCTAGAGAATCAGCCCAAAATCTCCTTAGTAGATGTAATCTTCTTTCTGTCCATGACTTGCATAATCACTACTTGTTCTTCTTTGAGAACTAGCCTAGTAGGTAATACATACAGAGTATATATATGCAAGGAAGGCCAATTGGTAGTCACTGCCATGTATGTATGTGCAAAGAAATAATATAAGTCCTACAATAAAAATCATTATCAACAACTAGGCCTTCATTTGTACGGTTATCAATCAACCAAGAGTATATTTCTGCCGGTTTGATTAATCAAACCAAAAACGCGTTGTCCCGTTGAAATGAAAGCAACACCAACCTTGGAAAAATCCTATGAAAAGATAGTTTGATAAATGAAACTTTGACTTATTGACTTATACAAGTCAGTCTTGACGAAAGAGATGAGTGTCTTTCGTGGCAACCACATGACTAGTCTTGCTAGGCGCCCAAAACGTCTAATAAAGGGTCCAGAACAAACTATAGTTAAAAAACAAGAGATCCATCCTTCTCTAAGTTGTGCAAATTATTTGAATCTGCTCGATGGTTTGAAAAGATAAATGGCTTTGAAAGTTTAATAATTCACAAAATTGGTTAAAAAGACCAAAATTAACAATTCCTGGGTGAAAAGGATATTTAGCTTTTGATACTGTTTAAATGGACAAAAATATAAAAATAGCCAGGATGTAACCAGTTTCATCCTACCCATTTTCAAATACTTTTTCTTATTTTTAATTTACATCAGGATGCATCCAGTTTCATCTTTGCTATTTTTTAAGTTTAAGTCAGGATGAATTCAGTTTCATTCTTGCTATTTTTTTAGTGTCCATTTCACCCGTAATAATTTTTAGTCGTCCATTTGAACCATGTTTTAAAAATATTTGGACAAATGACCAATTTTCTGTTAATAATTCTTCGGAAGCTCTTTATTAAACAAAATATTTTTGTGTTCCATAAAATCATCATTTTTAGACTTTGAGTTGAAGAATCGAAATTGATGCAGAAAGGTTCACCGGCTTAAAAAAAAAATAAAATAATCCAAAGCCTAACATAAGAACATCTCCAATGGAGTATGGGTTTTAAAAAATACTGATGCGAAGAAGAATCCGAAGATGGGATTTTTTTGCGACTACTTTCGCTCCGTTTAGGGAAAAGTGATAGTTTCACTCCGTTTAGGGAAAATTGATACTTTCACCCCGTTTAGGGAAAAGTGATACTTTTGCCCCGTCTCAGAAAAAGTGACTTTCGCCTCGTCTCAGAAAAAGTGACTTTCGCCCCGTCTCGGGAAAAGTGATACTTTCGCTCCGTTCCAGAAAAAGAGTGAAAATATCACTTTTCCCTAAACAGAGCGAAAGTATCACTTTTTCCCGAAACGGAGTGAAAATGTCACTTTTCCCTAAACAGAGCGAAAGTATCACTTTTCCCGAAACGGGGCAAAAGTATCACTTTTCCCGAAACGGAGTAAAAGTTCACTTTTCCTGAAACAAAATGTGAAAGTATCACTTTTTCTGAAATGGAAAATTAGTCGATCCATAAACCAAAATATGGTTGCATGATGTGATATGCATCCTTTGTGGTGGTTTGCATGATGGTTATGCATTCAATTTTCGAGAATTGTGTCTTAAATGAAAGTATCAATTTTTTTGAAACGAAGGGAGTACGTCGTTTTATTAGTTGCAATGGAAAATTAGTTGATGCATAAACCAAAATATGACTACATAAGGTATTTGTTCAATTTCTTAGATCTCATAGAAGTATACAAGACACAATCGAAGCAAAATCGATTTTTATTCACTCAAATCAATTCATGAACATTATAGCCACGGTTTGCAAAGATTGCATTCCATATTTTATAAATGTTTTAATTCATGAACAAACCGATTTTAGAAAGTAACCTACCTATGTATGCGAACAAGTACGCGTACTTAAGTAACCGGATGAGTTTGTTTTTCACTTTCAAACTTGAGCAGAAATTCACGGACGTGAACTTTCCGCCAGTATGCGTACGGGTACTTACCCGGATTTTCAACAACCGCCAGTACGCGTACGGGTATGCATACTTTGGGTTCCCGGTTTTGGACTTTTACACAAATGTGAAAACACACTATGTTTATATCCAAAGATGTTTACATGTTCTAAACTCTCATTTCAATCATTGAAATTTTCTTAGAGGATGTTATATAGTTTTTATTCACAAACTATTTTTCATCAAAGCGATTTTCAAGTTATTGAAATATTCAACATGACTTTCGTCATGACTTAGGATGAACTTGGCCAAAGAGAAAGCTTACCAACACATATTTCGAGAAATAGATAAGCGAGATAAACTCGGCTCGAAATTACAAATGTGTATAATCGAAGTCTATAGAGCAATACGACTTTTTTCTCAAGATAGGAGATATAATAGATAGACTTTTGAGTGATAGATAATTTCACGTCTCCACATACCTTTTTGTCGATGAAATTCCACAAGTTCCTTGAGTAGTTCTTCGTCTTTGCATAATGAACGCCGTGGAGTCTAGAGCTCAACTACACTTACTATCCTAGTCCGAGACTTAGCTATAAGTAGACTAGAAATCAAAACTTATAGTTTTGGCAACTAAACTTGACAAACAAGCTTGAGATAACAACGCTTGCGAGTTCGACCGAGCAGTTCTCTAATAATCTCCCCCTGTGTCAATTTTAGTGACAAAACTATCAATACAGATGGAATACAAAATAAATAAACTTTATAGGTTCTCATCCAAATGGTTGATCTCCTTGGTTCTTCAACATTACTGGAAATCTTCGTCACTTCCAAGTACAACAATGATTCCAAAGGTATTCAATTCAACATCATCGTTGTTGAAGATCCGTAGCCATAACAATGAGAAAACAAAAGCTCTCAATCATTATTATACAGTGTCATAGTATTATTACACAACATCAAAGTTCAATTGTATCACAACTTCGAAAACAATACTATGGTGATATGTATCACTCCCCCTTAGTCAATACTCCGTCTCACATGGAAACCACTCCCCCTTACATAATGATCTGAAAACCATATGTATTTGTAGTCTGAACTACACATTAATTCTCCTCCATTTTGTCAATAAAATTGGCAAAGGTACGAAAATTAGTGGGATCCTTATGAAATTTACATAGAGACACTTCATGACCAAAAGAAAAGCACATATCAACTTTTTTAGATGCAATCATATAGCCGAAACTAAATGCATTCATCAAGGAGTTTATAAAGATACAAGATAACCCCTATAATATTCCACAGCCGCACTCCCCACAAAGATTTGGCAATTAAGCACAAGTTCACTTAAGAACTCTCCCCCATAAAATGTCATTCCCGAGAGAACAACAAGTGCGACCTTACTTTCACAAGAAAAGAAGGATTTCTTTGGACATTAACAAATCACATGAAACATGAATTTGTATCCAAAAATCTCAATTAAATTAACCAGAAGAGAACCCGTGATTAATTTAATCGGAAATGCTCACATAAGAGAACTTACGGAGCCGCACATTATTTAACATAAAAAATATGGATCAGGGAAGATCAATACTGCGGAATAAAAAAAGATTCATTATATTTTCCATCACTATTTTCACAATGACATATAATAGACATTAATTTTTGTAAACAAAAGTTCATCCTTTCTTCCATCAATATTTCCATAATGACATAAAAGGCTTTACCTTTGTTTGTCAAAAGTTCATTCAATCTTTTAACAATACTTGCATATCGACATATAAAAGACTTAACTTTTGACCACGTATGGGACAATCACAGTTCACGGACGCAAACACACATATCCCATAACAAGTTGGAATATATGAAACCATAAAGATTAATACTGCAAAATCATCTTCCAAATAAACTCTAGAATTTAAACAAATAAATCTAAAAACATTGCAAGATGAAAATCGTTGGAAATAACTATGTGTAATCACAAAAACAACTATTCCAAACTCTAGTTATCCTTCTTAAAAACACAAGAATAAATTCTCATAAGAAGTTTCATAGACAAAATATGACAAACACAACTCCTATGAAGCATTTCAGTTACTTTGAATACTCTTCTCATATTCCATGTATTCATCAAGCCCGTCTTCGATCAGATCAATCCTGGATTCAAGATTATCTATTTTGTCTTCAAGTCTTTTGGAAGAGGATTCAAGTTCACTCTTCATAGCACGTACTTGTTCCAAGACGAAATTCATGGTTAAAGAGAGCTTATCAAAAAGAGAGACGGAAGGATTCCCATCGGAAGAGGAATCATGCTTGTTAGAGCACATCTCACTATCAGAGGAAGCAAAATGAACCTTTTTAGAGGGAAAGAGAACAGTCCAGACATCACTTTCTTTGCTTGAAAGGCTTGATGAAGATATGATAGAAGAAGAAAAAATGAAATGCTCACATCAAGGAGAAATCTTCATCTTAAGAAGGAATAAAGAAATGGGATAAAATTTCTAAAAATACCTTTGACCAAAACCCTAACAGAATTTGGTTATCCCCAGGAAAAAGTCTTTACAGGAAAAAATCGTTCACGTACACAAACGGTTCTTGACTAAAAAATGAAGAGCAACAAAAAGAAACAGAATCAAAATGAAGAAACAACAAAGATATTTCATCACATCCCTCTCGAAGATTTTGATTCTTGCACAAGAGAGACAAACAAGAACCATCTTAAACAAAATTACAGCATGTAATTTCTCTAATCCACAACAGGACTGGGTGATTTCTTACGAGGGGATGATGTATTTGATCTTCCATGTTTATGTTTTTCCTTCAAGAAAGAAGAGTTATGCACATCATTTTTTCCCTTTTTTAGCACAGTTTCGAATACCTTGTTTGTTGATTTTCGCAATCTATGAATGTCTTTGGAAATTTCTTTTGAAAGGAATGAGGATTTCATAGGAGATTTCCTTTTCATCTTCTGAAAACAAGGTTTCACAGAGGAGAAATATTCTTGGCCTTTAGTGCTTACAATTTCAAGATGATCCTGATTTTCACACAAGGAGACCAAACTGTTTGGTAAGTCCTTGTATTTTTTCATATCATTATTTTCAGGGTGATTTAAGACTGACATAGAATCAGGAGTAACTTGCTGATAATACTTAAAAGAATTAATCGAAAAAGTTTGAGTTTTCTTATTAGGATCACAAATATAAGTGATAGCAACCTCTGTCTTAAAATAAACAGTTGACATTCCAGATCTTCAATCTTTTTAATCAAGGATTCCTTTTCCAGTTGAAACACTTCTAGAGAGGTAAGATTGTTCATCGTGAAATGATCAGGACTGTTAGGAGGACAAGTGTGATTATCAGCAAAGAGATTAAGAGAAGTTTCACAGATATCATCCTCAGGACAATAGTCAAGAGTAGCCATCCATGCTTTAGTTAACTCACTTAACTCCTCATCAGAACTTTTGGAAGAATCATGGGTACTTCTATAACACTTGAAAAAAGTTTCATTATCATAGATTTTCTGAACTTTTTTATCCCTTTTTCTGACTGACTGGGCTTTCTTTTGAGACTTTCTTTTATTCTGTCTAAGAGTTTTCTTAAACTATTGTATAAACAGTGACATAGTTGAATTAAAGCAATTCTCATCCCTTGTATCAATCAATTTAGGACTTCGAGACTTTTTATCATATGTAGCAACATGGTTGCTTAACAAGTGACGTTTCTCTCTTTGAAAAAGTTCAAGATCGAAGACTTTAAGCTTTCCAACAAGAGTATTTTTGGAAAGTGTATCAAGGTTATTTCCCTCAACGATGGAACTCTTCTTAGAATCGTATCTAGATGGCAGAGATCTGAGAATATTCATCACAATGTCCTTTTCAGGAATAGTCTTACCCAATGCAAAGATGCATTAACAATTTCAGACACTTTGTGATTAAATTCATCAAATGAATCTTCATCTGCCATACGAAGGTTTTCCCAATCAGAATTTAGGTTTTGAACCTTAAATTTCTTTTCACATGTATTCCCTTCAAATATGGTTTCTAAGATATCCCAGGCTTCTTTAGACTTCGTGAAAGTAGTTACATGATGCTAAAGATCTGGGGTAATGGCATGTATGATAGCATTTAAGCCGTCAGAATTTTTCTTTGCAGCAAGGATTTCTTCTGGACTATATCTACCAATATCCTTAGGTATAGATACATCTCCTTCTATATTAACCGAAGTATAATATCCATTAACAACATGTACCCATGTTTGAAAATCACGATCTTGAATAAAAGCACGCATAGCGATTTTCCACCACAAGTAGTTTGAGCCATCGAAGACTGGTGGTACGTTTATGGAGATCAGATCGCTATGCGTGTTTGCTAGCATAGCGAATTTCTGTCCATAGAGTCAGATCGCTACAAACACAGACTTATCAGGTCTTTAATGTGTTTGCCAGCTCTGATCCCAATTAAAAAAGTGGGGGTATAACAACCACACCCAATATTTCGCTTAGAAATATGTATGGACTAACTCCAATATACTTTTAAGAGAATTAAATAGACAGTCAGACTCAATCTTAAGAAAATTATATCAAGGAGTTATATATAAATTTCTCGATTCAATTTACACTCAAACAAATAGGAATTTGCGAGCCTGATTAAATACAAGAGAAATAACTTGAAAGGTACCAAAGACCAATGTTCAAGGATCAATCAATTTCAATCAGCAACCAAAGGTTGGATTTACCAATTGATCGATTCAACGCACAAGCCGTGATATTTCAATTATATAACAAAATATAACGCAAAAAAGAAATAACACAGACACCAGAAGTTTTGTTAACAAGGAAACCGCAAATACAGAAAAACCTCGATACCTAGTCCATATTTGGACACCACATTGTATTGAGCCGCTAAAGACACTAGCCTACTACAAACTAACTACGGTATGGAATGTAGATGAACCCCAGTCGATCTCACACTGACTCAAGGTACAGTTTTCCTCCTTACGTCTCTGATCCCAACAGGATACTACGCACTTGATTCCCTTAGCTGATCTCACCCAAAACTAAGAGTTATTACGACCCAAATTCGAAGACTTTAATAAACAAATCTGTCTCACACAGAAAAGTTTACAGGAATAGATAAATCTATCTCCCACATAAATACCTACGAGTTTTGTTCCGTCTTTTGATAAATCAAGGTGAACAAGAACCAATCGATAACCCAGACTTATATTCCCGAATAACAGACTAGGATTAACGATCACCTCACAATAATCTTAATCGACTAGCGAAACAAGATATTGTGGAATCACCAACGATGAGACGAAGATGTTTGTGACTACTTTTCTATCTTGCCAATCGGAGATATAAATCTCAAGCGAATCTTACGATTGCACTCAATCACGATAGAAACAAAAAGATCAGATCACACAACTACAGAGAAAATAACTGGGTCGGGCTTCACAATCCCAATGAAGTCTTTAAGTCGTTAACCTACATGGTCTCGAGAGAAACCTAAGTTTAAAGGAGAATCGACTCTAGTTTATGCAACTAGTATCACACAGGAGGTGTATGGATTAGGTTTCCAAGTTGCTAGAGTTCTTCTTTATATAGTCTCCAAATCAGAGTTTTTAATCTAAGTTTTCAATCTAAGTTACCTTGATAAAAAGGTGGATCTCGGAAAAAGACTCTCTCAACCTTGTGGAAAATATAGCCACCATCCTATGGTTTATCTGGAAGTACAGATGCTCGGTACTCTTCGAGAAAATTTCTCCTGACCCAGTTGTTGATGGTGGCTTTTAGCCTATGGTTAAAATTGTAAAACCGCACATCTGGCATGACGTCATTATGACCATTAGCATATATATCGAATCGATCAGCATGCTTACGTAAGAATTACCAGGGTACCTTTTTTCTTTCTATGTATCATGTTCCCCGGCAGAACCCCTAACAATGATTGACATCACATATACAAAACCTTCATGCTACCGCGCCAAGACATGCCAACCATGCCAGCCGCACCAATGTGCCAATGGCAAACCGTGCCAGTCACATCTACCGCGGCAAGGCATGCCAACCATGCTAGCCACACCATCGTGCTAATGGAAAACCATGCCAGCCACATCTACCGCGCCAAGGCATGCCAACCATACTAGCCGCACCATCGTGCCAATGGCAAACCATGCCAGCCACGTCTACCGCGCCAAGGCATGGCAACCATGCCAGCCGCACCACTGTGCCAATGGCAAACCATGCCAGCCACATCTACCACCCCAAGGCATGCCAGTCATGCTAGCCAAGCCAACCGCACCTTTCCTTGGCCCTAACCATGCTAGCCGCACCATGCTCCTACGTCATGCCAAACCCTTGGCCCCACCATGCCAAGCAAACCACACCTTGTCCCCATCATGCTAAACCGTCAATGGCAAACCCCTGGCCCCACATATTCCAATGGCATGCCAGCCACCTTGCCGCGTCATACCGTGTTGGCCTTCCCTTTGCGGCTACCAAAACAAAGGCCTGGAACAATCAACGACCATCTTCCCATCTAATATGCAAATCTTACCCGTCCAAGGTCACCAACCAACGCATGGTAACCTTTGGCCCAACGCCAAAACCCTAGTTTTGGCCACGCCCAAACCGCGCCAAGGCATGCCAACCATTCCACCTGTGTCAATGGCATGTCGTGCCATCCACCTTGCCGCGCCATACCGTGTTGGCCTTCCTTATGCGGCTACCAAAACGAAGGCGTGCGACGATCAACGACCACCCTTCCATCCTAGGTAGAAATCCTAGCCGTCCGATGTTGCCAAACAATGCATGGTAACCTTTGGCCCAAAACACGCTAGCTTCCCAAAATTTGCTAGCTTCCCAAGACTTGCTAGCTTCGCAAAACATGCTAGCTTCCCAAAAACGCACCAAACATGCCACCGTCCCTCTTGAATTCTTCCTGAGTTTTACTTTCGGGCTGTTTTCACCTCCCTAAGGAGCTCAAAACCTAAATATTCCCAAGGACGGAGATAGGAAATTATTTTCCGTACAGAATGGAGGGGAGGACCATCAAAATCCGAATCCGTATGAGAATTCTACATCGATTCTGGTAAAGGGCGCTAATTAGGGTTTCAGCATACTAAACCCTAATTTAGACAAAGCTGTAAGCGTTTCCCTTCCAAGACGCACACTGCCAGTGGCTACACTCCATGTCAAACCCATGCCGACCATGTTTTCATGCCGCTGGCTACCAAACGAAGGCCTGCAACAATCAGCGGCCATCTTTCCATATAAGATGCAAATCTTAGCCGTCCAAGGTCGTCAACCAACACATGGTAACCTTTGGCCTAACGCCAAAACCCTATTTTTGGCCACGCCTAAACCGCGCCAAGGAATGTCGACCATGCCACATGTGCCAATGGCATGCCGTGCCATCCACCTTGCCGCGCATAACCCATACCATACCGGCCTTCCCTTTACAGTTGCCAAAACGAAGGCCTGCAACAATCAACGACCACTTTTCATCTAAGGTGCAGATCTTAGCCGTCCAAGGTTACCAGCTAATGCATGGCAATCTTTGGCCCTAGTTTGGTCGCGCCTAAATAAATCAAAAACCCTAACTTTTGGCCGCGCCTAAACTAGGCCATACTGATCATGCAATAATCAACGGCTACATGTCCTCTTTAGATTCAAAATCTCGACCTTCGAAGGTCACCACGCAAGTCTTCCAAGCTCAACTTTCCAGACAACAGCAAACGTGCTACATGTTTTCCACAAAAACATTCGAGTCATCAACGCATGTCACAAACTGGGGGATGCTCATTGGGCATTGGTTTGGCGGTTTACAGCGTGCGGCGTACACTATACCCGTTATAAGAGAGTGTCATAAGGATGAAGCGGTTAGTAAATACAGGGAGTAATGGTGAAACGCCTTCTCTAATGGAACATCAATTCCAGGCGTTACCTGTGACTACCTCCTCCCATTTACTCACCCGTTTTCCATTTCTTAATGAGACCATAGTAAGTTTCATTCCGACTTGTATAAATAGGCATTACCTATTTCCACCGAACAACAAGTTCAGTCAGGAGCAATACAACACTCCGAAACATTTGCTAGCTTTCCATCTGTTAGCTTCCCATTTTCTGATACAAGTCGTGAAACCACTACTCTTCCAGAATAAAAAAAAAAGAGGAAAGAAAGCAAGGTAAGGAGGAAGTATGGGAAGACATACCAAGGATTCGCTTGCCCGCTATGCTTTATTGTTACCACACCGAAATACAATAAATAGGTATTAAACAAAAGGAGAGGTCGACCCTCTTTTTATGTGCGTGATATTTGGGAATCCGAACAAGGAAAGGATTTCCTATTTTGAGCCAAGTAAGGAAAAGAGGCAACCGGTTCCGCAAAGACAAAATCACCACGCCAAGACTGTTCGCGCCATTTCCTTGGCCCCACCTGCCAAGCCTTCCGCCATGCCTTGCCTCTCCAATACCGCGCCATTGTCATGGACCCACCTGCCAAGCTGTCCACCATGCTTTGCCTCTCCAAGACCGCGCCATTGCCCCGGCCCCACATGCCAAGCTTGTCCGCGCCATGCCTTGCCACGCCGAGCCCAAGGCAGCGCAACTCCTGCGCCCCCTCTCCAAACCATACTGATACCAAAAAATCGCCGACCCAGCGGAACGATGTTCCCTGACCCATCCAAGGTGATGCATAGCCAGACTAAGTCGACAATTTTCATCTCACCACATCACTGTCCATACCACCAGTACAATTTATGCAAGGCCGCCAACACGGGAAGCGCAAAGTCTCTTTACCTCTCGAAAAGGTTAGTCGGGCTTTCCTGACCATCTTATCACGACTTGTTTCAATTTCTTGTCCTAGCCTGGCACCATCTTATGCTTACCTCGCAACGATGCTCCTGTTCCGAGCTAAGCAGGGGACTTAATGTTGATGGTGGCTTTAGCCTAGGGTTAAAATCGTAAAATCGCACATCTGGCATGACATCATTATGACCATTAGCACATTTATCGAATCGATCAGCATGCTTACGTAAGAATTACCAGGGTACCTTTTTTCTTTCTATGTATCATGTTCCACGGCGAAACCCCTAACATTGATTGACATCATATGTACAAAACCCTCATGCTACCGCGCCAAGGCATGCCAACCATGCCAGCCGCACCACAGTCCCAATGGCAAACCGTGCCAGGCGCAGTGCCAGCCACATCTACTGCGCCAAGGCATGCTAACCATGCTAGCCGCACCACCGTGCCTATGGAAAACCATGTCAGCCACATCTACCGCGCCAAGGCATGCCAACCATGCTAGCCGCACCACCGTGCCAATGGCAAACCATGCCAGCCACGTCTACCGCGCCAAGGCATGCCAACCATGCTAGCCACATCTACCACGCCAAGGCATGCCAATCATGCAAGCAAAGCCAACCGCACCTTTCCTTGGCCCTAACCATGCTAGCCGCACCATGCGCCAACGGCATGCCAAACCCTTGGCCCCACCATGCCAAGCAAACCACACCTTGGCTACATCATGCCAAACTGTCCATGCCAAACCCTTGTCCACACCATGCCAAGCCAACCACACCTTGGACCTATCATGCCAAACGTTCATGCCAAACCCCTGGCCCCACATGTGCCAATGGCATGCAAGCCACCTTTCCGCGCCATACCGTGTTGGCCTTCCCCATGCGGCTACCAAAACAAAGGCCTGCAACAATCAACGACCATCTTCCCATCTAAGATTCAAATCTTAGCCGTCCAAGGTCACCAACCAACGCATGGTAATCTTTGGCCCTACGCCAAAACACTAGTTTTGGCCACGCCCAAACCGCGCCAAGGCATGCCGACCATGCCACATGTGCCAATGGCATGCCGTGCCAGCCACCTTGCCGCGCCATACCGTGTTGGCCTTCCCCATGCGGCTACCAAAACAAAGGCATGCAACAATCAACGGCCATCTTCCCATCTAAGATGCAAATCTTAGCCTTCCAAGGTCACCAACCAACGCATGGTAACCTTTGGCCCAATGCCGAAAACCTATTTTAGGTCACTCCCAAACCGCCAAGGTATGCCGACCATGCCACATGTGCCATTGGCATGCCGTGCCAGCCACCTTGCCACGCCATACCGTGTTGGCCTTCCCCGTGTGGCTACCAAAACAAAGGCCTACAATAATCAACGACCATCTTCCCATCTAAGATGCAAATCTTAGCCGTCCAAGGTCACCAACCAAGGCATGGTAACCTTTGGCCCAACGCCAAAACCCTAGTTTTTTCCACGCCCAAACCGCTCCAAGGCATGCCGACCATGCCACATGTGCCATTGGCATGCCGTGCCAGCCACCTTGCCACGCCATACCGTGTTGGCCTTCCCCGTGCGGCTACCAAAACAAAGGCCTGCAACAATCAAAGACCATCTTCCCATCTAAGATGCAAATCTTAGCCGTCCAAGGTCACCAACCAACGCATGGTAACCTTTGGCCCAACGCCAAAACCCTAGTTTTGGCCACGCCCAAACCGCTCCAAGGCATGCCGACCATGCCACATGTTCCAATGGCATGCCGTTCCAGCCACCTTGTCGCGCCATACCGTGTTGGCCTTCCCTATGCGGCTACCAAAACGAAGGCTTGCGACGATCAACGACCACCCTTCCATCTTAGGTACAAATCCTAGACGTCCAAGGTTGCCAAACAACGCATGTTAACCTTTGGCCCAAAACACGCTAGCTTCCCAAGACTTGCTAGCTTCCCAAGACTTGCTAGCTTCCCAAAACATGCTAGCTTCCCAAAAACGCACCAAACATGCCACCGTCCCTCTTGAATTCTTCCTCAGTTTTACTTTCGGGATTTTTTCACCTCCCGAACGAGCTCAATACCTAAATATTCCCTCGCATAGAGATAGGAAATTCTTTTTCGTACATAATGGTGGGGCGGACCATCAAAATACGAGTCCGTATGAGAATTCTACATCGAATCTAGTAAAGGGCGCTAATTAGGGTTTCAACATACTAAACCCTAATTTAGACAAAGCAGCAACCATTTCCCTTCCAAGCCGCACACTGCCAGTGGCTCCACTCCATGTCAAAGCCATGCCATCCATGCTTTCATGCCGTTGGCTACCAAACGAAGGCCTGCAACAATCAACGGCCATCTTTCCATCTAAGATGCAAATCTTAGCCGTCCAAGGTCGCCAACCAACGCATGGTAACCTTTGGCCCAACGTCAAAACCCTAGTTTTGGCCACGCCTAA
Source organism: Papaver armeniacum (assembly GCA_023531295.1). NCBI lineage: Eukaryota > Viridiplantae > Streptophyta > Magnoliopsida > Ranunculales > Papaveraceae > Papaver > Papaver armeniacum. Next base: position 161,639 of record JAJJWW010000488.1, read on the forward strand.
ACCGCACCAAGGCATGCCGACCATGCCACATGTTCCAATGGCATGCCGTGCCAGCCACCTTGCCGCGCCTAACTCATACCATGTCGGCCTTCCCTTTACAGTTGCCAAAACGAGGCTTGCAACAATCAACGACCACTTTTCATCTAAGGTGCAGATCTTAGCTGTCCAAGGTTACTAGCTAATACATGGCAAACTTTGTCCCTAATTTGGTCGCGCCTAAACAAAGCCAAAACCCTAACTTTTGGCCGCGCCTAAACTAGGCCATATTAAAGCCATATTGATCATGCAATAATCAACGGCTACCGGTCCTCTTAAGATGCAAAATCTCGACCGTCGAAGGTCACCACGCAAGTCTCCCAAGCTCAACTTGCCAGACAACAGCAATAGTGATACATGTTTTCCACAAAAACATTCGAGACATCAACGCATGTCACAAACTGGGGATGCTCATTGGGTATTGGTTTGGCGGTTTACAACGTGTGGCGTACACTACGCCCGTTATAAGAGAGTGTCATAAGGATGAAGCGGTTAGTAAATACAGGGAGTAATGGTGAAAAGCCTTCTCTAATGGAACATCAATTCCAGGCATTACCTGTGACTACCTCCTCCCATTCACTCACCTATTTTCCATTTCTTAATGAGACCATATTACGTTTCATTCCGACTTGTATAAATAGGCATTACCTATTGTCGATGGTGGTTTTTAGACAAAGGGTAAAATCGTAAAACCCCGAATAACCTAATGTCACCGGTGACACATTTATTAGAACATTTAATGCATGTAGTCAGTAATTAATAGGGGGTATTTTTTCAAATTAGGGTTACAACGAGCAAAAACCTAATTCACCTCCGTGCCAATGGCAAATCATGCCAGCCACACCTAGCCCAAGCTAGCCACGCCATGCCAAACGCACTTTGCCTTTGCCCTAGCTATGCTAGTCACACCAAACGCGCCAAAGCATGCCAACCATGCTAGCCGCACCTCCGTGCGAATGGCAAATCATGCCAGCCACACCTAGCCCAAGCTAGCCGCGCCATTCAAAACGCACTCTGCCTTGGCCCTAGCTATGGTAGTCACACCAAACGCGCCAAAGCATGCCAACCATGCTAGCCGCACCTCCGTGCCAATGGCAAAGCATGCCATCCACACATAGCCCAAGCTAACCGCGCCATGCCAAACACATTCTGCCTTGGCCCTAGCTATGCTAGTCACACCAAACGCGCCAAAGCATGCCAACCATGCTAGCCGCACCTCTGTGCCAATAGCAAATCATGCCAGCCACACCTAGCCCAAGCTAGCCGGGCCATGCCAAACGCACTCTGCCTTGGCCCTAGCTACGCTAGTCACACCACGCCAAGCCAAGCACCCTTGCCTTGGCCCTAGCCACTCCATGCCAAAATAGCGCCCGCGCCTAAGCTTGCAAACCGTGCAACCTAGGCCAAATTGGCCACGCATGCCATTGGCACATGCCAACACGCATCGCTCCTTACCGGCCGTGACCCAAATTGGCCACGCATGCCATTGGCACATGCCAACACGCATCGCTGGTAGCTTTTCTTACCAAGTCGTGGCCCTAATGGCCGTGTGTGCCATTGACACATGCCATCAGGCATCGCTGGTAGATTTTCTTACCAGGCCGTGACCCTAATGGCCACGCATGCAATTGGCACATGCCAACACGCATCGCTGGTAGCTTATAAAACCAGGTCGTGGCCCTAATGGCCGAGCATTCCATTGGCACATGCCAACACGCTCGCTGGTAGCTTTCATTACCTAGCCGTGGCCCTAATGGCCGTGCGTGCCATTGACACATGCCAAACACGCACTCTAATAGCCTAACTTGCAAGCCGTGCAACCCAGGCCAACTTGGCCGTACGTCCCATTGGCACATGCCAAAACCCACGCTGGTAGCCTAACTTGCAAACCGTGCAACCTACCACCAAGGCATTACGCACATGCCATTGGCACATGCCACATACGCCACTAGCAGCTCTGGCATTGCCACTTACACTCAATGTGCAACCTACCACCAAGGCATTCCGCACATGCCATTGGCACATGCCACACACGCCACTAGCAGCTCTGGCATTGCCACTTGCACTCAAGGTGCAACCCGCAACAAAGGCATTCCGCACATGCCATTGGCACATGCCACACGCGCCACTAGCAGCGCCACTTGCACTCAAGGTGCAACCAACACTCGAGACATCAACACAACCTGGGGGATGCTTTCCAGGGTCTTGGTTTGGCGGTCACAACATGCAGCATACACTACGCTCATATTAAGAAAGCGTGAATAGGAATAAAGCGGTCAAATAAATGAGGAAATAATGGTGAAAACGTTTTCACCCATAAACACCATGCGGTTACCACCTCCTCCCATTATTTCACCCTTTACTCTCTTCCTTCATGAGGCCAGGGTACATTACAATCTCGACTTGTATAAATAGGTCTTACCTATTTCCACCAGACGACAAGTCTTGGTCAGGAGAAAAACACAACACTCTCAGAAAAGGCAACTTTGCAAGCTCTCCAAAAAGATTTCATCTCTTGCAAGCTTCCGAAGCTTTCACTTTCTGATACAAGTCGAGACACTACTCTCCCAGAATTATTCTGGTCTCAACACCTTTCTTTGCTTCCCTCCCCAAATCAACCCTTCTCCTCCACTTTGTGACCGAAGCAAGTCTAGAACGGCCATTTCTTGGTTTAGGCCGGACTTGTACAGATTGATCTCTCGAATCTAGAAAGTTCTCACGTGCAGCACATTTGTTTAGGGTTTAAACCAGTTTCTCACTCACCTACCGAATTTACCAAAATCGGCGGAAACGATTTTTACCCATAAACAATTGGCGACCACAGCGGGAGGATTGATCTATCGGCTACAATGCAGACTGTCCATCTCGTTCTTCGACCCTGATGTCAAGATGGTAGGGGAAGGCGACTCAATCCGACTGAACTACCAGACAACCCGGTTACCAGTTGTAAAGACTACACAAGAAAACTGGGGACTCGGTGAAGATGCTACCAGCGATTGGGGACTTGCTGGCGATGCTACCAACAAAGCCTCCTTTTACATAGAGAGGGGCGTGTTCGCAAAAAAAAAAAAAAAACCCTATGAAGTGAGTAAATTTAGACTGGGAAAGATATACGATCTGTTTTTAGGTTCTTAGTAAAACCGTCATACTATTGCGTCTTGTGCCGATTGCTAGCACACACTTTCATAAAAGCAATATTCCTTTCACAAAACATAATCAGAGTTATATTATCAAAACCATTCATCCCAGAAATAATCTAATATCCTCAAAATCTACCAGCTGTCTATCAAAACCGGTCGAACTTTGAACCAGACATCCAGTATGTTTTTAAAAAAAAAAAAAAAGAACCTAAATGAAAGTTTAATAGAGAAAAATTCAAGGAAAATCATCCAACATAGGTCTGCTCTTCTTGGAGAAAGTCAACTTTGCACCTTCAAGAGCCGCTCTCTTCATAATCAACATCTTGGAAAGCTTTTCGAGTTCTACCTCCTGTCGTGCAATCTCCTCTGCAGAAAGGCTTTCGACTGCTGCATCTTTTGACTTCTGGATCTCAGCAACACCTTCGACAAACCACGAAGCGTTGAACTCCTTTTCTACACACACGTCGCGATGGTGCTCCCTGTCGGCAATAACGTCTTCAGAAACGGTGTGGCTAGTCACCTCACGCATGTCCTCGATGGAAGATAAAGCCTCTTCCACACGCTTAACCAGTGCAAATCGACTAGTGATCTTCTTGGTTGTGGCCATATGTCCATACTTCTCCCAGATTCTGGTGTACAACGCCTCATACTTAGCCAGCAAGGTGAAACCGCCAACCAGCACATGACCGGGATAAGGAACCAAGTACGGGGGATCGAAAATGGCGCCTGCAACTGGCCTCACGACTCGCAAAGGGTCTTTTTCCATGTCTACGTAAGCAATCATCCACCGTTTGAACCACATCTGTGCACATCGATTGCAAACTCCCATCTCCAAGTCACCGGCGGTGGTCACCAAAGGCAAGTTTTCGTGTGGCTCCGCCCAATAATCGTCTTCCGAACCGGATTCCTCCTGCGAACTTGAGTTAGACATTTTTCAAAAAAAAAAAAAACGGAAGAAGAAAGAAAAGAAAGGGCGAAACTCACCGAACCACTTCTAGAAAAAGAACCAAAGTCTTTGTCAGAAGAATCACTCTCACTTGTCGAACTTTCTTCTTTCTCTGGCTCATCACCGTTATGAGAAGGCTCAGTGCCGCAGGAATTCTTCGCAGAAATTACCGTCTCCTGGCAACGTGCAAGGGCAGCGAAAGCATTAACACTACCGAAGCCCTGGAAGAAACAAGACATATATTTTCAGCAGAAATTCACGTGTTTTGAGACAAGCCAACAAGGAGGCGACACATACCTGGTTATTGGAAGTACTGAAAGACACGAGAGCTGCGGGAGGATCTTTTGAAACCGCCCGGAACCCGCTAGCACGATTCTTCGTTCTCTGTTCCTTTGCCTTGGGACTTTCCGAGTTGCCAGGCAACTTTTGCTTGAGATCTCTCAACATTGGATACTTCTTCAAAACTGCTGGGGAAGGTTTACAACGAACATTCTCCACCACGTTATTTACAAAATCTTGGATCATAATGAACTAATCGTACCAGAACTCATTATAGCCAAAAGTCGTCGAAGTTACTCTTCCCGTTTGAAATAAGGGAAGGCGGATACCCGGCTCAAGGGAACTGGCATTGAGGGCGGCACGCAATGAATCCTTAGGAACCACCAAGGTGGTAAGCAAGAGGCACCCCCGATCGAAACCAATGTGACGAGCAAAGCACGGTCAATATTGTAAGCGGCTATTCGGAAAGACCACATGAAGAAAGACGACATATAACTTAGGACATGCGGCTTTGAATAAACAAGTTTTCACCAACACTCAAGCTGTCGTCAGAAGACAAAGACATGATCGGAGCAGAATCAAAGGTGTCAATTTGAGTCACCGACCTATGGACCGGCTCCCATGGGCGAAAAATGATTTCATGCGACTTATCGAGAAGACTAACCAAGCTCATGTCAACTCTTGGACGCCTGTTCACCCATCGAAGAATTCGGGAGCCGCCCCAACTCGCGGGAATCGAAGGAAACGGTTTCAGTGCGTACTTCTCAAAGTGCTCCCATAACCAGGCTTGCAGAAAAGCAACATGCACATATGAATCCACTTTCATGAAACCATTCGAAACTCGCATGTTCGCAACTAGGTGATCCAGATGCACATACAGGGAACCAATGCAAGGAATAGCTTGACAATGGGAAGAGCTTCACCTTTTGCCAACTTCACAGCAATCACTAGCAACTCTGGTCTTATTTCCTTCTTGCCATAACCGTCATCAAAAATGTCTCTAGACAACCAGAGAGCCAAAAATGCTGCAACGTGAAGATCATTGCTTTTTTGTTTAGGTTCCACATGCTATGAAGCTTACTTTTAGTCCTCGGAAACCATTGAGATATCCACCATGATGATGATTGAATAGCTTGACAATGGGAAGAGCTTCACCTTTTGCCAACTTCACAAGTTGCCAATCAAAGCACCTTTCATCCTCTTTCCGGACAGAATCCTTTGACTTAGCAGTGGAGTCTTTTCGAGCGAAATCTCCCAACTTAGCGGCAACGTCATCCCGCATCTTCTCCTCACTTTAAGACAATTGGATGTTAAGATTCCCGGTTACCGGAAGATTCAGCAAGAGAGCCACACTCTCCAAGGAAAAAGTTATTTCACCCCATATACATATGATCGTATGGGTGTCCAAACACCATCTGGAGATGAAAGCAACCAATCCTGGGATATCCTTCCTAATCTGGAGACTTACTGAAGCTCTGACAGCATCAATAATCTGCACTCGAGTCAAGTTGGTATTTATGTGCTCCTTACTCACCATGAACTCAACCCATCAATCAAAAGAACGCAATGGGCTTTGACACATCCTGAAATCAATGTTGGAAGAAGAATATACCCCTTTATGAAGACAAAACCGTATGGTGTTCTCTGGGCAAACCGAACGTGTTTTCTTTTCATCTTCACCACCGGTTAACAAAATTGGCACGTAACCTGGGTGATTCTTCCGAGCAGGGGCGAGGGGTTCGGCAAAGAATTCATCATCCGTGTTTGGTTTGGAATTATGAACATCCTTCGATGAAGCGAAATTTTGTTCAGGTAACATCTTGTCGGATTTCTTCGTAACAATTTGGTAACAAGATATCTGGACAAAACAAACGGAGAAAGACGAAATTATCTCCCTGACACATAACCGCACCCAACAAAAGGAAAACCTGGAAAACAAAAAAAAAAGGGGTATTCTCTACGGGTTCAAAATCGCACGCGCATGTGATTTTCTTAGTCCGAAATTCATATATGCAATATTTCTTATGGGTTCGAAGTCATATGAAGCACATATACGATATTCTTCTTCCGGGATTCATATACGGTAGTCTCTACGGGTTCAAAACTCGCACACATGATATTTTCTTCTGTGGTTCAAAATTATATACGCAGTATTTTATACGGGCTCAAGTGCGTCTGCAGTATCATTCTTCGGGTTCAAAACTATATACGCAGTATTTTATACGGGCTCGAATGCGTCTATGGTATCCTTCTTCGGGTTCAAAATTATATATGGAGCATTTTTCTACGGGTTCGAATCATATATGCAGTATTTCCCTTGGATGCATATATACAATATTTTCTACAAGAAGCACGCCAAGAAATCATATGCGCAATATCATTGCAAGGATTATAAAGAAAAACGCCTACTCTTAGGGTTTGCACCTACATGAAAATGGAAACAAGAGAAGTACTGGAAGACATACCTGGAAGCCGGTTTCTCTTTGTGACTCTGCCGCTAGTATGAAAAGATGAAAGAACAAAGTGCAAGATGAGAGAAATGGATTATATATATATGGGCGTGAAGATTCTGAAATAGGGAAGGATTTCCCTTTACCAAAAATCGTGCGTATAAGGAACAGGCCCACAAGGGCGCCCAACTTCCCAACGTCGCCCAAGTTGCACCGGTCCCACCAGTTGCGCCAACTCCCTAGTACCGCCCAAGCCACACCGGTCCCACCAATTGCGCCCAACTTCCCAATGTCTCCCACGTTGCACCGGTCCCACCAATTGCGCCAACTTCCCAATGACTACCCAAGTCGCGTCATCTAGCACGTTCGGCTTCCCCACCTTGCGCCGGTCCCACCAGCTAGCACGCTCAGTTTCCCAACTCGTGTCAACTTCTCAATGCCGCCCAGCTTCCTGTCTCTCAATGATGTTGACTTCCCAATCGTGCCAGCCTCCCGATTTGTGCAAAACTCCAGAGGCAAGGATTCCAAATCCTATCTATAAAAAGGTCAGACAAGCCTCCTCAATTCTCTTTACGATTTACTACTGATAGTTTGTCACCATCTTATGCTTACCTCGCAACAAAGCCCCTATTCCGAGCTAAGCAGGGAACTTAATGTCGATGGTGGTTTTTAGACAAAGGGTAAAATCGTAAAACCCCGAATAACCTAATGTCACTGGTGACACATTTATTAGAACATTTAATGCATGTAGTCAGTAATTAATAGGGGGTATTTTTTCAAATTAGGGTTACAACGAGCAAAACCCTAATTCACCTCCATGCCAATGGCAAATCATGCCAGCCACACCTAGCCTAAGCTATCCGCGCCATGCCAAACGCACTCTGCCTTGTCCCTAGCTATGCTAGTCACACCAAACGCGCCAAAGCATGCCAACCATGCTAGCTGCACCTCCGTGCCAATGGCAAATCATGCCATCCACACCTATCCCAAGCTAGTCGCGCCATGCCAAACGCACTCTGCCTTGGTCCTAGCTATGGTAGTCACACCAAACGCGCCAAAGCATGCCAACCATGCTAGCTGCACCTCTGTACCAATGGCAAATCATGCCAGCCACACCTAGCCCAAGCTAGCCGCGCCATGCCAAACGCACTCTGCCTTGGCCCTAGCTATGGTAGTCACACCAAATGCGCCAAAGAATGCCAACCATGCTAGCCGCACCTCCGTGCCAATGGCAAATCATTCCAACCACACTTAGCCCAAGCTAGCCGCGCCATGCCAAACGCATTCTGCCTTGGCCCTAGCTATGCTAGTCACACCAAACGCGCCAAAGCATGCCAACCATGCTAGCTGCACCTCTGTACCAATGGCAAATCATTCCAGCCACACCTAGCCCAAGCTAGCCGCGCCATGCCAAACGCACTCTGCCTTGGCCCTAGCTACGCTAGTCACACCACCCCAAGCCAAGCACCCTTACCTTGGCCCTAGCCACACCATGCCAAAATGGCGCCCGCGTCTAGGCTTGCAAATCGTGCAACCTAGGCCAAATTGGCCACGCATGCCATTGGCACATGCCAACACGCATCGCTGGTAGCTTTCCTTACCAGGCCGTGACCCAAATTGGCCACACATGCCATTGGCACATGCCAACACGCATCGATGGTAGCTTTTATTACCAAGCAGTGGCCCTAATGGCCGTGTGTGCCATTGACACATGCCATCACGCATCGCTGGTAGCTTTCCTTACCAGGCCGTGACCCTAATGGCCACGCATGCCATTGGCACATGCCAACACGCATCGCTGGTAGCTTTCCTTACCAGGAAGTGACCCTAATGGCCACGCATGCCATTGGCACATGCCAACACGCATCGCTGGTAGCTTTCCTTACCAGGCCGTGACCCTAATGGCCACGCATGCCATTGGCACATGCCAACATGCATCGCTGGTAGCTTTTCTTACCCGGCCGTGACCCTAATGGCCACGCATGCCATTGGCACATGCCAACACACATCGCTAGTAGCTTTTCTTACCAGGCCGTGGCCCTAATGGCCGAGCATTCCATTGGCACATGCTAACACGCTCGCTGGTAGCTTTCATTACCTACCCGTTGCCCTAATGGCTGTGCGTGCCATTGACACATGCCAAACACGCACGCTGGTAGCCTAACTTGCAAGCCGTGCAACCTAGGCCAACTTGGACGTACGTGCCATTGGCACATGCCAAAACCCACGCTGGTAGCCTAACTTGAAAACCGTGCAACCTACCACTAAGGCATTTCGCACATGCCATTGGCACGTGCCACATACGCCACTAGCAGCTCTGGCATTGCCACTTACACTTAACTTGCAACCTACCACCAAGGCATTCCGCACATGCCATTGGTACATGCCACACACGCCACTAGCAGCTCTAGCATTGCCACTTGCACTCAAGGTGCAACCCGCAACAAAGGCATTCCGCACATGCCATTGGCACATGCCACACGCGCCACTAGCAGCGCCACTTGCACTCAAGGTGCAACCAACACTCGAGACATCAACACAAAGTGTGGGATACTTTCTAGGGTCTTGGTTTGGCGGTCACAGCATGCAGCTTACACTACGCTCACATTAAGAAAGCGTGAATAGGAATGAAGCGGTCAAATAAATGAGGAAATAATGGTGAAAACGTTTTCACCCATAAACACCATGCGGTTACCACCTCCTCCCATTATTTCACCCTTTACTCTCTTCCTTCATAAGGCCAGGGTACGTTTCAATCTCGACTTGTATAAATAGGTCTTACCTATTTTCACTAGACGATAAGTCTCGGTCAGGAGAAAAAACACAACACTCTCAGAAAAGGCAACTTTGCAGGCTCTCCAAAAAAGCTTTCATCTCTTGCAAGCTTCCGAAGCTTTCACTTTCTGATATAAGTTGAGACACTACTCTCCCAGAATTATTCTAGTCTCAACACCTTTCTTTGCTTCCCTCCCTAAATCAACCCTTCTCCTCCACTTTGTGACCGAAGCAAGTCTGGAACGGCCATTTCTTGGTTTAGGCCGGACTTGTACAGATTGATCTCTCGAATCTAGAAAGTGCTCACGTGCAGCACATTTGTTTAGGGTTTAAACCAGTTTCTCACTCACCTACCGAATTTACCAAAATCGGCGGAAACGATTTTTACTCATGAACACCTATTTCCACCGAACAGCAAGTTCAGTCAGGAGCAATACAACACTCATAAACATTTGCTAGCTTGCCATCTCTTAGCTTCCCATTTTCTGATACAAGTCGTGAAACCACTACTCTTCCAGAATTAACCTGGTCTCAACACTTTCTTCGCTTCCCTCCCCAAAACCAACCCATTCACCTCCTTTTTGTGACCGAAGCAAGTCTGGAACGGCCATTTCTTGGTTTAGGCCAGATTTGTACAGATTGATCTCTCGAATCTAAAGTACTCCCTTGCAGTACATTGTTTAGGGTTTAAATTCGTTTCTCACCCACACACAAGAAATTACCGAAATCAGCAGAAACCATTTTCACCCTCAAACACCAGTTAAACTGATCGACCAGATAAACAAATTCCTAAATTATATTCCTTCAAAAACAATTCAAAAAGGAATTACTAATCAAAAAGAGAAGATGAGCAATTATAGCTGGTCAGATTTAAAAACAGATTGGATTATATTTTCAGATGCTTCCTTTAAAAAGGAAGACCTTTCGATGGGATATGCCTTTATTCTTTACTCGGTGGACCAAGATTCTTTTATGCACATTTCAGCTGGTTCAGAGAAGGCTTCATCGGCTTTCCATGCGGAATCAATAGCTTTGTTAAAAGCTGTCACTTGGCTAAGAGAAAATATTCTATCAAGTGTTTCAATAGTATCTGATTGCAAGATGCTAGTAGATAATATAAACTCAGTAAGCATAAACTTCTCTCCTGGCCAGCAGAAAACACTTTGCAGAAACCCAAGGTAATGTTGAAAGATCTTCCTCAGGCTCAAGTAAAGTTTATTATACGTAAGTTCAAATCTACTGCTGACTACCTATCTAAAGAAGCAAGGATTAAAAACCTTCAGCATATGTCTACCAAATTGCAACAAAAAATCCAGGAAACTAGCATTTTTTCTAATATCTTTGATAAAAACGAATATGTAAATGTTATGTATTACATTTGCTAGTTAATAAAATCCAGGATCCTAATAAAATCATCGTCAACAACTAGGTCTCCATTTGTACGGTTATCAATCAGTCAAGAGCTGCCACATGGAAGCTGAAAATGAACGTATTTCTTCCGTCTTCATTCGTAATTAAACCAAATGCGTGTTGGAAGTTGGAACACCAACCTTAGAAAAATCCAACGAATAGATAGTTTGATAAATGAAACTTGACTTCTTGACTTATTGACTTGTACATGAATGAGATGTGTGTCTTTCACGGCAACAACATGACTAGTCTTATGAGACTACTAGTCCAAAACGTCTAACAAGGGTCTAGAACAAACTAAAGTTAAAAAAACAAGTGACCCATCTTTTTCAAAGTTAGGCGAGTTAATTGAATCTGCTTGGAGATTCAAAAAGAGCCATGGCTGTACGTACAGTTTCAATATTTATCTTTCTTTTGTTCCATAAAGATAAAGCTAATCGCAAGACTTTCATTTGAAAAGTTGAAAATTGATTCAGAAACCTGGCTTGATTGGGGTATACTCAAACTAATTGGGGTATACCCAATAAGACAAAATCTGGTCATTATGAAGTAAAACCAAGCCACCCCTTAACCAGCCTTTTTCTAAATGGCTAATATGTCCTTGGGTAATTAACACTAAAATTCTAATTAGGTTAATTAATTGAGTTTAGATTAAAATTTTCAAATTATGAATTCAGTAGATTAACCTTTTGATCCGTCTTATGAGTTCGATTTCGATCCAAAAATTTGGTTTTGAAAATGCATAAAGCCTAAGCAAGGTCGTGGTTTGAATAAGCTTCACCAAACATCCGCCTGGAATGGTCAACTTTGAATAAGTGCCGATCGCTCTTCCGTAGGAAGGTTCAACTTTGAAAAAGTTGCCGACCGGATATCCGCCAGGAATGGTCCTCGGATGAAGAACACGCCGACTATCTTGGGCAGCAATCTTGCGGTCGGCATGTAAATATTTCCTACCCTTCCGGCTATATCAATCTCGGCATGCAAAAAAAATACAACCTTGCCGGCTGAAATAATATGGAAGATGTAATTTACTTGGGGTCGTAAAACGGCCGGAAAATACAACCTTGCCGGCTGACATAATATGGAAGATGAAAAGTTGAAAATTGATTCAGAAAGGGTCACATGTTGTAGTAACATGTGTGGGAATGTGTCTGACCACACATCACATGTGTCAAGATGCATGTCATCTCCTTTCTCAAACTAGACACATGTGGGAATTGTTCTTTCCCTTACTACCACTTGTACTTACACAAGCTCTCATTGTCTTGTATTTAAAGAGAAAATACTAATGAAAATAGACACCTGATTTCTCTTCCTCTCTTTCATGCTTTGTCTCTTTTATGTTTTGTCTCTTAGTTTGTCTACCACTCTAAACACGTTATCAGCACCTTGTTCTTTGTTTCCAATTGAGCATTAATCCTTCACAAACAAAAAAAAATTCTTGGCTCCATTCTTAAAACAAGTAGGATTTTTCCAAAAGAAGGAGGTATATCTCAACCATTATTATTTATTTACTCTTGTTGAAAGTGATATATTTGTCTCATCTATCACATGACATGATAATATTAGCTTCTACTCTTTATTTTAGTTACACCAAAAGTTAAAAGAAATAATCCATTTGATTTTTACTAGTTGATTTTCAACTTGATAGTGATAGCTTATTTGTTTCTTTATGATCACATGCTTGTCTTCTAACATGAAAGTGACATTTTTATCTATAGTTTAATTAATTAAAATCATGTGATACACAAAAGTGTAGTTTGCTTTACTTTTCTTCCAAAAAAAAAAAAAAAAACTCACTGATTTTGTTTCAAACTCCCCATGTGATGTTGTACTTGATCTTTCATTTTTAATAAAATAAATAAATAAATACATGTATGGATATCACCTTTGAAGAATATCATATCATTCTACTTGTTAGCAAATTTTTTTATACCCATGATGCATATGTATGTATGTTAATTTTTCTTTTATGCCATGAGTATCCTAGTATTTTATTTTTATCAAATACTCATCATATTGGTATACATACATGATTTTATCCCCACAAAATGTTATAATTTACCATACATATTTTTTTTAGTATGTTAAACTATTTTATTTAGACCTTCCTAAAAATAATTTAAATTTTTGACATATACTTTATGTTTAGTATTATATCTTAGTTTGATATTACTCATGCATGTCACAAATATTAACCAAAATTTATTTTATCCCGCAAACTGTTTGCTACTAAATAGGCAAACGAATTGCGACTTAAATTCCAGTAATTTTATATACGTATATAAATGATAAATGGGCCTGCGTAGCTTTTATTTTTTTAACGGACCTATTTTCAGTTGACTATTTTGTCAACCTTGTTACCAAATTGTTTGCAATTTTTAAACCATAAAGAAATTTGGTTTGCAAATAGAGTTCCCTTGTTAAAAACCATAAAGAAAGTTGGTTAATTAATTTTGTGGACTGGGTTATGATCAAAGATTGGACTATATGACATATCCGTATTACCCACAAAACCATAAAGAAAGTTGGTGATGGGAAAATGATACCGTGATTTGTTATGGACTCAGAAGGACTTGAGCACCATATTAATTTCCTTTATCTTGTCTATGTAGATGGACCCAATTCGACCAGAATTCGAACTTTTGGACTCAAGCGGGACTTGAGTACCACCGTTGGGTATACGATGTGGAAACCACCTTCGTGGCAAAGGACTACACTTTCACTATCAAACCATCTGCCGACGCTGCTCCAAGAATCGAGAAAGACAAATCTCATGCTCTTATGTTCCTTAAGAGGCATATCGATCCTAACCTACGTTGGGGTTATCATCACTTGAAAACGCCAAAAGAGCTATGGGATGCTCTAGATAGCCGTTTTGGGAACATTCATGATTCCTTAATACCACAATTGAACGTCCTGTGGAACGAAATCCGCTTCCTCGATTATGTAAAGGTAAATGATTTCCAAAAAGACATGCTGCAAATTCAGGCACGTATGGACTTTTGTGGAAAGAAACTTACGGATGAGGAAATGATTCGAAAACCCTATCGACCTTTCCCACCTCGTCCATGATACTAGCGAACCAAGATCGTTTAGAGGTGGACAACAAAAGAATCACCACATTCAAAAGAGGTTGATAAACTTATTGCAAGTGGCCGAAAGGCACAATGAGATTCTTGTCAATAATAATGCCAGAGTTGTAGGGAAAAAGAAAGTTCCCGAAGCTAACCATGGCAAGGTCAATAAGGGAAAGAACCCCAAAGGAAAGAGGGATCGAAATTCTGATGATCCATACCCACGTGGACATAATGCCTCTCGTGGAAGAGGACGTAAGGGACATAATCGAGGTCGAGGACGTAAAGGTCACTCTAATGTTTGGCACAGAGAAGGAACTTCTGGCCATACAGGTGGTGATCCTAAGTTCGAGAAAACACCTAAAAATCCCGCTAACAAAAAAGGTCACAGACGAAAGTGCGCCTTGTTTTAGGTGTGGATTTACCAGGACATTGGTACAAGCATTGCAAGGCTAGTGCCAATGTAGATGCGAGCTACAAAAAGTACCGGAAACTCTCGAACAAGAGGCTAACTATATGGAAGAAAATGATGTAAACCCCGACGTTAACCTCACAATTTCGGACTCCCGGGAAATGAGGACTTTGCCCCAACTATGGATGTGCCTGATTTTGCTTGGGCCTAAGAATTTAGTTTCGGCTTGCTAGACTGTGCGGTTTTAGATGCTTTGAAGTTTTTATGTTATCTTAGACTATCGTTTGTTTAATAGTTTGAGTAGGTGTTACCGTTCTTTGAACATGTTCTTACCATCTTTATGTTATGTGTATGGATTATCTATAAGTACTTATTTTCTATTATGTTCTATAGAATTTTACTTTGTTCATGATAATCTGTTGTTTAGCATGTAAATTAGAATGGAAAGTAAGCCATTCTAGTAGAACAAAATTCTCTAAAGGAAGTGAGATAAATTGTTCGTTTTTCTTTGTTTGTAACATTCCTATCTAATGTACTTGTAGGAATGTCTCCAGGAGAAATTGAATGTCTAGTTGATAGTGCAACCACCCACACTATCCTAAGAAATAGACAATTATTTGTCGATTTTACTCCTTATAATACATCTGTGACTACGATGATTGGATCATCGCAAGTAATAATTGGGCGAGGTCTTTGCTCAATTCTTGTTGCCAAACGGCACAATGATTAAAGTCACGAAGCTCTATATGCACCAAGAGCTCACCGCACTTTGTTAAGTTTCAAGGATATCCGTGCAAACGGTTATCACTTAGAAACTCACTGTGAAAATGGAATTGAGTACATATATGTGACCTCTAGTGAATGCGGAAGGAAGCGCATCTTAGAGAAACTAATAAGTCACTCTAGTGGATTGTATATCACCACTATTAGGATTATCGAATCCCATGTGGTTGCCAACGATGAACTGTTGGCTAGTGACTTATATAAGCTTTGGCACGATCGACTAGGGCACCCAGGTCGTGATATGATGATCCGTGTTTTGAAGAACTCACACGGACATCCGTTCTTTCGAATGAAAAAGAAAATGGGACAAAAGATTGTTACAATGCAAAGTAAATGTGCATTCTAAAGTAAATGATGCACATTTTATGCCTTCTAAAGCAAGAGAAGTGCAACCTTCGTCTTCCAAAGTAATTGAAGCGCACCCACTATCCCATTCTTCTTCGTTGTCATTATCGAAGGCACATCGCTCATTCTGCAAAGCTTGTTCTTTAGCAAAGACAGGATCGAGACCATCCTATGCTAAAGATACCAAACAAAATATTCCATTTTTACAAAGAATACAAGGTGATATTTGTGGACCTATACATCCGAATGCGGACCATTCGGGTATTTTATGGTTCGGTTGATGCTTCGACCCGTTGGTCACATGTTGCATTGTTGTCCACAAGAAATGCCGCATTTGCAAAGCTCCTAGCACAAATTATACGACTAAGGGCTCACCACCCTGATCATCCAATCAAGTCTATCGGACTTGATAATCTTGGAGAATTTACATCTAAAGGATTTGATGATTTCGTATGTCTAATGGAATTGACATAGAGCATCCCGTACCCCATGTACACACTCAAAATGGTCTCGCATGAAGCTACCATCAAAAGGTTACGAGATGATAGCTAGGGCATTGGTTATGCGTTCCAAACCGCCTATTACCGCCCTGGGGTACGCCATATTGCATGCAAGCATTACTTATTCGCTTTAGACCCATTGCTAGCCAACCATTTTTTCGCGTACCGGTTGGTAACTCGGATATGAGCCTCGATATTTCACATTTACGCATATTTGGTTGTGCCGTATACGTGCCTATTACGCCCCCACGGCGTACTAAGATGGGTCCACAAAGACGAGTAGGTATTTATGTTGGATACGAATCCCCAACAATTATCCGCTACTTAGAACCTTTGAAGCGATCTCTTTACCGCTAGATTTGCGGATTGTCACTTTGATGAGACAACCTTCCCGTCGTTAGGGGAGGTATGGAAAAGGACTTCCAAAGGGAACGACGGGAATTGTCGTGGTGTGTTCCCACGTTGTCTCATCTTGATCCCCGCACTCCACAATGCGAAAGTGAAGTGAAAAGAATTATCGATCTTCAGAATGTGGCAAATTCAATGCCTGATGCATTTATCGATATCGCTAAAGTGACGAGATCACATATACCACCTGCAAACGTGCTCGCAAGGTTGGAAATTCCGACAAGGGAAAAGGTACCATAAATATAGGTACCAAGGCTACACTTGGTGGAAGTGTAGGCGAGGCCGTGGCCCCCAAAAGGAAGAGGGGGAGACCACTTGGTTCGATCGATACACTCGCCCAAGGAAGAAAAGGGCGAGTAAGGCACAAACCGATCCATATATCATCAATACTGATAATCCATCTCATGAGATTGTCTCTGATTACACGATTATGTCCGTGAATCATTGCGGGGACGCCCGAAGTTTGAATTGATTCCAGAGAACAAAGAAATCTCTATGGATTGTGAAAGTTCATACGTGTTGATGGAAAGATCCTCCACGCATATTGATGATATATTCGCATATACAGTTGCTCGAGAGATTATAGAGCACGATGATATCGAACCACGCTCTATTGCGAGAATGCCAAAAAGAGAGCAGATTGGCCTCAATGGAGAGATGCAATCCGTCTTGAATTAAATTCACCGGCAAAAGACGTGTATTTGGTGCGGTAGTGCTAACCCCACCCAGTGTAAAGCCTGTAGGACATAAATGGGTATTTGTCGAAAGCGTAATGAGAAGAACGAAGTCTTGAGATATAAGGCTCGCCTTGTGGCGCAAGGTTTCTCACAACGCCCGGGATTGATTACGAAGAAACGTACTCTCCGTAATGGACGTCATAACGTTTCGTTACTTAGTCGACCCTAGTTGTTTCGGAAGGACTTGAAATGCAACTTATGGATGTGGTTACCGCATATCTCTATGGGGATCTTGATACAGAGATATTCATGAAAGTTCCAGATGGACTTCCATTGCCCAAATCAAGTAACTCTAAACCACGGAGTGCGTTTGCAATTCAGTTGAAACGCTCACTTTACGGATTAAAGCAATCCGGGCGGATATGGTATACCCGTCTAAGTGATTATTTGATTGGGAAGGGATATACAAATAATGAATTGTGCCCCTGCATGTTTATAAAGAAAACAAGTTCCAGATTTGTTATTATAGCTGTCTATGTCGACGACATGAACATAGTAGGTACTCTTGATGAACTAAGAGAAACCGCAAGCTATTTGAAATCCGAATTTGAGATGAAAGATCTTGGGAAAACTCGAATGTGTCTAGGACTTGAACTAGAACATCGAGCTTGTGGAATATTAATCCACCAGTATGCATATGTCCATAAGATACTCAGGCAATTTAATATGGACAAAGTGCACCCTGCTAGCACTCCCATGGTTGGTCGAACTTTAGATGTACATAAAGATCCATTTCGTCCAAAGGAAGATGGCGAAGATGTATTTGGAGCTGAATATCCCTATCTAAGTGCAATAGGCGCATTATTGTACTTAGCACAATGTACTCGACCAGATATCTCATTCTCAGTGAACTTGTTAGCTAGATATAGCTCAGCGCCAACGCAGCGTCATTGGAATGGTATAAAGAATATCTTTAGATACCTAAAGGGAACCATTGACTTGGGTTTGTTTTATCCCTACGAAGACGAAAGGAGAGATGCTAATGTGATTGCGACTCCTTATACTGGAACTCCAAATAATGTTTTGGTTGGTTTTCTTTGATCTTTGGGTACCTCTCGAGACCCACACAAAGGTCGATCACAAACCGGATACGTGTTTACTATCGGGAATACGGCGATATCTGGAGATCGACCAAGCAAACCCTTGTGGCTACCTCCACGAACCACTCTGAGATCATTGCCCTACATGAGGCGGTTCGTGAGTGTATATGGTTAAGGTCTATCATTACACACATTCGAGGGACATGTGGTTTGAGTTCTACCACTGAAGAGCCAACTTGCATTTACGAAGATAATGCAGCTTGCATCGAACAGATGAAGCAAGGGTATATCAAGGGTGATAATACGAAACATATATCACCAAAGTTCTTTTACAATCAGCAACAACAATGTCTTCTAAACATTCAAGTCAGTAAAGTAAAATCTGACGAAAATGTGGCAGACTTATTTACTAAGTCATTACCTAAGTCCATATTTGAAAAACATGTGAGAAGTATAGGACTAAAGAAATTGTCCGAACTTCCGTGACTCCATCGGACTAAAGGAATTGTCCACTCCCATGATTGTATTAGACTAAAGAAATTGTCATGCATTAGGGGGAGCATCAAATGGTACGTTGAACTCTTTTCCTTCACCGAGATTACTTTTTCCCACTGGGTTTTGTTACTCGAAAAGGTTTCTAATGAGACAACAATAATACCATAAATGCAAATCATGGAGAGATGTCGACATCAGGGGGAGCATCCAAGAGATGCACTGATGACATCAAAGTGTGTTGTACTCTTTTCCTTCATCGAGGTTACTTTTTCCCACTGGGTTTTGTTACTCGAAAAGGTTTTTAATGAGACAACAAAACACTAAAGATACAACTTCGGTTGAGGCTATTCTTCTCCTTACAAGTGTTCGGGTTTTTGTGCGAATTATTTTTTCCTGACACGGTTCTACAAAGGAGAAGAGTCCTGACAAGCGACGCCATTTCAGAAGCTCAAGTATTTTTCTCCTTTGAACAGTTTTTCATCAACGGATGTTTTCTGGAAAGGTTTTGACAAAGCAGTTAGTTTGTAATGGTGGTCATCCAAGGGGGAGTGTTGTAGTAACATGTGTGGGAATGTGTCTGACCACACATCACATGTGTCAAGATGCATGTCATCTCCTTTCTCAAACTAGACACATGTGGGAATTGTTCTTTCCCTTACTACCACTTGTACTTACACAAGCTCTCATTATCTTGTATTTAAAGAGAAAATACTAATGAAAATAGACACCTGATTTCTCTTCCCCTCTTTCATGCTTTGTCTCTTTTATGTTTTGTCTCTTAGTTTGTCTACCACTCTAAACATCACACAATTTTTTTTTTCTTTTTATAGATAAAAGAGCAAAGGGGTAGCTCCAAGAGGGGCTACCTACTCCAAAACAATATTTGGACCAGCTGGGCATAGTCTAGCACCAAGCTGATCCCTAGCTAAATTAGTTGCGTTATAACAATGATTATGAATACTTAAAGTTGGGCTGCATATCTTGCCATATAGACCGTAAGTTTGGACCCTTCCAGTTTAGGTTCTGAAATATAGTAGAGTTACAGGTAAGACGGGCATGCTTAGCAGCATTGTTGAGGTGATGAGAATCAAGTTTAGCAAGTCTCCCCAAAAAAAAGTCGATGACTTCAAAATTCCTATCCTCATTCTTAGTACTTCCATGAAAGTGTTGTTGCACTGCAAGATTATAGTTCTTATGGATGGCCTGTAGTGTGTCCTCATCATCTGCTTCAAAGTTGATGTTGGACTTTTTCATCTCCTTTCCCCATGACAAGGCTAGTTGATCTCCTCTACTTTCTCTCAGTGGCGGAGCCAACCCATGGCAAGGGTAGGCAGCTGCCTACCCTGCCGGGATGGCTCTCAAGCCTAATTTTGCTTACCCAAGCTCTATTTTTACCCATCATAAGCCTATTTTTGCCCTTTTGCCTCCCCTCGAAAAAATTTGCCTACCCATAGGAAAATATCTGCCTCCGCCCATGCTTTCTCTGGTTGTTCTGCTGAGTCCAGTGTTTGGGTCTTTGAAGTTCCTTGCTCCCATGCATTGTCTTGCAAAGGAAAGAGCCACAAGATCAAAGTTAGTAAACTGTGGTGAATCACTGTTAGACATATTATGAACTTCCATAATATGGATGCTAATATTGATCCCAAACTGTTATCTATGATTGTTTCCCAATCTACTGTGAGTTGAGTGTCAATCAATGATGCCCTCATAATAGTGGAGATTATTTAAAATATGCCCTGGGTTATGCATAACTCTTCCATAGGAGCAAAGGTTTTGGGTGATTTTCAGAGCAGTGGCATCAGCATTAGGATCTATATTTCTAAAGATCTTGTCACATCTAGCTTTCCATATGAACCGGCAAATGGTAGTATAAGTAGGATTCCAGTTAGCAGAGCTGTTGTTGGGGAGAAACCAACTGTTGAACCAATCATGAAAGGAATTCTGAGCAGTGAAGAGTTGATGATTATCCCCAAAAAGTTTCCTCCAGACCTCAGAGGAAGCTGGGCAAGCTAGAAGAACATGAGTAATGTCTTCAGAAGCATTCTTGCAGAGATTGCAGATAGGATCAATATAATTCAGAATACTGGCTAATTTAGCATTAGTTGGGAGGATGACATGAGCACACTTCCATATGAATAGATGAACGGCAGGAATGACATCTAGGTTCCATATTTCCTTCCAAGGTGCTGGTTGGATGTCACTAGCGTATTTTTCATTAATCTGTCTATTATACAGGGATTGAACAGTGAATTTTCCAGATTGAGTTAAGCTCCATTGAATGGTGTCAGCAGAATTTGGGTGGTGGTTAGTTTGGGGAATGAGATTTTGAGTGTCTTGAGTGAACCAGATAGATAAAATGGTTTGATCCCATTCTCCATTGGTATTGAATAGTTGATTGAAAGTTTTCAGGTTGGAAGGGCAATGAGGGGGGTTTTTGAATAATGTCAGGTAAAGAATCAATCCATCTATCTTCCCAGATGTGAATGCTGGAGCCATCACCCACTTTCCAAATATAGTACTTCTGAATACAAGCAATGCCTTCCAAGATACCTTTCCAAATCCATGAGTCTGTGGTTTTTGGCTTGGTTTCCATTCTTATTATATATTGATTAGGAAAATGAGATGCCTTCATGTTAGTGGACCATAAGGAATGAGATTCTTCTATCAGTCTCCAAGCAATTTTAGTTATCATTGCTAGGTTGAAGTACTCCATGTTTTTAAATCCCAGCCCTCCTAACTCTTTTGTTTTATTGACAGCATCCCAAGCAATGTAGAATATACCCTTTGGTTTGTCTTGTTCTTTGTTCTAGAAGAAGTTTCTTTGTATAGCATTTATCTCGTTGCAGGTGCCCTTAGGAATCTTGAAGCAATTCATTTGATAAATACTGGAGGTTGAGGTGACAGTCTGAATCATAATAACTTTACCAGCTGTAGATAGAGTAGACTTCCATCCAGAAAATCTGAGTTTAAGCTTTTCCACACAAGGTTTAAAGGCTTTAATCTTGCTTCTGTTAGTGAATAGAGGAGATCCCAGATATTTGTCAGAAGTGTTGATTCTCTGAACTTTCATGGTATCACATATTCTATCAGCAATGTCTAGGTCAGTGTTCTTTCTGTAGAAAATTCCAGATTTAGAAATGTTAATCAGCTGATCTGAAGAATTCCCAAAATCTTGAAAGATCTTGATTAGATTGTTGCATTCATCCATATTAGCTTTGCAGAAAATCATACAGTCATCAGCAAAGAGAAGGTGATTGATGGCTGGAGCTCCACTGCAAATTTTAATTCCATGTATGAGACTTTTGGATTCAGTATCAGTCAGGTATCTGGATAGAGCTTCCATACAGAAAAGGAATAAGTAAGGAGATAGGGGGTCTCCTTGTCTGAGACCTCTAGAGGGCTTAAAGATCTCTCCAGGAGAGCCATTAACCAAGACAGCCATAGTTGTGGTGGATATACATTGGTAGACTAGATTACACCATTGAGAACTAAACCCCATTTGTTTCATAACTTGGATGAGGAAGTCCCAATTAACCCTGTCAAAATCCTTAGCCATGTAAATCTTGATGCCCATTATGCCATTAGATCCCTTTTTTCCTTGTCTAGTATTCATATGGTGGATGAGCTAATGGGCAATAGCTATATTGTCAGAAATTTGTCTGCCATGAATGAAGGCAGATTGAAAAGGGGATATAAGGTTGGGTAAAAGGGTTTGAGTCTTTGAGCTAGGAGCTTTGAAATGATTTTGTAAGTAGTATCATATAAAGATATGGGTCTGAAATGGGCAGGAGTAGTAGGACTTTCAGTTTTGGGAATAAGGGAGATAAAAGTAGAATTCATTTCTTTGAGAATATACCCAGAAGTAAAGAAATTTTGAACCATTTTAGTATTATCTTCACCATTATATCCTAGTTAGCTTGTAAGAAATTAGGTGGAAAACCATTAGGCCCAAGGGCCTTGTCTCCTGCCATACTAAATAGAATGTTCTTGATTTCCACAACGTCTGGGATCTTAAGGAGATGTTCATTTTCAGTGGTAGAAATGGTGTTGGGTATAAGATTTATGAGAGAATGGTTCATAGTGATTGGTTCAGCATAAGCCATGGTAGCAAAGTGGTTGGTGAAACAACTAGCAACTTCCTGTTTGTTATGTAACCAAGAGCCATCGAGTGTTGAATAGAAACTATTTTATTTTTTATGTATCTTTTCTTGGCAGATAAAT
Source organism: Papaver armeniacum (assembly GCA_023531295.1). Classification (NCBI taxonomy): domain Eukaryota; kingdom Viridiplantae; phylum Streptophyta; class Magnoliopsida; order Ranunculales; family Papaveraceae; genus Papaver; species Papaver armeniacum. Next base: position 184,693 of record JAJJWW010000488.1, read on the forward strand.
GGAAGTAACTAGTGTTCTTGTCCCCTAGTTTGATGAGTTTATCTCTGCTTTTAGTCTTCCAGAAGCTTTCTTGGATGTTTTGCCAATGTTCCACCTGCTTTTTAGCTTCTCTTATGTCTTTTCCTCTGTTTATGTTGAATTGGTATTTGGTGATCCATTCCAGGTGTTGTGTGCTGTCTTCTAGGTTGGTTTTGATATTTCCATAGATCTCCTTGTTCAATTTCTTGAGTTTAACTTTGACATCTCTTAGTTTTCTTGTAATCTTTATGGCCTGGGAGCCTTTGTGCTGGGACTTCCAACACTCATCAATAATAACTTTACAATCTGGTGGTCAAGCCATGGCCCAAATAATTGGAAGGGGATGTGGCCCTGTTTCCAATTGGGATTGGTATTGAGAAGAATTGGATTATGATCTGAGCCAATGGCATGGAGGTTTGAGATGGTGGTGTTTGGGTATAGTTCCAGCCAGGAGTCATTAGCTATTCCTCTATCTAATCTTTGTTCAGTAAGTTGAGCACCTGTTCTTCTATTAGTCCAAGCAAATGGACATTCTGTCTAACCCAAATCAGTTAGGTTGGTTTCTTCAATTTTTTCCAGGAAAAGATTAGCTTCAGAGGAATCAATAGGATGTTGACTGAATTTTTCATGATCATGAAGCACAAAATTTAAATCACCCATAACCAGCCAAGGAAGAGAGTTAGTTCTTTTAATATTTTCTATCATTTTCCATGAATGCAGTTTATCAGTGGTGGTGTAAGGGCTTCCATAGTAATATGTGAAAAGCCAAGGTGATCCTATACTAGGATATATTGTAGCACTAATGTGGTGGTTAGAGAAATATTGTATTGTGACTTTAAGGTTAGTTTTCCAGGATAACATGAGGCCTCCAGCAATTTTAGATTTTCCACTAGGTTCAACAAACCAGAAATTAGTGACCCCTAATCTGCCAAGAATATTTTTCAAATTCCTAGATTGTTGCTTGATTTCAGATAAGAAAAAAATATCAGGATTATGTTTATTTAACATGTTGTTTAGATGGCTGCTAGTATTTGGTTGTCCTAGACCTTGGCAATTCCAAGACATAACAGAAATAAATTGCCAGAAATAAGACACATTAGGATATGTGAAAATGATAATGATATAACTTATAAACATACCAGTGGGAGTGTTGTTGGTTTTGTAATGCTTACTAGATCTAATGCTAGCAGATATCCTTATGACTAAGATATTATTACCATTGCTAAAATAATTATTTTTAAAAGGGTGGTATGGAGAGTAAAGAGTTACCTGGTGGTTTAGGAAAGGATTGGCTCCCTCAAATTCACCAGTAGTCAAGTCAGTCAGGTGATCTTCCTCCATTTGCATCACATGATTGTTACTCCTTTTTGATGGTTAGTTTTGATACCATAGTTGGGTAGAGAGATCAGGGATAGTGGAGGGGATAAAAAGCTTTCTTTTGGTGTCAATTAGTTGAGGATGGAGGTCAGTATCCACAGCTTTGAGCTTGAATTCTTTCTTTCTTCTGTCCCATAGCTTTTTCTTCTGATTGTTTAAGTCCTCATTGATTTGATGTCGGATATCATCTAGAGAGGGTGTGGTATCAAAAATACTCTGGGTTGAAATAGTTGGAAAGGGAGTTTGAACTTTGGGGAAGATGTTGGCAGGGTTAATATTGGCTTCCTCTCCATTTTCATAGTTATTATTGTGTATTCTAGCAACCGCTTTGATGTTATAGCTTTTGTTTTTCAGAATTTTCTCCTTGTTTTTGTTGTTGTCTAAGATTTTCCTGTGTTTATTTTTTGACAGCCTATAGCTTCAGGGTTTGTGGTTGGTATTTCTCCAGGAATGGGCTGTTGCAGGCCAGCTTTGAAGACAACAATCTCCTCAGGGCCATCTAGCTCTTCAGTACTATTTTTGATAATGATTTGTCTTTGGACTAGCCTCATCTTGATAGCAAATTCCTCAGCAGCATCTCTGTCAGTGTAGTCTCTTATCTTGATAGGTTTTTGTGGGCTACGGTTGGTAGAGTTTGTTGGTGCATTGGAAGATGAGGGGTAAGAGTTATCGGGATTAGAAGTAGAGGGATAAGAGTTATGGATATTGGATGGGTGATTTCTTTGACCAGTAACAGGGATCTGTTCTTCCTTTTCTTCACAAAGAGGGCCTGGGTGATCAAGAATTCTACAAACCTTACAGAAGGCAATGCCATGATGAGCATAAACTAATTCAATCCAGTGAGACAAGGTTGAGGATTCATAAGCATCAATGCCATATTTGAGAGCTCTAATGACATCAAGACTTCAAGGTTTTTTTCATCTTCATCACTTCCATAAGCTTTTTTGGCTTCTTGAAAGATTCCTGCAGGTCTCGTGATGTTACGAATATATGGTATAATATGCCTTGGAATTTTCCTATGTTGCACGGACACTTCAAGAAAGATGTCGTAACCGTGTCGGACACGTGAACGGACACGACACGGTTACGACACTTCCCGACACTCGATGGACACGGCACATCACGTGTCGTGAAAAAATTGGTATTGGACACTTTGCGGACACCAATTGGACACTTTCGGACACGTCATAAATGATTTATTTTGATTTGGAAAATCAAAATAAACTAAATGTGACGCTAATCTATTATTTTTTTAGTCAAATCCAAGCATTATTCATGAAAAACTGTACCATTATTACATTATTATTAATTTTATATAATTAGTAATCAAATATTTTAAAAATAAGAGTAATTATTTTGTTGTGTAGATTGTAGTAATATTTCATTTTAATGATGTGAGTAATATATATAACGTGTCCCCGCAACCCGTATTTTTGAGATTTGACGTGTCCCCGTAACCGTGTCGTATCGTAACTGTATCCCGTGTCCGTGTCCGTGCAACATAGGAATTTTCTTGACAAGAGCCCAAATTTGAACTTTATAAAAGTTAGCTTCATCAATGTAGTCTGGACCTAGAGGTGGAACTCCAGTTAAGACAATGAGTTCATCAAAGATTCCTCTAGTTCCCCTTTTTCTAAAAATCTTGTAATCTTCTATGCTTCCTAATCTGATAGAGTAGTAGTTTCTTCTTTTCTTCCAAAGGTTCACACAATCAAAGTACTTTATATGGATTTGGGACGTGCATATACGAGCTCTTTATGATACTCTTTGGTAATTCAACACACATGGTTGGAGAATCTTTTAATGGCGTGGTTTTAAATTGATTGTAAAACTATGATTTATCCCCGAAACATAAATTTACCAAGTGAATTAGTCATTTTTGAAATGATATGTGGGGTGAAGTAACTTTTGCTGCAGTAGGCCTTTAAGAGCTACAGTTTCTGGTCAAAGGCATTCTGTATGGGGTCGTTAGTTGGACTTGAGATACGAACAAAAGTAAATTCGACTTTCTCAATTTTTAGAACCAGCCAAAAAAAAAAGGTTGGCCATTGAATTATTTGATGTTGTTGGGTAATTGATTATTTTTGGTCGATAGATAGATAAAGAAAAAATACATCATATTGTTGAGAAAATTGATAACGAACAGTATAGTCCGGAGACTCTGAGTGTTAAACAAACAAAAATAAGAACAGATAAAGTGAGAACGTACGTAATCGTTATTCAAACAATAAATAAAACTAAGTTATCTCTATTTATAGATGTGAATAACTTGAATGATCATCACACTCCAAAACAAACCAACGAGAGAGGGGAGGGAGGAAATCAATATGAATTCCTCATTCTTTAATGTTTTAGTTGTGTTTTTCTACCTTGTCTTAATAGGTCTTGTATGTTGGCTCCAGTCATCAGCAGTAACAATAACATGCTTAGCACTGTCAAGCATCACAGAAATAAGCAGAAAAATGAAGAAGAAAAATACTACTAGTTATAGACTACCTCCTGGTCCAAATGGGTTACCAATTCTCGGAAATCTTCATATGTTAGGCAATCTTCCCCACCAAAATCTTCATAAATTATCTCTAAAGTATGGACCCATCATGTGCATAAAACTGGGTCTGGTTCCGGCTATCGTGGTTTCGTCTCCGGACATGGCTGAACAATGCCTGAAAACCCACGACATTATTTTTGCTAGTAGACCAGCACGAGACGTGTCGGAAATCATGTTCTATAAAACTAGGGGTATGGGTTTTACTCCTTATGGTTCATACTGGAGATATGTCAGGAAAATTTGTAGCGTACATCTACTAAATAGTTCTAAGATTGGATCTTTTGGTTCTATTAGGGAAAAAGAAGTGAGTATCGCTGTGGAGTCTATTCGTTTATTATCCATGTCAGGTGAAGTGAAAGTCGATTTGACTGAAAAGATTGGAAGTTTGGTGGAAGATATAAGTCATACAATTTTTTTGGATATAAGGATGGTGAGAGTTTCATCCCCATTCTGCACGAGGTTATGAGGATTCTTGGAGCTTTCAATGTGGCTGATTTTATTCCTTACGTTGGTGCACTTGATTTTCAGGTATATATGTCTTCTAAATAGTTAATGTTTGCACCATTTGTGCTGTAATGTTATTGCTTGCAATTCTGATGCATTCATACTTATATATTTTGGTGCACTATCTTCAGGGATTAGATCGTCGTACAAAGGCAATAAGCAGACGTATCGACAAGTTTATTACTAGAAGCATCGATGATCATGTAAAAGAAAACGTACAACGACAACAACAAAAACATCAGAAAGACATCATTGACATTCTATTGTCCTTGATGAATGAAGATAATGATAGTACTTCTCAACATGAAGTTGAAAAGCTAAGTCGTTCGGACATCAAAGCGATCGTGTTAGACCTGCTAATAGGTGGAATAGACACATCAACTGCAACGATAGGTTGGGCCCTCGCCGAACTCCTAAGAAACCCGCATGTTATGATACGGCTTCAAAAAGAGTTGGAAACTGTAGTAGGGATGGATAGACTAGTGCAAGAAACTGACCTAGTGAAGTTGGAATACTTGGATATGGTACTGAAAGAGACCATGAGACTTCATCCAGCGGCTCCATTGCTTGTTCCTCATTATTCAATGGAAGATGCCAAGATAAACGGCTACGACATACCTAAAGGATCATGGTTGATGGTGAATGTTTGGGGGATTGCTAGGAACAAACAAGTATGGTCACAGAATGCTGAAGATTTCTACCCTGAGAGATTTATAGGGGTTGATATAGATCTGAAAGGGAAAGACTTCATGCTTACCCCATTCGGGTCAGGTCGTAGGAGATGTCCTGGTATGGAAATGGGTCTTAAGGCTGTTAAGATGATACTGGCTCAATTTGTTCATTGCTTTGAGTGGAAACTCCCAATTGGGATGTCAACCGAGGATTTGGATATGCAGGAAACAGCCGGCTTAACAGTTCCAAGAGCTAAACACTTGATTGCAGTACCGAAATACCGCTTATCCTCAAGGGCTGATGCGAGCATGCAGTGACCTATTTGGAGGCTGAATAAAGGACTATTTTGATGGCCTGCGATATTATGCTACGTGATCTTCAGGATCAAATGGTTCAACCAGCGGTTTAACCGGTGGTTGACTGCGTCACATATATAATAATCTTCTTCATTTCTATAATGACAAATATTTATATTGTGATAATTACCATGAGGAGGGATCCTCTCACACTTTTATTATCACACTATCTCACACGTTGGGTGTCATTTTTGTTAATAAAAACCAAACCTTAACGGATTTGAAGCTAATATTTTGGGGTATGTTCCTCTTACCAAGTATCACATGCCCACCAAAAATGGGCGTATTCCGAAACATATAACACCACCATCTACTACTTTGAAAATGAGCCGTTGAAAATCAACGGATTTCTGGCTGTCAAATTAAGACCGGTAGATTGTGAGGTTTTATATTTCGGAATGTGCTCATTTTTGGTAAGCATGTAGAACTTGGTAAGAGGAACATATCACCAAATTATTAGCTTCAAATTCATCACGGTTTGATTTTTATTCGCAAAAATAACGCCAAAATGTGAGATAGTGTGATAATAAAAGTGTGAACGGATCCTTCCTCAATTACCATAACAATAATTGTGAGAAGCCATTAGATTATTGACAAATGGGATTGTAATAGTAATTAATATCAATATAATGCAAGGGTGTGAAAAGAAATATATAATGTTTTCAATTAAAAATATATTTAATTTATTTACTAAAATAAGATTTATCTTTTTTTCTTGATAATTGATTTAGGAAATTATACAAAGTTCTTGATCAGGGACGGGCCTAGCAAGGGGCTAACCCGGGCTATAGCCCGTCCCATGTTTTGGTCGAACATGAATATGTGTCCAACCCACCCAAAATCAGAGTTTGCTAGAGTAGTTTCTAGCCCAAGTAAATTTTAGCCATAACAAGATAGAATTTAAACAAATTTTCAATTTAAAATATGAATATTCAGTTTAAATTATGAATCTTTGTCTTCTCACCTCACTTATTTTTCATAATTCTTAGGCCAAATTGAAAAAGTGAAAGTATCTCTTTTCCAAAAACGGAGGAGTATTATTTATTCTCTCTAATCATGTTATTTTTTATGAATTTAGTTCATGTTGATCTTTATTTGTCTAGTCTCTTATATGAAAATCTCGACTTTCCACTAAGAGCATCTCCTATGGGTAGTTTCCAAAGTGAGACTAACTCACCCATATGGAAGACTACTCACCCATATGAACGAGTCTAGCCACTATGGGCAAAAACAAAGTAGGACCGAACGGGGACTGTCCCCGTAAGAAATTTTTTTTTGAAACCTTACGGAGACAGGTCTCCGTAAGAAAGTTTTTCAAAACACGGGAGACAGGTCTCCGTAAGATTTTCAAAAAATTTAAACGGGAGACCGTCTCCCGTTTGTTTTGTAAATCCACAAAACATCCAGAGACGAGTTTTCTCCCATTTTTCTTCTCTTCACTTCCATTTTTCTTCTCCCCTTCTTCTCCATTACTAAACTTACCCTAAAACTTACATAAATCAAGCTAAATTCGTAGAAAAGTTTGATTAACGAATCGGGTGAGTTACTAACCCTTAATTTTAGTATTTTTTCCTTTCAATTTCAATATATATTGAGTTTTTGATAAAACCCTAATTTGTTTTTTTCAATTCCTCTAATTCAAGGTTTGGAGCAAATTGAGAGCAAATTCGTCTAATTGAAGGTATGAACAATGAACCCAATTCATTTTTTTGAATGTTATTGATTTATGATATTTAGTTTAATTTTAATAGATAATTCATGGTATGTGTTTTAGGGTTCCTATAGAAACAATGGATTATACTAGTGTGTCATCTAGAAGTGAAGAAAATCATGTTTGCAACACACTTAACATGGAAGATGATGAACCTTGGATGTATTTTAGGGGTGGTTGGAGTAATATGAATAACATGTATGAAATTTTATGCCAAAATGATAGATGTAAATCGTTTATAGACAATTGTGGATTGGGACGGTTACTAGAGATTAATGTTTCAAAAGATGATCAACAACTCACACACGCAATTGTTGAGCGCTTTTGGAAATCCACAAACACGTTTCATTTTCGTACATTTGAAATAGGACTCACACCCAATGACTTCACTTGGTTGACGGGTATAGAAGTAGGAAACGGAGTTAGTCTACAATATATTAATTGGTGTGTGAAGGATAATAGGGAACTTTGTGTGGAGTATGTGGAAAACCTTTTGCCAAATTTAGTTCAACTTATTTTCGAAAAAGAAAGGGAAAAGAAAGCCGCGGAAAGGAGGAAAGCACTAGAAGGAATTGATGAAACTCAAGAACCGAGTGATAATGAAGAAGAAATTGGTGAGAATTGGGAAAGGATAACTCATGGTCTTGATGTATTCTCATATTTGAAGAAGAGAAGTGGTGGTATCAAATGTGTAGACTTGTGTGATTGGTTGAGAACATTTCAAGGAAAGGGTGGAGTCGCTATGGAACCATATTGGGATGAAATTGTTCGGGTTTTCTTTTATGGATGATTGGTCAAGTGCTTATGCCTAATAGTGTATCTACCACAAAGGTAGGATGGTTATGTAACTTTGAGAACTGAGAAAACACAATTAGGTTTGATTGGGGATCTCCCACATTGGCTTGTCTTTATAAATCTTTGGCGAGGTTAGTAGCAAATTGAAGTCTTTCAACGGCATGTGGATGATCTTAGAGGTATGTACATATGGCTCATTTTACATCTTAAACCAATTTAATGTTTATATTTCCTTAAATGTTATATATTGATTTTTCGTTTCATATTTTTTGTAGTATTGGTTTTACTATTATTTCCACACTTTGGCTCCCCAAATTGAAGGAAATCCACCGGTTTGGAATGATTTATGGCCAAAAATCAAGGTGTTTAACAAGGGAAACAAGTCGGAGGTTCAAAGGGATATGGGAAGACACTCAATTTCTATTGCTCGTAAGCAATTGGAGAATAGGTCAATGAATGGAACAACATGGCAGCCATGGCTTGGAAGTGAGCATGCTAATAATGAAGTCCTAAGATATTCAAAGAGGTTGTCAAAGAAACGATGTGTATTCTTGGATATTGAAGATGATAAAGGCTATAGGTACTTGGGAGAGAGATGTTTGCTTCAAGTAACCTTAGGGGTATTAGGTATTCCACCTTACCCACCTCCACAAAAAGAAATGGTACGAATGAATCGCGAAGTATCTTGAGAAGTGCAAAGGTATGAGGACTTCTAGACTACCCAATACGATTGCAACTATTGAGGAGTATGAAAATGGTGGTCTAAAGTTTCAGTTGGTGCATACTTTGCAAAGGAGGAGCCAATATTGCTTCGAGAACGGAATCGTGACAACATTTCCTCATCCTCTCAAGCTCAATTTCATGTTCCATACCCTCCTCCTATGCAAACAAGTTCATACGTGTATGAAAATGTAAGAGCTCAAAAGGAAAATGAGAATGTAGAGCTTGAGTACCTTAGAAGTCGGGTTCAGATCCTTGAAAGAGAGAATGAGTTGCTTGAAGTGAGAATGAAAATCTACGAACCTCCTTGAGATCACAAGACTGTTATGCTCCAATTGTTGGGTGCTCCTCCGATCAAGTTTATCCAGATATTGTGAATGAAACTCAAGTTCCAAGGTCTTCCAATCAAGTTTTAGGATATTGTTACCCATACTCAAGTTCCTCCTCAACAATCAACTAACTGGAGTGGGACAGGTGGTTTACGGACCTATCAAGTAGTGAATGAATGTTATTTTGTATACTTGGTTTAAAAATGAATGTTATTTTGTAGACTTGGTTTAAAAATGAATGTATTTTTTGGCTTAAGTAATATGTTATATTTTGTATATCGACATTTTTATATCGACATTATTTGGTGATCCTAATTGGTTTAAAATTCTTTTGTAGGTACAATGAGTGACACGGAATCGGATGACAATGTCATTTCTAGACGCCGGAGTAGGAGACGAACTAATGGGGCGATGGTGGTGAGGACGTTAATGTTGCAAAAATCAATTGCTCTCATGACTCAACAACCCGAACTGGTGAGGTAAAAAGAAGACGTTCTGCTATTAGGAATAGGGTTCTTCACGATGCTATTATGATGCGTGATTATTTTACTGGTGGTAAACTTACTTATTCGGAAAAGAATTTTCATGACCGTTTACGTATGAAAAGAGAATTGTTTCTTAAGATTAAAGATGATTTGTGTGAAATGGACACACAGTGGCCTCAAGGAATAGATGCACTAGGTATTCCAGGACATTCTCCACATATGAAAACTCTTGCTTGTCTTAGGTTACTTGCTACGTGACAGTCGGCCGAAGAGCTACATCTTCATCCGTATTAAACTTAATTTGTTGCTTCCTACGACATTTTTGAGCAATTTGGGTTGAAGGAGGCGGTGTTGGTGAAGAAGACATGGATGGAGAGTGTGAAATCGAAATGAAGAAGAAAACTTAAAAACAAAAATGGAGTAGAAGAAGTTGAGCGGGAGTGGGATGAAGAGAAAATAGTTGGAGGTGTGGGATTTATAGGCTAAAATGTAGCCGTTGGCCAAAATTTATTCAAATATTAAACGGAGACTTGTCTCTCCGTTTTTTACTTAAAAACAAAACAAACGGGAGACGGTCTCCCGTCTAATAGAAAAATAAAACTCTTACGGAGACCGCCCCCGTAAGATAATTTCTTTATTTTAAACGGAGACAGTCTCCCGTTTTATTGTTATTTTCTTTACTGGGACGGTCCTCGTTAAGTTTTACACTACCAACCACTCGTTCACCGAACGAGTGGTTGAACGTTTTGGCCCCAAAACCCCCTTTCACTTACCATAGTGGCGTCAAATTAGGCCAAATTGGTAGTGACCCTTTCAAAATGAAAGGGTTACACTACCCATAGGATTTGCTCTAATTGTGATGTTTGTTCTAAAAAAAATTGCCCATTGGAAATAAATAATCTAGCCCTACCCAACAAAGATTTCTGGGTTCGTCCCTGCTCTTGATGATTGTTTTCAATTCCCCCTAAACTGAATCTGATGGTCCCTTACCGTTTCACTTTCGTTTCACATTCTCCCTCTCTCTCAAACGTATTGTCTGTAGAGAAGAAAGCATGACTGAATCTAAGCCTTCTTTATCTCCTCCTTCATTCATTTTGATCTTCTTTAAGGTTATTGCACTTAAAATATTTTTATTTATAAATTGAGATTTTATTTTTTATTTCCAAATTTGATGAATAATGAATGGAATCTGATGCACAATCAATCTGATTCAAAAGTTGATTATTAAAAGCATATGCATACTATTAAACGTTTCAAGATATAAAAATGATCAAATCTATGAATTATGAATTATGAAAATTTCAGATCTGGATTGTAATGACAAACGACCCGTGAATAGGCAGAGAAACCCAGCTGGGTCATCGGTTTGACCGGTTCACTGATTTTTTTTAGTGAAGTTGCTGGATCACTGTTGACCCAACCCTGATTTCTTGGTTCACTAGTTTACCGGTCGGTCCGGTCCGGATTTTAAAACACTGATGTCAAAAAGAAAGTCCTACTTGACTAAGTCTTGGCTCCATATTCTTACCTCTAAAGTCCACAAGCAAGCTGAGTTCAAACTCCAAAGCCAGAATCATCGAGAGAATTGGCAAGAAAAGGATGTCTACTATAAGGTGGACCGATTTTTATTTTGTTCACGACTAGATTTTTCAATCTTGGTTGGCCAAATTGTTTTGATGACAAATTCGTCTGTATACAAAAAACAAATTAATTAAATTACCAGGTGTTGGAGAGAGTTAAACGGACTTGTGACTGGTGGTCAGAACAAATTAAAGTTCAAAAACAAAGCGACCCATCTTTTTCTAAGTTACGCAAATTATTTGAATCTCCTTGATGATCCAATAAGACAAATGGCTTTTTATTGAACCAAAAATTATGTGTTCCATAAAGTCATAATTGAAAGATTTTGAGTTGAAAACTCAAAATTGATGCATAAAGGTTCACCCGCTAAAGAAAATATCAAAGGGAAAATCGGGAATATGTCCCGTTTCCACTAGTTCGTTAATGGATTTATCTCATGGATTTAATGGATTTATAAATTAAGATATTTATCCTGGACAGATAAAAAAAGCTGTTAAATAATTAACATCTCACGTGTGTGGGATTACATGTACTTCAATTTTACATTTTTATCCTTGACGTTTATATTTTTGCCTTAAAACATTGAACATTCGCCCAATTTTTCCCTCGATTGTTGAACAGTCGTCCAAATCTTGGTGAAATCACACCGTCAAAATCACTTAAAGAAAAATAACAGAAGACAAAAAAAGATCAATTTTAGTTTTGAATGAATCTGAAATGTGAACATTCTGAAATCAAGATTACATAATAATCGACAAAACAAGGTGAAACAAAGAAAAATAGAGAGCATAATTCCGTTCTTAAAAAAAAAAATGAAAGAAGAACAAACGTTATCTTAATACAAGGGAAAACATTTGTCTTTAACTTTAGTACAGTATAGAAACTGCCTATTCCACAAAGATCACATTCACCTCCCAAACCGCCTAGTCCACCAGGACCACTGCCACCACATAGACCACCAATATCCCTGTTACCACCAACACCCCCAGCGCCACCTACTCCACCAGCTACATCAACACAATCTAGAGCGCCACTGAAACCCCCAATACTGCCTAACCACCAATACCACCTTTGACAAAATTCTTTTGATCATTCAAACCAAGTGCAGCTGACTTGGTTGTAGCTTTGTGATGATAAACAACTACAGATGATGAATCTACGGGGACATTACGTGCACAGATGATGAATCTCACTTTTTGAACTAGTAGCATCAAAACACATAAACACATATACTGGATAGATTTCTTAAATTTTGATTTTTGTTAGAGGGAGAGCAAAAAGTGATTGATCGGTGGAAAAATCAAACCTTCGAGAAATAGTACCCCTTCCATGAAACCAAACAACAGTAGCAACGATCAAATCTTTTCTGACTCTTTCTAAACAAGACGTATAACCTGGATTGATCGGTGGAAACTTATATGAAATGTCTGGGGCTGATGATGATGAGTTGTCTACGTATTTCACCCTAGGTTAGGTTAGGTTAGGTTGTGAGCATGTGAAGAGGGTGTGTGTAACTAAGGGTAATGTTGTCCGAGTCAATAGTTTATATGCAAAATGGCCTAGTTAGCGAGTTGGTCACGATTTTCGCACTCCTCGAATCACTTTTTACTCTCCCTTTAACAAAAATCACCGTTATGGGATAGATCCCCAAACGAATTAGTGAAAACGGGATATATTCCCAATTTTCCCAATATCCAAAGCCTTATATATGGATTTGGGACATGCGCATGTACGAGCTTACAAACGACGTGGTTTTAAATTTGTTGCGAAAGTTCATTTATACTGACAACTACTAAATTCAACCACGATACAATGCTAAGAAACGATGCATCATCCCCGTGATGAACTTTTGTTTCCCTCGACAAAATATAGTGTGCATGAGATTATTTGTCACATGGTTATTATCTAAAGTAAATTCTTTGTTCTTTATGATTGCCATAGTGTAAACGACGACGACATAGAGCCGAAAATGACAACCACTGATTATATAAGTACTACAGATGATGATGATATTATAGATATCAGTGGGAGCCGGGTGACAGTGGCCATGATTATGAATCCCTTTGGCAAGTCCAATGCCCACTCATGATTATGAATTCCCTTTTTTCTTGTCCTGTTTACATTTATGATCCGCCCTTCCAGGAAATGCCTTACCAAAAATCAACATTTCTTTGGGACATTTCCCCCTCACAAGTTTTCAACACTGTGTATATCTTTTCCTTTTCTCATTAATGATACCTACTATACTATAGTAGTATGTTATTTGTGGATAGTGTCGTGTTCTTTACTGTATCTTTTTGGAAATTGCTCGATATGTTAGACATTTTGGAAGGACAAGAGTCTCGATCATTTACAGGAAGAACAGTCGAGACTAATTATTTGTGTAAAATGAACGGAAAAGGGAAAATTGGGAATATGTCCCATTTTCACTAATGCGTTTGGGGATCTATCCTATAACGGAAAAAATTAAGAAATCTATCCCGTCCGTCTAAAAAGGCTGTTAAGTAGTCAATATCAGTCATTGAATGGTCAAATTCTCTAAAAAGTTACATATACACCCTTTAGATCATCTTCATCCTTCTGTTCTTCTCCATTTTATTAAACACAACAGTCATGACAGAAAATTAGTAAACTTGTGCATCTCCAGTTGACATTGCTTGGACTTTAAAATGCTATCAGGGATACTCCCTGGTTGATGATGGAATCCTAATTTAATCTGAAACCCCAAAGATTCAAATCCATGAAATAAAACTCAAAAGCTAAATTTCCACACAATTAATGAGTACCCATTGATCAGTTTAATAAGTAATCATCATCAATTGCAAGTAAAAAACAGCACGAAAACACTAATTTGAGACATGCAATTTGCTTGAATCAGCAAGGATAACATTTCAATATCAAACAAATAGATATTGATTCCATTAACAAACCTTAATTTCAACTTCTTTTACGATAATAACAAAACAATCAAACAAATCCCTAATCCCCAAAATTATAAATCTGCCAACACCTTATCTCGTGTAACTGCAAACTCAAACATATTTTTTTTTTACGGTAATCGTTGCTTAAACGCAATATGTGGTAGCCCTAACACCATATCTTCGAAGGTTTAGCGAGATAGGATAAATCAATAGATTATTTTTCAGAGATATATTCTGTTAGAGTAAGAATAAAAAACCGAGAGACTTAATTGGGGATGAAGACGAGGGAATGAAACTTAGGTTAGGAAGTTCTAATTTAAGGGGAAGGGCAAGACGAGTCCTTTAATTTCACGTGTAATCCCACCCGTGCGGAATATTGACCGCTTAACAGTTCTTTTAGACAGATGGGATAGATTTCTTAATCTTTTCCGTTATGGGATAGATCCCCAAACACATTAGTGAAAACGGGACATATTCCCAATTTTCCCAACGGAAAATGGGTCATTTGTCTAAATATTTTTAAAACCTGCTTCAAATGAACGAGTAAAAATTAGTATGGGTGAAATGGACAAAAAAAAATAGCAAGGATGAAATTGGATTCATCCTGACTTAAACTTAAAAAATAGCAAGGATGAAATTGGATGCATGATGTTATTTTGAAGTTGTTTGTAAAGTGGTAGTAAAAGTTCGTTCAACTCGGGCTTGTAAAGGTTTGATTTAAGAAAATACTAAAAACAAAGAAAATATATTCACAAGTTCGTCACGATATCGAGAGATACTAGGACTTCGGATTCCGCCATTAATCACATTCAATTGGTTCATATAATGACTCATAACAATTCTAGCTCTTTTGTTGACTCTTTTCTTTGCCGAAAGTAGATTTTATAAAGAATTAGATGTAAATCATAAGTATGGCGCATCAAGAGTTCATAGACTAAGCATACGCTATCAGAAAAAATCACAACTAATCAAGAAAAATCATAAATCAATTAGATCAATGCAAAAGTCATAGAGAATCAAATATAGTTACCAAACAATTGTGAAATAAGGCTTCCTTCGTCGTCCCAGTGTTGGGGTTTAGCTCCTCATGGTAAAAACACGCTCAAAATAATAAATCATGGCTCAAAGAGTGTTTTTATTAGAGAAATTTATGAGAAAAAGAACAAAACAGCGAAACTGCAACAGTTATAAACGTTACAGATAGACTGTTACGAAGATAACAGATAAAATAAGACTGTTGATTTAAGACCGCCTCTTGTGTCGTGATATTACGATATTTTTCTACGACTGTCCTTAGCAGCACAAAATTCTTCATCTTCTTCTTCCTGCAGCAGCAGGAAACTCACTGCAGCTCCCTGGTCTTCTCTGCAACTACCCCCAAGGCCTCCGTCCGAACCCCTAAACTCTCGACAGACCTCTCTGTGACCTCCCAATCCCTTATTTATACCAAACAGCGGCCAAAATACTCGAGGCAACCTTCCCTTTCTTTTCTCTCAAGCACGGGATTTCTTTCCCTCTTTTATCTCTTCTACGCGTCTTCCTTGGGTTTTCCAAAATTCCCAAACTCTTTCTAGAAATAAGACCGAATATAACAGGGAAGATAGTGTCATAACTTCCAAGAATAACTCCAAAACTCTCGTGACTTCCTCACCACCTCTGTTTACTTCCAAACTTCGTTTTCTTCCCTTTTATTCGTATAGAAGATCATTACCGAGCCTGTTGAACCTTAACAGGCCTATCCCAGTTTAATCCAGTGAACAAATCCGAACGAACTCTCCTCAAAATCGATCCAAAACCCGGTAATATTCTCCTCCCTGAATTGTCGACAACTCTTCGTTTCTCAATTCTGGCACACGTAGCAGTCCTGTTTGTGTTGTAACAACTCATACCAAGTCAAACTAATTAGAAAGTCCAGCAAAACATCGACCAAATCTTCCCAGAAAATCATCACTGTCATCGCTGTTGACTGATTTATTTTCCCGCCAAAACAATTTTTCAAAAGGAGAAGATGACCTCCTTATCCAGCGCTGGAATCCCTTTAGAAACTGGGGTATCCCTGGGTGTAAATAACAAGTGGGCGTCCCTTAGTAATTGAGGTGCCCCTTATCCAAATGAGGGGTGTCTTTAGTAATTTTCTCCCACGAGCGCAAATACCACTTTTCGAGCCAATTTCCCCGCAAAAGCTTATTTCTCCAAAAACACCTACAAAGACATAAAATACCAAAATAAGCGGAAAATCGAGTAATAACATTACAGAGAATTGAGACTAATATAGACACATAAATGCGTCTATCAATGCATCCTGCTGTTAATTAAAAAAAAAATATTTGAAAATAGGTAGGATGAAACTGTTTACATCCTGGCTATATTTATATTTTTGTCCATTTAAACAGTATCAAAATCTAGATGTCTTTTTTACCCATGATTTGTTGATTTTGATCTTTTTAACCAATTTTGTGTAAAAATGAATAATCATTCTTTGGACTCCGATAAACAATATGGGATCAGGTGTTTTGTAAATGGAAAACATTGTTAATGTTGTCTAAATCTTGTTCTATCTTTTTTAAATGACAATCAAAAGTTGCCGCTCGAAAGCTGATTGTGAAAAATCAATCCAATGCGCGTAGCAACGCCAACCTTAGAAAAATCCTACGTAGAGATAGTTTGACACTTGACTTATCGACTTATGCTAGTCAATGTTGACGAAAGGGATGACCCGTCTTTTTCTTTGTTAAACCAAATTATTTGAATTTTTCTTGATGATGATTCAAAAAGATAAACGGCTTTGCAATTTTAATTGTTTTCTCACAAACTTTTTATTAAAGAAAATCCAGATTATGTGCTAGCACACTAAAATTATTTTTAAACGGAAGTGATACACCCATTGAAATTTTCTCCCGAGTAAAATCCCGACAAGGGATCGTGTGGCCCTGGAATGTATAACGGTGATGTCAAGTGGCCAAGTGATGATGCGCAACTGTGGCGCATTACCAGTGGATTGGCCAAAGTGTCAGAGGTGCAAGTACGCCGCCGTAATGGTGCAATGCGAAGCTATAATAGTGCAATGAGGCCATAATAGCGCAACGTAAGCCATAATAGCGGTATTCAGTACAAGTGTATGTCTGAGTTGCAGCAAGAGAATGGCATGTGCCAAATAGGGTTTGGACATGGCCAAGGATGCGAGATTAGCATCAAGAGATGCCAAATGAGTATGGCATGTTACCTGTATGCATGGGGCGTACAGGCATGCAAGCAAGACTTGCATTAGCGCACTTGCATCATTGGCAGAATGATGTACAGCCGTGATGGCACAATATTTGGCTGGCAAATGCGTCGATCTGGCAACAAGGCAAGATGACATGTGCGGGGCACATGGCCTTGACGGTTTAGAGTTGGTTACACGAGAGTGGGTTTGCTTTATGGTTTCTAACTGATAGGAAGGTCCCGTTTGGCTAGTAAACGGTTTGGCAAAGCTTGGCACGATTAGCTAACGCCACATGTAAAGTAAATCTGAATCGCTTGCGATTAGTTGTACATAGCTTTTGTAAGGCTATATAAGCCTGATCTTGTGAAGGGATTGGGTAATCCGGAACAAGAAGAGTGTGTAACCCTAATTGTGCAATAAATAAAAGGCTAAGGCCTGATTTAAAGAAAAGTTCTGTTGGTGCATATTTCCTTTTGATTTGGCTTATTGTTTATGCATCAAGCGGAGTGTGTGCAATTGGTTGAAGACTTGAAAGATTTGTGAGCGGAACCTCTATTTAGTATGGAATTTGAATAGAGAATTAGTCAAGAAGTTGAAGTATTGGCTAAGTGCGAGTTGGTTGAGATTGTCTTTGTGGAGCATAATTGCCATTGTCAAGTTGGTGTTGCATTTGAGAAGTGCGAACCTGTGACAATTCAGGTATCAGAGCCCTGGTTAAGGGTCTCTCTCTCGTTCACGTTGGATTATAAGGTTGACTGAAGTTGTTGTTGTTCTATGTCTGGCTGTAAATTGTATTTGAATTGAAGGATCCACACTAAAAGTACAAGGCAGGCAAAGGATGGGGCGAAGATCAGACCAAAGAGTTGCATTAAAGGTATGCGAATCGTTAATTCAAGAATCTACAAGTGATAATCATGCACGAAGGATGTCCTCGGAACAACTTAATGAGGGTGAAACAAGTTGTTCTACATATCAGAACTGCACTAAGGGTACCGGAGACGCTGCAAGTGTTGATGAGAAACAACACGATGCTGGGAAGGCTCAGCATGATGTTGGTAGTGTCCAACATCGCAACATCAGTCATTTTCTAGGGAGCAAAGCACACACATAGAAGAAGATGTCTTCTAGACTGATGTACATTGATGTGAAGATCAATGGAGAATGGGTATTAGCGATGGCTGATACTGGTGCTACGAAGTCTTTCATTCATCCAAGCGTTGGCTTGGCATTGAACTTAATAGTTACTAGCGCGGCTAGCACCATCAAAACTGTTAACGCAGAACCACAATCCAGTCGAGGGAAAGTTCGCAATGCAGATGTGCAAGTTGGAGAATGGAAAGGAAAGCTAGATTTTCTAGTGATGGTCATGGATGATTTTGACCTGATTTTGGGCATGGATTTCTTTTGCGCGGCGAAGGAGTCGCCATTACCTCATAAAAATGGGATATTGATACAGCACCCTCAATACCCATGTTTTGTCCCTATGGTGAGACAAAGTGAACCGGACAAGACACTTAAGCCATGTTTGTCTGCACGGTTCGGGTGAATGATGGTATGCGCAGCCAAGGCTTGGCTACTTTCCTATGCATGTTTATTGAGATCAAACCAGGAAAAGTAGTAGAAGTAGAGGATGGAATACCTGAGGTCTTAGAAGAGTTTGAAGACACAATGCCTGCAGAACTACCTAAGACGCTACCACCACGGCGTAGGATCGATCATATGATAGAGTTGGTGCCAGGGGCGAGGCCGCCTGCACAAGCACCATATCGTATGTCACCACTAGAACTTGAGGAGATGCGCAAGCAGATTTCTGAATTGCTGGAGACAGGCTACATACAACCGTCTAAAGCTCCATTTGGTGCTCCGGTTCTGTTCCAAAAGAAGCAAGACGCCTCGCTTCGTATGTGTGTTGATTATAGGGCTTTGAACAAACTAACTGTGAAGAACAAGTACCCAATTGTGCTAGTGGCAGACTTGTTTGATCGGTTGGCCAAAGCTAAATTCTTCACCAAATTGGATTTGCGTTCAGGTTATTACCAAGTGCGCATAGCAGAAGGCGATGAACCAAAGACTGTAATGGTAACAAGGTATGGATCATTTGAATACCGTGTTATGCTATTCGGCTTAACGAATGGTCCAGCAACATTTTGCAACATGATGAATGATGTGTTTGCCGAGTACATTGATCGTTTTGTGGTAGTATACTTGGATGACATAGTCATATACAGTGAGACTTTGGAAGAGCATGCGATGCATCTTCGCAAAGTGTTTGCAAAGCTTAGAGAAGCAAGTTTGTATGTGAAGAAGGAAAAGTGTGAGTTTGCCCAGACCACAATTACTTTCCTTGGCCATGTGATATCGCAAGGGTGCGTACATATGGACCAGAAAAAGGTAGAGGCCATTTTGGATTGGCCAGAACCTAAGAAGCTTGGAGAGCTTCGTTCTTTCTCAAGGTTTAGCTAAGTATTACAGGCGATTCATAGTTGGCTATTCAAAGAAAGTGGCCCCTTTGTGATTTGTTGAGGAAGGACAAATCTTTGGAATGGGCTTGACGAGTGTCGGCGGTCATTCGATGCATTAAAGGAAGCGGTCTCGACAGAACCGGTTCTTCGCTTGCCTAGCTTCGATGTACCATTTGAAGTGCACTGTGATGCTTCAAACGGGGCTCTAGGGGAGTCTTGGTGCAAGATGGCCATCCGGTGGCTTACGAGAGTCGTAAGCTTAATGATCTTGAAGGAGATACATTGTGCATGAGAAAGAGATGTTGGCAGTGATACATTACCTAAGAACGTGGCGCCATTATTTTTTGGGAACTTATTTCATCATAAGGAAGGATAATGTGGCCATTACGTTCTTTAACATCCAGAAGAAACTTCCGCCAAAACAAGCAAGGTGGCTTGACTTTTTGAGCGAGTTCGAATACAAGTTCGAGCATAAGCCAGGAAGGCTTAATTCTGTACCAGATGCGTTAAGAAGAAAGTTGGTGGCAGAATATGTTGCGGAACTGACCACGATTGAGGCAGAGTTGTTGCCTCGAATCAAAGAAGAGACGAAGAATGATCAGGCATGTGTGCGCCTGACTAAACAGATCTGTGATGGGATCGTTCATCGATTTTGGCTAGATGATGGAGTCATTTATGCCAAGGGAGGAAAAATTTATGTACCTAATTCAGGTGGCTTGAGAAGGGAACTCTTGCGAGAGACGCATGATTCCATTTGGGCTGGTCATCCAGGCATGGAACGAACGCATGTTGTGATAGCTTGTTCCTATTACTGGCCTAAGATGGAAGAAGATGTTGAATTGTATGTGAAGACATGCTTAGTGTGTCAATTGGATAAGACGGAAAGGAGGAGCGTAGCAGGTTTGCTACAACCTTTGTCGATTCCCGGACAAGCCATGGCAGTGCTTGTCGATGGACTTTATTAATGGGTTGCCAAAGGTGCAAGGCTTTAGCTCGATAATGGTCGTCTTTGATGGCTTTTCGAAGTATGCTACATTCATTCCCTGCCCCCATTCTTGTAATGCAGACGTTGCAGTGGAGCTGTTCTTCAAGAATGTAGTGAAGTATTGGGGAATTCCTCGAGATATTGTGAGTGATAGAGACTCACGGTTTACAGGCAGGTTTTGGACTTCCTTGTTTGGAATGCTTGGTTCCGAACTAAAGTTTTCTACTAGCAATCACCCCCAAACCGATGGTCAGACGGAGCGGATAAATGCATTGCTAGAAGAGTACTTGCGTCATTATGTGACGGCAAGCCAAGGAAATTGGGTCGCGTTGATGGATACGGCTCAATTTTGTTACAATTTGCACAAGAGTTCAGTTACAGAGCTAAGTCCTTTCGAGTTAGCTACAGGCCAGCAGCCATTAACCCCTCATGAGATGCCAAAGGCTAAAAAGCAAGGTTCCTGTCCAGCAGCTTATCGTTATGCAAGGTCAAAGACAGAGATTACTGAGCATGCGCGTGATAGTTTATCAAAGGCGCAAAGACGAATGAAGAAGTATGCTGATTTGCATCGCAGAGATGTAGAATTTGAGGTAGAAGATATGGTGTTGTTAAAGATAACGCCCCAGATTTGGAAGAAGATTTCTAGCAAGACAGTGCATAGAGGCCTAATTCCAAGATATGATGGTCCCTTTA
This sequence comes from Papaver armeniacum, assembly GCA_023531295.1. Taxonomy (NCBI): domain Eukaryota; kingdom Viridiplantae; phylum Streptophyta; class Magnoliopsida; order Ranunculales; family Papaveraceae; genus Papaver; species Papaver armeniacum. The sequence continues at coordinate 206,055 of JAJJWW010000488.1, forward strand.
AAGTGATTAAAGAGTTGGTAAGGTGGCTTACGGACTTGAGTTGCTTAGGACAGAGTTGAAAGTGCATCCCACTTTTCATGTCGGCTTTTTCAAGAAATACCTTCTGATTTCTTTGGACACTTCGAGACAACAAGCGAAGCGTGCACCACCGATAATCAGATCACAATTCGATAAGCAAGTTGAGGAAATACTTGATGATCGAGTTACGGGGCAAAGCAAGAAGAATAGGAGAACTTATTTTCTAATTAAGTGGCAAGGGTTTCCATATTCCGAAGCTTCTTGGGAGAAGGATACTATATTGTGGCAATTTGAAGAACAAATTCAGGCTTACCTACGGCAAAAATAATCGACGAGGCGTCGAGTTCACAGCGGGGGAGGTCTATAACGGTGCTGTCAAGTGGCCAAGTGATGATGCGCAACTGTGGCGCATTACCAGTGGATTGGCCAAAGTGTCAGAGGTGCAAGTACGCCGCCGTAATGGTGCAATGCGAAGCTATAATAGTGCAATGAGGTCATAATAGCGCAACGTAAGCCATAATAGCGGTATTCAGTACAAGTGTATGTCTGAGTTGCAGCAAGAGAATGGCATGTGCCAAACAGGGTTTGGACATGGCCAAGGATGCGAGATTAGCATCAAGAGATGCCAAATGAGTATGGCATGTTACCTGTATGCATGGGGCGTACAGGCATGCAAGCAAGACTTGCATTAGCGCACTTGCATCATTGGCAGAATGATGTACAGCCGTGATGGCGCAATATTTGGCTGGCAAATGCGTAGATCTGGCAACAAGGCAAGATGACATGTGTGGGGCACATGGCCTTGACGGTTTAGAGTTGTTTACACGAGAGTGGGTTTGCTTTATGCTTTCTAACTGATAGGAAGGTCCCGTTTGGCTAGTAAACGGTTTGGCAAAGGTTGGCACAGTTAGCTAACTGCCACATAAACAAAGAAGGGGAAACCCAAAGAAGGAGTGGGGAACAAAGAAGGTTGGCACAGTTAGCGCTCACCTTGAAGAATCACCGAGAGGAAGGGCGAGATAAGAAGAGGGTAAGGTCTCCGGTTTGCAACCTAACATGGCTGCCATTTGATCCAAGTTGATTGCACCGGCAACTCCAAAGATCTTTGCATTTTGCAAAGTTGATCCGCAGACTCGACAACATCTCGAAACCAAGAAGATAATATCTCACCGAGAGGAAGGGCGAGATAAGAAGAGGGTAAGGTCTCCGGTTTGCAACCTAACATGGCTGCCATTTGATCCAAGTTGATTGCACCGGCAACTCCAAAGATGCTGCATTTTGCAAAGTTGATCCGCAGACTCGACAACATCTCGAAACCAAGAAGGTAATATCTCAGTTAATTCATTTGTTCAGTAGAGTTATCTAGTGTTAAAGGCGTATATTCTGCTAATCATATATACGACATTACTGCAGAATTATTTGTTTCCCTTTTAGCTTATTCTCTAGAGTATTCGCTGTAGTATTTTTGGCAATACATGTATATTTATTCTGATCATGTAATCCTTCAGAGTTATGTCAATGAATTCTTCTTTGCTCTCTCACATGGCATCAAAGCCTGTGTAGTAGGGTTTTCTCTTCTTCTTCTTCTTTTCATCTTAATGAGATTGAATCGTGATTTAAGTAGTGCTGCAAAGGTTTCTAAGAAAACAAAAAGTAAAGAAGAAAAGAGTGGAGGTGAATCTCGTATGAGCCGTGAAGATTTTTTTTTGGTTGGGTGTTTTCTGTATTGAGAAAGGCAAATCTTTGGTCTTTCGAGAGGTTCTTCCTATTCTTTTCTCCCTGTTTTATTCTAGATTGTTTGATTATTGTTTTCTTTGTGATGGCTAGTGAAAAGGATGATTCTTTACAGTCGATTAATGTGCGTTTGGATGGTTCCAACTATACGTATTGGGCATATGTTATGAAAAATTTCCTCTTTGGGTAAAGATGTGTGGGGATAAATACACGGTGACATTACTAAACACTGAGTAATCCTAGTGCTACAAATTATAGTACTTTGATTGTCACTTGGAACCGTAACAATGCTAAGATAATCACTTGGATTAATAACTCTGTTGATTTGAATATCGGTATGCATTTGGCAAAATTCGAGACTGCTAAAGAAGTATGGGATTATTTAACAAAATTGTTTTCACAATCTAATTTTGCCAAACGTTACCAATTGGAAAGTGATATTAGGGCTGCCAGACAGGGTGATAAGGATATTCAACAATTTTACTCTGTAATGACTAGTTATTGGGATCAATTAGCATTGACCGAACCTAATGACCTTCGAACTAATAATTCTTATATAAAATATAGAGAAGAACAACGTTTGGTTCAGTTTTTGATGGCACTTCGTAATGATTTTGAAGCTCTTAGAGGTTCTATTTTACATCGTTCTGCCCTCCGTAGATTCGGTAGTTAGTGAACTGTTAGGCTGAAGAACTACGTTTGAATTCTCAAGTTGGAAAAGGGATTCTCCCTGTACCTTCCGAAAGTGTTTTGGCTGTTTCCTCAAAACCCCATTTTGCTTCAAATGCTCGACCACCTTACAGAACTGCTAACGATGAATGCAACTTTTGCAAGAAAAAGGGTCATTGGAAAAACCAATGTCCTTTGATTTTGAAGAAACAACAGCAAGGGTCTTCCTTCAGACCGCCACATCTACCCATTTGCTACTTCATCGGGAAAGGCAAGAAGGCCAAGCAAAGCATCATCTCTTCTTGAGCAACTACAAAAGCTTCTTTCGTCCCAACGATCGCATGCCTTGACAACAATGACGTCTCCTTCTATAGGTTTGTCTACTTCTAACATATCGGGTATATCTCAATCCGTTTGGATTTTTGACTCGAGCCTCTCATCATATGACCAAAAATATTTCTTGTTTCACCTCTTTGTCTCCTCTTTCGTTCTCTCAAACTGTTAAAACCGCCGACGGTTCTAGTCTTTCTCTGGTTGGTAGCGGTACTGTTAGGACTCAAAATTTATCCCTTTCTGATGTTTATTGCATTCCCCAGTTAACTATGAGCTTGATTTCCGTTAGTCAATTATCGATTCTGGCTATAATATCTACTTTACTCCAACTACGTGCTTTGTGCGGGATCCACAATCCGGGAAGGCGATTGGGATAGGCCTTAGAGAAGGGGGGTTGTATGTTTTGAAGAAGCTTCATCTACCTGATATAGCTTCCTCTACAATCGATTTATCATCTTTTCACTTGAATTCTAACTCAAGTAACTTCTTTTTATGGCATAATCGTTTAGGACATGTTTCGGTTCTCGGCTTAGATATTTAGCATCAACTGGGCATCTTGGACAGTTGAAAGCTCATAATATTATCGATTGCAGTGGTTGTAAACTTGCAAAATTTTCTTCGTTACCTTTTAATAAGAGCACTTCTGTTTCCACAGCCATATTTGATCTGGTCCATTCCGATATTTGGGGTCCTATTTCAATTCCTACTAAAGGTGGTTCTAGGTATTATGTTTGTTTTATTGATGATTACTCTCGTTACTGTTGGATTTTTCTTATGAAGCATCGATATGAATATTTTGGTATTTATCAATCTTTCCGTAACATGGTGAAAACGCAATTCTCCTTTGTCATAAAATGTTTTCGATGTGATTTAGCTGGTGAATACTAGGAAGAATGGGTTTCTTGAACTCCTATCCTCTGACGGGACGATTTATCAAACGTCTTGTACTGATACACCCGAACAAAACGGAGTGTCTGAACGTAAACATAGGCACCTTCTTGAAACTGCTCGCTCTCTGTTATTATCTGCTCATGTGCCTGGTCAATTTTGGGGAGAAGCCGTTCTGACTGCAAATTATGTTATTAATCGTATACCTACTGTGCTTACTGGTGGTATATCTCCTTTTGAAAAATTGTACTCCAAAATACCTGATTACTCATCCTTAAAAGTCTTTGGTTGTGCTTGTTTTGTTTTAAAACCTCATCGTGAAATTACAACCAAGCTATCTTCTAAATCTGCTTTGTGTGTTTTTCTTGGATATGGTGATAGTCAGAAGGGTTATTGTTGTTATGATACTAGTACTCAAAAATTATATGTCTCTCGTCATGTAATATTTCTCGAGTATATTCCATTCTTTTCTATTCCTCCTAATTCTAATTGTGTTAGCAGATCCGAGTTGTTCCATATTGATCCTTTTGGTGACATAGAAAATCCTACTTCTGATCCTTTGCTAAATGTTCCTTCCTCTACTAGTTCTATTGATGCTTGCAGGAACGAACATGCTCCGTAAGATAACACCCAGTCCCCCTCTTCTTCTACGGTTGCGTCCTCATCATCTTCACAGATTGGAGATCCTGGCCCTCCTCGTTATCCTTCTCGACAACGTAATCCTCCAAATAGGTTTGGTTATTCTCAAAGTGACTTTGGTCTTTCATGTTATTCTGATCAGTTTTCTTCTTTCCTCGCTTCTATTCATTCTTTATCTGAGCCAACTTCCTACAAGGAGGCAATTTGTGATCCATTGTGGCGGAAGGCTATGGAAGAAGAGATTTCAGCCTTGCTCAGAACATGTACATGGATTTTGGTTTCTCTGCCTCCAGGAAAGCATGTTGTAGGTTCTAGATGGGTTTATAAGATTAAAACGAAGTCAAATGGTTCTGTCGAGCGCTACAAAGCTCGCCTTGTAGCGAAAGGTTTTTCCCAAGAATACGGAATTGACTATGATGAGACTTTTGCTCCCGTGGCAAAAATGACCTCCGTTCGTGCTCTTATTGCCGTAGCTTCTATACGGAAATGGAAGTTATTTCAAATGGATGTGAAGAATGCTTTTCTAAATGGAGATCTTTCCGAAGAAGTTTACATGGTTCCGCCTCCTGGTGTTCCACATAAACAAGGAGAAGTTTGTAAGCTTCAAAAGGCTTTATATGGACTCAAACAAGCACCCCGTGCATGTGTTGAGAAATTTTCTAGTGTTATCATTACTCTTGGTTTTCAATCTAGTGTGTATGATTCGGCGTTGTTTGTTCGTAATAGTTCTGCTGGTCGTATATTGTTGCTTTTTTATGTCGATTTTATGATCATTACAGGGGATGATTTGGTAGGTATCGATCATCTTAAACAACTATTGAGTAATCAGTTTGAAATGAAAGATTTGGGCCCTTTGCGATACTTTTTGGGTATCGAAGTTGCTTGTTCTCCGAAAGGTTATTTACTCTCACAATCCAAGTATGTTGCGGATATCCTACGAAAGCTCGCATTTCGAGATACTAGTGTTCTTGAAACACCGCTCGAGATCAACGCAAGATATACGTCGTCGGACGGTAATCGTCTAGCTGATCCCACTCTATATCGCACGATTGTTGGAAGTCTTGTTTATCTCACTATTACTCGACTGACATCGCATATGCCGTTCATATTGTTAGTCAATTTGTTTCTTCTCCTACTACTGTTCATTGGGCAAAGCGTTATGCGCATATTGAGGTATCTTAGAGGAACTCAATATCAAAGTTTATTGTTTCCTTCTTGTTCGTCGTCGAGTTTCTCTCTTAAAGGTTTCTCGGATCTTTGGATGGGCTGGTGATCGAAGTGATCGAAAATCTACTACGGATTCTTGTATTTTTACGGGTGATTCACTTATTTCTTGGAGAAGTAAGAAACAACTGTTCCTTCGCGGTCGTCAACGAAGCTGAATATCGTGCTATGGTGATACTACCGAGAAATAATTTGGCTACGTTGGTTAATTGGAGATATGGGTGTAGTTATATCTGATCCTACACCTATCAATTGTGATAATACATATGCCATTCATATTGCTCGCAACTCCGTGTTTCACGAACGCACCAAGCACATTGAGGTTGATTGTCATTTCATTCGACATCATTATCTGCATGGCACAATATCTCTTCCGTTTGTGCCATCCACAATGCAAGGTTGCAGATTTCTTTACAAAGTCACACTCTATTGCGCGCTTAGTTTTCTTGTTGACAACCTCTCGATGATTAACGCTGTACCATCGTGAGTTTGAAAGGGGGTGTTAAAGGCGTATATTCTGCTAATCATATATACGACATTACTGCAGAATTATTTGTTTCCCTTTTAGCTTATTCTCTAGAGTATTCGCTGTAGTATTTTTGGCAATACATGTATATTTATTCTGATCATGTAATCCTTCAGAGTTATGTCAATGAATTCTTCTTTGCTCTCTCACATCTAGGAAGACCAATGTGTTGTCCGAAAATTGAAGGTGACTAATAACTACCTTGTTATAACTAATTGCAAACACTCCTATGTGACCCTGATCTTTACCTGTCTGCAGCATCAAATTTAAAGCTTCAGAGACAATAAAAAAAGAAAGGGATAAAGAGAGTCTCCTTGAGTTAATCCCTTGCCCGTAATAAACTTTGTGTGTGCTGAGCCGTTAATTAGGACCGAGACCGGAGTGTTAGTGATACACCCTTGGATCCATTTCCTTCATAGCTCTCCAAAACCCATCTTTGCAAGAACCTCATCCAGAAAGTACCAAGAGACAAGGTCAAAGGCCTTCTCAAAATAAATCTTGCATATAACACCCGGTTTATCACTCTTGATTCTCGAATCAAGGCACTCGTAAGCCAAGAGAGCGCAATCGAGAATTTGTCTACCCTTGATAAAAGCAGTTTGCTGATGAGAAATTATACTGGGAAGAACCTTTTTCAAACGTTCCGCAAGAACTTTAGAGATCATTTTATAAATGCTGCTCATCAGACCAATAGGTCGAAAATCTTTAATTTCCTCTACCACCTCTTTCTTAGGGATCAGAGAGAGAAATGTAGTTTTGAGTCTCCAGTTAAGCGTCCCCCATTTATTAAAATCCCCCACAACCTTCATAATATCATCCCTCACTTGGAAACCATCTGGACCGGGAGTTTTATTTTGTCCTAAGCCTTTTAAAGCCTCAACGCAATCTAATTCAGTTTTAAGAGCTTCTAGATGAAGCAGGGCCGGTTCTGAAGGGGAGCAAGGTGTGCTCCCGCACAAGGCGTCCCATTTGTGAAGGCGTATTTTTATGCAGTGTTTAGTATTGGGCCCAACTGATTCACTATATCTTTTTCATTTCTGATGGAAAGTTTCCAACTTCTTAATACTTTTTACCATATTTTCTTCTTAAATTGTGCGACACAAATTATTTCGGTTTGATGCTATTAGTAGATTTTATTTATGTGTGAAAAAAAAAAGTTGGATAAAAAGGCGTTCCGATCTCTTTCGCACAAGGTCGTCGAAACTTCAGAGACGGCCCTGAGATGAAGAGCCACTTCACTGGTGAACTGTTTGAACTTCATGTTACCCACTGAAGGTCTTGGCGAAGTTTTCTTCTCGAACAGCTTAGAGAAGTAACCGATGATAGAGGATTTAATGATTTGCTTATCCTCCGTCATTTGACCATTGATTCTAAGCGACCTAATAGTGTTCCTTCTCTTTTGTAGCTTAGCTTTTATATGGAAGAATTCCGTGTTCCTGTCTCCATCTTTATCCCACAACAGCCCTGCCTTTTGAATCATCATGATGTGTTTTCTGTCTGTCAAGTTCTCAAAATCATGTTTAAGTCTCTCTCTTCTAACCGACTGGGAAGGGGATATAGTTTCATTATCTGCGAGAATGTCCAGATTAGATAACTGGCCAATGATGTCTGTCAACTTTCCCAAACACATTCTTATTCCAATCCTTAATGTCAACTTTTAGAGCTTGAAAGTTTCTTTGCAAGGATAAAACCCGCAGATCCTTGAAATTTATAAGACTCCCACCAGCTTTTCATAAGCTCAATCAAGTTAGTGTTATGAAGCCACATAGCTTGAAATCTATAAGGCGGAAGACCCCAGTCTTGGATGTCGCAACTGAATTGGATTGCAGCATGGTCAGACATAGGTCTCCCTAAAATCCTCGCTGACAAAGAAGGGAAGTGAAGGTCGAAATCCTTAGAAATAAGGAACCTATCAAGTTTGCTCATATTCTTCCAAGTATACTGCCCTCCCGTCATATATAAATCCAGAAGATCATTGTCTTGCACAAAGCGTGAAAATTGCTTCATTCCCCTGGTAATTCCGTGACAATTTTTTCTCTCGCACATAAGCAACACTTCATTAAAATCGCCGCGAAGTTGCCAAAGATCATGAACTTGTAAAAGCTCAGCCCACAAAGTCTTTCTAATCAAGTCGTTACAAGGAGCATACACCCCTGACACCATAAATCGAAAACCGTCTAACAAAAGCTTGCACTTCAGATTGAGAGAAAATTGGCCTAAAATGTCGTCTTCCACCTCCACCAAGTTTTTATTCCAGATGATTAGCAGACCTCCTGATAAACCCACTGAATTGATGGCTTTCCAATTACCAATACCACCTCCCCAAATTTGAGCTACAATACGGTCATCGCAATGTTCCAACCTAGTTTCTTGTAAGATCAAAATATCAGGTGTGCAAAGTTTTATGCACGGATGTAGCCTAGACCTTGTTTTCCTTTTCCTAATACTGTTAAGATTCCAAGAAATAACATTAAACATTGAAAACTAGACCCAATATCCCAACTAAGATCAACCAATTAATTGATAGTCTCCTTCCCGTCATGAATTTGATCCTTAAACGCATCAACATGAAATTGAATACCTTCAACAACCATAGCCATGTAATCTTCCTTGTTATCAGGAAAAATCATCCCAGTAGGTATTAAATTATGGGTATCGAGACGGATCATCGATTAAGCAGAATGAATCAAACATAAAATAAAGAATACATAAGAATTAAAGTGGTTCGGCACTAACGCCTACATCCACTGATAGAACCCCGTAGGGTGAATTGGATTATTGATCACCAGAGTTTGATAATTCTGGGATCATGTTACGATTCTGATTACACGATGAGTCCTATTTATAGGATTATTGAATCAAAAGTAAACCTAGAGTAGCAAAATACATTGACTAGGTAAACTAACTTATCCAGCTAGAATAAAGGAGTTACTAGCCAGAATGCGTAATCATATGCATGACTTGGTCTTGTAATTATCTTCTCCACACGTCCGTTGAATGCACCATAAGCTAGTTGACCACCTCGGTGGCTAATATATGTGCCATATAATCCAACACCTCCCCTCAAGTTGGACACGTAGAGAAATGAAGTGTGCAACTTGGACAATATCTACTGGCGGAACTGGCCATTGAGTATGGGGAGGGCTTGATCTTTTTTTTTTGGCTGGCTTAAGCCTAAAATTGAAACACATAATGTGATCCAACTCAAATTAGGCTATAAAATAAATGGTTTTTTGGTTTGCTGGGGCCGGCTTTAGCTATCCCTAGTCATCAGAAAACCCAAGGTTAAAGGAGAATCGACTCTAGCTTAGCAAACTAGTATCACACAGAATGTGTGGGGATTAGATTTCCCAGTTGCTAGAGTTTTCCCTTATATAGTCTTTCAAATCAAGGTTTGCAATCAATGTTAGCTTGGTAACAAAGCATTCAATATTCACCGTTAGATGAAAACCTGATTAGATACTAGCTAATATCTCTCAACCGTTAGATCGAAAACTTATCTTGCCACACACACATGTACTTGACGATTTTGGGTTTGTGTAACCGTACCCAAACGTTTACAATGGTTGGTTCAATATTAGTCAACCAAATGGTTAGCCAAATGATAACTTTCATATCAACCATATTCTTCTTCACCATAACTAGTTCAAATGACTCAAATGAACTAGTTAGAGAGTTGATCAATTGCTATGAGATCTCATGTACTATACAAGACACAATTGAATCAAAAACGATGTGATTCACTCGAATCGATTCATGAACTATAAAGCCACGGTTTGCAAAAGCATTCCTTAGATAATTAAGATAAGTTCACGAATATCGTTTTCAGACATAACCTTCTTGAGTTCGCGGACTCAAGTTAACCGGTTGGAGTTCACAAACTCCAGCAGAAATTCTCGGGTTCGAGAACCTCCGTCAGTTCGCGGACTAAGTTCGCGGACTAAACCTGAGCTTCAACTCCAGCAGGAATTGTTGGGTTAGAGAACTACGCCAGTTCGCAGACTGAGTTCGCGGACTGATTTTCCAGTTCACGTTCCGGTTTCACTTGATCTACAAAGTTCGCAGACTTCGGTTCAAGTGCTAAGGACTTATACATATATGTGTTGCCACAATTATGTTTATATCCCCCAATGGTTATATACTCTAAACTCTCATTTCAATCATTGAGAGGGCGTTATATAGTTGTTATTCACAAACTATTTTTCGTCAGAGCGATTTCCAAAATGATTGAAACGTAACATGTCTTTCGTCACTAGGCAAAGATGAACTTGGCTAAAGCGAAAGCTTTACCAACACACATTTCGAGAAATAGATAAGCGAGATATACTCAGCTCGAAATATCACATGTGTATATTATTAGTCTATATAGTAATACTACTTTTGTCTCAAGATAGGAGATAGAATAGATAGACTTTTGAGTGATAGATAAGTTCAAGTCTCCACATACCTTTTAGTCGATGAAGATCCACTGGTTCCTTGAGTAGTCCTTCGTCTTGTTTGATGATTTCCATGGAGTTCTTGATCTTAACTACACTTTCTATCCTAGTTCGAAACCTTAGCTATAGTAGACTAGAAATCAAGACTTTATAGTTTTGATCACTAACATTGACAAACATGCTTGAGATAGCAACGCATGCGAGTTCGACCGAGCAATACTCTAACAAACAGGTTTATTTTTCCTAAGCAAGTTAAAGACGATTATTCCCCTGTTAACCTGGTAAGATAACAAGACCCTTTTTTAAACAAAAACAATACTTCACTCGCAACAGTGCAAGATAGTATAAAGTTAGAGTTTTGGACTTGAACACTGATATAAGGACCTTAGAAAGAACTAGGAGATTGAAAAGAGAAGCAAAAAATAATGGATCAATTGGATAAGGTTCTAAAGAAAGATTGGTCTGAGGAGGTGAGATATGGAATAAACCGAGTGTTCCATATTTTACCTCGAAAACCTCGTTATGCTCAAATCTCAAAGTATCAAAGTTTAACTAGTGATTCAATTAAAAGGGTCTTGACTTTGGTTTTTATAGTCTTACTCGTATTGTAACTAGTGATTCAATTCATCCATATACTTTTCTCCAAAATTTAGAAGATTATGTCGGTGAATTGAATCACTAGTTATCAGCTGTGTAGATAGAGATCAGCTGTGTGTGATTTTGAAGAATTTGGTTTCGATGTCACTAAGTTAAAGGAGATTTAAGCGCTCATGAAGCTATTGCGAAATCTTATAAAGTGATAGTAGATGACATGAGCGAATTAGAAGCCAAAGAAAGGGAGACAAAAGAGATTGAATCTCGTAAATTGGAGTGTGAGAAGGAGATTAAAAAGTTGAAGAATAAAATTATTCTTATTAAGAGCAGAAAAACTAAGATCAAGAAGGATTCCCGCGAGATCAAGAAGCAATTTGTAGCACTGGCTAAGGCACCATGGAATTGAGAAGCAATTCAGAAGTACTTCCTCCTGTAGTCAATAAGTATGCCATCCAAGGAGATTCATTAGTGCCTACCAAGGTTCTGCGTAGATAGCTAGGGTCTGGAGTAAAGGTTTTGTGGGTACACCTATGGTAAACCCTCCGGAGACATCACTCCGCCGTTAGGGCCACCTAGCGGTTTAACGGCTTGCTGCACGTGCTAAGTGTAGTCATTTTATTTTCTAGAATAAATTTGCTCGAGGACTAGCAAATAATAAGTTTGGGGGTATTTGATAGACGCATTTATGTTTCTAATTTGTCCTCAATGTTTCGTATTGTTAGTACTCGTTTTTGTCCTTATTATGGTGTTCTGTGTGTTTGTAGGTAATTTTTGGAAATAAAGATTGTTGGAAAATTCGGCTCGAAACATTGCTCGGAACACCCCCGGAGGACATTTGCTATTCGGACTCCCACTTTGGATAAGGGGTAACCCAATTGATAAGGGGCACCCAGGGAGCCAACTGCTAATCGCACCCCATCACTGGTTAAGGGGCACCCATCTTCTTACTCATGAACAACATTTTTGGCAGGAAATATTTTTTTGAAAATGTGAAAGTTCTGTGGAAGAATTTGGACATGTTTAAATGAGATTAAATAGCTGGATTTGGCTCAGAAGATCCTGTTTTGACTAAACAGCGATGGTAAGATCCTTAGAACCAATAAGATTTGGCCGAATAATCGTGTGGAAGCAAAACAGGGGAGGAATATTTCGAGTTTGATATACTCGGGATTACGTAAGGTGCATTGTGGAGATTACGCATAAATATTCTCCCTGCACGAGCTTTACTCTATCTGTGATATGCTTGTAACGATTTGCAGTGTGTAGAGTGCATGCAAACACGTGAAGAAACAATGAAGGAAAATAATTCCATAAATGGCAGAAAAATAATCTCGGATTAGTGAAAGATATTTTGAAGTTATTACGCGAGATTTTGCTTGTGCTGGGGTATATAAAGCGAATAGGAGGTTCAGAGGAGGGTGATGGAGAGTTTGGGGAGGTTTTGGAGCACAACAGCGTGAAGATCAATCGAGTGGCAGAATTGTTTTCTGCTGCTGTTACACGAAGAACAGACGGCCAAAGACCGTCGTTCTTCAACAGTGCTAACGACTCGCGTATGTGGGTAGTATATTGGAGGCAGACTTAAAGAAATAATAACAATGACGATTAATGTTTATCGATCTCAGAACAGATTCGGTTTGTAACAAAAATAATCGTTACAAACCCGATTTTTCATTATTTCTCCCTTATTCATCATTTATAAACCATTCTTGATCAATGAAATAAACTTTTGAGCGTGTTTCCAACATGATGAGCTAAACCCATCCTTTGGAGCGACGGAGGAAGCCATTCTTTCAAGAATTATGTGGTAACATTTACTTTATTAATTTATGCAATATTTTTATATGATTAATTGCATTGGTGAAAAATGAATTAAATGATTTTTATTAATCAAATGTGTTTTCTCTTGATGGTGCATGCTTAGTTTTAGACTCTTGATGCGTTATGCTTGCGACTAACATTTGATATTTTGGAAATCTGATTTTGGCAATACTTTAGAATCAAATCAATTGTTTAAATTGCATGATATAAATTAATTTAAAACCACATAAGTATTGATGAATGGTGAAATCCTAGCTCCATCCTCTCCATAATTTTCACAACATCTTGTATTTTGAGTTTGTTATATTATTGCTTTAAAAATTAAGTCTAAAAATCTGCTTTCACAAGTCTCAACGAACCTTTCACTACAACAACATTGAAAATAACCATCAATTTTTGGCGCCGCCGACGCGGACTTGTGTATAGATTTGTTTTTAGGTTTTATTATTAATTTTTTTTTATATTATTTTTTTGTTCTTTTTTACGCGTTTTGGTATTTCTGTTTGCTTTCAGATTTGGAGTGGAAGGAAAGAAAAAGAGAAAGTGCTGAAAAGAAAAGCAAAGCCAAAATAGGAAAGAAAGAGAGATCCAAACGCAGTGAAGAAGAAAAATTTTGTATATAGTTTAATTTTTTTTTATTATTATTTATTTATTTTTAGAAATTGTAATTAGGTAATTATTTTTGTAATTTTTATTTTAATTTTTGGACTTTTGGACATTATTTTTTTTTTTAAAACCCTAAGGAAGGGTTATTTAAATACAAACTGCACAGGGAAGGACGGCGATTACGATATCGTCTCGGCCCCTCGGGTTCGTACACTGACATAGGAGTCGGTGGCCCGAGTCGACTTCAACGGTTCATCCCCCGTCTGGAACGGGAGGCAAGAATTCTAAACACCCGCGAATCCCCTGTCAGCGGGTTTACTGGATGATTTTGTATGCATATATGTTGAGGTCTTGAATACGGCTGCTTTAAATTCCTAGTAAAGGGCAAGGACTGGCCATACAAGATAAGGGTTCGGATTTCATCACCGTTCTCTTCTTGCCCGCCTTAGGAAAACGATACCAAACGCGAGCCTAAGCTTAAAATACTGACTAGAACGATACCGATAGGGTAACGAGCTTAATAGGAAAGTCATTCGAAAAATATTGGTTACTCTTTAAGCATACTTCGAAGTTCATGATGGTTTCTGTAAGTTGAATGCGTGACTGCGCCGCCTTGTAATGCGGTGAGGCCTTGGGTATCAAAGCTCCACGCAGCTACCCTCGCCTCTATTCAGCTTACTTAAACTCGGATTGATTCCAGAGGGGTTTGCTTAAATTGTAACGAATTCCCTTTCGAAGGATTAGAAGCTGGTCTAGAAACAATCTAAGTTGAGCCATCATGCTTTTTGTTTGCTAGAAATCAGTAGTTTTGTTATGGTCGAGTCAGCCTTGTTTGTGTTTGTATAGAATTCCCTTGCAGTTAGGATGTCAAACTGGTTTTATAATAGCCATCACAATGAATATGAATATCCAACTGAACATTATGGACATCACTCTTTTTATGACCATAGTGTGAATAGTGGTTGGGAACGCCAACCTTTGGAAGGTTATGGGTCATACCATGGTGAGCCCAATTACTATCCACATGTGCATCGGTCATTCGAGCAAGAAGATTATAGTAATAGTTCTTCGTCTGTAGAGGATACAATCAAACTTTTGAAAAGTAGTCCTTATTATGATCCTTCTGTTCCTCTTCCTTCTTTAGAAGATATCCTCAATAGATTAACTCAAAACTTAGATCCAACACTAAGGGAACTTTCTTTGGAGGAGACCCTTGAGAGGATAGCTGAGTCGACACGTAGACTTGAGTTAGAGATGAATGAAAGTATTGCTCGAAATAACTTGAATTTCCAATATAGTGTATCCAATAATACCTTTGAGAATGAAGATAGTTATTCACATAATCAAGATGATTAGGTTAGAATTGGTAACACTACTTGTTTAGATGAGGTTCAACAATTTTCATGTTATTATAATAATTATTATGATGAGGATAATGTTGATGAAGAATTTGAAATAAATAGGCATAGTGATCAGGAATTTGCTACTCCAATCGAGCTTTATAATAATAGGGTTATTTCTGGTTCAGATCGTAATAATTTTAACAATTATTCACCTATTCAAAAGGACGAGGATTTGACTAGAGATACTGTTTTAGACGATGTAGTATTTCCTGTTTACGAAGTCGATAATGGTTTAGAGGAACGGGTTTATCCTAAGAATATTATTTTAGAGTCTAACGATTTAAAAACAATAGTCTTAGACGAAGAAGATGAACTCGTAGAGCTTTTAAATATGAGTGAGGATGCATCACCTGAGTATAATTTACATGAAGCAATTGACCATTTTCAGGATTTTGA
The DNA here is from genome assembly GCA_023531295.1 of Papaver armeniacum. Taxonomy (NCBI): domain Eukaryota; kingdom Viridiplantae; phylum Streptophyta; class Magnoliopsida; order Ranunculales; family Papaveraceae; genus Papaver; species Papaver armeniacum. The sequence goes on from JAJJWW010000488.1 coordinate 221,342, forward strand.
TGATCTAGAAATTAGGGAAATTGTAGCCAGTCTATCTAGAGACACCCAAAATTCTAAGTTTGGGGGTGATTATCATTCTCCTTGTGCCTTACCTTTAGCTCTTACAGAAATCCCTCACTTGGGACTTGATATATGTGCCTCAACCATTGTGCCAGATTACCTTCATGCTAGCTCTCCCGAACCTAATAATGTCCATAAAGAAATTCAGTTGTTAGAAACCCATCCTCTGGTTGATATGGTTAACCCAGGCTATGATACCACGATTGACTTTGTTTTCCCACCAAAAACCTCCCTTCCAATTGTGGGAACGTATAAGTTTCAGATGTGTCAATTATTAAGTTTTGAGACTAAACCTAATTACTTTAGGATATTAGGGTCGACACATTTGTTTAAGGAAGACCACCACTCTCTTTGTGGTCACTGTGTGAGTCAAATCTGATTGACTTAGAGGATCCCCAATTATTCAGGTTATTGTTATGTGCGTATAAGTTCCTACTTGAGTATTTCCAGACTCTACAACCTGATCTTAAGAACCCTTATTTTGAGGAAGTCCAGCTCATGAAAACATTTTATTTAGACCCGTTCATAGATCCTGAACCTGAGCCACAACTAGATATAGTTGTCTTAAACAAAAAGTTGAATAAGGGTATGTTCGAAATCTTCATGGTTTATTGCAATTTTCTCTTCTTTTGGGTACTACTTTTTGATCCAGATGACCCACAGTTATTCCGGTTACTATTATATGATTCTTCGAGGTGACTAGTGCTTTCTTAGTCTGGCTGAAGACTTTAAACTTAGCACTTCTTGGGAGGTAACCCATGCTCATGCAACACGGTAATATCTTTCCTTACTCTTCTCTTCAAGTGGTAAAAGTTTCTCATTGTTCATGCTTTTAATTTCATCTTTAGAACATTGAGGACAATGTTAGATTTAAGTTTGGGGGTATGGGAGAAACTTTTTAGTTGCAATAAATAAACTCCAGAGACTAGAAATTTATGCTTATTAAGGTTGGCACTAACTAATCTAAGTGGATGGGAACATCTTGGTTGTAGAAGTTGAGGAACCAATCTGATTAGATGGAAACATCTAAAGAGTCTATTCTTAAAAGCATAGAGCCCAGGTGTTAGAAAAAGAAAACATGGTAGTTTCGCCATATCCTCGTGATTGAAACATCGAAAGAATCCTGATCACTTCTTTTATTTTTCTCTTTACCATTGCTAGGGTGAAATAGAATGGCTGAGATCACCAAAAAAAAAAAAATTTGAGACCATACCACCAGACCAACCGGAATAAATACAATAAAGTCGACCACTAGTACCCTTGTATATGCCAGCTGAGTTGACCTGGAGTTAGGATTATCGAGCACTGGTTCCCTTGTATATGCCAGTGTGTTGATATTAGTCCAGACCAGTGTCTCGTCCATTAGGATAGGTTCACCTTAGTCAACATCATCCACGTTTTCTCTACATCCATCTTCTTAATCTTTCCATGTGATTGGTTGACTCGGTTTATGATGTCCAGAAACTATCCGAGTAGAGCTCTGTCACTTTATATGAATTTTAGTATGCTTGAGTGCAAACTCGTGTACAGCAATTGGAATTTCGCATCAGGGTACTTCCTCCGTAGTCAATAAGTATGCCATCCAAGGAGATTCTTTAGTGCCTACCAAGGTTCCACGTAGATAGCTAAGTGCAGGAGTAAAGGTTTTGTGGGTACACCTATGGTAAACCCTCAGGAGACATCACTCCGCCGCTAGGGCCACCTAGCGGTTTAACGAGTTTGTCTTTGCACGTGCTAAGTGTAGTCATTTTATTTTCTAGAATAAATTTGCTCGAGGACTAGCAAATAATAAGTTTGGGGGTATTTGATAGACGCATTTATGTTTCTAATTTGTCCTCAATGTTTCGTATTGTTAGTACTCGTTTTTGTCCTTATTATGGTGTTCTGTGTGTTTGTAGGTAATTTTTGGAAATAAAGATTGTTGGAAAATTCGGCTCGAAACATTGCTCGGAACACCCCCGGAGGACATTTGCTATTCGGACTCCCACTTTGGATAAGGGGTAACCCAATTGATAAGGGGCACCCAGGGAGCCAACTACTAATCGCACCCCATCACTGGTTAAGGGGCACCCATCTTCTTACTCATAAACAACAGTTTTGGCGGGAAATATTTTTTTGAAAATGTGAAAGTTTTGTGGAAGAATTTGGACATGTTTAAATGAGATTAAATAGCTGGATTTGGCTCAGAAGATCCTGTTTTGACTAAACAGGGATGGTAAGATCCTTAGAACCAATAAGATTTGGCCGAATAATCGTGTGGAAGCAAAAAAGGGGAGGAATATTCCGAGTTTGATATACTCGGGATTCTGTGGGGTCTGTTGTGGAGATTACGCGTAAATATTCTCCCTGCACGAGCTTTACTCTATCTGTGATATGCTTGTAACGATTTGCAGTATGTAGAGTGCATGCAAACACGTGAAGAAACAATGAAGGAAAATAATTCCATAAATGGCAGAAAAATAATCTCGGATTAGTGAAAGATATTTTGGAGTTATTACGCGAGATTTTGCTTGTGATGGGGTATATAAAGCGAGTAGGAGGTTCAGAGAAGGGTGATGGAGAGTTTGGGGAGGTTTTGGAGCACAACAGCGTGAAGATCAATCGAGTGGCAGAATTGTTTTCTGCTGCTGTTACACCAAGAACACGAAGAACAGACGGCCAATGACCGTCGTTCTTCAACAGTGCTAACGACTCGCGTATTTGGGTCGTATATTGGAGGCAGACTTAAAGAAATAGTAACAGCGACAGTTAATGTTTATCGATCTCTATAACAGTTCGGTTTGTAACAAAAATAATCGTTACAAAACCGATTTTTCATTATTTCTCCCTTATTCATCATTTGTAAACCATTCTTGATCAATGAAATCAACTTTTGAGCGTGTTTCCAACATGATGAGCTAAACCCATCCTTTGGAGCGACGGAGGAAGCCATTCTTTCAAGAATTATGTGGTAACATTTACTTTATTAATTTATGCAATATTTTTATATGATTAATTGCATTGATGAAAAATGAATTAAATGATTTTTATTAATCAAATGTGTTTTCTCTTGATGGTGCATGCTTAGTTTTAGACTCTTGATGCGTTATGCTTGCGACTAACATTTGATATTTTGGAAATCTGATTTTGGCAATACTTTAGAATCAATTCAATTGTTTAAATTGCATGATATAAATTAATTTAAAACCACATAAGTATTGATGAATGGTGAAATCCTAGCTCCATCCTCTCCATAATTTTCACAACATCTTGTATTTTGAGTTTGTTATATTATTGCTTTAAAAATTAAGTCAAAAAATCTGCTTTCACAAGTCTCAACGAACCTTTCACTACAACAACATTGAAAATAACCATAAATTTTGGCGCCGCCGACGCGGACTTGTGTATAGATTTGTTTTTAGGTTTTATTATTAAAATTTTTTTTTATATTTTTTTTTTTTGTTCTTTTTTACGCGTTTTAATATTTCTGTTTGCTTTCAGATTTGGAGTGGAACGAAAGAAAAAGAGAAAGTGCTGAAAAGAAAAGCAAAGCCAAAATAGGAAAGAAAGAGAGATCTAAACGGAGTGAAGAAGAAAAATTTTGTATATAGTGTAATTTTTTTTTTATTTATTTTTAGAAATTGTAATTAGGTAATTATTTTTGTAATTTTTATTTTTATTTTTGGACTTTTTAATTTTTGGACTTTTGGACATTATTTTTTTTTTAAAAAAAACCCTAAGGAAGGGTTATTTAAATACAAACTGCACAGGGAAGGACGACGATTACGATATCGTCTCGGCCCCTCGGGTTCGTACACTGACATAGGAGTCGTTGGCCCGAGTCGACTTCAACGGATCATCCCCCGTCTGGAACGAGAGGTAAGAATTCTAAACACCCGCAAATCCCCTGTCAGCGGGTTTACTGGATGATTTTGTATGCATATATGTTGAGGTCTTGAATACGGCTGCTTTAAATTCCTAGTAAAGGGCAAGGACTGGCCATACAAGATAAGGGTTCGGATTTCATCACCGTTCTCTTCTTGCCCGCCTTAGGAAAACGATACCAAACGCGAACCTAAGCTTAAAATACTGACTAGAACGATACCGATAGGGTAACGAGCTTAATAGGAAAGTCATTCGAAAGATATTGGTTACTCTTTAAGCATACTTCGAAGTTCATGATGGTTTCTGTAAGTTGAATGCGTGACTGCGCCGCCTTGTAATGCTGGTGAGGCCTTGGGTATCAAAGCTCCACGCAGCTACCCTCGCCTCTATTCAGCTTACTTAAACTCGGATTGATTCGAGAGGGGTTTGCTTAAATTGTAACGAATTCCCTTTCGAAGGATTAGAAGCTGGTCTAGAAACAATCTAAGTGGAGCCATCATGCTTTTTGTTTGCTAGAAATCAGTAGGTTTGTTGTGGTCGAGTCAGCCTTGTTTGTGTTTGTGTAGAATTCCCTTGCAGTTAGGATGTCAAACTGGTATTATAATAGCCATCACAATGAATATGAATATCCAACTGAGCATTATGGACATCACTCTTTTTATGACCATAGTGTGAATAGTGGTTGGGAACGCCAACCTTTGGAAGGTTATGGGTCATACCATGGTGAGCCCAATTACTATCCACATGTGCATCGGTCATTCGAGCAAGAAGATTATAGTAATATTTCTTCGTCTCTAGAGGATACAATCAAACTTTTGAAAAGTAGTCCTTATTATGATCCTTCTGTTCCTCTTCCTTCTTTAGAAGATATCCTCAATAGATTAACTCAAAACTTAGATCCAACACTAAGGGAACTTTCTTTGGAGGAGACCCTTGAGAGGATAGCTTTAGTCGACACGTAGACTTGAGTTAGAGATGAATGAAAGTATTGCTCGAAATAACTTGAATTTCCAATATAGTGTATCCAATAATACCTTTGAGAATGAAGATAGTTATTCACATAATCAAGATGATTAGGTTAGAATTGGTAACACTACTTGTTTAGATGAGGTTCAACCATTTTCATGTTATTATAATAATGATTATGATGAGGATAATGTTGATGAAGAATTTGAAATAAATAGGCATAGTAATCAGGATTTTGCTACTCCAATCGAGCTTTATAATAATAGGGTTATTTCTGGTTCAGATCGTAATAATTTTAACAATTATTCACCTATTCAGAAGGACGAGGATTTGACTAGAGATACTGTTTTAGACGATGTAGTATTTCTTGTTTACAAAGTCGATAATGGTTTAGAGGAACGGGTTTATCCTAAGAATATTATTTTAGAGTCTAACGATTTAAAAACAATAGTCTTAGACGAAGAAGATGAACTCGTAGAGCTTTTAAATATGAGTGAGGATGCATCACCTGAGTATAATTTACTTGAATCAATTGACCATTTTCAGGATTTTGATGATCTAGAAATTAGGGAAATTGTAGCCAGTCTATCTAGAGACACCCAAAATTCTAAGTTTGGGGGTGATTATCATTCTCCTTGTGCCTTACCTTTAGCTCTTACAGAAATCCCTCACTTGGGACTTGATATATGTGCCTCAACCATTGTGCCAGATTACCTTCATGCTAGCTCTCCCGAACCTAATAATGTCCATAAAGAAGTTCAGTTGTTAGAAACCCATCCTCTGGTTGATGTGGTTAACCCACGCTATGATAGCACGATTGACTTTGTTTTCCCACCAAAAACCTCCCTTCCAATTGTGGGAACGTATAAGTTTCAGATGTGTCAATTATTAAGTTTTGAGACTAAACCTAATTACTTTAGGATATTAGGGTCGACACATTTGTTTAAGGAAGACCACCACTCTCTTTGTGGTCAGCTGTGTGAGTCAAATCTGATTGACTTAGAGGATCCCCAATTATTCAGGTTATTGTTATGTGCTTCTAAGTTCCTACTTGAGTATTTCCAGACTCTACAACCTGATCTTAAGAATCCTTATTTTGAGGAAGTCCAGCTCATGAAAACATTTTATTTAGACCCGTTCATAGAGCCTGAACCTGAGCCACAACTAGATATAGTTGTCTTAAACAAAAAGTTGAATAAGGGTATGTTCGATATCTTCATGGTTTATTGCAATTTTCTCTTCTTTTGGGTACTACTTTTTGATCCAGATGACCCAAAGTTATTCCGGTTACTGTTATATGATTCTTCGAGGTGACTAGTTCTTTCTTAGTCTGGCTGAAGACTTTAAACTAAGCACTTCTTGGGAGGTAACCCATGCTCATGCAACACGGTAATATCTTTCCTTACTCTTCTCTTCAAGTGGTAAAATCATCTTTAGAACATTGAGGACAATGTTAGATTTAAGTTTGGGGGTATGGGAGAAACTTTTTAGTTGCAATAAATAAACTCCAGAGACTAGAAATTTATGCTTATTAAGGTTGGCACTAACTAATCTAAGTGGATGGGAACATCTTGGTTGTAGAAGTTGAGGAACCAATCTGATTAGATGGAAACATCTAAAGAGTCTATTCTTAAAATCATAGAGCCCAGGTGTTAGAAAAAGAAAACATGGTAGTTTCGCCATATCCTCGTGATTGAAACATCGAAAGAATCCTGATCACTTCTTTTATTTTTCTCTTTACCATTGCTAGGGTGAAATAGAATGGCTGAGATCACCAAAAAAAAAAAAAATTGAGACCATACCACCAGACCAACCGGAATAAATACAATAAAGTCGACCACTGGTACCCTTGTATATGCCAGCTGAGTTGACCTGGAGTTAGGATTATCGACCACTGGTTCCCTTGTATATGCCAGTGTGTTGATATTAGTCCAGACCCGGTGTCTCGATCCATTAGGATAGGTTCACCTTAGTCAACATCATCCACGTTTTTTCTCTACATCCATCTTCTTAATCTTTCCATGTGATTGGTTGACTCCGGTTTATGATGTCCATAAACTATCTGAGTAGAGCTCTGTCACTTTATATGAATTTTAGTATCCTTGAGTGGAAACTCGTGTACAACAATTGGAATTTCGCATCAGGGTACTTCCTCCTGTAGTCAATAAGTATGCCATCCAAGGAGATTCTTTAGTGCCTACCAAGGTTCTGCGTAGATAGCTAGGGTCTGGAGTAAAGGTTTTGTGGGTACACCTCTGGTAAACCCTCCGAAGACATCACTCCGCCGTTAGGGCCACCTAGCGGTTTAACGGCTTGATGCACGTGCTAAGTGTAGTCATTTTATTTTCTAGAATAAATTTGCTCGAGGACTAGCAAATAATAAGTTTGGGGGTATTTGATAGACGCGGTTATGTGTCTAATTTGTCTTCAATGTTTCGTATTGTTAGTACTCGTATTTGTCCTTATTATGGTGTTCTGTGTGTTTGTAGGTAATTTTTGGAAATAAAGATTGTTGGAAAATTCGGCTCGAAACATTGCTCGGAACACCCCCGGAGGACATTTGTTATTCGGACTCCCACTTTAGATAAGGGGTAACCCAATTGATAAGGGGCACCCAGGGAGCCAACTGCTAATCGCACCCCATCACTGGTTAAGGGGCACATCTTCTTACTCGTGAAGAACAGTTTTGGCGGGAAATATTTTTTTGAAAATGTGAAAGTTCTGTGGAAGAATTTGGACATGTTTAAATGAGATTAAATAGCTGGATTTGGCTCAGAAGATCATGTTTTGACTAAACAGGGATGGTAAGATCCTTAGAACCAATAAGATTTGGCCGAATAATCGTGTGGAAGCAAAACAGGGGAGGAATATTTCGAGTTTGATATACTCGGGATTCTGTGGGGTCTGTTGTGGAGATTACGCGTAAATATTCTCCCTGCACGAGCTTTACTCTATCTGTGATATGCTTGTAACGATTTGCAGTGTGTAGAGTGCATGCAAACACGTGAAGAAACAATGAAGGAAAATAATTCCATAAATGGCAGAAAAATAATCTCGGATTAGTGAAAGATATTTTGGAGTTATTACGCGAGATTTTGCTTGTGCTTGGGTATATAAAGCGAGTAGGAGGTTCAGAGAAGGGTGATGGAGAGTTTGGGGAGGTTTTGGAGCACAACAGCGTGAAGATCAATCGAGTGGCAGAATTGTTTTCTGCTGCTGTTACACCAAGAACACGAAGAACAGACAGCCAAAGACCGTCGTTCTTCAACAGCGCTAACGACTCGCATATGTGGGTCGTATATTGGAGGCAGACTTAAAGAAATAGTAACAGCGACAGTTAATGTTTATCGATCTCTGTAACAGTTCGGTTTGTAACAAAAATAATCGTTACAAACCCGATTTTTGATTATTTCTCCCTTATTCATCATTTGTAAACCATTCTTGAGCAATGAAATCAACTTTTGAGCGTGTTTCCAACATGATGAGCTAAACCCATCCTTTGGAGCGACGGAAGAAGCCATTCTTTCAAGAATTATGTGGTAACATTTACTTTATTAATTTATGCAATATTTTTATATGATTAATTGCATTGATGAAAAATGAATTAAATGATTTTTATTAATCAAATGTGGTTTCTCTTGATGGTGCATGCTTAGTTTTAGACTCTTGATGCGTTATGCTTGCGACTAACATTTGATATTTTGGAAATCTGATTTTGGCAATACTTTAGAATCAAATCAATTGTTTAAATTGCATGATATAAATTAATTTAAAACCACATAAGTATTGATGAATGGTGAAATCCTAGCTCCATCCTCTCCATAATGTTCACAACTTGTATTTTGAGTTTGTTATTTTTTTGCTTTAAAAATTAAGTCTAAAAATCTGCTTTCACAAGTCTCAACGAACCTTTCACTACAACAACATTGAAAATATCCATCAAAACCCGCATCACAGGTTCTAAGCGGGTTTGTTTACTATTTACAATTTTAAGTCCTTGATATGGGTTCTGTTTTAAATTTTATGTCCAATTTATAAGTTTTCATGGATTCTCTAAGAAATCCAGCGCATAAGTATAGATTTACCAGAAAAAAAACTCAATAACATGCATTTATGCTACAACTATCAGATAGTTCACCTATATGCTTTTGAAACATTGTTGTGCGATAGCTTACGTGTCTAATATTCCAATAGCAAGGTAACATTGATACATTTGGTGACTTTTGAGTTTGGACTTGAACTCGCCGAGAAATGGTTTATGAATTGTTTTCTACTTTTCTTAATAATATCATGATATTTGGACGGGGCCATTTATCTGACATTAGTTACTAACTCTTGATATATGGTACAATAGTCCCTAAATTTTGCTTGAACTCTGTTTGTTACTGTGTAAATGTCACGTTTTGCGGGAACGAATTTCATGGAGTAACAAATAAAATCCATGGATGAACATATCTTGACATACATACCAAGAAGCGTTGAGGATAATCTTTTGAAGTCCAAACTCATTTTTGTGCACCAACAGAATTCCCTAATACACATGGCAACTAGTTGAAAGATTGAGGCAGTCATCAATGTGCCAAAACTATGGTCGAGATGTTCTGTATTTCAACCATGGAAATTAGACCCCCTCTATGGAGAGGGAGGCTTTTCGAGGAAAAATCAGTCGATCAGGTGTGGTGGTGGTTGTAAGAAAGGGTAAGTGGAATTGAACCCATTGCCTTTGATTTTTAGGTCTTTGTTATATTTATTTCGGGGTTCCAGGTAGTCAAGTAGCTATGTTGAATTGTGTAGCAATTTCTTAGGCTATGTTGGTCCATTGATTATGTGCACGACAATAAATAAATTGATGTATTCTAGGATTTCTAACCAAAAGAAAATTTTAGATCAGATATATTAAGATAACGGGAGACTATTGATTGATGAATAAATAACTCGATTTTACTTGGAACAGAATGGCAGGCGCATCGCGCGTGCGTGTTATACTAGTAATAATAAAAAAATGAAGAACATCTTCAGACACAACCAATACTTAAGCAAAGTTGTCTGTGGACAATAGTTTAGCTATGGACGATAAGAAAATAGCTCAACTAAACAGGAAACAATTTTGCCAAAAGTATACCTGATTATTAACACATCTTACTCAACAGGATTTTTATGAGTAAGCTTTCAACCCTTGTGATTAATTAGCACAAGTATGAGCCCTAAGCTCATTAGATGAAATGTGTTTACGGTTGAGTCTCTTTTTCCTTTCAATTTCTAGGAAAGAATCCCTTTTGATGTGAAAAAATATCATAAAACTTATTGTCATCAAAATACGAGACATAGTTTGAGTTCTTACCAGAAGAATTTTTACTAGAGGGAATTGACAGCATGTTGATGAGATCTTTATATCCTTCAATTATCACGTTTAGGTTGTTTTTCATATCATCATTTTTGTTCCCTTATCCTGATACTTTATCTACATCAAAAGCAACATTATATCCCTTTTTGCCAGAAGAGAATTCTTGAGCTCTTCTTGGACGATTTTTGTTAAGAAGTCTGTTATGCTTTTGAGCATTTGAGGAACACATCGAACTGACTTTCCTGGTAGAATACACAGTGTGAGTACTGAAACCAATTGGTTTAGATATACGAATGTCAGTTACACCTTTGAGGATTAAATCTAAGGTGTGTTGAAGTCGAACTATGGAATTCTTATTCAACCTAGAGTTTCTCTTTTGCTTAACATGCCCTTTTGAATCATAAAAGAGACACACTTTCTGATCACAAGAGTGATTAGAGAGCATAGAATTAACATCATAGTTTGGAGATTTCTTCATTCCATGTGATGTGGAACTTCCTTGATTAGAGGAGACTATGAGCATATCTTTTATAATAGGAAGGAATTCTGATTTTACTTCTAGGACTGGAACTCTTTCAGTTGTGACAGAAACAGATGGTATAGTAGAATTTTTGGAACATCCTTGAATAGAGAGTTTACTTAAGAGATGTTCAATTTCCAAAGCATCCTTTTTGAGGTTCGCCTCGAGTAAGATACGTGATGACCGAACTACAACGTTTTCCTTGCAATGAGCTTTTTCTTTAGAGTCACAGTCTCTCACTATATCGGGAAGAACATTGACATTGTTTTTCAACCGATTAATCCTATCATCCTGGATTCTAACAAGATTTAGAATCAATTTACTCTCTTCAGCTACTTCCCTTTCATCAACGGAGTCAGGCTCATTTGAAGGATAATCGGGGTAACACATGTCAGTGTCAGTCTGTTTCATTAGAACACTAGGTTCGTCTATATTTGAGATTGACATATCTTTCTCTTTAATAGACATTTTAGAAATATAAATTTTGTTTCTGGTGACGCGTTTATCAGAGATAGTATTGTTATCCATAGAGTCAGATCGCTACAAACGCAGACTTATGAGGTATTGAACGTGTCTGCCTGCTCTGATACCAATTGAAAAAGCGAGGGTACAACAACCACACCCAATATTTCGCTTATCAATCTGTATGGACTAACTCCAATATACTTTCAGGAGAATCAACTAGACAGTTAGACTCAATCTTAATAAAAAGTATATCAAAGAGTTATATCTCAATTTCACGATTCAATACGAAATCAAACAAATAGGAATTTGCGAGCCTCATTGAATACAAGATAAATAACTTGAACGGTACCAAATACCAATGTTCAAGGATCAATCAATTTCAATCAACAACCAAAGGTTGGATTTACCAATTGATAGATTCAACGCCCAACCTGTGATATTTCAATTATATAACCAAATATAGTGCCGAAAAGAACACAGACACCAGAAGTTTTGTTAACGAGGAAACCGCAAATGCAGAAAAACACCGAGACCTAGTCCAGATTTGAACACCACACTATATTAAGCCATTACAGACACTAGCCTACTACAAAGCTAACTTCGGTCTGGACTGTAGTTGAACCCTAATCAATCTCACACTGATTCAAAGTACAGTTACGCTCCTTACGTATCTGATCCCAGCAGGATACTACGCTGTTTATGGGTGAAAACTACTTCTGCAGAATTTGGTAATTTGGGGTGTGGATGAGGAATGAATTTAAACCTTAAACAAATGCACTTTGCGCGGTGAGTGCTTGTAGATTCTAGAGATCAATCTTCAGGCAAGTCCGACCTAAACCAAGAAATGGCCGTTCCGGACTTGTTTTCGGTCACAAGGTGAAGGAGATGGGGTTGATCTTAGGGAGGGAAGCGAAGTAGGTGTTGATATTGTGAAGGTGTTGGCTTGCTTATGACTTGTAACAGAAAGGTAAGCAGGCTTGTGATTGATGCAAGCAAGCCCTGGGTGTTGGAATACGTTTTGTATTAACACTTGGTTTTCTGTCTCGTCTGGACTTGTGTTGTTGTTTGAAATAGGGCGGAGAACCTATTTATACAAGTCATTGAGCCTTATTCACGTCTCTCGTGGGAAGTGGAGGAAGTGGAGTGATGGAGTAGTGGAGTTGTGCGTCGGTGCCACACGACCGGTCTTGCCCACTTCTCCGTCCATCTCTAACCGTCCATGACTTCCCGACACGTTCTTTTGATGGCGCGTTGCACGCCGCACTGCTGTAAACCGCGGACCAATACCCAAAGTATGTATCCCCCAGTTTGTGACATGATTGATGTTCGGAATGTGTGGATCGTGGATCCACGAAAGATAGCATGTAATGCTGAATTGAATAAATGTGTTATTCGGGAAGTCGATACTTGTGAAGTATCGTGTGTATTTTATGCGAAGTCTTGCATTATGGTGTGGTAAAGTGATGGGTGATGACGCCTCACTAACCAATTAACTCCCCGACCGGGGTTGTATAACCAAGTTTGGTGAAGTTGGACGGATGAGATGATCTTTGAGACACTCATCTCATGACCGTTAATGAATATTAGGGTTTTTTTGAAGAGGTGCAAGCATCACTCTTCAACTTGGTCGAAACCAACCATGGAAAGGGATTTGGAGAGGACAGACCCAGGGTATGTGTGTAGACGGCATGCCGGTGTGCACGTCCATACCTCCACTGTCTCATGAAGGCGCGATCTAGGCCACTCAATTTGACCGCATACAGTTGAGTGGTTAAGATCGATTTGCCATGGGTAAATCCATTGCCGCAAAGGAGTTGGAAACCGCGTGACATCCCTAGTTCGGGCACGCGTTTCAAGACGACCCATCTTGGTCGGTCTTGGTCGATCATACGCGTGTAGGTGGTAGGCTGGTGTTCACACTTATACCGACTATCCCATGAAAACGTGATCCGAGCCATCCAAATCGTCGGCCGAAGTTGAGTGGTCGAGATGGTTTGTGGTTTGGGAGGCGTGGCCATGCTAGTTTGGACGCACGTTTTGGATTAACCGGGCATGATATGCCTTGGCCGAACACATGAGGAGGTTGATGGGCCCACGGTGGTCATCTTTGGTATGACCGGCCCGCTTAATCTAATCGTGACCCTCCATTCGTGCTTGGGAGAAGATGGACGCGCGTGATGGCTTGAAACCCTAATTTTGGCTTTCAAAGTTGTGCGCCATCTCTTGTTTGGGCGACAATTTTGTCACGACCAAACATGGTTGGTTTTGACCGATTGGTCAAGTGTGTAGGCGGGCCCACGGTGATCGTGTTGACATGCTCTGGGCCCTTTGAATCTACATCTACACCCTCCATCTATACCTGCGAAGATGAATGGTTGAGACGCTTTGCAACACATGTAATATGCCGCAAACCCTAATTTAGGTTTTCCAGTCCATAATGCTTGGTATGAACGGTTTCTTGGCAAGCTAGGCCAATGACCGACCATGCGGGGTCGGCGTGGGTATTCCATACCTGCTTGGGGGTGATGGAATTGATCTGGGGTCATCCAATCATGCTTATGGAGTTGGATGATCACGATCAGATCATATCCGGTGATACGGTCGGTCCGGGTGCTCAATCGGGCTAGTATAACACACCGAGAGGGCTCAATCGGGCTAGTATAACACACCGAGAGTCGGCATGTACGGGTATTTCGTACATGGTTTCATTATAGTGCTTGGAGGTTCGTGTTACTCTGAAGAGTAACACTCGGTCGTCATGCCACACGATAATGAGTACTGAAATACAAAGGCCGATATGAAATTCACGGGGAAGGGATTGTTGCCACATGCTCCAACCTCGGGAGGAATTTCATGTATTCACGAGAATGGGATTGTTGCCACATGCTCCATGCTTGGTGAATTAAGTGAGGAGTATCAACACTTATTAATGGCTTTATCTTTTACGAGATGTCGGCGCATAATTTTTTCTGGTTTTTTACAATTTTAACCTCAAATGAAAACCCACCATCAACATTAAGTCCCTCGCCTAACACACAATGGTTACACTATTGTGGGGTAGGCATAAGATGGTGACAGATTAAAGATAAAACTTTATGAGAAAAGTTAGATGTTACCAGGAGAGACGGGTCATCCGTCCTTGGAGTATGTCACGTTCAAAAGGCATCTAAGAGAGCATTCCCTAGTATGATGTCGGTCTTGCGCGCCGTTCGACCTTGCTATGTCGCTTCTTTCGAGGCCCACTCCGTGCTTGATCCGTTTGAATGTCGGTCTTGCCAGATCGACCTTGTTATGCCTGATTAGGTCGAGGGCTATTGCGCCTGCTTCGCCGATCGTGGGGTTTTGCCTAATCGACATTTCTGCTGCGCTGCCGTTTGTGGGGCTCTGCGCTGTTTGATCGAACGTGCGTGGGCTTGAATTTCGTGAACATGATTCCCATGACAGAAGAGAACCGTGTTGTGCAAATAAATATGGTCCCACCATATATGCTTGATTGAACGTGGGTCCCATATCGTGTATGCCTGACTGAATGTCACATTTATACCAGCCTCGTGCCCTTGACCAACACCGGTCTTAAAACTTAAGCAATACCGGACTTGTGACTTGATCAATACCAGACTTGAAGCTTGAGCAATACCAGACTTGAAGCTTGAGCAATACCGGACTTGTGACTCGATCAACACCGGACTTAAAACTTGAGTGATACCTGTGACTTGATCAATACCGGTCTTGAGACTTGATCAACACCGGACTTGTGACTTGATCAACACCTGTGTTTGGACCCAATACCAGCCTTGTGTACTCCAAAGTGAATGTGTGTTCTGTCGTGTGTGACTACACATCTCACGCGTTTTTATACAAGTACTGACTCCTGTCTTTTATTGTAGAATGAAGAAAAGAACTCCTGTTGAGATGTCTTCTAGGGATAATGCTGGTTCCAAGTCAGGAGGTGTTGAAAGCTTCAAAGATATTCCGAACATTGATGATGAGTTGTTCACCGCGCCCTTCCAACTATATGAAAATATCCGTTCCACAGGATAACCCTCCTCCTATCGACTTCAGGGTTTTTCATGCTCCGCCGGGTCCTCATGAAGGATGGATGAGACGTATGTTGAGCAATGATTACATCAAAGATAACTTGACCGGAGCGCAGATTATTGATGTAGCTTGAGTGTTGAAACGACTCGAGAGGATGTTAATGTGGCTTCTGGTGCGAACGTTGAGGTGGATCCTGGAGAGAGTGTTGAAGAAGGATTTTGAAGCGAATAGGGGTCCCGGAGAGAGCATTGAGGCGGCTCTTGAATAGACCATTGAAGCATCTTCCGCTGGAGGGAGCATTGAAGTGGCTTCCTCTTCATTCGATTTACTCTTGCGAATTCCATGATTCTTGACTGACCATCTTTCTCGTGTTGAGGAAGTCCTTGACTGACGGTGAAGGAACTCCATGCTGAGCCTCAGTCCCCAAGCGTGGTTTACATGGTTTGTTCGTAGTGGTTGTTGTCGATCCAGGTATGGAATATCTTGGACATTGTTTCATCATTGTGGGAGTCGTGCATGTGGTACTGGAGTTGGAGTTGATGGACGCGCAGGATGTTGTATCTTGGTGGTTTTCCTCTTGCTGCTTCAAGGAACTGCTTCCAGAAGGCTGAAGGTTGTATCACCTGTTCGTGAGATATATGACCCTACAAACATTATGAGGCTCTTCATTACCGGCAGGCCTGGTTCTTTCTATCAGGGCATATGTTGTTGTAGATG
This sequence comes from Papaver armeniacum, assembly GCA_023531295.1. Classification (NCBI taxonomy): domain Eukaryota; kingdom Viridiplantae; phylum Streptophyta; class Magnoliopsida; order Ranunculales; family Papaveraceae; genus Papaver; species Papaver armeniacum. The sequence continues at coordinate 237,316 of JAJJWW010000488.1, forward strand.
AGCATTCAACAGCTCCAGAGGATGACCAAAACGCGGATTCTCCAACAACAGCATGATAGACATGTACCATTGTCGATAAAGTGACTCACCCGGATCTTGTTCGACCACCATCGATAGAGAGTAACTCGCCCCGGATCTTGCTCGATATGACGGTTGGACATCGTTATCTTCTTGAGGCTGCTCCCTTGAGGTATCGGCTCCAGTGGAAGATTACCAGTCATAGAGCGTTGATACGTTGCACCGGCACTATTTAAACCAAATGGTAGTATGGTATAATAAAAATTTCCGAGAGGAGTTCGAAAAGCAATCTTACTTGCATCATGCTCGTACATCCTTAACATGTCGATGTTAGGTAGAGGAGGATCGTTTTTGGAGCAGCACCTGTTCAAGTCTCTGAAGTCTATGCAGCACCTGATTTATCCATTTTCCTCATGTCTGAACTACAACTGTTTAACCGATTTGGGTCCAGGTATGACATATAGATGATGGGTGACCAATTTTCATCTAAAACCTGCATTTCTTCATATCTCCAAGCGAATACGTCCTGGTACTCTTTGAGAAGTTCCACGAGCTTTGTGCGTTTATCCGTACACAAGGTTGAGCTGATGGAGATAGGCCTAGGGGATTCCTCAACGATTTTAATCTCATCAGTTGTGGAGTTGGTGCCATCTTGCAGCTGTTGTGGAGCATCTAACACTTGTTCTTGTGGTTCGTTGCTGTTGTAGTATTTCATTGGGTGGAGAGACTGGGTAACAGTCTCCCCTGCTAATTGATAATGGCAGTGTCGGTATACCGTTTTCCCATTCTGGTCATGACTCGCCACAAAAGTTCGTTCCCTCTTCGTGTGAACGTTGGTCGTGGCTTCACGGGATGGAGAAGAATACTTAAATCGACAAAGATGCATCGTGGGTTTTAGCCCTCAATGATGCAAGCCGGTCTTCTTCATGAATTCACGCCCATGTGGGGAGTGGGACGCAATGAACTTGTATGATTCTTTCCACGGAGCTTCTCCTGTATGTGCTGGTTTGGTTTCCCTCGAAGTCCGTCATTGTGGTAGGATTCCGTACGACCTTGCCTGGGAGAACCTTGGATGCCCTGAGAGTCTTGAGATTAATCACATTCGAAGACGCTCCTGTGAACTTCCTCTGGTTGATTGCAGCAAAATGTCTCCGTGCGCTGAGTCTTCGAGAGGTGTGAAAGTTCGCATAAACTTTCCACTAGATAAAACGCTTCCCGATCCACCAGCCTCTGGTTCATAGTGAAACTATTGACTTGACTTGAGGAGGATCGTTGTGAGGATCGATCCCAGTGTAAGAGTCTCCATGACAAGGACCACTCATATACGATGTCGCTTCTTTGATCAGGTCCGCGCCGTGAAGTACCTTCTAGGTGCGTTGAATGCGTTCCTTTTTACTCCGGGGGCTGTCACGGCTCTTGTGGAAATCGATCGGTTAATGTCTTAAGAAAAGTGAGTACCTCTTTACGAGTTGCGGCCATATCCGTTTGAGTCTTAGCAAGAACTTCCCGCTTCTCCATCAAGTCCGCAATGGTAATGGGGGATGGTCCTCCTCTCGTCCCTCCGGCTCCTCATCCCGATGAAGGAGTGGAAGTTGTTGCTCGGGGTGACTACCGAGAGGTGTTACACTTGATGAGATGCCGTGATTTGCGGCGCTCCGGCTCAGTGATGGGAGGTGTTGTAATATCACCGCCCGAGTGATCGAATTGAACGTTCCCATCCTCTCGTACTCACGTGTCCCTTGATTGATCTCTCCTTTCTCAAGCATTTCTTCACTTAGTTGAAAGGTCGATACGGATTGAACAGTCTTGGGACTTCGACAAGGGTCTTGAGATATAAATCTTCCAAGCAGGGATCCGTAAGGCTGCAGGCTCCATTTCTTTATCCAGACGTTGTGGTACCCGGACAAGTCTTTTCCTCTATGGAGTTGCCTCGAGTCTTCGTCGGTTGGACCATGTTGTTCGTCTTTCCGAGTCTCCTGCGGTTGCGCGCTCTTTTTCCTCTCCACCCGGTAAAGGTGTGACTCGACTAAGGATTCAACATTTCTTGCACCGCTGAGTAGATGCATGCTGACCCTTCTTGTAATTGTGCTGCTATATCATTCAAAAGGCGGAATGTCTCGCTCTGTCTTCTAGTGATACCAGCTTGATTTGCCGAGACATCCTCCAGCATTCTAGCTACACTTCCCATGATATCTGAACCACCTTTGGTCTCCTGGTGAGGATACATCCACTAGTGGAAAATGGGTTTTTTGAGACTTCTTGGGCCTTATGAGAACGACTTCCATAAGGCTTTCTTAATAGATAGGCCTTCCAGAGGTAGACGTTTCACAAGGAAATGTAAATCGAGCTACTGCGGTAGACGTAATATTAATAGTATTTTAATTAAAAAGTAGATCTCCCTTTACATCCCAGGATTCTTGATCTCTTCGTTCATTTACATCTCCGCCTCTCTCCCCAAACAATCTCTTGTATCTCTCTCCCTAATTCTCTCTGAGTTCTCTTCTTTCATTTAATTCGTGTTATGAAACCATTGATCACAATTTCTGCTATCGGAAAGATGAATTGTGAGCCGAGATAAAAAGAAACCCAATCTTTAAGAAGAAATCGAAAACTCACCTTAAAATCAAATGTATCAGCAGAAATTTGTAACCCAAGATCTACTTATTTTGCTCCTGATATCATCAAGGTAATGTCAATCTTGTTCTTCTTTCATAAATTTGATGAACTTTTAGTATTATTAACGATTTTAGTTTCCCTATCTTCTCTCATTTTTTCAGTAAGGTGTTCTCTTTTTTTATTTTTCCCTACAAGAGAACTCCTCAACTGGGTAGTAGACCTCTTCTCCTAATAATGTAAGAAAGAAAACCCCTAAATCTCATTTTGAACATAACTATAATTTTATTTTGATCTTTAACCCTAACTGATTTTTTTTTTTTTATTTTGAGTCTATTAGGTTGAGGCATCTACAAGTTCATAAAGAAGGGTTTAACCGCATCATGATTCTCATGGTATTTCTCAAGTTAATAGTGTTCTCTTGGTGGAGGTATGGGTAATTGCAAATGGGTAATGGTACTTTGACGTGAATGGGTACCATTTGGATTTAGGTAAAGTAAACCCATTATATGTAGGAATCTGATCTTTTGAATGGTTTGTTGATGACTAATTTGGTGATTTATTGAATGCATACAAAATGTTTGTTAAAAAGTTTTTGTGATAAATTGGTCGGTCATATTTATTAGACTGCACTTTTGACCCACTTAGTGTTCCAATTAGCTCTTCTCTTCTCTTCTTTTCCAAGAGGAGAGTCCGTATAGAAAATGTTTGCATAACCGGTTCTTTTATCTTAATTAATTTTAAAAATTTATATGCAAAGCAGGTAGTCTTTGGTTTTTACATAGTTACTCTTGTTTGATCAGAGATGAGTTCAAAGTAATTTCATGTAACCAAGGATATCATTGCCAACGTCTGTATCTCAACCTTTTGTTTCCCTTTTTTTAGATGAAGAATATTAAATCCTTTCGCCTTTTAAATCATCAAGTGTTTGCAATGGGTTTTGAATCATCAATTTTTTTGATATTTATACGGTGTACAACACAACTATTCTCAAGTTACCGGACACGTAGAGTCATGCTTTCTAACCAAGGGATCTTTAAGTGGAAGATGAGACTACAAAGAAATTGGATCTTATAAAATTAGAAAACACACTGATGCATCTTTTAAGTATAATTTCAGTTTCTTATTTTCTTAATTTTCTTCTTGATTGCAGCTCAAAGAGTGTGGGTTCTGTGAGTAACAATGGAATAATTTTCAACATTGCATAACAAGTCTCAATAAGGATAACCTCACTTAGACTGAATTTTGATCTCATGTAAGTCGCCACAAATTCCACTGGTCTTGGTATGCCTATACATGATATTTCTAGTCCTCAAACAAGCAAGTACTGCAACTTGTATTTTGAATGTACCCGTAGTATGGCTTACATAATACATGAGCCTACGATATGGTTTTTAGTTGACTAGCTTTCTGAAACTCATGTTTGGCATAATTAGATATGTCTCTTAAGTGTTACCAGTTGCATTTACTAATGTGTGCTCTATTTGATACAGGGGTAGGTTCCGGCGAAACATACGAGTTTTTGATGTGAAACTCGACTATGAAATGAGATACAGTAACAAGATGCGCTTGGGTGTTTGTTTTATTCTTGTCCTAACAATTTCAAATATGTCGCCGAGGTAATCTTTTTTTTCGATGCCCTTGCAAGGTACACCCAGATTTCAGCCATCCCCGCTCACAACACTAACAAACTTGGCATTTTGTTCGTTTGTATACATCCATCCAAGGTACAACTATACGTTTCCCTAGTGCCATGGTCTTACGATTGTAGTAGTAACTCTATTTTTGGACCTTAACTAATGTCTTGTATGTGTGTTTGTAATTTGAACCACATTATGCGATAACATCATTACTCGTTAATTACATCTCAGTTGAAGTTAACCAATGTAGGATAACTCTTTAGGCATCCAACGTAATTTTTTCTTAGTTTGTGCTCTTGCTTGTATGCCATAGGACGTCGTACTACGCCTTTTTTTCCTGGTATTTGACTATCATAGATTGTATTGTTTTCTTCGCAGGATGGATCTCTTGCTCGTTGCACTCTCAATCACCACTGACTTCTGAAGTGTAATGGCTCCCTAGAGGTGTTAAGTGTTTTAGCAGCGGCAGTGTTAACAATTCTGTAATGTATTGTTGTAGGAAGAGGAAGTTGAGATGGAGGATATTGTTGCAGAATCCGTTCTGGATTGATAGTTGTGACTCAAAGAACACTGTTGGAGTTATAGATTATTTGATGATCTATATGCTCACTACAAGAAAACTGTTCAAGGTTAATCTCGATACTGGTTTCCACTCTTGCTTGTTTCATTTTTGGTGTGACATTGTTTAATTTTCCCACTCCATGTACTCTGATAGTCTTGTTTGCTTTAGTGACATTATTCAATCCGGACTTAAGTATGTTTTTTCCCATCTGTTCCAATTGAGAAAGTATTATAATTTTATATACTTGCATTATTACTGAAATCCCAAAAAGAACTCTGAATGGAAGAATGCAAAATTTGGGTTAATGTTAGATGGGGTAGGCTTATAAGCCTGAGGTAATTTGACTAATCCTTGCCTATAATGCAGAATTCTAGCTGTGTATCTCCTAACTTATTCATTTCCGGCATTAAGATTCTAACACTTTATAAACATGATTGCAGGAGAAATTGTGTAAGTTCCAACTTCATATTTATTTTACGAAAAGATTCTTTAAAGTGGCTCAGTCTGATAAGTAGGTTCGTATAATTAGTCTTCCAGAAGATTAAACTGTTGATCCACATATAATATTGTATAATAGCTTTTATAACTGGATACTTACATATTTTCTGAATTTTGAACCAGATTGAGCTTCTTTCCTTTTTCTTGATCAAGCTTTCCTTGGTTGAGTATGACATGTTTAGATTCCCACCATATCTGTTACCTGTTGTAGCCATCCTTTATATACTATAATTTTCCAATGCAGACACTTGAAAAATTAAACTTGCATATGACCGCCATTAGTATCGTTTCCTTTACTGCGGGGATGGAATTTCTTAGGAGGCCACTTGCTATTGTTGCTGCTTTCATGACTTCCATTAGCATTAATTGCTTTCCAAGATGATAGGTATCATCATTATTTACTCTAGTTCTTTTATTTTTGTATGGAGAAGTCAAGTTGGCAAGCTATTGTTGTTTATCTTTGATTGTGGTCATTGTTTTGCAACAAGTAAGTGTATGTGATATATACTACTCTTACATTTGACAGAACTTTAATAATTCTAATTGGACATGCTTTTATGCTAATCTGCTTACCATTTTGTGTTGGATCATTTACGATTGGAGACTCCAGATGGTTTCAAGGATGCATTTGATGTGGCTTCTCACCATTGTAATCGATCTTTCAGTGCAAAATTTGGCACATCCTCTGTTGGTAATTCAAAAGCCTTATATTTCCTTTATGCATAACCAACGTAAACTGACCATGAACTGAAACAAGTTTTGATTTGATTGTGGTGTTTAGGTGTTGAAATCAGGCTTAGACAAAGCTATAAGGTGTTCTTGGTACTGAAGAAAAAGTCTCTCATCTCTCACAGGGGTTATGCTTTATATTTACATCTTAGGCTTCGAGTAATGGACCTGATTAGAGCTAGCTTGTCAGTAAATGAAGGGATAAATGATAAGTCTTGCCTTCAACTTAAGCTTTCTGGTTGTCAAGCTTGTAATAGTCTGGTTGTTAAGCTTGTAATAGGAATATAGGCTAAGCATTTTCAACTTGGTTTTGAAGTTTTGAGATTTGGAACTTCTAGTATTTTAGATAGTTTAGGTAGTTGAAGTTGTAAAATGAATACACTTTTTAATACAAGTTCAGTTGTAAATTCCTTTATCTAGTTTTATGATTGATTCAGTATTTTGAAGCCATCATTATTATAACTTTTTAATGATTTAGTTGAATCAATTTTGGATCAATTTCAATCAATTTCATTTTTTTATAAAATATGATCCATAAAAATGACTGTGTATATCAGATTTACTAGACAGGCTGTTGATGGGAGTCGTTTTTTGAATAATTTAAAGAGTCGCAGACACAGTCATTTTGAGAAATAAGACTACAATTCTAGGGCTCCCAGAAACAGTCTTTTTAAGTGATTTTAAGTGCATTTCTGGCAGACTTTTTTTTTCTATTTTCCACTAGTGATCGCGAGATGAAAACTGAAAAATTGAGGATTCAATTTTTTGCAACCGATAGATCAACCTCCCACCGTGGTCGCCAATTGTTTATGGGTGAAAACTACTCCTGCAGAATTTGGTAATTTGGGGTGTGGATGAGGAATGAATTTAAACCTTAAACAAATGCACTTTGCGTGGTGAGTGCTTGTAGATTCGAGAGATCAACTGCAAGTCCGGCCTAAACCAAGAAATGGCCGCCCAGGACTTGTTTTGATCACAAAGTGAAAGAGATGGGGTTGATCTTAGGGAGGGAAGCGAAGTAGGTGTTGAGATTGTGAAGGTGTTGGCTTGCTTATGACTTGTAGAACGAAAGGTGAGCAGGCTTGTGATTGATGCAAGCAAGCCCCGGGTGTTGGAATACGTTTTGTATTAACACTTGGTTTTCTGTCTCGTCTGGACTTGTGTTGTTGTTTGAAATAGGCGGAGAACCTATTTATACAAGTCATTGAGCCTTATTCACGTCTCTCGTGGGAAGTGGAGGAAGTGGAGTGATTGAGTAGTGGAGTTGTGCGTCGGTGCCACACGACCAGTCTTGCCCACTTCTCCTGTCCATCTCTAACCGTCCATGACTTCCCGACACGTTCTTGTGATGGCGCGTTGCACGCCGCACGCCGTAAACCGCCGGACCAATACCCCAAAGATGTATCCCCGTTTGTGACATGATTGATGTCTAGAATGTGTGGATCGTGGATCCACGAAAGATAGCATGTAATCTGAATTGAATAATCTTGTGTTATTCAGAAGTCGATACTTGTGAAGTATCGTGTGTATTTTATGTGTCTATCGCATTATGGTGTGGTAAAGTGATGGGTGATGACGCCTCACTAACTAATTAACTCCCGACTGTGGTTGTATAACCAAGCCGGGTGAAGTTGGACGGATGAGATGATCTTTGAGACACTCATCTGCGGACCGTTAATGAATATTAGGTTTTTTTTTTTTTGAAGAGTGCGCAAGCATCACTCTTCAAATTGGTCGAAACCAAGCATGGAAAGGATTCGGAGAGGACCGACCAGGGTATGTGTGTAGACAACATGCCGGTGTGCACGTGCATACCTCACTGTCTCATGAAGGCGCGATCTAGGCCACTCAATTTGACCGGCACAGTTGAGTGGTTGAGATCGGTTTGCGTAGAAATCCATTGCCGCAAAGGAGTTGGAAACCGCGTGACATCCCTAGTTCGGGCACGCGTTTCAAGACGACCCATCTTGGTCGGTCTTGGTCGATCATACCAACCGTGTAGGTGGTAGGCTGGTGTTCACACCTATACCGACTATCCCATGAAAACGTGATCCGAGCCATCCAAATCGTCGGCGAAGTTGAGTGGTCGAGATCGGTTGTGGTTTGGGAGGCGTGGCCATGCTAGTTTGGACGCATGTTTTGGATTAACCGGGCATGATATGCCTTGGCCGAACACATGAGGAGGTAGATGGGCCCACGGTGGTCATGCCGGGTATGACCGGCCCTCGCTTAATCTAATCTATGACCCTCCATTCGTGTCGGAGAAGATGGACGCGCGTGATGGCTTGAAACCCTAATTTTGGCTTTCAAAGCCGTGCGCCATCTCTTGTTTGGGCGACAATTTTGTCACGACCAAACATGGTTGGTTTTGACCGATTGGTCAAGTGTGTAGGCGGGCCCACGGTGATCGTGTTGACATGCTCGGGCCCTTTGAATCTACATCTACACCCTCCATCTATACCGCGAAGATGAATGGTTGAGACGCTTTGCAACACATGTAATATGCCGCAAACCCTAATTTAGGGTTTTCCCATCCATAATGCTTGGTATGAACGGTTTCTTGGCAAGCTAGGCCACCCACCGACCATGCGGGGTCGGCCGTGGGTATTCCATACCTGCTTGGGGTGATGGAATTGATCTCGGGGTCATCCAATCATGCTTATGGAGTTGGATGATGCGATCAGATCATATCCGGACTGATACGGTCGATCAGGATGCTCAATCGGGCTAGTATAACACACCGAGAGGGCTCAGTCGGGCTAGTATAACACACCGAGAGTCGGCTGTACGGGTATTTCGTACATGGTTTCATTATAGTGCTTGGAGGTTCGTGTTACTCTGTAAGAGTAACACTCATTCGTCATGCCACATTGATAATGAGTCTTGGAAATACAAGGCCGATATGAAATTCACAGAAGGGATTGTTGCCACATGCTCCAACCTCGAGGAATTTCATGTATTCACTGAGAATGGGATTGTTGCCACATGCTCCATTCTTGGTGAATTAAGTGAGGGAGTATCCAACACTTATTAATGGCTTTATCTTTTACAAGATGTCAGCGCATAATTTTTTCTGGTTTTTACAATTTTAACCTCAAATGAAAACCCACCATCAACATACGCACTTGATTCCCTTAGCTGATCTCACCCATAACTAAGAGTTGATACGACCCAAAGTCGAAGACTTGATAAACAAATCTATTTTACACACAAAAAAGTTTATTGGAATAGATAAATCTGTCTCCCACAGAAATACCTACGAGTTTTGTTCCGTCTTTTCATAAATCAAGGTGAACGGGAACCAATTGATAACCCAGACTTATATTCCAGAAGAACAACATAGTATTATCAATCACCTCACAATAATCTTAATTGATTAACGAAACCAGATATTGTGGAATCACAAACGATGAGACGAAGGTGTTTGTGACTACTTTTCAATCTTGCTTATCGGAGATATAAATCTCAAGCCAATCTTACGATTGTATTCAATCACGATAGAAAACAGCAAGATTAGATCACGCAACTAAAGAGAAAATAGTTAGGTCTGGCTTCACAATCCCAATGAAGTCTTTAAGTCATTAACCTATAGGGTTTCTTGAAAAACCTAAGGTTAAAAGAGAATCGACTCTAGCTTATACAACTAGTATCACATAGGAGGTGTGGATATTAGGTTTCCCAGTTTCTAAAGTTCTCCTTTATATAAATTTCAAATCAGGGTTTGCAATCTAAGTTACCTTGGTAACAAAACATTCAATATTCATCGTTAGATGAAAACCTGATTAGATTCAAGTTAATATCTTTCAACCGTTAGATCGAACTTAGCTTGTTATACACAAATGAAATGTACCTTCATTTAGGTTTGAGTAACCGTACCTAAACGTGTACACTTAGTCGGTTCAACAATAGTTAACCAATGGTTAGCCATATGAGCACTTTCATATCTACCTTATTCATTTTTACCATAACTAGTTCAAACGACTCAAATGAACTAGTTAGAGAGTTGTTCAATTGCTTAGATCTCATAGAAGTATACAAGACACAATCAAAGCAAAATCGATTCTGATTCACTCGAATCAATTCATGAACATTATAGCCACGGTTTGCAAAGATTGCATTCCTTATTATATAAATGTTTTAGTTCATGAACAAACCCATTTTAGAAAGTAACCTCCTTAAGTATGCATACGTGTACGCATACTTAAGTACCTGATTGGTTTTTGTTTTTTACTTCCAAACTCAAAAGATAAATTCACGGACGTGAAACTTTCGCCAGTATGCGTTTTGTACACATACTTACCCGAATTTCTAATAACTGCCAGTACGCGTACGGGTACGCATACTTTAGGTTCCCGGTTTTGGACTTTTACACAAATCTGAGAACACACTATGTTTATATCCAAACATGGTTACTTGACCTAAACTCTCATTTCAATCATTGAAACTTTCTTAGAGGATGTTAAAATAGTTGTTATCCACAGGCTATTTTTATCAAAGCGATTTTCAAGTTATTGAAATAATCAACATGACTTTCGTCACGAGTAAAGATGAACTTGGCTAAAGCGAAAGCTTACCAACACATATTCGAGAAATAGATAAGTGAGATAAACTCGGCTCGAAATAAAAAATATGTATAATTGAAGTCTATATAGCAATACGACTTTGTCAAAATAGAAGATAAAATATATAGACTTTTGATTGATAGATAAGTTCAAGTCTCCACATACCTTTTGTTGATGAAGTTCCACAAGTTTCCTTGAGTTGTTCTTCGTCTTCATTCAATGAAATCCGTGGAGTCTAAAGCTCAATTACACTTACTCTCCTAATCCGAGACTTAGCTATAAGTATACAAGAAATCAAGACTTATAGTTTTGGCAAATAAACTTGACAAACAAGCTTGAGATAGCAACGCTTGCGAGTTCGACCGAGCAATGCTCTAACAGTCACACAAGACAGGAGAAGAGCTTGTAATGAGTTTTTCTTATTTCTACTTATTAAAAATAAAATGTAACTTATAATACAAAATAGAATGGTTTTTGAGCTTTGGACAGACGAATGACATTTTTAGAGACAAATATTGCATCCTACCATCCCAGTCTCATCCTAGCCAAAGACATTAGACGGATGGAAGATTTATAACCTCTTTTCATTATGCATTGCACATATTGGGTTCCCGCATTACAAAGACCATTTTTTTTTGAAGCATACAAAAACCATAATTTAACCTTCAAAAAATAAAATAAAATGCTATAAAAAATATTAGAAACATAATAATAAAGATCCGCAAAAGTAGGAATTGTATCTATTTAAATTTTCTCAGTCTCATATGATCAAGTTTAATATAACATCAAGGAGATTCAATTTTAAGAATTATCTATAAAAAAAATCCAACAGTAACACAAACGACTAAACCACAAATCCACAGAAACATATTTGGAAGAACCCAAATCATAAGACTTGACTATACTCATACATGACGTTATTTTTGGTAAACAGATTATGTATAATAGTGTGCATTTGAATGTCCACGAATCCCCCTTCTATAACTTGGACGGAGGGAGTATTCATACAGAGTATTATTAAAATTGATTTTCCTCCTATTTTTGAATTGTTAGCTACGTTGGACTTGTATCTTGCACTTCTATTTTGAGGTAATAATTAACACTGGACTGGACTAGGAATCAGACCCATTGAATCACAAAAAAAAAAAAAAATACAGGTCACTTATTATGATGTCTGCTGGCCCTAGTTACATCTCATTACTCTACTCTCTCAAGACTCCAGAGTTTAGTTGGTGGCTTGGTGCATACTCTCGAGATAAGATGTCTGCTTTTCCCTCCAGTCTCAGTCCGCCCCATGCTTACTAGTCGGAGCTCCTACTCATCTACCGGTTACGTACATCGAATTTATACACCCTTATATGTCACACATATAGACCCTAGGATGCGATACGGTGAACCCATTGGGACCCACGGTGGGTCCTTGGATGAATGCATACAACAATACGGTAGTGACACATAGGCGGGGTATTTTTTGTGGAACCGGTAAACAAAAAAAATACCCCACCTATTTGTCACTAGACTCACTACTGTATATTGGTTCTTTGCATTTGAGAATGCATTTGTGGAGAGAGAAGTTTAAATCAACCAATGGTATTGTTTTGTTACGTTATCACTCTTTAAAGGAATGTGCACAAAATTGGACTCAAACTATGTTGTGTTCATTCTCTTTTTCAAGTTTTTTCCATAATAATTTAAAGTTTTTTCCATAATAAAATCCTAACTATCACCACTTATTTAACGAGTCTCAATTTGATTTCGGAGAATAAAATCATAATTTGCCGCATCATTTAATGATGTTGTTAACTAAAAAAGGATGATAATTTGATTTTTCATACAAGAACTAGTTGATAGTTTTAGTTTTTCGCGAGACAAAAAAAAGGTGAAAATTTGATCCTTTACTTTGTAAACAAGTGATAATCTGAATTTTCACATGGGGCGGGTGATAATATGGATTTTCACATAGTATATCAAGTTTGTATCGAGAATTAGGGTATACATACGTAAAACTATAATAAATACATGTATCCTAAACCCTAAAAATATATGAAATTCTAGGTTAGCTAACCGTTGAAAATTATTGTGATCATCACATCAATCACCGATTTAGGCTAGCTACGAGATTCCATCAGTGGATGCATCACTTACCGAACCACGTTAAATTCTTCGAAAATGATTTACACACCAAAAAATTTGCACCATGTGAGAGGGGGGTGGGGACCACTCCTTCCCTTTCCCTATCCCAATGCACAGAACGCTCCACTGTGTCCGTGCGATCTCCCTCGTGCAAATCTTGGTCTTTTTTTCGGTATGTCTAGCAAAACTCTAAATTCTTTGTCTCCTCTCTTTATTTTCAATTCTTTTTCTAACCCAAATTTCATATCAAATCATCAATTCAATCGTATTTTGTGCCTAAATTTTTAATGACACATTTCTCAAGTCTCAGACTCTCAGCTGCTATGCATTTTCGCTTCATTTCTTATCCCACCGTTAAGTTATCTGCTTTATCGGCCATATAGTACATCTAGCTCGAAAAAAAAAGACAAGCAGACCGTGATCACCTGCATCTCCACATCGAAATGGAAATCGTAAGTGAAAGTAATTTCGTGTTAAGAGTAAAGAGGCCGAAAAGAGACGGAAAACTCTAGACATGGTACAACTGTTATTGTCCAGATATGTGACAATGAATCCGGACCTTTAATCATTCCCCTCTTCACCCCGCTACTAATCATGATGCTAGAATCATTCCCCTCTCGACTATTAATATTTTTCCACCTCATGTCCTAGATTTGGACAAGGCCCTGCTGTCCCAGCTGTGACGGTCAAAAAATTAAATGTCAGTTGCACGTCTTGTTCCAAGATTGGAACTGCCCCTGTATCCAAGCTGTAGCAAGGCTAGAGAGTAGAGGCTAGAGAAAGAGAATGTGTTTTTCACCGTATATTTAACGTGGAAAACACTTAACGTGGGAAATCATTCATCGCATGGCAATGAGTTGGACAGACAGATACTATGTTCGTCGTCTCTACTATTTTAGAGGCTCAGGGCGAATTTTGGAAATGGGCTTCTTTTTTTCACATGAGCGTAAACGACAAAAATAAAGAATCGACAATTATATATGCCGAAAAATCCATTTATTATAAGAAAATTTTTGAAAAAAATAGTGACCGAAGGCAGCTTAGATTTTTCTGCATTTTTATCTTGTCACCAAGGTACTAAACAAGGTAATATTCCTAAACAAGGTAATAATCCTAGATGAGGAAATCTATCTAGAATATCATTTGGTCGTATACGGACCAACGAGCGATCGTATGACCATATAGTAATAGACATTCTATTACTGGTAGACACTCTGTCGTGACACTTAGACAAATATGTTTGCCACTTTGCTATACCCATAGTGGGTGCTAAAGTGGCAAAATGTGGATAGGTTTTACATAAGAGTGAGTGAGTGATAGAGGTGTTATTGTATTCCGAGCGAAAAATTCTCCTTTTCACTTGTGTTTTGAGTGACTTTTTTTCTTCTTCACATCAGTGATCGGTATATCAACTTCAAGTGTAACACTCATTTTTCGTCAACTAAGGGATTGCATTCGATTGCAAGTGTTTTCCACCTCTATTTAGAGTTGGGTGAAGAATTCGACTATAAAAAAGATCATCTCTCTCGCATGTATCTTTAGGGAAACATCTTGTTGTGACTTGTGACCTTGACTTCTGAAATCTACTCGAGAAGACTTATTATTACGAGGGTAAAATAGGTCGAGACTCGAGGATTAATAGTAAAAAAATAGGATAAAGCAAACATATTTTCATACGGACCAGTAAGCATGGGGTTTTGGGGGTAGAGTGAGACTGGATGGAAAAGCAAACGTCTCGTCTGGCCTCTTTCTCGTCTTTTGTATGTCTAGAGAGTAGATACCAGCTAAACTCTATGGTCCTAAAATGGGTAGAAAATGAGATTATGAGACGTAACCACTAGACTCTGCTCTCTAGCACCGAATCGACCGGAATCACTGGACCATACTAGTTTACTATATACGGTGTTCTTAATGTTGGGATAGGGTATGTGTTGGAGTGGGCCCCACCATCCCTCTCACACGGTGCATTCCTCGGTGATTTGCTTCGGTGAGTTAATCAATTTTGTTATAATACTCCGTCCGTCTCTAAATAGATGACATATTAATTTTTAAATTTTATCTCACCAATAGGTGACGTATAAAATTTTCAAGGATATTTCGGGGCAGGATCCAATGAAATGGTTATATTGACATAATCATGACATGGTTTGGCCATTTTCTCTACAAAATCCAAGTGGCAACGAGTTTGAAGCTAATTTTTTGGTGAAATGTTCCACTTATATAGCTCTACATTCCTGCCAAAAACCCAACTACACTCAACGGGGAAACTCTTCAAATCTCTTCTAAACTCTCCCACGACTAACGGGGATTTTGAGAGACTCCTTAGAACTCCCCCACGACTAATGGGAAAAACCCAACTACACCCAACTCCCTTGAGGACTAACACCTTGTAACTTTATATCTTGCACTGTTGTGAGAGTGAAGCATTGTTTTTGTTAAATTAAAAGGGTCTGTTAAGTTACCAGTTAACGGGGTATAATTATCTTTAATTTATTTTGGAAAATAAAAATTACCCTAGGCTAATATTTAAGGTACCTATTTTTTAGGTCTGTTCCTATGGGCATCGCAAACTCTGAAGTTTGCCAGTCTATACCGTTCGGTGTTCTTTAGATCATTAGCGGCTTAGACTAGGCCGTCCGGTCAAGACTAAATCGATCGTTAGATCTAAACCAATGGACATAATTTCATCTGTCTATAAGTACGAAATTACGATTTCATTTGAACTCACACCTTCTTCCTATTTTCTTATATTTTTCAATTGCTTAAAATATGTCTATGGCTCAGTTCATAGAAGAGCAACATGCGTCCGAAAATCAAAGAGTTGAACTTCAAGGTAATGTGCAAAATAAAGTAAGAAGGGCAAGAAGTGGAAGAGTTGCACATCAGCGCAATTTTAGCATGTTAGAAGCTCAGGTTCGCAGACCTTAAAGTAAGTATACCACCAATACTGAAAAATAACATCGATGAACATTGTTGTATTAGTACATTCACCACCAGTTTAACAATTAACTCGATAATCAGTATCAAGGTTTAAATCTCCTTAATCGAATAGTCATAGACCTCTAGCGACGAGACCCTTCTTTACTCAACGAACTAGAATAGGCCTCTAGGGATAAGACCCTTCTTTACTCTACGAACTAAAATAGACCTCTACGGACAAGACCCTTCTTTTGGTATATAAAGAGTGTGGAGTGTTTTCCGTGGAATGTGTAGAGAGAGACCTAAAGGTCTTGTCCACAACATTTTACCGGTAATATCATTTCCGATTAATTTAGCTTGTTAGGCTCCAACTAGTTAATGTAATAATACTCTTTATTCAATAATAATAATATTTTTACGGTCCATACATCTTTTATGTTCTTTAAATAATCTCTGCAAGCCTAGTTTTCCAGCTGTTGAAGCTAACCCTAGTCTTGTCTCTCTCATTCCTAGCTTCTAGGGTTACTGTTCTTGATAAGAAAAGAAGACAATATGGAGAGAGAGAGAGAGAGAGAGAGAGAGAGAGAGAGAGAGATTAGGAGTTTGATTGATGGCCAGTTGAGAGGGTGGTTGTGATCAAAGATGGTCGGGAATGGATCTGATGGAAGAAGGTGAAATTAAGGGTTTTGCAGAGGTTGGAGAGAATCTGAGAACGATATGAAGGTGGTGTTTGGTTTATGCTTGATTAGGAGAGGAGACTGGAGGCTAGGGTGTCGGGCGGATGCTTCATATATTGATGTACCGTATGGAGATATCGTTGGATGTTGAGGAGTTCCTGGGTGTTGAACGGTTGTGGATTTTGGGTCCTCTTTGAAAGTCTTCTTCTAAGCCCATATCTTCTTCAAGCACTTCTAGTTTTAGGTTGTGCAAGTGACATTCTTTACTTGTGTATGAGTTGCAAACGACATTCTTCACTTGTGGATGAGTTGCAAACGATATTCTTCACTGCCTTCGAGCAAGAGCTTTGTCTCTTCCATTGTCACCAATTCTCTGCTCTTTTGGTTCCTCAATTCATCCAAGCTTTATTTACTACCTAAAAACACAAAATAATTAGTACAAGTATTTACTCTTGAAAACAATGAAAACTTCGAATTTGGGATAAAATAGAGAGTTGGAGCATCAAAGATGAGTTAAACGCCGATAAAAAGATGTAGAGATATGCAGTATTTGGAACTCATCAAATACCCCCAAACCTAATTTTTTTTGTCTTCAATTGAAACAAAAATTAAGAAATCCTAATTATACCACTATCACTGGTCTCTCAACTGCATTTAACGAATGCAATAAGCCTTTAAACTCATAGATGTCCCTCCTCGACGAGTTGTAGTCTCGTGAAGGTTTACCATAGGGTGTACCCACAAAACCTTCTCCAACTTCAAAGTGTTTCGGAGTCCCAAGCATCCAAGGAGCTATGAGGACATAGAGTTTCTGCATGCTAGTAATAAGAAGTTAGAAATACCAAAGAACGCATTCTCATCCTTAAGAGTTGAGCGAGAAACAACCACACCATATGAAAGAATTCGGTCCGAGAATGATCGAAAGCCTCGACTTCTGCCTCACCAATAGGGTTTTATGATAATTGCACTCAAAAAGACCGCTTTTCAAGTCTCTCATGTGTGCAGGAAGGAATAAAGAGAGAAATCTCGCACACGTTGAATGGTGGGAAGGAGAACCTTCCGAAATCATTTCTGGAGACTCCAAAAAATTGTGGGAATAAGAATATATTTATGATGATCTCTAAGAAAGGAAATCCACCATTAGCAAGGATGGGAGTACTCACTTACCTTCACATCCGATTGGCAATCAGCACCACTCTCACAGCATCTATAGAAACGTCTTTGTCTTAAATCTTCGGTCTTCAACTGTTGATGATGAGCTTCTGAACTTTGTAGAACCTTGACAATTTCTGATTTTGCTTTTCAAGTTCTTGTTGCTTGAATTTTCCTCTTAAATTTTTCTTCTTTACTACTGTCATGATTAAACAAAACTAAAAAATAAAATAAAATAAACTACGCTAATTGGTTTATTTATTTATTTCTTAAACCACCAAGGGCCAAGCATGATGATGACTCTGCCCTTAGTTTAATTATTTATTATTATTATTATTATTATTATTACTGAATAATCGGTTTAATACACGTCATTAGGAACATCAATGGGAGGTAGCCGAGCGACAAGCTGGGCTCCTACACCTTTTTGAATAGCGATGCAATAAATACAACCTAAAAATAAATAACAAATTAATTAATGAAACTACTAAGGCACGGATGAAAGACTTTATTACTCAATTCTTCACGACCTGTATTGTCTTGATTTCATAAACTTCACTAATTCTAATCATTTTTTGTTTTCTTTGCTCTTATAAGATAAGTCTTCACTTTTGTGTGGAATTCCGCTGTACTGTATGTATCTTCACTTTTGAGTATGACTTTTCTCTTCCTTGAATTGTTGCATGTAAACCTCTAACTATTTCAATCTTTCTTCATAGAATCTGGCGTTGCTCTGCTCGTAGATGATGATGTGTTTTTATGGATCTGTTGATGTTGTTGAGAAAGAGAGGGAGAGAGAGAGAGAATGGTGCTAACTGAAAATCAAACTACAAGAAGGAGTTTTCATCATTAGATGTCATCTTCATGATTGACGAAATTAGCACTCAAGAGATCAAAAATAGTGTTGAAAGTGGTGCGAAATTGGAAAGCTCACCATTCCTACCCGGAAATAACATACGGTGACACACTCTAAAAGGAAATTGTTTAGACAGCTACAAAAAGTTGAAGGTCCGGTGCCTCGCTTGATGTAAAAATAAGTAGTCTCCACTAAAGGTGATCACAACTCTAATGCCAAATATCTTTGTTGCACCTAATTCGCCCAACGACATGGTTAAATTCAGCTTTAACGCTCTAACAAGTAAGAAACCAGATTGTGTTCTCTAGTTCTTCCATTTTCAGTTATTTCGGTCAGACTCTCTATGTAAACATAGCTAGAAGCATGCTAGTGATTCTAAAATCTCTACAAGTTGGAAGTTTTACGCAAATATTTACAAACAATTTTGAAAATTTTATCTACAAAGTAGAAAAAAGATTTTTTTTTAAAATAATATATAAATAACAATTTTTAATTGATTATTAAAGCGAATAAAGATAATTACATAACAGGCAAGCGAGCAACAAGATGCGCCGCAAGACCTTTTTGAATTGCAAAACCTATCCAGCGGATGTTCTTATTTTTGGGTGGGCTAATAGGAAACACGCATGTGTTGACCTTACATGGGTCTCGCCGTTAGTAGGTATTGGACATGGTACTTTCACGGTTGGACAAGCAGCACCAAGGGCTAGCTCAAGTAAGATATCGAAGTATGAGAAAGCATGCATTGACAATGGACATGCTTTTATTCCCTTTGCTTTTGATACTTTTGGTTACCTAGATCCAGAGGCAGTTGGACTTCTCAAAAGAGTTCAGAAAGTCATGCACAGTAATGTCATGACTCCTGATTCGAGAGAGTTTGTTTTTAAGATAAAAAAAAGACTAAAAAATCTATATACGAACTACCCCCCACACCTAAATCTAACATTGTCCTCAATTTTTCAATATATGATCAGTATTACAACAACTTACCGAGAGTACACTGCAAAATAGATTAAAGGAAAGAGATTACTAGAAGTTGGTGAAAGCAAGAACTGAACTCCATTATTCACGACTAGAATCCAACGGGAACTCAGTTGATGTCAAATTGGATTATCACACATATATTCAAGAAGAACTATCTCTTCTATTATCATATCATCATCAGATTAAGTCATTGTAACAAGGATTTTTCCATGCTGGATCGCAAGTCTGCGAGTAGGAATGGTTTTCTTGCATTTGATAGAGGGCATCAATATGATATGTTCTAGACTAAAGTCAAGCAAAACAGGGAAGTTCTTAACAAGTTTTCCTAAGCTATCACACAAGGTACAAGCATGTATTTCAGTTCGGGTACATGAGTTAGGGACAAAAGCATTTTTATTTGTGCACATTTTCAGATTTTCAACTGTCCTAGTCAAGCATTTCATGTTTGTATCAGAGTCAAAATCAGACTCTAACTCATGGAGATTACCTATATCCTATGACATTGGCATAGCTTCCCCAATGGAACTGATGGGTTTTCTCTGCAAGAAGCTAAAAATGTCCATGCATCATCCACAGTTTTATCAATAAACTCACCATCACACATAGATTCAACCATGGCTCGAGACTTAAATTTTAATCCCTCATAAAGTATAGCGACCAATCTCCACCTCTCAAAGCCATGGTGAGGGCATTCAATCAA
This sequence comes from Papaver armeniacum, assembly GCA_023531295.1. NCBI lineage: Eukaryota > Viridiplantae > Streptophyta > Magnoliopsida > Ranunculales > Papaveraceae > Papaver > Papaver armeniacum. The sequence continues at coordinate 257,359 of JAJJWW010000488.1, forward strand.
CAAATCATCAAACCGTTCAAAATAGTGGAAAAGAGTCTCTCCATATAATTGGACAAAAGAATTGAGACTTTGACGAATATCAATGGTCCTATGATGTGGAAAGAATTTTCTGAAAAATAGATTTGTGAGTTTATCCCAAGTGGTGATTGACTATGGTCTCAAACCGTAAAACCATGATTTAGCAACAAACGAAATTTTAGAGAGTCGTCGTACTTATCATATTGCATAGTCCGACAAATTTTCTCAAACTCTCTTACATGATGAAAGGGGTTTTTTAATCAACCCCTCGAAATATCGAAAGTATTTGTACCATGCTTGCATTTCATTCATATGGACCATCAGTCTGGGGTAAGACAATGCATGAGGTCTGACTTATTCTGGTGGGATACATGTACTCATGGAGAGTACGGGGTCGTTCATTATATCAGCCATTATTTCTACCTGGACAGGTATACCAATAACTGAAATTGGAATTTCAGGTAGGCAATTATTGATGAATGCTAACTAGATAATCAGTTTGGTCGTAAATAAATACAACCAGGGCCTAGTACAACATAAATCAAGCAAGCATGATGCAATAATTCAAATAAGTGCCAACAGTACACACATACACACACAATACAAGAGCATACTTACCTCGAAGAACAACCGGGATTAGAAACAGATAAATCTGTTTTTACCTCTCTTCCTTTTACTCCTTGGAGTATACAGTAATTGTTTAAGATCCACAGTTACAGAACCAGGAATTTTCACAACAAACAGATCTGCTCCTTCCTTATTCCTTAGCGTCCAGTATGTGAGTACCTAGATAATGCTCTAGGGAAAATTTCAGTATCCAGATGTGTAGATACAAAGTGAAGATATAAATAAATAAAACCTACTGAAACCTACAGAAAATGAAACCAAAAACTTTTTGAATTACTATCGATTTACAAAAAGGACTACTAACTATTATTCATATAATATAAATGAGACTCTGTACTAAGCAATACCTACAATTACACAAACATGATTTTAGTGCAGGACAAAATGATAAGATGCAATTGAAATGATAATACGGAATATATGCAAACTATGAAGTACCGCTAGTTGGAGGACCAAAATAACAGCCCAAATTCCTAAACAGACTATCGTAAATATAGAAGTTACATACAGCGGAATCAAAATATAATACAAAGTCAAAAAGCTAAGGGTACAAGATTAAAGAATGAAACGATACTAAAGAATGCAAAACGCGTTTTTTTCAGTGTTTTCTTCTTCAATTCATCTCTGCAAGCCTAGTTTTCCATCAGTTGAAGCTAATCCTAGTCTTATCTCTCTCAATCCTAGCTTATAGGGTTATTGTTCTTGATAAATAAGGAAGACAAGATGGAGAGAGATACAGATTAGGAGTTTGATTGATGGCCAGTTGAGAGGGTAGCTGTGATCAGAGATGGTCGGGGATGGATTTTACGGAAGGAGGTGAAATGAAGGTTTTGCAGAGGTTGGAAAGAAGTTGTGAAAGATATGAAATGGTGTTTGGTTTCTGCTTGATTAGGGGAGGAGGCATGAGGCTAGGGTGTTGGGAGGATGCTTCAGATGTTGATGTACCATGTGTAGATGTCGTTGGATGTTGAGGAGCTTCTGAGTCTAGTTAGTAAGTTCGCAAATTATACTCGTATAATTCATGAATCCATCTGTATCGACCGAATCCGTACGTATCGACCGTATAATTGGAACCCCGACTTGGATTCACGATTTCCAGCTTAAAACGAATATACGCGCATTTACGAATTACCAAATCATACAGTGCGTATAATACTTTGCCACATCATCACTAAATTATTATTCTTTATTGTAGTTGCAGGAAATCCCACACTACACCCCTTACTCAGTCTTACTTAATTGATTCATTGAAAGATAATATGATCAAGAATATTTATTAACTGATTCCATGAAATGTCTATATAGGAAAAATAGAATTACACTTGGGAATTAAAACGCTCTTAAACTTTCTCTCTCCTAATGACTTGCTTAACAATTCAAAAAGGCCTCTCCTCTTCAACAGATTCACTTAGCCCTTTATATAGGGTAATACATAGTGGATGACAGCTAAACTATCCTTTATTTTTGGGGAATGTCTCGCGAAGTGTCGCAAATGCACAAATATTCATTCTCGCGACACTTCTTAGCCCTCGCCAGGAGTTTCATGTCTTCCAATTGTTTTGTTTGTCGTTATTCATCGCGTCGTTTATTTTAGCTCCCTGCGACTCCTCGCGACACCGTCGTTTATTAATCCCGCGAACCTTGTCCGTTGCGATATTATGATCCTACATCTTGCCTCTTTTTCCTTGAATATTGCTTGAAGAGCGATTTGAAGGAAAAATTCATTGTTGTAATAATCCTTGGTTTTAATTGGTGAAGGAACGAGCGAAAGAATACTTTTCTTGAAAAGTACGTATTTTGCCCTCTATTCTTTTAGCGAAGTTAGAAGCTTCTTTGTAGTATATATATAAAGTGTTATTTCTTGCCCCATGAGTTACGGAAAATAATCAACCTCGCAAGCTCTTCTCGTTTGTTAGGAAATATGTTGTGCGATATTTGGATCCTACTAAAATTCCTTTCGCCAGTTTTCTTGGATTTAGTAGTGATTTGTTTACACGTGTCTATATTTACCCCTTTACCGGTACATTTAATGTTATCCGGTCGTAATATTTTTCTCATCTATTTATAGGAGTGTCCCCTGTGAAGAATTTTCCTTTTCTTTTTCGTCTTCTTCATCGTCTGCAAGTGTTCTTCTTCTTCATCGTTCTGCAAGCGTTTGCCTGCTATTTTCTCTCACCATCTTCTTCGCCACTTTTGCTATTTCCTACCAGTTGTTGTTCTCATGGCGTCCAGGTTTATTAATCTTGCCATATCTGACTGATTTTGTGGTTGATTAATTTTGAGATTATCTTTTCTTGTTAAAATCACACTGGTATGATTAATTTTGTAGTTCTCTTTCGCCATTGTTGTTCAGCCAAGATCCAACTTTAACTAAATTTACCGTGAAGAACCCTCTTCTTTCTTTGGGCTCGCCATGTTGAAACCTACTTCGCAACAAGAATCCCTGCACAACCAAAGCCCTCTTCGCGAGTAAAATCTATGGCTACAAAAAGAAAGTCTGCGAGTGACAAGGTATTTAAGAAACATTTGTTTTTTATTAACAATATATTGTTGCCTCTGTTTCTTATTTAACTTGTTATTCGCAGGATGATGGAAGTATTGACAAAACTCCTAAAAGACTTCGCCAACCCAAGCCTGTTACTCCCAGTGTTTCTTTTCCCTCCTTTACACCTTCTTCTCCGGTTGCGAAGTCATCGCAAGATGATTTCTTGGCTGATTCTCGCGAGAACATTACTAATGACAGCATTCCTATACCTGAACCCTTCGCAGATCAAGCTCCTCATAATAGTCCTACTATTCATGCCTCTGGCATTTCTCCAGTCATCATCCTTCCCGAGACTTCCTTTCCTCGTGACGCTGCCTTGATGAAAGATGGCCCGTCTCCTCCTTCCACTGCTATTATTGCTTCTTCATCCGAGCAAATCCCTCTTACCAAAGAAAATTTGGAAGGGATAGAAGTGGCTCTCAAAGTCCTTTCAGATCTTGTGAATGATGCCAAGAAAACTTCCGTCGACCCTGTCAAGTCTGATGTTTGCGAGATTCTAAGTAAATATCTTGGTCCTGATAAGTTTTCGCAAGCATCTTTGGTTCAAGAAATCACTAGATTGAGGGATGATCTCCAAGCTATGACTGAGAGATGTAACAGTTTCCATCTTGAAAATCAAAAATTTCACAACATCTCGCTAGACCGTGATAATCTTCGCAGGAAGAATGAGGAGTTAAAAGGTATGCTCTCGCGACCCCATCATCATCATTTTTTTTATTTTATTTTATTATTTTATTATTTTATTATTTTTTTTATTTTTTTTATTTTTTTTTATCTCAACCCCATTGTCTGCTCTTCAAGCCCAAAACCAGAAACGAACGATGGAGATATATCAATTGGAATCCATTGGTGAAGAAGTTCGTGTTGAGACGCTTGGATGGAGCAATATAACTACTTAAATAATCTTCATGCATATGCTACCGACCAAATAAATAATTTGTCTAAAGAAAACATCGTGTTAGCTCAGAGTCAAGACTCATTAAGTGATGATTTATCTCGTCTCATTTATTCTTTAAATAAAGCTAATTTGGAAATGGAAACTTTATCAGATGAGAACGGAACTCTTTCTCAAGAAAAGCGTTCTCTATTAAACAAAGTGGCGACCTATTCGCAACGATATAATTCTTGTCAAAAATTATGTGAAGAACAAGAACGAGCTATTCACACGCTGAGGAGTCAGCTTGAAGAAGTTACAGCCGAGAGAGATAAACTTATTCAAGGTAGAATATCCTTGAGTGTAAAAGCGAACCAATTCAAGGATCAATGTTCTCAGCTAGAAAAATCCAATTCTTCGCTTGTTACTGAGAATGCCATACTTATTTCCAACGAAAAAACCTTGCGATCTCGTCTGAAGGGCTTAGTTGGGGACACATTCGATGACGCCATGGACCGATTGGGAAATAGTTGTTCGTCTTTTATTCAGCATCTTGTTTCTCAAAAGGAAGGTAGTCATATTATTTGACTACCTTAATTCATTTATGAATCCCATAATCTTTAAGATTCTCTTTTAATCTTTACTTATTCAATTGTTATGCAGATTTCCGAGAAAAGCTTCGCTCGTTATTTCTACTCTCAAGTCAGACAACTCTAAACTTCGCAAAGAAAATGGGTCGCTTGCTACTTCCCTTGCTCTTTCTCGCGATCGTGCCGAAAGGAGATTTGACTATATGTCTGATTGTAAGGACATTGATAGTAAAAATCAGCAGAAAGCGCTCCTTCGTCAATTTCATCTCAAGGCCGAGGTCATTGTGAATGACATTTTATTGTCTAAATCTCTTGAACCTGTTCGTGTCAAACCTTTAGAAGTAAGTGATGATGAAGTCCCCAATTCTCCTGATGATGATTATTATTATGAAAGTGGCGAAGATGTCGCCCATGCCGAAGTCGTCAATAAAAATCTTCTTGAAAAAATTTCGACGAAATTCCATTCTCGGCGAAAGTTAAGTCGAGAAAATTATTGGCGAAAATGATAACATTGATGTAGAAAATTAACTGCTTTGTAACTTTGCTGCAACTTTCTTTTAGTTTTGAAAGATTAAATCCCTTGTTGAACAATTCTCTTATCTTCTTCTTCTTAACTATGACTATAATCTCGCAAGTTTATTCGCTTACATTTTTATGAAATGATTTTTACTCAGTCATCATCATTTTTGAAATGTATTCTTCACTGATGTCGAATTTTATATTGCGACGAGGTCGCAGGTATCTCCAAGAATGGAGAAACCTACTTTTCTCGTCTTATCATTTCGGTAGTCTTTATTTTATCTCCTCTTGTTGCGACAAGGTCGCAGGCCGCCTTTACATTTTCATGCAATGGCCCATTGACCTTGCCTTATCACTTTTGTGTGGTCTTCCAAGTTAGACCTCCCTAATTAGAGGTCTTCCCCTGCCACCTATCATTGCGACAAAATCGCAGGACGTCTTTACACTTGCATGTAAAGACCCATTGATCTTGCCTTATCATTTTCCAAGTATTTTTGCCTCATAGGATGTTTTAGTTGCGACAATATGACAGGCCTAGATATCCTTGCGAACATAAAGCCCCATGACATTGCCGTCTTGCGACGAAATCGCAGACGTCCGTACACTTTCGTGTAAAGACCCATTGATCTCGCCTTACCCTCGCGTTAGTATTATTGCCTCTGCAGGATCATTTGCACAAATATGACAAGCCTAAATTCTCTTGCGAAAACACAGCCTTATGACATTTGCGTCTATTTTGACACCCCCTAATGGAGAGCGTCGCCCTTATCATCTCCGGTTGCCCCTTCAAGGAGGCGAAACATCGGCCATACAAGACTAGCTCCTCCCATCCGGTCTTAACAACAACAAGTTGTTTTCGCAGCCTCTTATCCCTTATACCTATAGGGTTTATGGTTACGAGACTGCACCCTAAGTGGAGTTTTCTTGGCGAGTGCAACATATGCCAAGACTTGCCAAGAATGGCCAGGGTAGGTTCATCCATCCCGGCACTCGCTCAACCGTGTACCTCGGCGCCTTGAGCATACATCGACTCCTTGGAAGAGACCCTCGGTCGCCCAACCAGGGTATAACCTTATATATATAGTTGGGAATCCAAGGTACCTCTTAGGATAGGCTTTCATGGGCCCCAAATTTTCATGACTCGGGCTTCAGGAGCGGTGTAACCTTCCCCCGAGCCATGTCGAGAGATACCCCTTATATGACGCACTTTAGGTCTTACATTTGCCTCTTACGAAATTTTATTCGCGAACTAGGTGTACGCCATAAAGGTTCGTCCCATTCTTTTGTTTTTTCATTTTTGTTAAGCCATTCATGACTCTTTGTTATTCTTATCGCGAGATCTTCGCGGATTTTCTCTCGCATTTTATTGAACTTCGCAAATATTTTGCGTAGAAGTACTTCATCTTAATTCATTTTTCCTCTCCCATTTTTATGGGTAATATTTCTTTAGATATAATCTATTCCATGGTCTACCCAACTTTTTTCCCACATCTTTTCCTTCGGGATCCATCAATCTATATGACCCCCGTACCAACTACCTCTTTGATGATATAAGGTCCATCCTATTTTTCGCCAACTTGCCTCCACTTTCACGTTGATATATTGGGGTTTCTCGCAGCACCAAGTCTCCCGGGTTGGAACTCACGTATTTTGACACGCTTGTTATATTCTCTAGCCAATCTTCGCTGATAATTCTCCATGTGTCGCAATGCCTTTTCCCGTTTTTCTTCCAATTCATCCAACTTGATTAGAATGTTGCCTGCGCTAAGATTTTTCTCCCAAACTTCTTTTTTGGTTGTCGGAATTATGACCTCTGTTGGGAGTCTTGCTTCAACTCCATAAGTTAAGCAAAAAGGGGACATTCCGTGGCTTCTCTTCTAGTTGTATTATAAGCCCATCTTTGCATTGTGTACTTGTTCGCACCATCCCCTATTGTGTCCTTCCAACTTTTTCTTCAAGATGTCGGCAATTGTTTTGTTTGTTGCCTCCGCTTGGCCGTTAGCTTGCGGATATAATGGAGTTGATTTCCCACATCTTATCCGAAATGCATTGAGCGGCAACTCTATATTTTGCCCTTCAAACCGCTTCCCATTGTCGATACCAATTGTGCGGGAATCCCAAATCTGCATATAATATTTTCAAATATGAAAGTAAAGACATCCTTATCGCGAATGTCTTTGGACCGCTTTCACCTCCGCCCATTTTGTGAAATAGTCCGCTTGCGACGATTAAGTACCTTCTTTGTCCTGTTCTGGTAAAAATGGTCCCACAATATCTAAACCCCACTTTCCAAAAGGCCACACACTTGTGGAAGAATTTAACAGTGCCCAGCGCGTGTATCTTTTTCCCATGTCTTTGTGGTCCTCGCAGCGTCTTGATATTGCTCTTGCGTCCTCGTGCATATATGGCCAATAATATCCTTGCGTCTTTGCCTTGTATGCCAAAGATCTTCCGCCGCTATGATTTCCAAAGATCCCCACTATGCAGCATCTTCAATATGGTTTCTCCTTCTTTTCCTTGTTAGACATCGAAGTGAAGGCCCATCAAAAGATCGCCGATAAAGCACTCCATCTCGTAATTCATAATTTGTTGCCCGGCTCTTTAACTTGTGTGCCTCCAATCTATTTCTTGGTACCTCTCCTTTCATTAAGTACGCATGAAGTCCTACTCTCCAGTCTTCCTCGCGACATTGCATTTCATCTACTACCATCATTATATCTGCTTCTTGTTCTTCCTCTTTATTAATCGATGGCGCTAGTAGTGTCTGTATTTTGATATTCCTCGCAGTCGGGTCTGTCATCATACTTGATATAAAGGCAAAAGCGTCTGCGAGTCTATTATCTCTCCTTGATATGTGCCTCTATTTTATTTTCGGTATCTGTGCCGACAATTCTTCGACATGCTTCTTATACTTCTTCAAAGATGGATTATTTGTAGTGTATTTCTCTGTTACCTGGTGAATTGCTAGTTGCGAATCACTGGTAATCCTTATATTCTCCAATTTCATTTCTATTGCAAGTCGCAGAGCATGTATTATAGCTTAATACTCTGTTTCATTATTCGTGGATTCAAACTCCAATCTAAAAGAGAAGGCTAATTTATTTCCTTCCGGTGAAATCATAACAATTCCCACTCCATTTCCTTCTCCATTTGATGATCCATCTACTAATATTTCCCATCTGTCTGGCTCGGTTAGCAGGTCTTTTGGGTCTCCATACTCTTCTTCTACATCCATCATCTCATCTATCGCTTCATCTTCTTCTAAGGGAAATTTGCTAAAAGTCTCGACAAACGTGACTTAGTTGAGGATAATATCTCATACTTGAGTTTACAATGGCTTATTTGAGCATTCCATCTTTCAACTCTTCCCGATCTTTTTGAGTGTTTCATCACTGACTCAATTGGTATTTTCGTTACTACCTTAATAGTATGCGCTTGAAAATATATGCGAAGCTTGAATGTTGCATAAACTAATGCCAGGATTAACTTTTCGATCTTCGAATAATTTCTTTCTGCGGCATTGAAAGTTTTGCTGATATAATAGATTGGTTTTTCTACTCCTGCGTCCATTCGCAGTAAAACTGCACTTAAGGCATGCGAAGTTGTCGCGAGGTATATCAATAATTCCTCTCCTGGTTCTGCCTTCTGCATAATGGATATATCCATTAAATGCTCTTTGATCCCTTGTAAAGCCTTTTCACATTCGTCCGTCCACTTAAATTTCGATCCTTTTTTCAAAACGCTGAAAAAATGTTTACACTTATCAGATGACCGCGAGATGAACCTTCCTAGTGATGCTAACAACCCATTCAGTTTTTGAACATCCTTTACTGTCGCAGGTGTCGGCATATCGCGAACTGCTTTTACTTTCTCCGGGTCAACGTGTATTCCTTCCTTTGATACAATGTAACCCAAGAACTTCCCTGACGCAACTCCGAAGGTACATTTTTTCTGGATTGACTTTGATGTTGAAACGCCTCATTTGCTCAAAAATTTCTTTCTGTGTCTCGCACGTGATCTTCTCGCCTTCTTACTTTTTACCAAAGATGTCATCTACGTATACCTCTAGTGTTTTATGTATCCATTCTCGAATACCTCTTCTACCATCCTTTGATACGTTGCTCCAAAGATTTCGCAAACCAAACGGCATTTTAGTATAGCAAGATAATCCTCTTGGAGCGAAGAAAGCAAGATGCTCTTGATCTTCCTCGGCGAGGGAATCTAGGTTGTAACCTTTGTATCCGTCCAGAGATGATACTCTTTCATTCCCTAGGCCGCTGATTCGACTAGTTGTGGAATATCTGGCAATGGAAAACCTGTCTTTAGGGCAAGCTTTATTTAAACAGTGAAATCAATGCAAATCCTTATTCCCTTGTTCTTCTTTGGAACTATAACCATATTCGCTATCCATTCAGGATATTTTGCTTGTCTAATAACCCGCATCCAAGCATCTTCTCATTCTTCTTCTATCTCGAGGGTGATATGCTGTTGCTATCTTTCTAATTCTTTGTTTAAATGGCTTCACATTTTTATCAATTTCTAACTTGTGACAGGCTATCGACGGATCTATACCAGGCATTTTATCCATATCCCACGCGAAGATGTCTTTATAATCTCGCAACAGATCGACAGTTCTTTTCTCTTCATCCGCTCCCATGTTAGTTCCAATCTTTAGCATCTTGGGTTTTTCCTTAGTTCCAATATTCACTTCTTTGGTTTGTTTTGCCGCGACGTAACTGGCCTTCGGTTCTCCCATAGGGGTTGGTGATAGGTGTAGAATACACCGTATTTAATATCTAGTATTTATGCTTTCTTTGCGAGTTTTCTTGTGAATTATGTATCTTATGTGTGCTTTTGAGTTTATTAGGTGCAATGGAGTCATTTGGAGCAAAAAGACCAATTGGAACTCGTTCAAATACAAGATTTCTACTTTTCATTGTGTAGAGGACGAGAAGACGAAGGCAATGGCGAAAGAACGGAGTCATTCTGAGTTCGTATGGAGAAGTTGTGAGCAAAACAAGAACTCTTAAGCAAAGGGCAGGATTGTCTTTTCAGGGAAAATATTATCGGGAGCCGAGCCAGCGTTAAGGGGTGACTTTCTTTGGAGGAGTGTTAAAGAACAACCTACTGAGGTTAAGGGGTTATAACTTGGTTACCCCTTATCAGAAGTACCTGAGTACTCATATCCAACCCATTATACAACCCTAATCGAGCTTCTTTCTTGCATTCTATCACTTCCTTAATCATTAGTCACACTCAAAACAAAGAACACAGCCATGGAGGAAATCAAAGTGAGAAATGATGATGCTATAAGTGAAATTGATGGGATTTGGTGCTGCAATTGAGTTAGGGTGTTGAGTCTGGTAACATTGATTTGAATTCACAGAGACAGGGAGATCGAGAATGAATCTGAGAGGTTGAGATGGAAGACTGGAATCGAGAAGAGGCGAGGTTAGTGTCAAGAAGAACTGAGAAGCAGCCATGGTTGCTGCTGTAGATCGAGAGATGGGTCGGTGACTGATAACTCAGAGAAGAAAGAGATTGAAGATGGGTCAGACAAGGCAACAGAATCAAAGAAGATGAAGAACACAAGAATGGGTTGATTGAAATAGAGATTCAGTAGATCGAGTTGAATAAAGAATTATGGTGCTGTTGAAGTGAAGTTAAGAACAGTAGCTGCTTGAGAGGAAACCAGATCGAGAAATTTAGATGTATCTGCTGCTGCTGTTAACACCAGGTCGAGAAGAGTTATTGGTGAATCGATTGAGCAGGAATGAAGAGGGGTTTATGTTGTTGAAATTTGTAGATGATGTGGGTTTGCTGTCTAGCAGATGGGTTTTGATGAACTGTGGCATTGGTGGATTAAAATTGCAGGGAATTGCAGGTAATGGAGATGAATGAATTGAGATGCTCATGGGGTCTGTGGAATTGGTGATTGTCATGGAAGAGAAGGGCTAAGGCAGTGCTGTTGCTGGTGGTGTTTATAGCCAAGGTGCTCTGCAACAGACTGAGGAGCAGCTGCAGTTGGCGGTGGAATCTGTTGGGAGATGGAAGTTGCAGGTCTGGCATTGCTGCAATGCAAAGATGGAGTTGTTCCTGGGATTGGCAGCTCAGGTGGAACTGGTAGTTGCAGCTCAGCTCGAAAGAATTGGGATACGGCAATGGAACGATGCAGCTATTAATCTCGGAGAAGATTTGAAAGACTCAGGAGATTATGGTGTTGTCGAAGAATGGCAGGCTGGGGTGTTGGTGCTTAGAGCTGGTGGATGACAGTGGTGAAGCTGAAATGAGTTGTTGGGTTGATTTGGCATTGTGGTGCTGGATTACAGAGAGTGATTCTGGTTATGTTTGCCTGAGATGACTTGCACTGGCAGAGTGGCAGCTGGAGCAAGAAACCTGAGAAGAGATAGTGCAGAATGGGTAAATGGATTGCAGGATGAGCTATGAAGTGGTTATGGGGATTCTGTTGCTCAGATGATTGTGTTGGCCTGAGTTTGTCAGGGTTGCATTGTGGCGAGGAGAAGTGCAGCTGAGTATGTTAATTTCAAGCCCAGAGAAGGAAAGAAGAGAATGTGGAGTGAATGGCCTGAGATAGCTCAGGTGATGTTGTGTTGATCTGAGGAGTTTACTAGGTTGCTTCCAGGGATGACAGCAGCTGAAACTGCAGGTGGGAACAGGTGATTGAGAACTCAGTGAAGGTGGAGTCATGGGCTGGAATTAAAGATGCAGCTACAGATGGTACTTATGCAGTGTTTCAGGTGTTGATTGCTATTGGCTGGAATGGGTATGTTGAGCTGCAAGAATGTGAGAGTTGGAGTACAGGGTAGAACTTGAATGAAGCTACAGGTGGAGAAGTGAAGCATAATGGCAGTTCTGGTGGTTATAATGGGAAGGTTGCATTGCAGCTGAAGGAGTGTGGAACTCAGGGATTAGTGTGGTTTTGGCAGGGATGTTGATCTTTGCAGCTGATGTGATCTTGTTGAATTTACTGTGTCGCAAGTGGATGTCTTCTTTGGGTTGTTTGAGTTGCAGACTAGCAGGAGGAATGAATATGGCTGGATATGAGTTAATGATGCACAATGATAGTGCAGCTCAGGATATGGCCTGTGCAATGGTTTGGCCAGAACTAACTCGCACTGGGTCCGATGTCGACTCTCAATCCTCGACCGGCCGACTTTCCGACTCACCAACCTTGATCTCGACTTCGATGACCTGACCGACTCATGATCCTGACTCAGTGACCTGTTGACCGATTTAACTCGGTCTGACCCGATTTGACCCGCCGAGTTGACCCGTTGACCGGTTTGACTTTGTCGGTCACCGGAGACATTTTCCGGCGACTTTTCCGGCCAAATTCCGGCCGCAATCCCAGTTTTCCGGCGAGCATTTTTGGGACAATTTCTACACGGGTTTCTCTCCATGGTGGGCCGGGTGAATTTCCAACTAATGGACCTTGAAGACAAAACCTAGTTTTGGAAGGAGAAAAAGACTACAAAAGGGAAGACTTCTACAATTTGGACACCACGTTTTATTATTATCTCCTCTACTTTATTCTAGGGTTTACACCATGAAATATTTTCTCTTTCTTCTTGTGATGAACTCCTTGAATATGAGTACCTAAGTTTATTATTGGTTATGGAATAGTTGGATTTCACAAAGCATGATTCTTTGATTCAATATATTAGTTTTGTCTCATATTTATCGTTTGCAATTCTCACGAAAAATATTGTTTTATGATTGATTGATTGTTTTGTCAAGTTGCAAATTGGTAGAACTTCTAATCACATCTATTGCTAGTTTAGGGTTTATTATACGCAAAAGTGATATTCCTTGAATACAAGTAGCATAATATGATTATAGTTTGTAGTGATATATTCTTATGATCATATGTGAATCGTAACCTTTGTTAAATTGAATTAGTGCGCTTTCCACGTTCAATTGCTTTGATTGGCCTGATTTCATAGAACTTAACGCATCTAGGGAATTAAACTTGATTAGTGCTTTTACACGTTAGGTTGTTCCTTTAGGTAGAATTCATATTCGCATCTTTTAATGTGTTTGTTGATGACATGAGGAGGTTTGCGGGATATTCTTGCGATCAAGGTATTCTAGGGTCTTTGATAAAAGTTGAGATTAAAATATCAATTCTAGTTATTGTGGTGAGAACATGTTTGTGAATGAAAACGAAATCCTTAACCAATACTTTCTCACCCTTGATTACTTGTTTGCTTATTTCTTTATTTACTTTTATTTTATTTTCGTTTATAAAAATCACAAAACTACCGGTGTTAATTATAGGGAACCTAAACAATTTGACAACCTAGACCTCTCTGTGGGATCGATCCTTTCTTGCCCTTGCTATATTTATATTTTGAGTAGTAAGAAAGTGTAATTATATTTGTGTCGCTTACGACAGCGGTCAGTTGGTCCTTTTGGTTCTTTCGCAAGATCAGTTTTTTCTCGGAGAGGTCTCGCTAGGTATGCCTTTTCCTTCCTTTGCTCTTATCATGTAAACTCTGAACTCTTCTTCTTTCTTAGCCGCCCTCGCCATCTTTTTGCGATACTTTGATATATTCTTTCGCTTATTTACTTGTTCCTCGCAACACTTTACTTCATTTTGATAATATATTCTTCCTTTAGTAGTATCCCCTTTGATCTCGCCGATTCCATTTAGTGTAGGAAACTTGATACATTGATGAAGCGTCGACGCCACAGCTTTTATTGCATGTACCCATGGTCTTCCTAGTAATATGTTATACGGTGATTCCATATCTACTACGCTCAATGTCACCTGTGTCTCGATTCCTCCTAATGGAATACGTATTTTTATCTCCCCTTTAACTTTTGTTATGGATTTACCAAAACCTTGAATATTGTATGCCGCGAAAATCATATCTTCGTCTTTATATCCCATCTTTTTGTAAGCGTGATAGAACATGATGTTCACCAGACTCCCTGTATCGATTAAAACTCCATTCACCACCCATGTTTTCACCGTGTTCTCCGATTCCTCTCCTTCCTTATACGCGTTGATTGCGATCACCAATGGAGATGTGTGATCCAAATTTTCTTTGGATATTTCCCCGTAGTGAATGTTATCTCTTGCTTTTCCCAATCCTTCAAAGGTGATGCCATTTCTCTATCCGTAATCTTCTTTCCTTCAAAATCCCGTTTGTGTATTCTTCCTCTGATATTTTCATGAAATTCACTAATCATTACTCTCGTGTCTGTGCTGCATGCCATATCTCTTTCCTCTGCCTCATCCGATTTAAGATTTTCCTTTCTCATTTTCCTGATTTAAACAACTTTAATTACAATCTTCTCTCTTTTACCAATGATCATCCCTGTTTCTAGCGCATATGTAGTTGCAGGAAATCCCACACTACACCCCTTACTCAGTCTTACTTAATTGATTCATTGAAAGATAATATGATCAAGAATATTTATTAACTGATTCCATGAAATGTCTATATAGGAAAAATAGAATTACACTTGGGAATTAAAACGCTCTTAAACTTTCTCTCTCCTAATGACTTGCTTAACAATTCAAAAAGGCCTCTCCTCTTCAACAGATTCACTTAGCCCTTTATATAGGGTAATACATAGTGGATGACAGCTAAACTATCCTTTATTTTCGGGAATGTCTCGCGAAGTGTCGCAAATGCACAAATATTCATTCTCGCGACACTTCTTAGCCCTCGCCAGGTTTCATGTCTTCCAATTGTTTTGTTTGTCGTTATTCATCGCGTCGTTTATTTTAGCTCCTGCGACTCCTCGCGACACCGTCGTTTATTAATCCCGCGAACCTTGTCCGTTGCGATATTATGATCCTACATTTATTACATTTTTTACTTTTAAAAATTTACAAACACCTATCTGATTCCAATACCATCAACGTACATGTTATTTGCCTATTCCAATATACATATCATATTTATAGTTCATGTCAATTATTAAATTATAATATTTAAGGAGAAATTATATTAAAAATGATATTTTAACAGGTTAATATATGCCAAATTTTGTATGCCGAACTCATATCTCTAAAAAAAATTATACACGTACGTATGTCGTTCCGTATTACTTTCGAACCACAAACCGTTGACTGGATTTAACTTTTACGAATCCGTATGATACTCGTACGTATCCCGTTCCGAACGTTTCCCGTACCCCGAATTGCTAACTAGGCTTCTGGGTGTTGAACGGTTGTAGATCTTGGGTCCTCTTGGAAATTCTTCTTCTAGGCCCATATCTTACTCAAGCCCACTTCTAGTTTTTTGTTGTGCAAGCGACATTCTTCACTTGTGGATGAGTTTCAAACAACATTCTTCACTTGTGGATGAGTTGCAAACGGCATTCTTCACTGCCTTCAAGAGCTTTGTTCCCTCTTCCATGTCACCAATTTTTCTACTCTTTTGGTTCCTCAATTCATCTAAGCTTTATTTACTACCTAAAAGCACAAAATTAATTAGTACAAGTATTTATTCTTGATAACAATGAAAACTTCGAATTTGGGATAAAATAGAGAGTTAGAGCACAAAAGATGAGTTAAATGCCGATAAAAAGATGTAGAGATATGCAATATTTGGCACTCATCACCGGGCCTCATGAGAAACCAGCCAAGGGAGCCGGAGCGGATTGGGGGTGTGGTGGGTGATAATGTCGCACGGGGGCAAGCTAATTCTACCTTCCATGTCAAAATTCTGCAATATTACTCCATATGAGACTCGAATTTAGGACCTCCTAGAGCGTATGTGGAACAGGGATGACCAGCTGAGCTATGTACCTGTTTTATAATTGCTTCGTGGGGAGATAAATCCATGATCATGATTTGTTCAACTCAAATATTACAATTGTTTTATGTGTTTCATTAATTGCTCATAATAAATGATCTGTTTATTTTTTTCATTATAAAGTGTTTTTATTCATTAGTGTTTCACTAAGTGCTCATAGTTAATGGTTTTTTTTCCGATATAAATGCTTCCTTAATTAGTAGAATCCTTAATTCAATGAATATGCATTTACATTGATAAATAATTTTAATAAAAATAATATCAACCGACATTAGTGGCGGTAATCGGTGAAGGAAGTGATGGCGGCTCTTAGAAAGTGGTGGAGGCGGAAACATTAATAGCGATCTAGGGGGGGGACAAGCCCAATTGTAATTATTTTGGGTCTTTTAATCATAAAATTTGCTACTAGATCCATTTTACACCCAAATCCAAGTTGCCAAGAGTCTTTGCCCCCCTTTTCAAAATTCTGGTTCCGCCCATGGTGGTGATGGTGGTGGTGGAAGAAGTAGTGGAAGTGAGTCTTTGATGAGTATTGGTGGACAATATTATTTTTGTCGTTACAAACACGAATAAAATTGTATTGTGAACGATGTGATTGGTTGTTTTAACAAGATTGATAAAGACATGTACCTATAATTCGGGGATGAAATCAAATCATGTAGGAAAAAATGTTCATGACCATTTGAATCACCCAAATAGTACCCCTGTTATCTTTGGTACCTTTGGTACCCGATCGTATAAATTATGGTTTTAATGTTAAAATAAAATTGATTGCAATACAAAACAGAAAATAACACGAAAAAATAATAATGAAATTATTGTGAAAAGAGAAGGAGATAGAAAATAGGGAGAAGAGGTAGACAAAATTCTCATTAGATGTGCATCATAGACAAACACTGGAGCCTCTATTTATAGGGCTAGACACAAGGGCATCCCAGTAATAAATGAGATTAAATAATTAATCACGTGAAATATCGTGCAAAGGACACTTTTCACTTTAAAAAGTATATTATTATTATTCAGTCCTTTTTTTCCCATACAAAATCATGTTTGTATCCTTTGTAAATTCAAATTAACTAGATTCTATTCACACAACAAACACCACACTCATTCTCTCAATAGTCGCTCAAACATCTATCGCCTTAAATGAGGGCATACGTCATCAACCTTTTCTTACTTTCTTCTTCTTGGAACTTGATTAGAAACTAAGCAATTCATAATATTTTCATGTGTTTCACTGTTTGGCTTTGGCTTTGGCTGGTTAGTTATTTGTCACTAATGGAGACTGAATATAACCATCCGGCAATTCAGGTCAAAATGTTTCAAATATTTCTCAGCGTAATTTTGTAGGGAAATAATGTCAAGTGGGATGATGGCATCATATGTCCCAAGACGATCAATATTCAGCATTTCAGTGCGAATTGGACTCGGTGCTTTCCCTGCCGATGTTTTTGTTTTTAGCCAATCGAAGACCGACAGTGATAGAACTGTTTTTCTTTAGAATACAATTATTCAGAGGTTGTGATATCGGAAGAATGACGATGGTGAAACTAAATTAGAAAACTTTTAGAATCTTGGGAATATCAATGTAAACCAACTTGCATAATAATTACAACATCTATTTCTTGAAATGAGGGCATACGTCAGCATCATTTTCTTACCTTCCTCTTCGCTGCATGATTTGAAATTAAGCAATCTAGAATATTGCTTGTGTTTCACTTTCGTTGTCCCGTTAACTGTAACTGATGGTGTAACCATTCAGGATTTCAGGTCGATATGTTCTAAATGTTTCTCAACTACAATGTCATAACGAAAAAGTACAACACACTTAAATCGCACCATCGTCCCTCTGGTGTCGCACATTAATTATGACTTTTACACATTGTATAGTTTGGTACACGAATAATTAATCAAATGAAATATAGTGTACACGAAAGTTTTCACTTTAAAATCTGTACTATTATTTAGTCCTTTTTGACCATACAAAATCATGTTTGCATCCATTGTAATTTGTAATTATATTTATATTCGTTCTTAATATATTTAAGGACCAAGCAGGAAAAACTGGACATTTTCTTCCCAATTTTACTCTCGAAGTGTATGTATATATATATACATAGCTTTAAATGTTGAGGTTATCCTAAGCAAAACAATTACCTATGAAAGCTCATTTATATCATTTTTTGAAATAAATTTACTAAATACTACTCACACAACAAACACCACACTCATTCTCTTAATGGTCGCTAAAACCTCTATTGCCTAAAATGAGAGCATACGTTATCAACCTTATCTTACCTTTTTCTATTTGGAACTTGATTATAAATTCAGCAATTCAGATTATGTTCTTGTGTTGTTTCACTTTTGCCCGTTAGGTATTTGTCACTAGAGGTGTAAAACGTGCCGGGCCAGTACAGACCAGCCCACAAAATCACGTGCTTAGCGTGATCTGTGTTGTGCGGAGATTAAGGCGTGTCGTGCTAGATGACGTGTTGTTTTGTGCATTTCCGTAAAAATAAACGTGTTGTGTCGTGATGTGCTAGGTCGGGCACATTTATTTTGAGTTTTTCAAAGTAAATATTTTTCAAATATTTAGGTATTCTATGAGCTTTCTTGAAATGAGGGCATACGTCAGCATCATTTTCTTACCTTCTTCTTCGCTGCATGATTTGAAATTAAGCAATCTAGAATATGCTTGTGTTTCACTTTCGTTGTTCCGTTAACTGTAACTTATGGTGTAACCATTCAGGATTTCAGGTCGATATGGTCTAAAGGTTTCTCAAGTCTCAACTACAATGTCATAACGAAAAAGTACATCACACCTAAATCGCATCATCGTCCCCATGGTGGCGCACATTAATTATGACTTTTAAACATTGTATAGTTTGGTTCACGAATAATTAATCAAATGAAATATGTGCAGGCGAAAGTTTTCACTTTAAAACCTGTACTATTATGTAGTCCTTTTTAACCATACAAAATCATGTTTGCATCCATTTTAATTGTATCTATTTTCGTTCTTAATATATTTAAGGACCACGGAGAAGAAACTGGACATTTTCTTTTTATTTTACTCTCGAAGTATATGTATATACATATCTTTAAATGTTGAGGTCCACTGTATTCGGATAAATCCTAAATGTTAAAGACATAATAGTTTGGGAGGTATTCGACAAATTAGAGCAATTTCTTCCACTCGTTCAAGTTGGTCTTTCTTGATTTAAATCAACATATAAAAAGAATAATGAAATATTGTGGTGCACGAATAATTAATCACGTGAAATATCGTGCAAAGGACACTTTTCACATTAAAAATACTCCCTCCGTCCCACTATTAGATGACCTACTTAGTTTAAAATTTTGTACCACTATTAGTTGACCTATCTCATTAAACAAAGGGATATTTCTAAAATTATCCTTTTGATTGATTAGCGTTAGTATATTTTGATAGCCATGTTTATATTCACGACGTATGTGTTTTAAAATGCTTTTCAACGATACAAAGTTTACGAAAATCCATTGCATAGTTTGAGAGATAAATCATTTCTAAATTTTGTTTATTATTATCCATAAGGGTATGATTGTTAAAAATAATTTAAAATACTCCTTTTTTTTCTTGCCTTCAAAATTGTGCAAGCTTGAACTAGGTCCTCTAATAGTGGGACGAAGGGAGTATATTATTAAAGTTGCAAAATAGGTTTTCTGACTTTATATACGAGTCGGTCAATTTCTTTAGCCCAGCGTGTTGTATTTTCAACTCATCTTTAGTTATTTGGTTGTTGATAAACACTTGTAGTAAATTCCAAAAAGTAGTTGTAGCTAACAGATCCCGTTGTATATCATTCAACAGTAATATCTCCTCCTCCTTGCCAACGAAGAGATCGTGCAAGTGACCCAAGCCTTCTCTAAATGCCCATTGTCTGCTGTTTTTTATTGTATTATCATTCTCGGCAACTGATGTGATGTGTTATCAAAGATAAAAAATTAACAACAGTCAAAAAATATACATAACAGAGAAGCACAATATCTGGGATGTAACACGATTTCCCACTCAGCTATTACAACACCTTCATTAGAAGGAACCATTACTGGGCGAATTCGTAAGAGGAACTTTGAAGGAAACGGGGTTTTTAGTGTGGCAAAGGAACCTCCGATGAAGGAATGGATGAAACAACTCATCAGCTTTTGAGACTCCGAAGTACTTGATGACGGGAGGTATTATAACCATCCTTTAGTGGTAACGATGACCATCGCTCTCTCAGAACACGAGGAGGAAGAGGAGAAGCCTAAGGCGCTACCATGGGCAATGCCCAAGATACTAATTGATGGCAGAAGTTCCGTCGAAATCTTGTTATATGAGACGTTCAAGCAAACGGGCTTAAAAGATGAGTACCTAATACCATCTACGTATAACATTTTTGGCTTCAACGGCTCATTTACTCGCCCAATGGGCGAGGTAAACTTGGAAATTCGTGTAGGAAAAATCCTGACTCTAACTACTTTCTGTATAGTAGATGTACTTTCACCTTATACTCCTATTGTCGGGCGATCATAGAATCAAATGAGTCGCGTCAACCTATCATTAGAGACTAAGGTTTCCAACACCCGATGGGATCGCAGAGATCATAGGAGACACATGCGAAGCAAAGTACTGTTACAATATTGAAAAAGCGGGGGTCTAACAACCTCACACAATATGTCATTTAGGCAATCTGTATGAACAAACTCCAATATAATTCCCAGAGAATCAACTAGACACCTAGACTCAATCAATGGAATTATATCCAAGAGTTGTATCTCTTTCTCAATATAATCAGCAAATCAAACAGATAGAATCCGTGAGCCTGATTATTATGAGAAAGAAAAAAAAAAAAAAAAAAAAGGTTAGACATAAACATTTAGAAAATGGATTACAATTTTTTTAAATTTTAAAGATATGATTTGAAATAGATATCAGTTTATCATAAAAGAAAGTAATCGAAGAAACAATCAACATGGAGAGTTTATCAAGAGAAAAGAAAGGAACTGAATCTTAAAACAACATTCATGAAGGTTTAAAGTTTAATTGCAAAACAAATTTCAAAAACTGAGTTGACTCATGAGATCTCACGGACTTTCTCTCTTTTAGTAATGTGGGATTATTTATAAATCACTCATCTCCGCGTTTTTTTTTTTCTTTGGGCTTTTTTATAAAGTATCCCTACTTTTCACATTACACTAAAAAAGTGCCCCCGTTTTTTAGAAATTTGTTAAAGTACCCCGTTTTATTCAAAAGGCAAATTCCATCCAGTTAAGTGCTAGGTGGCAATTATCTTTCCAATTAAAAGTCTTATTTACCCCTGAATTACATCTCCTTGGTGGGGAGGGTAAATGATCCGACGATCCTGAAAAATGGTGTAACGATCCTGAATCGGGCTCGACGAACCTGAAAGTGTTGTCACGATCATGTACCTGACTCGACGAACCTAAAAAATGTTGTAGAAGGTCGATTTTCCTCCAAACAAAAACCCCAAAACACTTGAAATGATGAATCCTTTTTTGGAAATGATGTAACGAACCTGAAAGCGGTGTAATGATCCTGAATCGGACTCGACGAACCTGAAAAATGATGTAGAAAATCAATGTGTAAATAAGTAAAGGGCAAATATGTAAAATAAATTAGTCTTAACTAACACTATATGGAAAAAATAACGTAAAGGTACTTTAACAAATTTTAAAATAACAGGGCATTTTTTTTGGGGTTCCCGAGAGAGGGATGTTTTATCAAAATTCTCTTTTTCTTTTCTAGTGTATCTCCAAATACACGTTGACAAAAATAGTTGTTCACATGTCTAAAATCTCTGAATCCTGATCTTTACTTTTTTTAATCTTGGAAATTTGAGGAGGGATCCCCTCACACTTTTATTATCACACTATCTCACATGTTGGACGTCATTTTTGCAAATTAAAACCAAACCGTAAGGTATTTGAAGCTAATATTTTGAGGATATGTTCCTCTTACCAAGTTCTACATGCCCACCAAACATGAGCGTATTCCGAGACGTATAACATCATCATCTACTACTTTGAAAATGAGCCGTTGAAAATATGTGGATTTCTGGACGTCGAAATTAAGACCGGTAGATTGTGAGGTTTTATATTTCGGAATATGCTCATTTTTGGTAGGCATATATAACTTGGTAAGAGGAACATATACTCAAAATATTAGCTTCAAATACGTTACGGTTTGGTTTTAGTTCGCAAAAATGACGTCCAACGTGTGAGATAGTGTGATAGTAAAAATGTGAAGGGATCCTTCCTCCGGAAATTTTACCTGGCAAGATTGGGGTATACCCAGATTAATTGGGGTATACATAATTTTAAGTGGACATGTGACCTTACTAAGGGGAGACCAAATTTGGTTGAAGTTACAATACTACCCTTGCACTTTATAATTCTATTACCCTAATCAGTTTTTTTTTATTTTCATTTCATCTTCCCTCTTCTCTTCTTCTCTTCCATAACCACACTGGCTCCTCCCCACCACCACCACAAAAACTCGTCGATTAATTCGTTAACATCGTCGATTCGAAAACTCCGAGTAATCTTCATCAATGGAACCACCACGGCGTAAGGGAACTCGTATGAAAGGCGCCAATCGAAAACCCGATCAATACAACCCTGAAATTGCAAAATTAGTTCAACAAAAAGAGAAGAAAAAAACCGTCGAAGAAGAAGAGATTGAAACAGCTCAAAACGAAGAAATGGTGCGATTAAGAAAGTAAGGGCCTACTTAAACTCACTCTAGTACTTCGATTTCATGTTTGCATGTCAAATTAGGTCAGAAAAATCGAATCTTTGAATTTGCAGTTATTTCACCGGCAATGTGTTTGTTTCACGACCCTGCCGGGATTTCATATTTAGTGTTTAGCCGGGATGCTCGTTGGTTGAATATCTTGCCGGCGGTTTAGTTTTTTTAAATCGCTTTCACGGGGTGGGAAGTTATTCAACGTATAATCTTGCCGGCGTTTTTTGAAGGGTTGGTTATAAACTTTTAACTTGCCGGCGGGATTTCAGTTTTAGCATCTCCTGATGCCTTGAATTATAAAGGTCGGAATGGTATGTAAATAATACCACGCCGGCGTTATGTTAGCCGGTGTTGTTTTTATTATAGACGTTGCCGACTTTTGTAGTTGAAAACCCAGTCATAGTTGTTAAAACCGGCAGGTTATTGGAATAAAAGCCTCCCGACCCTTGTTTAGCCTGGCTTCTTTGTTTAGATATCGACCCTTCCAACCTTAGTCCGCCGGAATGGTTATATATGTTGAGCCTTCCGACTTATAGTTTTTTTGTTAATTGTTCTTGTTCAGGTTGCAAAAGGCAAATAAGAAAGCTCTGAAAGCTCCTTCAAGACCTCCTCGTGTTGGTGACAAACTCTTGACTTCAAGACATCGAGGGGCATACGTTGTGGCGGGAACGACAAAAATCTGTGTACCGAATGATGATTATCAACCACCATCGGAACTCAGTGATTCAGACGAGACTCCAGATGAAGACCAATCAATTCCATCTGGTAAAAGAGGTGACGATGATGATGATGGTGATGAAAGAAATTCGGCTGCTAGAGGAGGTAACAATGATGATGATGATGGTGATCAAGACATGCCTAATGTTGGAGGAGGTAATGATGATGATGATGATGGTAATGGTAATGGAGATCAAGGTAAGGATATTCAGGATGAAATTGTTGAAGAGGCAGAGGAACAAGAAGAAGAAGTTTGGGAACAAACCCAAGCTGCAAGTACTAGTGCAACCGAGAAGAAGAAAAGGGTTATCACTAAACCAGCTAATTCCCACATGCCTCCCTCTGAATTGAAGGTTAAATTTAAACCAAACGAGCTTCCCCGGGGGACCCTAGAAGATGGTGGACATGTTCTTTTTGGATACAAAGACTCATGGGCATGTGAAATCCAAAATACTATCGTAAGTAATCTCAATCCGTCTTTGTTTTTCATTTAAGTGTGTAATTATCTTAAATTTGCGTCAAGTGTTTGTATTTCTTTTCATTTTGTGTTTTTGGTATTTAGGATCACAAGCATGCTATCTGTCTCATGAGGCGCCAAGCTTCATGTTCAGTGACTAAGACTTGGGATCTTAACGATGAATGTGAGGAGGTGCAAGTGATTGTCAAAAACTCCGGGTTGTGGCCTGCGGTGGAGAGTTCAAATGTTGAGTATGATAGAGTTACCGTATCTGCATTCTGTGAGACGTTCTACGGAGAGACCGATACAATGTTATTCCCATTCGGTGAGATGGCGATAACTCCCGATGATGCTCATCAAATTCTAGGCCTCGGGGTTGAGGTAAAAGCAGTCAGTGAGGGCTTCGATAATAACATTTCTTGGGAGGATATCTTCAAATTGACCAACACTTTGTTCAGTTGGGATCAGATTAAGACGGAGTCTATGCTTGCGATGAAGGATGGTAATCTAAGCAAGAAGTTTAATCAAGAAGTTGAGGGATACATTATACGGGACCAAGAAAATATTTGATGAGGAAGGAAGGGTGAACCCCGTGCGAATCAATGCTACCGCGTCAGCTTATTTTCTATACGTCTTGGGCAGATGTATCTTCCCCGACAGTTCCGGAAGCTTGGTCGACTCCAGTTATTTGCAACTACTGGATTCCTTAGATAAGATGCATGAGTATTATTGGGGTACTACGGTGGTCGCCTTCTTGAACAATAAGTTGACAAAGGCTTCAAGGGCACTCACTGCGCAAGTTAACGGAAACATATGTCTCTTCCAGGTAATTGTATTGTCTAAATCATTTATATTTGCCAAATGCTTGTAATGTTTGATTCTTACTAAACTTTGTGTTTGCATAGGTTTGGATATATGAGCACTTCCCTACTTTGGTGAAAACCAACTCCCACGTCAAAGTGAATGAAAAGCTTGTGATTGATAAGACGAGAGCGCAAAGATACAGTTTTAAAGGTGCTCAGGAAAAGGATATGTCGCAGCTGCTTATTAACGTGCGAATCGCCTTGGACAAATTGACCGCGGATGAGGTAATATTTGATCCTTACCGAGATGCTAGAAATCAAGGTTTAATCCAAAGGAGAGATGATGTTGCATTATACTACGGACCCTTGTTGTTCTCCCATGGATTTTCAATGTACGATCCACATCGGGTAATGCGACAATTGGGTTACGTCCAAGAAGAACCCCATTTCGATCTTGAGCCGTTCTTTAAAGTGTTAAGGGAGGACTGCAAAGACGTCCCAAAAAACTATTATCGCCGCCACGCTCCACCCCCAACTCTAGGACATTGGAACGGAAGACTTGACCGTAAAGTCAATACGAGTCTTTTGGACGAGGTGACCAAGGTCATGAAGCTCAGGAGAGATACATGTCGTGGTACTTGGGTTGGGCTCGTCCTACTGTGATTAGGGAAATGACTGGTGAACATGTGGCTCGCAAGAGGAAGATGGCATCGAATGACTCAGCAACAATTCCTAACTTCCTTGTAAGTATTTTGGAGTAGCTCTTACTATTTTAAGATTACATTATCGAATAATTCTATTAATTGTTTGTTATTTTACTGAAAATAGAAGGGGCATTTGAAGACCTTTGTGAAGCTGTTGTGTTGCGCGAGAGAAAGAGGAGAGCCTTTGTCGATTGAAGAGCAAACCAAGCACATTCACTATGCTAGCAATGTTGACAATGAGGATGCCTATGAAATATTCAAGCAAGCTGATGCTGAAGTACGAGGAAGAAAAGGCCAGGAGGGAAGCACAAGCCAAGATGAATGCTGACAAAAAGAGGGCTCGTAGTGGTCGTGGTGGTGAAGGTAGTAGTAGTGCTGGTGTTCCTAAACGGGACCGTGGTCGTGGTCGTGGTGAATGAATCGTTTCCCAGTTTATTTCTTTATGTTGGGTTGGACAAATGTTAAGGTTAATGGTTAGACAAATGGTTTTTAAAGGTTTATGGGACATGTTTTCTTATTTTGGACAACTACTGTTTGATTTCTAATTGTTGAATGAACGGTTTGTTTAGCTACGTAAAGTTTCAAGACAAATAGCCGGCATGTTCTTTTTAATTCACCATGCCGACCATACCAGGGCTGGCAAGGTTTTGAAGTGTTAGACTGCCGGCCCTGTCAGCAGAAAATGCTTGCATACCAGGGTCGGCAAGTGAGTCAGATCATTACCAAGCCGGCAAAGATACAGCCGGCAGTGTATTATGTTTTCGAACACGCCGGCAATTTGTTACCGAAAATACCTTCTCCTGATGCCTAAAACCATCATAACGCCGGCATGATTTTAAATTTATACCCTGCCGACCATATCATAGCCGGCAGTCAAGTTTCAAAATACATTGCCGGCGTATTTAAGAAAATGATTTGCGATGCCCAAAACCATCATAACGCCGGCATAGTTATACACTTCCCACCCTGGCCATACGTAGTCGGCATATTGGGGATAACAAATCTCGCCGGCGAATTCAAAATTCAAATTTTTGGCAAGTACAATTTCATTGATTGACTTGTACTTGGGCACTATAATGGCCAAATTTGGGTACAATCCTATAAATACACTACTTCTCTCTACAAAACAACATACAAATAGTTCCATATACTCTCCAAAGCTTATATCATCATACATTCCATCAAACTCACCCAATAGCTAAACAACAATGGCATCATTTGATTCAAATGAAGATTTGGCAATCACCAAAGTATGGTATGCGGAAAATAGACTTAGACGTCAATCCTCCGAAAGGGAGGATTCCACAACCTTTTGGGCTAGGGTACACAACAAATTTTGCGGCGAGTGTGGGAATCCTAATGCAAGAAATATTCAACAAGTCCACGCTAGGCACCTAGTAATCGAAAATGCGATACTTGCTTTTTTAGCGCTCCAACCTCGGATTTTTAACACTCGCCCCTTCACCTTGTCCATTGCACAATTTGTAAGTAATTTTGTGGTTATTTTTTACGCAACCCATGTTGTTTTATCTTCCAATGAAACACCACTAACAAATGTTAGTTTGTTTTTTTGTTTTTGTAGCATGAAGTCGTGAAAGCGCGCTACTTGGAGGAAAAGGGGGAAGCATTCGCGTTCGATGCAAGCTATCACTTCTTGGCACAAAGAATCCCGGAGGATAACCCGGAGTACTTGGATGCCGTATCGTCTTCGGAGGAGGAAGATTGATGGCTTTAGAAGTTTTTGTATAGGTTTTGTGGGTAGACCTCTATGTAAACCCTCCGTTTCAATCAATGTAGTAACCAAAATTGCATGCATAAAGTGAATTAGATCTTCCGATATATATTCTGTTTTCTGTTTGGTATATGTAAATGTCGGCAGGATTATAAATCCTTAACATGCCGGCTACACATACGCCGGCGCTGTCATAAATTACATGCATGCCGACTATACTATAGCCGGCGTTATAGGAGATATTTACATTCCGACCGAAAGAAAGTCGGCATAATCATCATTCAAAGACCCTTCCGGCCACAAAACGGTCGGCCTTTTATTCATCCACGGACCATGCCGGCTAAAATTGGTCGGCATTTTATTCAAACAATTACCATGCCGGCTATGTTATAGCCGGAACTTTATTCAAACCTGGACCCTACCGACCTTTCATATTTTCAAAACAAAATTTTTTGATCGAAATCGAACTCATAAGGCAGATAAAAGATTTAATCTACTGAATTCATAATTTCAAAATTTTAATCTAAACTCAATTAATTAACCTAATTAGAATTTTTAGGGTTAATTAAACAAGGGCATTTTAGCCATTTTCAAAATACAAGGTTAAAGGGTGGCTTGGTTTTACTTCAAAATAACACTATTTTGTCTCATTGGGTATACCCCAATTAATCTGGGTATACCCCAATCTCGTCAGGAAATTTCATGCCAAAATACCCAGCACATTCTCATAATGTTTTCTTTTGTACTCACCAGCATCAGTCTTCTCGTAATGTTAGTCAGCTTCTTCTCTGCTTGGAATGGACTTCGCAGCAAGGATAAGTAAAGAATAAATCCATTGGAGTCCACAAGTATACCAGGGACGGATAAGTCCGAGGGCCTTGGAGCAGAATCTTCAGATGGTATATGATTGACTAGCGTTTCTAGGGGCCACTTAAAAGGATTTAGGGGCCAACAATACAACAAAATAGGGTCACCCAAACCTAAATTGAGTCACCCCTTATCCTATTTTTTTTCGTAATGGCAAAATTGCCCTTCAATAATCGGTAGCTAAACATGAATTCGGTAGTTACTTTACGTTTAGTTATTGTTAGCAATTTTTTTTTCCCTAATTTTGGTTCTACCATAACCGGTAGATAAAAATCTATTTTATCTACCGATTATGGATGATGTTCTTGTATTTACACTAGCAGAAACATAATCGGTAGATAATAATCTACTTTACCTACCAATTATGTTTGATGTTCTTAATCCAATTATTATCTACCGATAAGTAGATTATTATCTACCGATTATGTTTCTGCTAGTGTAAATCCAAGAACATCATCCATAATCGGTAGATAAAATAGATTTTTATCTGCCGATTATTCTTGATTCAAGAAATTCAATTTTTCTGCACTTAAAGTTAAGGCAAAATCGGTAGATAATGAACACCATTAACTACCGATTGTGAACGTAGAGAATTTCAAAATTTTATTTTAGTTTTGAAAATTTGAATTTGGGTCCATGAACACAATGGGTAGATAATAAGCATCACTTATTAACACAGTTTACTACCGATTATGGTAGTATCAAAGTTCGAAAATTTTAGGATTTTGGTAAAATCTCATTTTGGGGACAATATACGTCCGGAAGCTAAATTTACTACCGATTATGGTAGTGCCAAAATTTGAAAATTGAGTTTATTCGGAGGTTAAAGTAAAACAGTATACTACCGATTATGGTAGCACTAAAGTTCGAAAATTTTAGGATTTTGACAAAATCTCATTTTGGGGCCAATATACATTCGGTAGTAAACTGTGTTACTTTAACCTCCGAATGTACTCAATTTTCGAATTTCGGCACTACTATAATCGGTAGTAAATTTAACTACCGAATGTATATTGGCCCCAAAATGAGATTTTGCCAAAATTCTAAATTTTTCGAACTTTGGTACTACCATAATCGGTAGATAAAATCGGTAGATAAAATATTTATCTACTGGTAGGCCTCGAAAGTGTATGTAAATTTGACCTACGTGTAATACCGCAAGTGCACGGCGTCTATCGGAGACGCGGCAAATACGGGTCGATCCCACAAGAACTTGTGGTGCTCTGATATTGATCTAAGGCTGCTCTACTGAGTTTCAAGTGAAAATGTGTAGTGACAAGGTAACAACAGGGGGGTTTTGCCAATACGGCTGGGATGAAATGAAATAAACCTAAACTAAGGTATAAACAGTGACAAAAGGATATGCCAGGATCTGCAAATCCACCACTAACTCCTATTGTGAGTTTAACTATGTTGAGATTCTTGTTGTCCTGTGATTGATAAGGGCAGGGTGTCAATTCCACCACCTATGTCTCCATGTAATGCCTCAATTAACAGCTAAAGTGCTGACCCAGAGCACTAGTTGTCTAATTTAGTACAACTAGTCAAGGGAATCAGCATTTGTATCTAAGGTTGAGCTGCAATACACTCAACACAGTTGAGACCTAACTACAGTGTATCCATGGCGTTGGTATACACTGTGAGAGAAAAGCATTGGTTATTTGTAATTGAAGACAATTGATAACATTAAGCATTCAAGATGGTTCACAGAGTTAAAACACAACTGGAATTAGGGTTTCATTGAAACCCTAGCTACTAAATTAAAACATCAAAATGAAAATTAAACTACAAAATTAAACCTAATTGACTGCACTGGCTAATCCAGGCGTGCTTCCTATCAACCCCCTTTGGTTCTATTTATACATGCAATTCATTCCCCCAAAACAGCAAACCCTAATTCTTTAAAAATTGAAATTAATTGAAAAATAATTCAACCCATACTCGATATCTTCTCGAATCGAGTTTTCCTCTTGATTAATCGGCTCGACTCTTCTTCAATTGATTGATTGGTGAAACCCTAACCTATCTCTGTCTATTTCTCTCTTAGCTCCTAGGAGAGAAGCTATGAAAGAATTAGAGAGTGATTAGGTAAGGTGATGCGGCTGGTGGTGATGGCGACAAGAGATAAAGGAGTTGGTGGTGGTGAGGCTTGTTGGTCGGGTGAAGGACGGAGGTGGCGGAAGAGCAGAGCTCTGCTCTGGGTTTTGCAGAGGGGAGAAGAAAGAGAAGATGAAAATGAAATGGATTGATCGAACAGGGTATAGGGTTAGGGTCATTTTGCTGTGAGGCGGGCATAGCGAAGTGTCGATGGGAAGGCATCGGCGAGCGTAGGATGGAGATGATAAGATACGAACGGCTCAGCCGAGATTTGGACGGTTTTGGTGTGATACGGTGTTGCACGGGAGCAGCGATCTTCGATGCACGTGGAGGCGGCGACCGTTGGATGAGGGAGAAAGAAATCTCAACGTCTCGAAGAGACGGGCTCGGATCCGGTCGCGGATCGGGTCCAGCTCAAGCCCAAGTCTTGTAGATAAGTTGCTACTTGTTGGGTTGCAAGCGATTCGCCTGCTGGCGGCTTTGGCTATCTCGCTCCATAGATGCTCGACTCCAATTCTTCCGCTCTTTTGGCTCCTCAATTTCTCCGAGCTTTATTTAGTACCTAAAAACACAAAATTAATTAATACAAATATTTATTCTTGAAAACAAAGAAAACACAGTAACGGGATAATATCCGATTTCTAAGCGCAAAAGATGAGTAAAATGCCAATAAAAAGGTGTATAAATATGCAATATTTGGCACTCATCAAATACCCCCAAACTCGAATTTTACTTGTCCTCAAGTGAAACGAGAAATGAAGAAATCCTAACTATACCCTGTCGCAGTCTCTCGAATGCATTTAGCGTATGCACTAAGCCTTTAAACCCCTAGGTGTCCCTAGTGGACGAGTTGTAGTCTCGTGAGGGTTTACTGAGAGGTGTACCCACAAAACCTTCTCCAACTTGAGTGTAAAAGAGTCTCAAGCATCCTTGAAGCTATGAGGACATAGAGTTTCTGCGTGCTAGTAACAAGAAGTTAGAACTACCAAAGAACGCCTTCTCATCCTTAAGTCTTTGAGCGAGAAGTAACCATACCATATGAAAGAATTCGGATTCGATTGTGATCATAAGTCTCAACTTCGCCTCACCATTAGGGTTTTATGATAATTGCACTCAAAAAGATCGCTTTTTTAGTCTCTCATGTGTGCAAAGCAGGAATAAAGAGAGAAATCCCGCACACGTTGTAGGTAAGAAGGATAACCTTCCGAAAATAAAATCTGGAGACTCCACAGAGGTGTGGACAAAAAGAATCTTTTTCTGATGATCTCTAAGAAAGGAAATCAACCATTAGTAAGGGGTGGGAGTAATCACTCACTTCTCACCCGATCGGCAATTAATATCACTCTCTCATAAGAAACCATAGAAACGTCTTCAATCTTCGGTCTTCGGTCTTCAAATGTTGATGATTTAACTTCTAAACTTCACAAAACTTGACAATTTTTAACTTTTCTACTCAAATTCCTTGTTGTTTGGATTTTTCTTTTTGAACTCTTCTTTACCATGGTGGTAGCAAAAATAAACTACAATATTTTTTTGATTTTTGATTTTTTGATTTTTTGATTTTTTTTTTTTTTTTGTTTACAAAAAGTGAAAATAAAAATACAAATAATGAAACAACTAACTCCATGGACAAAGGACTTTGTCACTCAATTTTTCCACAACTTGTATTGTCTTGATTTTATAAATTTTATTAATTCTCATCCTATTTTCTTTTCTTTGTTGCACATAAACCTTGGACTATATCAATTTTTCTTTCCGTATTCTGATGTTTGCTCCGTTTGTTGACGATGATGTGTTTCTATGGGTCTTGCTGATTGAGAGAGAGAGTGATGCTAACTACAAATCGGTATTTAGAAGGAGTTTTCATCTTTAGACGTCACCCTCATGATTGACAAAAACTAGCACTCAAGAGATCAAAAGTAGTGCTGAAAATGGTGCGAAGTTGGGTAGCTCACCATTCCTACCCGGAATTTACGTACGGTGACACACACTCTAATGACTTTTCTAGAAAGTTGCAAAAAATTGAAGGTTGGTGCCTCACTTGATGTAAATTGGGTAGTCTCCACTATGGGTGATCACAATTCTACTATCGAATATCTAACAGCACCTAATTCGCCCTCCGGTATGGTTAAATCCAACTTTAACGCTCTAATCAACTAAGAAACCCGATTGTGTTTTCCGGTACTTCTAACTTTTGTTATTTTGGTCAGATTCTCTATGTAAACATAGCTAGAAGCATGCTAGTGACTCTAAAATCTCTAAAAGTTGGAGGTTTTTACAAAAAGAAGTTTTTAATTTTTTTTTTTTTTTTTTTTTTTTTATTAATAAATTTCTATTTTATTTAAAAAAAAAAGGATTAAACTTTTACAAAGTTTTTTGTTGGCATCCGAGCGACTAGCTGGGCACCAACCCCTTTTTGAATAGCAACACCCAATCTATGAAAATAAAAGATTAAAAAGACTAAAAACTCTATATGCAAAAATATGCAAATGCACCCCCAAACCTAAATCAAACATTGTCCTCAATGTGTCAACAGATAGGAAAATTTTAAACAGTCACATACCATGAGAACTATCTTTGATAAGAGAAAATGGAAGAGATTCTGGGATGTCGGTGAGCACGGTTAGAGCTTCACTAGTCAAGGCTAGAATCCAACATTCTCAACGGAGATCATATCGGATTAGCATAATATATGCGCAAGAAGACTCAACCGAATCAAGAAAAGAAAAATTTAACAAGTCCTACCGAATTATATACAAAAATTTACTAACAATCTAAAGAGTTGAGGGTCAACCCAAAAGATAATGTACAGAAACATGAAAATGGGCTTTGGTTTATGTGGGAATTTGGTTTATTGGGCTTTGGTTTGTTTGGGATTTGGTTTGTATGGGTTTCATTTGGTTTTGTTGGGAGCTTTGGTTTGTTGGGAAAGTCCAATGATTGATGCTAAATGCCCATCAGATGGGGCTTAGTCTTTTGCACAGTCCAGTGGAACTGTGGGCTTAGTTAAAGCAGCCCAGTGCACAGCCCAGCAGATGGGTTCTAGCCTAGATGGTCTGGCCCAGTTTGGCCACAGCCCAGATTAGGCTAAAAAATGTATAGCCCAGATGATGTTTAGACAGCCCAGCAGTTGGCAGCTTAGGTTGAGCCCAGGTTTGTTTCAGTTATATGCACAGCCCAACAGATGTGGGTTGAGTTGTTGTGCAAAGCTCAGTGCACAATTTGATTGTGAGCAGCCCAGGTGATTGGCTTGTAGTGTGTGCAGACAGCCCAGCAGTCTATGGGCTCAGTTTGGTTGCAGCCCAGGTTTGATTCAGTTAGGTGGGCTAGCCGTGTGTGGAGCTCAGCTTTGGGGTCAGTCAGCCCAGCTTTGATTGTGGGCTCCGATTATGCAGAGTGCAAGCCCAGTGGTTGGGCTTGTAGTTGTTAAGCTTAGCTTGGCAGGGTTTGTAGCCTAAAGGGAGCTTAGTCAAGTTTGTGCAGAGCCAGCAGCTCAGGTTTAAATAAAACACAGCACAACTTGCAGCTTTGCAACACAGCACACAGCAAAGATTTGGCAGCTCACAGATTATGCACAACTTCTTGCAGCTTAGGCTCTACAGGGCAAATGAGTGTGCTTGCTCAAGTCACTCAACCCTCATTCAAATGCCACACACACACAAGTGCTAACCAGAATAGAACATACAACAGGGTATCACAAGCAGATGGAGCACAAGGGTTACAGAGAGCGCGGGCTTGTTATCAGCAATTCACAAAACAGATGCATACAAGGTGCAGGGTAGCTCCACACTTGCTGCTTCAGGGGGCTAGCAAGGTGGTAGATGGCTTAGCATGTCAAGAGGGTAGAGCAATACACTTGGGTACCTCAACTGTAGCTTGAAATCTCAGCTTCAGGGGGCCGGAGTTAAGCTCAGGGCAGCTGGGTTATGCTCAGGCTAAGGCTTCTCAGCTAACAGGTTTACACAGATTCAAACATAATGATGCTTAGCGCACTTTCAATGATGCACAGGGGAGTGAGCATGCGCAGCAGATGCATAGGATATGCACAGGCTATGCTCACAACTTGGCTCACCAGGGAAGATGGGTTATGCACATGCTATTCTCACAACTCAGGCCTCAGATTGCACAAACTTCAGATATTGCAAGGTTGAACAATGCTTAGCACAGTGACTGGCTTGTCATGAAAAGCAGGGTATGCAAAATGGGCTAATGGCTCAGAGGGGTTATAGCTCAGGGTTTTGGCTCAACAGTGGTCAGGTGTGCTCAGTTTTCGCAAATTTATATGCGCAAACCCTAGATGTTGCAGATTATCTAGCCTATCAGGTGAACCAATCTTGGTATCCAACACAGGTTGGCCAACTATCAAGCATGCGATGGGGTTGTACTTGTACACGGATCATGCAGGTATAGAGTATAACAAAATTTGAGAACTACCAACCGGTTTAGCCACAATGGCTATGTTGTTCTGCTCCCTGCCTTTCCCAGGGTTGCCTCAGCTTAACAGCTTGCACAGCAGCACAGTTGCACAAAGACGGGTAGGATGCACTGCTGGCTCAATTGAAAAGGTTAGCTCTTCCGAGGTTTGGTGACCGGCCTAACACTAAGTGAAAATGCAGATGGGGTATGGCTAATAATGCAAGTGATTACAAATAAAAGTTGAAGCTAAGTTAAGCAAAAATGCAATGGTATAATGAACACTATGCAAAGGATGATTCAGAGAAAGTAAAAATTGACAGCTAAATGCAAGTGATTAAAACAAGTTACAAGTTACAGATGCAAGGGTGCAAAGAAATGAAACTAAGTTGTACTAATCAAGACTAAAAGCAAAAAAAAAAAAAAATGTAAAGTGAATGTACAGAGATGAAATGAACTCAGTTAAGACAGCAATTTATCAACTTAGCACACGCCAAGTCCCCGGCAGCGGCGCCAAAAAACTTGGTAGGCCTCGAAAGTGTATGTAAATTTGACCTACGTGTAATACCGCAAGTGCACGGCGTCTATCGGAGACGCGGCAAGTACGGGTCGATCCCACAAGGACTTGTGGTGCTCTGATATTGATCTAAGGCTGCTCTACTGAGTTTCAAGTGAAAATGTGTAGTGACAAGGTAACAACAGGGGGGTTTTGCCGATACGGCTGGGATGAAATGAAATAAACCTAAACTAAGGTATAAACAGGTGACAAAAGGATATGCCAGGATCTGCAAATCCACCACTAACTCCTATTGTGAGTTTAACTATGTTGAGATTCTTGTTGTCTGTGATTGATAAGGGCAGGGTGTCAATTCCACCACCTATCTCTCCTCGTAATGCCTCAATTAATGACTAAAGTGCTGACCCCGAGCACTAGTTGTCTAATTTAGTACAACTAGTCAAGGGAATCAAGCATTTGTATCTAAGGTTGAGTGCAATACACTCAACACGGTTGAGACCTAACTACGAGTGTATCCATGGCGTTGGTATACACACGTGCAGAGAGAAAAGCATTGGTTATTTGTAATTGAAGACAATTGATAACATTAAGCATTCAAGATGGTTCACAGAGAGTTAAAACACAATCTGGAATTAGGGTTTCATTGAAACCCTAGCTACTAAATTAAAACATCAAAATGAAAATTAAACTACAAAATTAAACCTAATTGATCGTGACTGCACTGGCTAATCCAGGCGTGCTTCCTATCAACCCCTTTGGTTCTATTTATACATGCAATTCATTCCCCCAAAACAACAAACCCTAATTCTTTAAAAATTGAAATTAATTGAAAAATAATTCAACCCATACTGATATCTTCGAATCGAGTTTTCCTCTTGATTAATCGGCTCGACTCTTCTTCAATTGATTGATTGGTGAAACCCTAACCTATCTCGTCTATTTCTCTCTTAGCTCCTAGGAGAGAAGCTATGGAAAGAATTAGAGAGTGATTAGGTAAGGTGATGCGGCTGGTGGTGATGGCGACAAGAGATAAAGGAGTTGGTGGTGGTGAGGCTTGTTGGTCGGGTGAAGGACGGAGGTGGCGGAAGAGCAGAGCTCTGCTCTGGGTTTTGCAGAGGGGAGAAGAAAGAGAAGATGAAAATGAAATGGATTGATCGAACAGGGTATAGGGTTAGGGTCATTTTGCTGTGAGGCGGGCATAGCGAAGTGTCGATGGGAAGGCATCAGCGAGCGTAGGATGGAGATGATAAGATCTGAACGGCTCAGCGAGATTTGGACGGTTTTGGTGTGATCTGGTGTTGCACGGGAGCAGCGATCTTCGATGCACGTGGAGGCAGCGACCGTTGGATGAGGGAGAAAGAAATCTCAACGTCTCAGAAGAGACGGGCTCGGATCCGGGTCGCGGATCGGGTCTAGCTCAAGCCCAAGTCTTGTAGATAAGTTGCTACTTGTTGGGTTGCAACTGATTCGCGCGCGGGCTTTGGCTATCTGCTCCATAGATGCTCGACTCCAATTCTTCTGCTCTTTTGGCTCCTCAATTTCTCCGAGCTTTATTTAGTACCTAAAAACACAAAATTAATTAATACAAATATTTATTCTTGAAAACAAAGAAAACACAGAATCTGGGATAATATCTGATATCTAAGCGCAAAAGATGAGTAAAATGCCAATAAAAAGGTGTATAAATATGCAATATTTGGCACTCATCATCTACCGATTATGGTAGTACCAAAGTTCAAAAAATTTAGAATTTTGGCAAAATCTCATATTGGGGCCAATATACATTCGGTAGTAAACTGTGTTACTTTAACCTCCGAATGTACTCAATTTTCGAATTTTGGCACTACTATAATCGGTAGTATACTGTTTTACTTTAACCTCCGAATGTACTCAATTTTCGAATTTTGGCACTACCATAATCGGTAGTAAATTTAACTTCCGAATGTATATTGGTAGAACCAATATTAGGGGGAATTTTTTTTTTTTTTTTCTAACAATAACTAAATGTAAAGTAACTACCGAGTTCATGTTTAACTACCAATTATTGAAGGGCAATTTTACCATTACGAAAAAAAATAGGATAAAGGGTGACTCAATTTAGGTTTGGGTGACCCTATTTTGTTTTATTGTTGGCCCCTAAATCCTTTTAAGGTGATTGACCTTTTTTATTTCTTTCATAACCGTTTTTTTTTTTGTTTTATTTTTTCATCAGATATATGATTGACCGTTAGGTGGGTGTAAACATCACATACTCTTGTCGTAAATTGCCCGAAACCTAACTTTCCTTCGAGGAGAAGAGATACAAAGAAATTGGAGAAGTTTGTTCTCGAGA
This sequence comes from Papaver armeniacum, assembly GCA_023531295.1. Lineage (NCBI taxonomy): Eukaryota > Viridiplantae > Streptophyta > Magnoliopsida > Ranunculales > Papaveraceae > Papaver > Papaver armeniacum. Next base: position 294,751 of record JAJJWW010000488.1, read on the forward strand.
AACGTAGAACGTCAAAAAGCATCGATTTATTTTTTGAATCCACGTTTCACTTCATTAAGCTATCCACGTCATAATCCATGTCACAAATCAATACACGACGACTCTCGAAATTTCTAAAAACCAAAACCGTGGGTCTCTCTTCACCAAACCCAATTCCTTGGTCATTTATAAATTGTACCCTGATATCTTCTTAAATCTCATAACCTAAAATCCTACATAGTATTAATATTCTCTGATTCTTGTTTAGTCAGCGAAGATGTGGAATCAGCCGTATGGAAAAACTGGAGATCTTGAATCAGGGGCGGCTCGACCATTATATCCAATGATGTTAGAAAGTCCTGAACTAAGATGGGCATTCATTAGGAAAATCTATTCAATCTTATCGTTGCAATTGCTTCTCACAATAGTAATTGCATCTATTGTTGTTTTTGTTCACCCTGTTTCTCATTTCTTTGTTTCAACTAGTCCTGGTGTTGCACTTTACATTGTTATCATCGTCACTCCCCTTATAGGTAAGTCCCAGTAATTCCATATTTAGGTTATTTTTTTTTTTAATGGTTGAGTTAATGTTTGATTGTTCTCAAGGCTGATGATTTTGTTCGAAAATTATGCAGTGTTATGTCCTCTATCATACTATTACCAGAAGCATCCAGTGAATTTTATACTTCTTGGTATATTTACGGTTGCGATTGCCATGGCTATTGGATTAACTTGTGCTTTCACAAAAGGTAAGAATTCCAATTTTCAGTATGAGTTGAGAATTTTGATCGGCTTCATGTTGGAAGGTGGGTGCTGCTTTAATATATGGAGTTGTTGTCTGTCTGTTGTAAAGTTATAACATGAACAAGCATTCTCAATTTTTGTTCTTTACTTGGGTTATTTCGTAACTTGTCATAGAGAATTTAGTTTGGCAATATTAAAGAAACCTATTATAGGGGCTCCAAGAAAGGAGTTTTGAGGACTCCTAAGGATTCAAATATCCTACAATGAAGATAAGGGACCTAATTTATAAGAAAAATACTAAAATACCCTTAACTTATTAAATATTGAAAAACTTAAAACTAATTTGTTTTCATTCCTCTCCTTTAATTCTTCAATTTTCTTCTTCCCCATCACCTCCATCGCTTATTTCTTCGATTAATCGTCAATTCTCAAAATAATTCATTATCGATTAACACCATTTAATCCACCCGCAATGACTTCAATAAGGTAAAAATCAAAAACCCATCTTATTTAATTGGTTTCAATGCATGAAAAGCGGAATCGATCGAATCGGGTTTTTGAAAAAAACAGTTTTAGAACTGTCTACGGTTGGGAAATATGAATTTTCCCAACCGTAGACAGTCTACGGTGGGGAAATATGAATTTTTCCAACCGTAGACCGAACTGTCTACGGTTAGGAAGTATGAATTTTCCCAACTGTAGACTGTCTACGGTTGGGAAATATGAATTTTCCCAACCGTAGACAGTACTGAAACTGTTTTTTTCAAAAATAAGTGATGGGCTTTCTTAGTTTTTTCTTTTTATGATCGTCATCTTCATCACGACGGAGAAGAAAAAGAGAGAAAGAAAAATAATAAGTTTTTTTTTTTTTAATGATTATCGTCTTCATTATGATTTATGAATGAAAAGAGAAAGAAAAGATAATAAATTTAATTTTATAATTCATGGAGGGTATTTTAGCCATTACAAAAAATAGTTAGATATGGGGTTTTGTTGATTACTATTTCATAACCTGATTTTGTCGTCTTGTGAGCCCTCAAAACCAAATGTTTGGAGCCCCTATAATAGGTTTCATATTAAATTATCCACAAAATCTATTCTATTTATTTATTTATTTATTTATATTTATATCGGAAATGCTATTGGCCTCTCTAAACAACGCTCTATTCATCACTTAGAGTGATGTGGCGAGCTGAGTTGTACCAAAAAACAAAACCCTTACACACCACGTGGTATTTTTCTTCTCACAACTTTCTCTGCCTCTCTAACAGTTCCCTTCCATTTTTCACGAAGTAAACTTACTCTCCTTCTTCATCTTCTTTATCAGATCTTCTATTTTCTGAAATTAAGAGAAATAATTTTCAATTTCTGTATGCAACCTGTACCATCAACTCACTACAAAAATCATCATCAATAATCAATTGATTCAATAATCATCGATAATCATCAATAATCAATTGTACCATCTAACAGTGATTATTAATATTTTTGAAGCTGTAAATTGTATGTGACCATTTTACCCCCGTATCTTGCTTAAACAATAAATGCCCTATAAATAAAATGAGGGTATATTGGTAATTTAAGTTGTTTACATACAACGTTCTCTGTTCAGAATGGATTCATGGATCCAATCTTTATGCACGTGCGTAGGCACGTGCGGACTTCTAGTAGGAGATAACTGCAACTAGGAAGTGTAGGGTGGGAAGTGTTTTGGGTAAAATTCTTATAAGATGAGATTAGGTCTTCTAAGTGGGACACTGCCACTTAAGCTACCTGTTTTTGTCGAGGTTTGGGCTGATAGTTACTGATGGGTCTAAGGGAAAAGACGGCGGTATCCTAGTTGGCTGGAAGGATTGACCTAAGAGACTGGGTTAGGTCATATAGTTCTGTAGTTATTGGTTGGTAGTTGATATAACTATTGATCTATAAAGACGCCAATAGATTTTTATGTTTTACTTCACTCCAGGCATGAGATGGTCAGAAAGGTTATCGGATGCAGTTCGTTATTGGATTTAGTATTTCCTGGTGTTAAAGCCGAAGGAAAATGCGTAATTTTGGGGTTTTGTTGTTTTAGACTTTGAGTTATGTACTGAAAAGTTCTGGTAATTTTGTATTTGTACAGGGAATATTATTCTGGAGGCTGCAATATTAACAGCAGTGGTGGTTGTAAGCTTAACCATGTATACATTTTGGGCGGCTAAGAGAGGCTATGATTTCAATTTCCTTGGGCCTTTCCTGTTCGGTTCCATCATGGTACTGATGGTGTTTTCTATAATTCAGGTTTGTGCTGTATTTTCGCTTGATTGATTTTCTTTCTTTATTCCTTTGATAGCATTTAATCGGGAATGTTTATTATACTTGGTATTCCTAAGCTGGGTTGATGATGTTCTTTCTGCACATGTTCTTTATTCCGCAGATATTTTTTCCACTGGGAGGATATCCTTGATGATTTATGGGGTCTCGCTTCAATAGTATTCTCGTGGATATATCGTTTATGATACCGACAACCCGATCAAGCGTTACTCTTATGATGAGTACATCCGGGCGTTTGTCTCACTATACTTGGACATTGTCAATCTCTTCCTGTCTTTGCTCACTCTGTTCAGAGCTGCTGATAGTGATAGCTAAAAGCTTCCTTTCATTCTTAATTGTTCCTGTTGTCCTTTCTTTTTGGTTTTTAAGCTTTTTAGTCATGAATATGAACTACTTCAGATTGTTACATGTGTAAGACATCACATGGTATGATTTTCTGGCCAGTGTTGCGTCATTATTGGTCTTCAGGTGGATGCGAGTCTGTCTCCTGTAAGTAAAATTGATGAAGTTCTGTGACAGAGTGATTCGGTACACAAATGGCTTGGGGATGAATCACGGTATTGTTGAAGCATATTTTCTCATCTACCGTGTTTGAGAATTGGTTGTGCATAGTTTTGAGTATATCTTTTGATCCATTGTATGATTTTCATACCGGATATCTTTTTGAGACTCTCTAAAATTGGAGAAAATTAAACACACTGTAACCAGGCGGTGGTAATATTTATTAAGAACACAAGGAACATCTCCATCAAAATGAGTAAAATCATTTATTTTTGAAGCCTATTATAGAGGCTCTTAACCGGGTCTGAGGGCTCGATTTAAATATGGATGGGGGGACAAAATTTATAACAAAAATACCCTTTAATAAGAAAGATCTATATTATAAGGGACAATGGTGTTTTTCTACATCAACGGTTATTTATAGTTCGGACACATAAAGGACGGTCAAGATCAAGCCAATATTATGTGTTTTTAGTCTCTTCTACGGTTTTCCAAATTGAACGGGCGATCCACAATTTAGACACATAAAACGACGGTCTTGCTTCACCCACTAATTGACCCTATCAAGCTCGCTCTCATCTCTTACTCTTTCTTGCCATTACTCTTCTTTCGTTACTTTTGGAATTCATTTCAAATTTTCTTCCATTCAATGTCATAGGCGTTACGTTCAGGTAGTGAATGTCTAATCAAAAATCTTTTAAGAACCGACCATGATGATTCAGGCCATTTTAAAAGGTAATTTGCACTCTGATTTTGGTTGATTCAGATTAGGATTCTTCTTTCCCCAATTCTAAATTTGATTTTCGTTTGTTCATCATAGGGTTTTCTACCTAATATTCGACATTTACAGGTAGAAAGTGTAGAAGATTTGAGTTTGTAAGTAACTATTTACCAAGATGAATTTGATTTTTCTTTGGTTGATCATGGAGTTTCTATTCATTGTTATTTATGTTTCTCACTTTCAGTGATGACTTTCCATTTCATTCACCGGAGCCGTAGCTCTACCATTTTCAAGGTATTCAGTGCAACCAAATAAGAAATCAATATCATAACCAAAATCCTTTCAGACGTCAGTCCATTGCACGACTCTATTATCCCAGGTTGATTAAATTGTTGTTTATTTTTTCCCCTTTTTGTTTCCAATATTCCTGATCCACATTTGGAGTTCTATAATCTTGGTAATGTTTTGGTCTTAGTTGGTTGAATCATCTTTTGCCCATAGAGACCCAAAATATCACGTCTCGCTATTATTTTTGTTCATTGTAATTCCAAGTTTTTCATCCCATGGATTTCGGCACTTTCTACCGCAATACTATGGCTCTTCCCCGTGTACTCTTAGCATCTGACTCTCTTTTTCCTTACTAATGCAGGGAGGACTCTTACTTTCTCTGTGCTCTCTTATTTTATTAATATTTTTCATATGTTAGGTATACCGAATACCAATGTTTGTTGTGGGAGTCAATGAGAAGTAATATGAATCTGACATTGAATTGTGTCTAATACCGGTAGAAAGTGCAAACTGCCTTCCTCCTTAGGCCCTTCATAGGACAAGGTTATCAACGACAACAGATACAGATTTAGTGAAGGTATTATGACTGCCTCCCACTCCATCACTGCCACCCAGAAGGCTGATGGGCCATCCAACAAGGACAGAAGTGGTGGAGGATCCGCTCTATTCAACATAATTCCCAGCAACATGAAAGATTTCAAGGTAACCTGAAATCCACTATTTTAGGTTAATGGTCTAATTAGTGATGGGTTGTTTTACATAAAGGGGATCTTAAATTTTTCCTACAATAATGAGATTTTTGCTTTTAAAGTTGGTGACAACTGTTTAGGCTTTGGTAGCAATTGCAGCAATGCATTTCAAAAACATCTAACCTTTTTTGCATGTTTGCGCAAGAGTTTCGTAAAGAATACACTATCAGTAAGATGTGAAGAAATATCTCACACTGTGAAAAATTAGGAACTCTCGCGGAGAAATGAGGTTGGAAGTTTACTACAGTGATCTTCATTTTCATGATAATTGAAGCAATACAAATTTCCAACACTACAGCAGTAGACATGGTTTCATGTCAGAGGTGGACTACATACTTCCCTCAGCTCCCATCTGTGTTGTGGCCTTTTCTCTCTATCACTGACCTGTGTGTACTGAGATTAGTTAATACATGGTTTGTTATCTACCTTACTGCAGATTGATTATCAATTTGAAGAGAGTGGAACAGAGAATGTGAGAGGCCTCATCTTTGTGTCCTGGTTGTAAAAGTGTTAATTTATCCACGAAATAAAAATTTGATTACCCGATGAATTAATCATTTTTAAAATAATACTCTTAGAAGAGCTAAGGTTTCTGGTCAGTAGCATACATGGGGCTATTGATAACAAAATAACATACTCCCTCCGTCTCTAAAAGATAGGCAGGTTTGTGTAAAGACCCTCAAGCTCGTCAACGCTATTAGACCGGTCAAGTGAAAGTCAAGATACGTATTAGCCGCTAGTACCTCGATTAATTAGATATTAATGTTGATTAATAGGAATTAATCTAACAACGTTCTAGATACAAAATTAATACCGTTGAATAGGTCTCGAAAAGTTACGGGAATGGACTACTTGAACGTGACATATGGATGCCGGACGAAGAAGATATCATTGGATGAGTATGAAGGGAGAAATAGTAATTATGAAACTTAACTGGGTGGCTGCCCTCATCCAATTAGGCGGATGTATCAGTAATTCTCGTTGGTCTTATCACGACCAAATCGAAGAGAAATTCTTATTTTCTCTTTTCCTTTCTCTTTCTTCTTCTTTCTTCTTCTTTTCTGTGTTTCTTCTGTTCTTCTTCATCTCGAGTTTCTCTGAGAATTTGAGTAAGAATTGGTTGATGAAATCATCTGTTGATGCTAATAGATATTGTAGATGATAGTAGGATTGTTGGTGTTGAAGCAGAACGGTTAGGGTTGAATATGAGAAGATCGATTCAGGGTTTTGTCGGATTTTGATGTTCTTATGGAATTGGGATGTGAATCGAGTTACCGATAGATGAATAAGAAGAGGGTTAATGTTCAATTGCTAAGATGAAGTAGTTTTGAAGATGAATCAAGAGTTAGGGTTTACCAGAGATTTGAATTATGGTTTGTAATAATTCAGGGAAGATTAGAAGATGAAATTGATGTTAAGGGGATTGAATTAATGATGGGTTTGTTCTTAATTGAAGTGTAGTTGGATGAATTGGGGTTAATTGGATGTTCTCGGGTTGTATGGTGGTGAGTTGGAATTAGAGTTTCAAGTTCTTCCCAAAATTATTATTAGGGTTCATAGAAGTGATTGAATCAAGTAACTGGATTTGATTGAGATGGAGGATGAGAAGCTATACAGAATTGTGATTTCTGTCCAAGGTAATTCTTTTGTTGTAAGCTGAATTTCATGAGTATGTGTTATCAATTGAAGTAATTCTTGTTTTTAGTTCTAGATTGAATATGATATTGTTGTATTAACAATTTAAGATGTCAGAGTTAGTGGAATTATAAATATGTGTATGAATTGAATATAAGAAGTTGAATTTTGAATTATAATAAAGAGGTTAATGGTTGTTGTGTTTGTTGGTCGGTTAAATGAACTGTGATACAAGATGAGACGATGTTGAGTCATGAGATACTACATCAGGTGGTTGTAATTGAGTATATTGTGGTTTGTTATTGAACTGGTAATGCTTATGAAGCTTAGAAATTAGTTGGCATGGATTGAGGTTGTGTTGGGATAGATTTGATTTGCAGATGTTTGTGGTTGAGAATGGAATATCACTAATGTTGAGACATAAGATATGTTCTTTGTAAATGATGATGTTGGGATTCAGATTGAGTTTGCGAATTGCCTCGAGTTGGTGGTTTAGGCTTGAAAATATTGGATACGTAATGGTGGTTGATATTTGGTGTTGTGTTGTGTAATCGCAGTGATATGGAAGAGATGTGTTGCTATATTTGATTCTGCAATGAACTGAGTTACATGGATTGTAGAAGTTTGAATTGTGTAGGCAATGTAGGTATTAAGATGAACTCAGAATGGTTAGGGGCGGAGTTACGAGGTTTCAGTAATTGGTTTATATGAACCTACAGTTCAAGTGACATTTATGTGTTTGAGAGTTGCATGCAAGGAAGATGTAACTGAGATGGTAGTTGTAGGATTAGAGTTAGTGATTGCTGTGAAAAGCTTAAAGCTGCAATTGCAGGTAAACTTAGTTGTAATTGTAAATGATTTATGAAGTTTACTTTGAATGAATGTATATAGAGTTGAAATGTTAAAGAAGTAGAATTAGAAATGAAGTTATGAAAGGGAGGACTGTTGCTCAGTTTGAGCTTAATCTAGGGTGCTGAGTCTGGTGATGCACCATTATGGTGCAGTTCAGCCTTTGGCCTTTGCAAAGGCTTTGACCTTGAGTTAGTTTAGTGACTCGGTTTTTCGACTGAGTTGAATCAGTTTAACTCAGTTGACCCGACTTGACTCAGTGGATTTTGACTCGTTAACCGTTTAACCCTGGACTTTGACCTTTGACTGGACGTTGACTGTTAGTTGAACTATTTGACCATCATTGACCGTTAGTTGACCCAGTTGGGTCAGCACTTGTGTAATGGGTTGAGTCTAGTGGACTTGGGCTCAGTGTCATGTATTCTTAATTTGATGTTTTGGACTCTTATAGTCTAAATTAGCCTTTGGTTTCTTCTATAAGATTGTAGATATTCATAAGACTTAGCGATAGACTATAGAACCAATCTAATTGAATTAATAAACCTTATCTATGCTAAAGATAGATAAATAAAAGATGTAGAACCTTAAATGGGCCTGGAATTATTAGAAAGACTTGTATGATACTTGTGTGAGCCTTTTGGCTAGATTCTTAGACTTCTTGTATGATTAACAGTTAGTCTATTTTAACAACGATCGATTCAAAGGATGAACCGGTGGATCGTGGATCTCGAGGTAGGCGTGGCTTGTCATCAAAAGAGGTGGGAATTTATATTTAACTCTTGTGTGATTATTGTTGTTTTGTTTCACAGAAGTTTATGTTTACAAATTCATGCATTTCCAGCTTGTGTATTCCTTGCATTGTTTTATTTTAAATTCCGAAAGTACAGTTGATTTCTTTTAATATTTCCATTGCTTGGAAAGGAATTGCAATGTTTGGTTTATCTTTATGAATTGTTTGGGAAATAAGAATTTCCATTTGATTGCTTGGAAATGAGAATTTCCATCCGTGGTATATAGGACACTGCTCCTTCATTTATATCTACATGAATTTGAGCTTTTATGCAATATAGGTGGAGGCTGAATCACCATATTAGATATCTAGGTTGAAATTTGAATAACCATATTAGTATATTGTTTGGAAGGAGTTAGTTCCATATACATGAATGTTTACTCTGTGAATTGGTTGTGTCTAGTGTTAGGGAAAACATGAATTGTTTTCAAATCATTTCCAATGATTACATGAAAGTTAAATGTTATTCCTACTAGGCACCCCTTTTAGGGATGATGTGCTCACTCATTCCAACTTTCAGTTTCAGAGACAGATCAGAGTTGTGCAACGAAATCTTCGAGGAGTCGAGTCCGTAGTTGGTTAACTTCTGCTATGTTTAATTGTTGTTGTTTATGGGTAAAAATCGTTTCCGCCGATTTCGGTAAATTCGGTAGGTGAGTGAGAAAGCTGGTTTAAACCCTAAGCAAATGTCTTGTCGTGAGCACTTTATAGATTCGAGAGATCAATGTGTACAAGTCCGGCCTAAACCAAGAAATGGCCGTTCCGGACTTGCCGAGTCACAAAGTGGAGGAGAAGGGTTTATTTGGGGAGGAAGCAAAGAAAGGTGTTGAGACAGAATAGTGGGGAGAGTAGTGTCTCAACTTGTATCGAGAAAGTGAAAGCTTCGGAAGCTTGCAAGAGATGAAAGCTTTTTGGAGAGCTTGCAAAGTTTCCTTTTCTCGAGAGTGTTGTGTTTTTCTCTGACCGAGACTTGTTGTCCGGTGAAAATAGGTAAGACCTATTTATACAAGTCGAGATTGAAACGTACCTGGCCTCATGAAGGAAGAGAGTAAAGGGTGAAATAATGGGAGGAGGTGGTAACCGCATGGTGTTTATGGGTGAAAACGTTTTCACCATTATTTCCTCATTTATTTGACCGCTTTATTCCTATTCACGCTTTCTTAATGTGACCATAGTGTACGTATGCATCTTGTGACCGCCAAACCAAGACCCTGGAAAGCATCCCCAGTTTGTGTTGATGTCTCGAGTGTTGGTTGCACCTTGAGTGCAAGTGGCGCTGCTAGTGGCGCGTCGGCATGTGCCAATGGCATGTGCGGAATGCCTTTGTTGCGGGTTGCACCTTGAGTGCAAGTGGCAATGCCAGAGCTGCTAGTGGCGTGTGTGGCATGTGCTAATGGCATGTGTGGAATGCCTTTGTGGTAGGTTGCACGTTGAGTGTAAGTGGTAATGCCAGAGCTGCTAGTGGCGTGTGTGGCATGTGCCAATGGCATGTGCGGAATGCCTTGGTGGTAGGTTGTACGGTTTGCAAGATAGGATACCAGCGTGGGTTTTGGCATGTGCCAATGGCACGTACGTCCAAGTTGGCCTAGGTTGCACGGCTTGCAAGTTAGGCTACCAGCGTGCGTGTTTAGCATGTGTCAATGGCATGCACGGCCATTAGGGCCATGACTAGGTAATGAAAGCTACCAGCGAGCGTGTTGGCATGTGCCAATGGCATGCTCGGCCATTAGGGCCACGGCCTGGTAAGAAAACCTACCAGCGATGCGTGTTGGCATGTGCTAATGGCATGCGTGGCCATTAGGGCCACGGCTTGGTAAGAAAAGCTACTAGCGAGCGTGTTGGCATGTGCCAATGGCATGCTCGGCCATTAGGGACACGGCCTGGTAAGAAAATCTACCAGCGAGCGTGTTGGCATGTGCCAATGGCATGCTCGGCCATTAGGGCCACGGCCTGGTAAGAAAAGCTACCAGCGATGTGTGTTGGCATGTGTCAATGGCATGCTTGGCCATTAGGGCCACGGCTTGGTAAGAAAATCTACCAGCGAGCGTGTTGGCATGTGCCAATGGCATGCTCGACCATTAGGGCCACGGCCTGGTAAAAAAATCTACCAGCGAGCGTGTTGGCATGTGCCAATGGCATGCTCGGCCATTAGGGCCACGGCTTGATAAGAAAAGCTACCAGCGAGCGTGTTGGCATGTGCTAATGGAATTCTCAGCCATTAGGGCCACGACTTGGTAAGAAAAGCTACCAGCGAGCGTGTTGGCATGTGCCAATGGCATGCTCGCCCATTAGGGCCACGGCTTGGTAAGAAAAGCTACCAGCGAGCGTGTTGGCATGTGCCAATGGCATGATCGGCCATTAGGGCCACGGCCTGCTAAGAAAATCTACCAGCGATGCGTGTTGGCATGCGCCAATGTCATGATCGGCCATTAGGGCCACGGCTTGGTAAGAAAAGCTACCAGCGAGCGTGTTGGCATGTGCCAATGGCATGCTCGGCCATTAGGGCCACGGCCTGGAAAGAAAAGCTACCTGCGAGCGTGTTGGCATGTGCCAATGACATGCTCGGCCATTAGGGCCACGGCTTGGTAAGAAAAGCTACCAGCGAGCGTGTTGGCATGTGCCAATGGCATGCTCGGCCATTAGGGCCACTACTGGTAAGAAAAGCTACCAGCGATGCGTGTTGGCATGTGCCCATGGCATGCTCGGCCATTAGGGCCACGGCTTGGTAAGAAAAGCTACCAGCGAGCGTGTTGGCATGTGCCAATGGCATGCTCGGCCATTAGGGCCACGGCTTGGTAAGAAAAGCTACCAGCGAGCGTGTTGGCATGTGGCAATGGAATGCTCGCCTATTAGGGCCACGGCTTGGTAAGAAAAGCTACCAGCGAGCGTGTTGGCATGTGCCAATGGCATGCTCGGCCATTAGGGCCACGGCATGGTAAGAAAAGCTACCTGCGAGCGTGTTGGCATGTGCCAATGGCATGCTCGGCCATTAGGGCCACGGCTTGGTAAGAAAAGCTACCAGCGAGCGTGTTGGCATGTGCCAATGGCATGCTCGGCCATTAGGTCCACGGCCTGGTAAGAAAAGCTACCAACGATGCGTGTTGGCATGTGCCTATGGCATGTTCGGCCATTAGGGCCACGGCCTGGTAAGAAAAGCTACCAGCGATGCGTGTTGGCATGTGCCAATGGCATGCTCGGCCATTAGGGCCACGGCACAGTAAGAAAAGCTACCGGCCCGATGCGTGTTGGGATGTGCCAATGGCATGCGTGGCCAATTTGGCCTAGGTTGCACCGGTTTGCAAGCCTAGGCGCGGCGCTACTTTGGCATGGCGCGGCTAGGGCCAAGGTAAGGGTGTTTGGCTTGGCGTGGTGCGACCCAGCGTAGCTAGGGCCAAGGCAGAGTGCGTTAGGCATGGCGCGGCTAGCTTGGGTTAGGTGTGGCTGGCATGATTTGCCATTGGCACGGAGCGCGGCCAAACATGGTTGGCTTGCTTTGGCGCGTTTGGTGTGACTAGCATAGCTAGGGCCAAGGCAGAGTGCGTTTGGCATGGCGCGGCTAGCTTGGGATAGGTGTGGCTGACATGATTTGCCATTGGCACGGAGGTGCGGCTAGCATGGTTGGCATGCTTTGGCGCGTTTGGTGTGACTAGCATAGCTAGGGGCAAGACAAAGTGCGTTTGGCATGGCGCGGCTAGCTTTCTCTAGGTGTGGCTGACATGATTTTCCATTGGCACGGAGGTGCGGCTAGCATGGTTGGCATGCTTTGGCGCGTTTGGTGTGATTAGCATAGCTAGGGCCAAGGCAGAGTGCGTTTGGCATGGCGCGGCTAGCTTGGGCTAGGTGTGACTGACATGATTTGCCATTGGCACGGAGGTGCGGCTAGCATGGTTGGCATGCTTTGGCGCGTTTGGTGTGACTAGAATAGCTAGAGCCAAGGCAGAGTGTGTTTGGCATGGCGCGGCTAGCTTGGACTAGGTGTGGCTGGCATGATTTGCCATTGGCACGGAGGTGAATTAGGGTTTTGTTCGTTGTAACCCTAATTTGAAAAAATACCCCCTATTAATTACTGACTACATGCATTGAATGTTCTAATAAATGTGTCACTGGTGACATTAGGTTATTCGGGGTTTTACGATTTTACCCTTTGTCTAAAAACCACCATCAACAGTTGTATAATCTATTTGTAATTTAAATGACTATTGTATATGTATCATTTGAGAGAAGTCCTTGTATTTATATATTTCAGAGCGGGGCTAGTTTTTGGGTTAAGTTTTGTGGCAGATTTCTTAATTGAATGTTTAAGTATATGATTTAGATTTTTAGAGCCTCTTTATTTAGTTAATCTCTTGGATTAGTCAGCTGCTAGCTTAGGGGGCGCTACATAGTTGGTATCAGAGCTCACTATTTGATCTTATATGGGAATAGATACGAATAGCCAATGCCAGTTAGTGAAATAGATTAGTTTAGAATGGGTTGGGTTGTGAGATAAATCTTAATCACTAAAAGTTATCAATAATTAAAAGAATTATTTGATTGATTGATTTGTTTGTTTGATTGTTTGTTTATGTAATGAAGTAAAAATTGTAGGGTACACCAATAACTTTACTAACAAAGATTAGAGAATAATTAAAGTTAAAAAGTATGAATACGTAGACAATTAAATACTAAAAATAGTGAGATTAGTATTATTAATAGATCTTGAAAGTCACACACAAATTTATTGAGTACCTTGACTTATACGTAGGGTCAAAAATTTATAATCACATAAATGTTAATAATATTGTTGGGACTTAATAATATTTGTCAGAATAGTTAGAATAATAGTTCAACCATCAGTGTTAACAATAAAATATTATAATAGTAATTACAAATGATAATCAAAGTAATAATAATTTTAATAAAGTAATGGTTAGCATTTATCGATTAGTATCATATTGAACTCAACTTAACTAAATTTCAATTAGGATATTTGACGATAAAAATAATAATAATTATGATTAAATAGCTATGGAAAATTAGTAACGCTTAGCTACGGTTAAAAAATTTTAAATTACAGGTACATGTTTTGCGAATAAACTGGATAGTTAATATAATACTTACTAGGCGTTAGGCGTAAAAAGATGAGGATATAATGTACAAAATAAAAAGACTCAATTTGTCAGTAATCTTGTAGCGTAGTTATTTTTAGTCTAATAAATGATCCAGTGAATCTTTAAAATGACACAAATATATATGAGGTAGTAATAATAGTATTCGGATGTTTAATTTAATATTAGAGTTAGAAACAAATTTGTATGTTAATAGGATACTTCACATTAATAGTAAAATCGAAAGACTAAGGATATACGGTAATTTTATGCTGACTCAAATTTAAGTCATATTAAATTATCAACGCTAATATTTAACAAGATATAGTATACGGATTCAATATGAATATGTAAAAACTATCATATCAACCCTTACGTGAATGTAAAATTATATTTAGAAGATTAAGGTTTAGTTTATCAATTTGGACTATCAACTTGAGAATAATGAGAATAATAATACGAGTTGATAATAGTATTCGAGTAATTAGACTTAGACTAGTAACAAATTTATAGTAAATAGAATTTGGAAAATTTATATATGGTATTACAGTAAAGTTAAAATTATCAAATACTATAAATTGACGTAAAATCGAATTTGGATTACTGATAATGATAAAATAAATTAATAATAATAAAAGTAAATAACTTTTGATGATTGAATTGCTTAAAATGATGTGAACTATTTATATATTTTACGAAGTTAATTTATCAGAATTACATCAATTACCTTAAAAGTTAAAAACTAATTAATCTTAATAAATTAATACTTAGTTAATCCCCAGTGCTGAATAGTGAGGTTGGTAATTCTTATGTGTTCAGGTGATACTTGTTACGTAGTAGGCATTGTCAGGCGTCATGAACCTAGATAGGGCAACTGCATTCTGGTATCACTAGGCATATAAGGGAGACTTGCTTCTAATAGAAAACTGATAGATCCCAAATTTTACTTAGAAACTTTATTATAGATTATTTTCTCTCATAATTAGAACCATTAATTTATTGAAATGTAATATAGTCTTTTGAAACTAGAGCCACAAATTTTAGTTGTATAAAGCCATTTAGGTTCATGCTTTTTTTTGTGTTGTTTTTGCGCTTAATCAAGAGATGAAATTATTCTGTAAGGTGGGGATTTTTTGAAGACTACAAGGATGGATTAATTTTCGAGAATGTATAAGGTGGGGAGAATGTAAAGACCCTCAAGCTCGTCAACGCTATTAGACCGGTCAAGTGAAAGTCAAGATACATATTAGCCGCTAGTACCTCGATTAATTAGATATTAATGTTGATTAATAGGAATTAATCTAACAACGTTCTAGATACAAAACTAATACCGTTGAATAGGTCTCGAAAAGTTATGGGAATGGACTACTTGAACGTGACATACGGATGCCGGACGAAGAAGATATCATTGGATGAGTATGAAAGGAGAAATAGTAATTATGAAACTTAACTGGGTGGATGCCCTCATCCAATTAGGCGGATGTATCAGTAATTCTCGTTGGTCTTATCACGACCAAATCGAAGAGAAATTCTTATTTTCTCTTTTCCTTTCTCTTTCTTCTTCTTTCCTCTTCTTTTCTCTGTTTCTTCTGTTCTTCTTCATCTCGAGTTTCTCTGAGAATTTGAGTAAGAATTGGTTGATGAAATCATCTGTTGATGCTAATAGATGTTGTAGAAGATAGTAGGATTGTTTGTGTTGAAGCAGAACGGTTAGGGTTGAATCTGAGAAGATCGATTCGGGGTTTTGTCGGATTTTGATGTTATTATGGAATTGGGATGTGAATCGAGTTGCTTAGATAGATGAATAAGAAGAGGGTTAATGTTCAATTCTTTGAGATGAAGTAGTTTTGAAGATGAATCAAGAGTTAGGGTTTACCAGAGATTTGAATTATGGTTTGTAATAATTCAGGGAAGATTAGAAGATGAAATTGATGTTAAGGGGATTGAATTAATGATGGGTTTGTTCTTAATTGAAGTGTAGTTGGATGAATTGGGGTTAATTGGATGTTCTCGGTTTTGTATGGTGGTGGTTTGGAATTAGAGTTTCAAGTTCTTCCCCAAATTAGTATTAGGGTTCATAGAAGTGATTGAATCAAGTAATCGGATTTGATTGAGATGGAGGATGAGAAGCTATCTCTGAGGTGTGATTTTGTCCAAGGTAATTCTTCTGTTGTAAGATGAATTTCATGAGTATGTGTTATCAATTGAAGTAATTCTTGTTTTTAGTTCTGGATTGAATAGGATATTATTGTATTAACAATTTAAGATGTCAGAGTTGGTGGAATTATAAATATGTGTATGAATTGAATATAAGAAGTTGAATTTTGAATTATAATGAAGAGGTTAATGGTTGTTGTGTTTGTTGGTGGGTTAAATGAACTGTGATGCAAGATGAGATGATGTTGAGTCATGAGATACTACATCAGGTGGTTGTAATTGAGTATATTGTGGTTTGTCATTGAACTGGTGATGCTTATGAAGCTTAGAAATTAGTTGGTATGGATTGAGGTTGTGTTGGGATAGAATTTGATTTGCAGATGTTTGTGGTTGAGAATGGAATATCACTAATGTTGAGACATAAGATATGTTCTTTGTAAATGATGATGTTGGGATTCAGATTGAGTTTGCAGAATTGCCTGAGTTGGTGGTTTAGGATTGAAAATATTGGGTACAGAACAGTGGTTGAGATTTGGTGTTGTGTTGTGTAATCGCAGTGATAGGGAAGAGATGTGTTGCTATATTTGATTCTGCAATGAACTGAGTTACATGGATTGTAGAAGTTTGAATTGTGCAGGCAATGTAGGTATTGAAATGAACTCAGAATGGTTAGGGGCGGAGTTACGAGGTTTCATTAATTGGTTTATATGAACCTACAGTTCAAGTGACGTTTCTGTGTTTGAGAGTGCGAGGCAAGGAAGGTGTAATCGAGATGGTAGTTGTAGGATTAGAGTTAGTGATTCTTTGTGAAAAGCTTAAAGTCTGCAATTGCGGAGTAAACTTAGTTGTAATTGTAAATGAGTTATGAAGTTTACTTTGAATGAATGTATATAGATTTGAAATGTTAAAGAAGTATAATTTGAAATGAAGCGATGGCGAGGAGGAATGTTGCTCGGTTTGAGCTTAATTTAAGTGTCGAGTACAGTGATGCACCATTATGGTGCAGTTCAGCCTTTGGCCTTTGCAAAGGCTTTGACCTTGAGTTAGTTTAGCTGACTCGGTTTTCTGACTAAGTTGAATCAGTTTAACTCAATTGACCCGACTTGAGTCGGTGGATTTTGACTCGTTGACCGTTTAACCCTGGACTTTGACCTTTGACTGGACGTTGACTGTTAGTTGAACTATTTGACCGTTAGTTGACCCAGTTGGGTCAGCACTTGTGTAATGGGTCGAGTCTAGTGGACTTGGGCTCAGTGTCATGTATTCTTAATTTGATGTTTTGGACTCTTATAGTCTAAATTAGCCTTTGGTTTCTTCTATATAAGATTGTAGATATTCATAAGACTAAGTTATAGACTATAGAACCAATCTAATTGAATTAATAAACCTTAGCTATGCTAAAGATAGATAAATAAAAGATGTAGAACCTTAAATGGGCCTAGAATTATTAGAAAGACTTGTATGATACTTGTGTGTGCCTTTTGGCTAGATTCTTAGACTTCTTGTGTGATTAACAGTTATTCTATATTAACAACGATCGATTCAAAGGATGAACCGGTGGATCGTGGATCTCGAGGTAGGCGTGGCTTGTCATCAAAAGAGGTGGGAATTTATATTTAACTCTTGTGTGATTATTGTTGTTTTCTTTCACAGAAGTTTATGTTTACAAATTCATGCATTTCCATCTTGTGTATTCCTTGCATTGTTTTATTTTAAATTCCGAAAGTACAGTTGATTTCTTTTAATCTTTCCATTGCTTGGAAAGGAATTGCAATGTTTGGTTTATCTTTATGAATTGTTTGAGAAATAAGAATTTCCATTTGATTGCTTGGAAATGAGAATTTCCATCCGTGGTATATAGGACACTGCTCATTCATTTATATCTACATGAATTCGAGCTTTTATGCAATATATAGGTGGAGGCTGAATCACCATATTAGCTATCTAGGTTGAGGCTGAATAACCATATTAGTACATTGTTTGGAAGGAGTTAGTTCCATATACATGAATGTTTACTCTGTGAATTGGTTCTGTTTAGTGTTAGGGAAAACATGAATTGTTTTCAAATCATTTCCAATGATTACATGAAAGTTAAATATTATTCCTACTGGGCACCCCTTTTAGGGATGATGTGCTCACTCATTCTCACTTTCAGTTTCAGAGACAGATCAGAGTTGCGCAACGAAAACTTCGAGGAGTCGAGTCCGTAGATGGTTAACTTCTGCTATGTTTATTTTGTTGTATAATCTATTTGTAATCTAAATGACTATTGTATATGTATCATTTGAGAGAAGTCCTTGTATTTATATATTTCAGAGCGGGGCTAGTTTTTGGGTTAAGTTTTGTAGCAGATTTCTTAATTGAATGTTTAAGTATATGATTTAGATTTTTAGTGCCTCTTTATTTAGTTAATCTCTTGGATTAGTCAGCTGCTAGCTTAGGGGCGCTACAGTTTGTGTGTAAATTTACACACAAACCTGCCTATCTTTTAGAGACGGCGGTAGTAATCTGTAGTGTTAAATTGTTAATCAAACAAGAATGGTAGGAGTAGAATCTCGCATAAACATATTTTCTTAGTGTGCGAGATGCATGCATTCATTTCCCTAGCTTGTGAAATTATCAAGAGCCTGCGAGAAGGTAGCAAGAGCTTGCGAGAATATGAGCTGTATGTGAGCTGTCATCCAGTATGTAAATCCCTATATAAAGAGAAGAGCAGGAGAGAGAAGAGGGAGTATACACATTTTTGTAAGAGGAAAAGAGAAAAAACAGAATTTGGCATTATTATTATTATTATCTCCTTCTTCTTCATTCACCAACCGAGAGCTCCAAATACTCATTAATGGAGTCTCAATGTAATACTTATCTAATTTTAACAATCATAGTGAAGAACCATGGATGTAGATCACATTGATCGAACCATGTAAAAAATCCTTGTGTCTATTTATATTTCTAGTACTTATATTGATAATTAGGTGATTAATAAGATTTATATCTAGAAATTATTATAAGGGGTGTGTTGTAGGAAATCCTGCAACTATATTTTTGGCGCTAGAAATAGGGAGGAGTAAAGGATTTATCCTTCCTGTAACTTGTTGGTTCAAGAAATTTCCATGAAGATTAGCTACTGTTAATATTTTTTTTTAGATCTACAAATTTTAGGTTCAAAAATGGAAATTTCATGGAAGTAATTACACTCTCAGGGAAGAAAATCAAGGTTTCAATGGAAGATTTTCATGTTCATGAGAAGAAGGCAAATGTGAAAGAAACTGAGGAAGGACGAAGAGAAAACAAGAAGCGAAAGAAAGAAATCAATTGGTTTAGGTGACAAGGCTTCCTGCGAATGAAACAACTAACTAGGGAGAAGATAATAATAAGACGACAGCAGTATGGCTTTCTTTCGCAAAAAGAATCCAGAACAGATGGCTAATGGCGAAATTAATGAGTTTATTTTCGCGAGTTCGAATCCCACCGTATGCATTCTTTTACTATTTTTACTACAAGCGAAGATATAATTAAAATTATAGCATCGTGCGTTCCTTTCGCACACAAGAGGTAGCGCAGTTGGTTAAGCTTCGCTAGAGTGAGTTGTAGTACTCGGGTTCGAGTCTCCCATCCCACACGCTTTTTCCCTTCGCAGACGTTTACCTTGCGAACGTTCGCAAGACGAACAAATACTTCACAGATGTTCGTTTACTTCACCCTTCGCAGACGTTTACCTTGCGAACGTTCGCAGCACGAACAAATACTTTACAGATGTTCGTTTACTTCATACAGACGTTTACTTCGCATAGTCTTTGATTATTTCGCAAGAGAGGGTTAGCACAGTTGGTAGGGTGGAAGAATATGCAAGCAGCGGGTCGCGATTTTAATTATTGCCTCTCGCATATGTTTTTGCTAAGTGACATCTATACTTCATGCAACGTATTTCTCACGCGAGATTGACAACAACAGCAAACCACAAAAGCTAAGTACCACTTTCCTTGAACATTTTACTTTTACAGCAAATAAAAAGATTTTTGATTTGATTTACTACAACGCGATACAATCGCACAATTACAAAGATTTCACGATTACAAATATTCGAGAAAAATCTCGCAGATATTACAAAGATTCGAGAAAAATCTCGAAGATCAATTTATATATTTCTCTTGAATATTTGCTTTGTTTCAAATGAGAATGATATTTAACATGGAGAGTAGTAGGAGGCAAAATAAGACCTTCCATCAACAGGCGAGTAAGACCTTCCATCAACAGGCTGATAAGACCTCATTAAGATCATCTCCATGAAAGATATTTATCAAATGAGACAAAACAAGTTATACAAAGGAAATCAAAACCAACAAAAACGATTTGAACTTGCAATTAAATGAAAATTTTTGATAACAGAAATGTTGAATACTAATCTAAATTCTTATTTGCATTACATCATAGCATGAGGCAGAGAACATGGAGTAGTAGTTTCATTCACATGCTTCTTATTTGTTCGCATACTTCTTATTCGCAATCGAGGACGGATACTTCTTATACTTCTTCAAGGATACTTCATACTTCGTATACTTCAGGATGATACTTCTTAATATTTCGGAACTTCACAAAAGAATAGAGGCAAGTACGTACTTTTCAAGAAAAGTATTCTTTTTCTCGTTCCTTCATCAACAAATATCAAAGACTACTACAACAACGTATTTTTTCTTAAAGATCGCTCTTCAAGCAAATTCAAGAAAAAAGAGGCAAAATATATGAGCAGAATCTCGCAACAACATATTTTCTTAGTGTGCGAGATGCATTCATTTCCCTAGCTTGCGAAATTATCAAGAGCCTGCGAGAAGGTAGCAAGATCTTGCGAGAATATGAGCTGTATGTGAGCTGTCATCCACTATATAAATCCCTATATAAAGAGAAGAGTAGGAGAGAGAAGAGGGAGGATACACATTTTTGTAAGAGGGAGAGAGAAACATATTTAGAAGAGAGAGAAAAAAACAAAATTTGGCATTATTATTATTATTATCTCCTCCTTCTTCATTCACCAACCGAGAGCTCCAAATACTCATTAATGGAGTCTCAATGTAATACTTATGTAATTTTAACAATCATAGTGAAGAACCATGGATGTAGATCACATTGATCGAACCATGTAAAAAATCCTTGTGTCTATTTATATTTCTAGTACTTATATTGATAATTAGGTGATTAATAAGATTTAGATCTAGAAATTATTATAAGGGGTGTGTTGTAGGAAATCCTGCAACTACAAGAATAAAAACCGAAAAATGAGAAACTATATGTAATCTTCGTCCAAACAATAAGAATAATACCCAAAAAAAAATACAACTAAGTTGTTTTTAATGACTTAAAATATTTGAGATGGAGAATTAATCTTCACAATGACCATGGATGTTATAACAAAAGCTACATCATAAAATTGACCAAGTCGAGATAACCTGAAGACTTTGCTACGCAAGAAAGTCTAACGTGAAATGGACACCACTCATGAGTAATGTCAAAATAAAATGTCGCTAAAACAGTATTACCTTCCAGCTTGACTAAGTCTTGGACTCTTGGTTCAATATTCTTATCTCTAAAGTCCACAAGCTAGCTGAGTTCAAACTCCAAAGCCGTTATAGAGAGAATTGCCAAGAAAAGGATCCATGTCTACTATAAGGTGGACCGATTTTGATTTTGTTCACGACTAGAATTTTCAATCTTGGTTGACCAAATTCTTTTGATGGTTGACCAAATTCTTTTGATGACAAATTCGCCTGTATTGTTCATTAAAGTATTTAAAAGCCCACTCCTGAACCTGACTGCCCTCCTATAGACAGTAAAATGTACTAGATGACCGCTGCCACGGTGGGAAGGCCGACCGAAAAAAAAAGAAACACTGCCGTAATTGATCGTAAAAAGAAAATTTATGGCTAAAGTGAAAATATCATTTTTTTTTCTTGAAACGGAGAGAATACATCGTTTTATTAGTTGCAAAGAAAATTAGTTGATGCAAAAAACCAAAGTATGGTTACATAAAGTATTATGTACCCTTTTGTGGTAATTTGCACAATGGATCTCCATTTTATTTTCAAAATTGTGCCTAAAATGATAAATATTTTTCAAATTTTTCGTAAAAACTCTAAATTTAATATTGTTGTTTGTACTCATTGCGTAGATTTTTTTTAAAACCTTTCCAACGAGATAAAATTTGTAAAATTCCAAGGCACGGATTTTTAGATATCTTATATTAAAGTTTGGTTGTCAATTATACCCCTAAAGTAATAGGATACATAAGGAATTATAATAAAATTTGGCTCTGATATCTAGTTGTCATTCTTCTTTGGTTTATTTACGAAACTGTCTAATATCTTACTGCCCTTCCTCTTTGGTTTATTTACGAAAATGTCTAATATCTTAGTGCCCTTCCTCTTGGGTTTATTTACGAAAACATCTAATGGAAAAAAAAATTATTTAAAGGGGCAGTGTCGTCCTTTCATCGTTGAACCAAATTGAATCTTTTGTGTCTAATTGGAAAAAAATGTCACGCTTCACATTGACACAAAGTCAAAATAAAGTCCTCCCGTATATAAAGTCCTCCCTCGCTTCGCTCGGTCGGCCTAAATATTCCTGCACGGTTGCACGCTCCCGATGTGTAAAGCAGCAGTTCAGCTTTTTAGTATTGGGATTCGAAAGAATATTCACAAAAGCAGGTCATACTCGATCTACGTATAATGGGAGGACAAAGGAAAAACAAAATCTCATCGATGAAGGCGGAATAAATTAATTAAATTATTAGGTGGTGGATAGAGTTAAACGGCCTTGGTGACTGGTGGTCAGCGAATGTGTTGTAAAAAAAAATCAAATTTTTTTGGCATACCTCCGATTTGAACAAATTAAAACAACCTCTCGTAGGTGGGTTCCAAAAACCTGACCCCTGTAAATTTCCAATCCAGGAGCCCACTTGTTTGTGTCTTGGTTGTTTTAGTAGTTGTTTGTTCAGGCGGTACGCCTAGAACCATTGAAAAAAAATGCACCACTAAGTATTCAAGATACTTTGCTATGATTTAATTATAAATGAAATCTCTTTTTCTTTTTTTTTTTGTGCAAAAAAGACAAACCGACCGTTCAAAAAACTGCATACTCACATGGATAAGACTTAAAAACCTCACCCTTATAAATCCTGGTTTGATTGGGGGCCAGACCTTTTAATTGGGGGCCAAGCACTAGATGACAAAAAAGGTCACCCAATCCTAATTTGGGTCACCCCTTATAATTTTTTTTTAAATGGCTAAAATGCCCCTAAGTGATTAGTATTAAGAATTAATTAACTTGATTAGTGTGGTAATTGTGTTTAGATAAAAATCTGATTTTAGGATAAAAATTTGTGGAGATTTTATTTTTGGGTTTTATGTGTTGAGAAGAAGAGGAGAAGTTTTTGAGTGGAAAAATTAGGGTTTTTGAAATGAGTGATTCAAGTGGAGGGAATGAGGGTGGTGAAGCTTCAAATAACAACCATGATTGTGTTGATGGTTATATTGTCTCAACTAATCATATGGATTGGATGTTTGATGAGGAGATGTTAATGGAGGAAGCCATGAATAATGGTGGAAATGAAGATCCTACTCCTCAAAATGAAGGAACCGATACTCCAAATGAAGAACCCGCACCTCAAAACAATCAGGTAAACCTCATATACTCTTGAAATTGTCTGAATGGTGCTCCAAGGGGTCGATTCATGCTCACTGTATAAGTCGTCAGTGTGAGAGTCGTTATAGTCGGGGTTGGATTCCTTAACGACTCTTCAAAGTCGTCAATGAATTGGAATTACCGATGACGACTCAAACCTGCAACTTTTCCATCTTATGAAAAATCGTTAGGGGCGTGTGATAAACACTGACGACTCTTTATGCTAGGTCAATAAGGGTCGTTAATTTTGTTTGTTTAGAGACAAACGACTCTAAACCAGAACTCTCAAGTAAATAAAAAACTTAGAGTCGTCATATATGTATTCCTAGAAGGTGTGATTCTATCCCACCATTTCAACTTTTATGTAGAGTCGTTCGGTGTGTTATTTAAAATACTAACGACCCTTGAGTGGATTATCATAACTTTTGATTTCATAGAATCATTTCATTGAATCATAAAAGGCATACATCTTTCATAGCGATACATTGAAGGAAATGAAATACAATAGATAACAACGGTGCACTTATACACCTAATCATAAATGGCGTAATTATACATGGTGCCTTCCAAGATAAAGTAGCAATCGTCGAACTCAAACTTTTTCCCACGAAGCTCCTCGTAATAGCCATACGCCTTCCTCATTCGAAAACGCAAACATACTCAGTTAGTATTGTTGAAAGCTTTGGATAAGTTTTACCTCTTGTTTAAATACTTACTCTCATAGCACCCGACATATTGGGCATGGCTTCCCTTACGGCCTTGATTTCTCTTTTAAAAACTTCACACTCGAAGAATATCTCCTCGAACCGTTCCTTGACGAGTTTCAAAGACCTTGAGTTGCAATTTCCGTCTAACGCCACAAAAACGATGAATACGCGGTTCCACCAAGCATCCGATGTTTGATCAATGTCTTTTCCTAGATCTTCAAAGTGGTTTGTGACTTGTTTTCCAAGCTCTCACAATAGCACAATTCTCTTCCGAAGTGTAAGTACTAGTCATGGTGTTTCCTTTTCTTTTTCCTCTTGGATAATAAATGTATGAGAATGAATGTGAAGGTTTAGAATTATGTTTTGGGTGAAGAATGTGTGAGGTATGGGTCTCTATTTATAGAGATTAAGGACCCAACAAATCACTTTTTGAATTTTTAACCGTTGCCCGACTCAACCACATTTGGTGAATTCAAAATTCACATTAACTGCTTGAAGGATCGTCATTATATATATTTACCAAGTGACGACTCTTGATGATCAAAAGAGTCGTCCATGTGTTTTGTTTCTTGACCGACGACTCTGCCAGTCAAAGAGTCTCTCGTGTAATGTGACCTTTAGAGTCGTTAATATGTTGTTCTCCAAAAATGACGACTCATGCCAAAAATTTCTAACAATCTTTAGAGTCGTTCCGTGTGTTTTTACAAAGCATGACGACCCTTTATGAAATATAGTTATTGAACCAATATTTGAAGTCACTCATTTTATTGAATCCGAAAAAACATACATGTAGTTGAAATAAAATAGAAGTAAAACACATAAAATTGTTCAATACATCGCCCTAGGGATTCTCTACGAGTTTAATTATATAGGGCTAATTGCCATTCAACTTCCTCCAAGAGAGTGTAGCAGTCCTCGTGCAGAAACTCATGACCGTACCTTAATTCGTATTGGCTCCGACCCAAAGTATACTGGGAAAACAATTTTTTAAATAAGTTAGCGTTGTTGAATAATCATAACCAAATAATTAAATTTTGATGAGAGGCCTATTGATTCACAAACTTACTCTACTCATTCGGTCTTCGTTGGGCATAGCGTCCTTACGAGCTTTCAATTCGTTTCTTAGCAGTACGCATTCATTGTATAAATATGCGTACCTTTCCCTTATTTGTGGGAGCGTCCTCCTGTAACGATTTCCGCTTAGTGCTTTGAATACCTTAAACACCCGTTTCCACCAAGCATTGGTGTTTTGATCATCCCCAAAGTAAGGCCCTCTTGTTGGGTCTTCGTTACTGGCCACCCATTGCGCTTCCTCAACGGAGTGCTTTGTGAGAGTGGTGTGTGCTCTGACAATAGCAACATCTTCTAGATTATTGAACGGAGTTGGAGCCATTTTTTAGTGTTTGAAAGTGATGGGTGACTGATTTAGGAAGATTGAAAGTGATGGGTGAATAAGTTTGGAAGAGATAGGTCTCTATTTATAGCAAAAATGTACCCAACGGCTAGTTTTAAAAAAAAAAAACGGTTACTTCGCAATAATTTGCTCCTACTAGTCAAAGTTACCGTTGATTTTCAAATTCTCTCCACTTAGTTCGTCTAGAGTCGTCAAGGGATATATATAAACAGTAACGACCCAAGGTGAAAACTGGGCAGCATGGTTTATATTTGGGAATGTAAAGTCAAATCGTGTATAAAGAGGGTCGTCATTTGTCGAGGAATGTGTCGATTCGTCGCAAAAATAATGTTGACGACTGTTAGTGTCGTCAACCTGTAAATAGAGATGACGACTGTTAGGGTCGTCATTTGTACATCTCAGAAATTAACGACTGCTGAATGATATGTTTTTCTTTTCTATGTAGTTGGTTGTACGGGCGAGCTCTCAACCTGAACCCGTCTCTATTATCGGTCCGGATACCTCCCAACACTATATGACCGATTTGGTACGTTTTTAATGTTTGAATCGATGTATATCTTTATGAAATTTGTTTAATTAGTGTTGCATCGTGAACGTGACATTGGTTTTGATGTAGACGTGGGAGACAAAGGCTGATGTCAAGGAATGGATTATTTCCAAGGCAAAAGAGAAGATGTGCGTAGTTGTTCAAAGCAAACACGTTGATTATAAGCAAATGGAGATGGTATGCGAGAGAGCGGGGGATAAGGAAGAAAGTCACAAAGGGAAGAACTACAAGTATGAGAAGAAGACGACGAGGGTCTACAAAACGAATTCGAAGAAGATACAATGCCCCTTTCAGGATTGTTTTCAAAAGGCATCCCGAAACTAATCTATGGAGGTTGTATAGTATTCCGGATGGTCGTCACAACCATCCTCCACCTAGCACTCTTTTAGGGCACCCAAAGATATGCCGATTGAAACCACATCAAATGGAAAAGGTACGACAGATGAAGCGATGTAGGCCCCTTCGAGATCCTAAATGCAATAAGAGCGGAAGATAAGACAAACTTGTCTATTATTTCCACCATCTACGCCGCCAAAGCAACGATCGGGAGAACCGAATGAGATGGTAGATTAATTATGCAACAATCGAGTGGTTGGCGAGAAAAACTTAACTACGCCATGCAAACAAGGGTGGGTCCGGGCGACAAAGTGACACATATTTTTCTTGCCCATCCTAGGATGGTGGATTTGGCTCGAGTGTTTTTACCGGGTCTTGTTCATAGATTGCACCTATAAGACCAACAAGTATAACATGCCGTTGTTGAACGTGGTTAGTCATACTTCGGATAAGCAATCATTCACCGTGGCATGGTGCTTTATGGAAAAGGAAGAAATAGAGGACTATGTTTGGGCTTTGGAACAAGTTCGGTTGATTTACCGAGGCGAAGGCACACCGCGGGTTATAATTACGGATAGGGATTTTGCAGTCATGAGTGCCGTTCGTCAAGTTTTTCCACATGCTCAACATTTTCTTTGTACGTGGCATATCCAAATGAATATTTTTTCTAATTGCAAGAATCAGATTCAAAAGATCAAGCCTGCAAAGGGTAATCAACGTTCCAAGGAGGAAGACGAGCGTCTAAGTAAACTTTCAAAAAAAGAGAAAGCCGAAGAGAAAATGAAAGAAAAGGAAAAATATCTTGAAGATGGTGATCTATGGGAGGATTTCGCAAAGATTGGGACCATTTGGCTCATTCGAAGACCGAAGTAAAGTACTATGCAAATCTTCAAAAGTTTATTGATGATTGGAGTACGGATCATAAGAAGGTTGTCGATTATTGCCTAGATACATGGTTGAATCCTTGGAAGGAAAAGTTTGTTTATGCATGGACCAATAAGTTCAAGCACTACAAAAATGAGTCCACGAGTATTGCAGAACAGTCCCATGGACGTTTGAAAAAAATTCTTCAAGAGAACACTGGTGGGGTAGTTACCCAAGGCAAGGGGGCCGTCAAAGGAAGACATGGATGTTGTAGACCATGTGGTCGGTACCCAGCAAAGCCAAACGAGCGGAATGGTGACGATACGAGGAATAAAAGGTAATCCGCGCACCCCTAGAGATTCCCAAGGAAGACCACATCGTGTTGCTTACACTTTGTATAAAGAGTATCTTGACCAACTTCCTCACGTCATCTTGGATCACCTTCTATCCACCGACGACGTCGACGGCGATGGAAATTGTGGTTACCATGTTGCAACGGAACAATTAGGGCATTTCGACGAGGCCGACGAACTTAAGCTCACCCAAATCGAATATGCAAGAAAAAAAATGGCAGAAAAACTAGTTCAGGACAAACAACTATATTTGAAAATGCTCATGGAAGGAGACCAAAAAGAGAGGGAATTGAAGTTTAGGGAGTTGGTTTCAAACGTGAAATGGAGGAAGGGGTCCAAGAAGGCCGGTTATAAGTTTTGGATGCAAATGCCTTTTTGTGGCCAACTTTTGGCGGACACATTCACTTGTGTAGTAATTGTATTCACAAAGGCTTCCCGGAGCCTCTTGTATGTACGTACCTTCCAAAACTAGGTGCGAGACGGAGATAAAGAAAAGAAGAATTGTAATGGCACATGTCAATGATAACCATTACATAGGCTTGAAGATTTCCGAAGAATGTCCTCTACCACGGGTGTATGGTGATTGGGAGAGTACACCAAGGAGTGGACAAACCAAGTATGAGTATGGAATGAACATTTGGAATGCTATGGACCCAACCCCGGTTTACTTAGACTTGGGAAATGAATCGTGAGAGAAGATGTTTATTCTAAACAATGCATTGCATTTTGAAGCATACTTTTTCATAATGGTTGTATCTTCTACCCAGATATTTGTATTTGAAGAATGCTTAATCAATACAATGCGTTTTATCCTTTTATCCTAGTTGGATTATGCTAATTTGAATTATGTTACAGTAGTCGTCGCAATATATACACACACCTTAACGACCCTAACTGTAAAATTTGCTAGTCTCCTGGATGTTTTTACGCTTAAAGGTCGTTATACATATAAACATCCAAGTTAACGACTCATACCTTAGAATGTTTTGCAACAATACAGTCGTCATCCATATATACATAAACATTAACGACTCTAATGTTAAAAATTTGACAGTCTCCTGGATGTTTTCCAACTAAGAGTCGTCATCTCTGTTTACATAAACATTAACGACACTAACCATAAAAATTTGATGGTCTCCTGAATGTTTATATACTAAGAGTCGTGAAGCATATATACATACAAAGCAACGACTCTAGTTATACGCCTTAGAGTCGTCATCATTATAGTGTATAATGATGACGACTCTATAAGAAAACCCCCAACGGCTTTTTTTGTATACACTTTTTCCCATAAAAAAATAGCCGTTGGTAATTATTGTATATATAGAGGAACACTTCCAGGAGCAAATTCAATTGAAAACCACCTCAATAATGGCAAATCCTTCATCAACCCCCAATTCAATTGATAACATACTTAGAAGATGCAAGCGACCAACCAAATCAATATTGGCAATGGAAGAAGAGATACGCAAAAAAACATGCGACCTACTAAAAACATGCGCCATATCCTACGAAGGAAGAAGAAGAGTTGCGCGAGGCCAAACGACGAGACCAAGAACAATCCCAACTCCGTGAAAGATTCAAGCAAGTCGAGGAAGAAACCGAATGGGTTAAAAATTATTACATTGTCAAGGATCTCCACGAAGAACATGAACGTGATAGTATATTTTGGAGCCAAGTTGGTTCGGGTCCTTTCGTTAATAACAACAACAAACTACGATATCCTTACTTGCCGTCCCACATTAGTCATAGGACGATTCTTGTTATGAAATGGTGCACCAAGTACAACGAGTTTCTCGCGAGGCACAAAGGGGATAGGTGTGCTGCTCAGGCCGCATATACCAAATGGAGAGGAGAGCCTTTTTATCACATTGAAGCCGCCATGCTAGTTGAATCTCGCACCAGAAACATCCACAACAAGTAATGTGTTCAAAGGAATATCCACCTTCTAATTAATATTTAATATGCTACCATTCCAAGTTTCCTTTCAATCGAGATTCAATTTATTTTAATGAACAATCGTTATCTCGGTTTGTTAATGCAGTGACGACTAATTAATATTTATACCTAAGTCGTCATATGACTTATTTTGCAACAACCTGCTCTTGAGTCGTCAACACCTTTGATAACTTAGTTAACGACTCACGTTGTGATTTTCAAAAAATACGACCGTTGGGATTTTCTTCTATATAATACCACCCCATCCTCTAGAGAAAATAGCCCAAAACCATTCGTTTTTCCACCAAACTACGTAATCTTTCAATTGCAATGGCTGAATGGGAACCGTATGAAGATTTGTGTCTCGTTAAATCGTTTGCTAGTACCTTTCGTGAACGTCCAAATGAAATCTATTCAATGTTTTGGAAGAGAGTTAAGGAGTTCTTCTACGGGCGTACCGCGAATCCTAATAACCGAAAATGGAGAGACTTGGCATTTCGATTCAACTACATTAAAAGTGCAATGAGAGAGTATGTAAAAGTTAGAAATATGGTGTACGACCATCATCCACGAGCTCCTCTTAAGGAAAAAGTGAGTAATTCGTTAATATTTATACTTTCCTCATCCTTCAACGTTACTAACATATAACATTCCTCGTTTAATTTCAGCTGGAACGTTTCAATGGGTTATGGACAATACGTAATGGGGATACTAAGTTCATTCACCACAAAGAATATACAACGTTGTATCGTCGAGCGCGAAGGTTCATTGACGAACATTTGATGTGTCAAATTCAAGAATACCCATATTAACTTTCTCCTGGTTGTAACAGTCGTCAATATATCCCATATAAAAGCAACGACTCTGTATACCGTAAGATGTATTTTCCGGATTTAATACACATGTAACAGTCGTTAACTGCCATTTGATACCGCTAACGACTCTAGGCAGGGAAAATATGGTTCATCTCCTGGATGTTTTCTTACCTAGAGTCGTCATTAGTTTCCATATACTAAATAACGACTCTAGGCAGGGAAAATATGGTTCATCTCCTGGATGTTTTCTGACCTAGAGTCGTCATTAGTTTCCATATACTAAATAACGACTCTATGCATAGAAAATATGGTTCATCTCCTGGATGTTTTCTGACCTAGAGTCGTCATTAGTTTCCATATACTAAATAACGACTCTAGGCATAGGAAAAAAAACATCAGTCTTCATTTCCCTCTGAGTCGTTAGACTTTTAATTGAAACACATAACGACTATGTGTATCACAAATAGAGTCGTTACACTGCTACAGACCATAGATAACGACCCTAACTCTATCACAGTATATAATCTTGTCTGCATTAGAGTACTACATTATTCTAACAAACATACTAGTAAACATCCTTCTTAAAACAAAGTAGTTTCAACAAACCAGCCAAACCAAACACATAAGTAGTTTCAACAAACACATAAGTTCAAGTTATAAAGTAACATCTCAAGGAGACGGAGACGATAACATCTCCTTGAGTAAAGACCACCATCTCGACCTCGACCTCCTCCTTACTTCCCTGACCGGGAAACTTTCCGGCTTTTCTTAGGAGGAGGACCCTGAGTTTCACCGGCCCCTGGGGAACCACCATCTTCTCCGGTACCTTGTTCATCATGATGTTGGCTACTTTGCCCCTGTTCACCACCTTGTTGTGCTCGGCTACGTGTTTTCCGGGTCCTCTTACCCTCCTTGGCCAGCTCAGCAAACATCTTCTTTGCATTGGGATTTTCAATGTGCGTGCAACAATCAGCGTACAGACGTTGCTTCGCAGGATCAATCACTTCCCCTTTGTCAGCCGAGCAACAAAAAGCCTTGACAAAAAGCTTCATTCGTTCCTCTATATATATACATTAAAAAAACAATTCTAATGAACTGACGTATATTTGTATGTAAATGAATAACACAATTACACAAATAAATACTCACCACTAGTTTAAGAATGGTAGTATCATCTCTACCGTCAGCTTGAGAAGAAGATGTGGATGCTCTGTTGGTCCTCCTACCCGTAACCTGATCGATCCGTATTACCCTACCATGGGAGAAGCCTTCGTACCATTGATAGTAATCCGTTGTTGCCTCGTAACCTTTATCCACATGCACCCAAAATGTGATGTCTACGAGGCTAGAATGTCTATTATTCCAATGCTTGACATCAGTTGCAGGTTCGTAAACCACTTTTATTTCAGCCTTGCCGGCCTCACATTTGTTCAAATTGTGCTTGAACGGAGGTACATCGTCTTCATCGGGTGAATCTTGAACAAACCCAAGTTGACGCATGATTCTCAAAGGATTGTACATTGAAAAACCGTTGGGGTGAAACAAAGGGCCATGGTAATACACGACATCTTCCACTGCGCCAACTTTAACATCCTTGTAAGGACTAAAGATTACCTCTTCCGCCGTGATGTTGTCAAGTTTTTTACGCATTTCTATCAAGGCATCAGTTTGTTCCCTATCCTGAGAACCGGAGTACACCCAACGGGTTCCGTTGACTACACGGGCTCCAATTTGAGTTGATTTTCACATCTTCATTGTCTTTGAACAGTGAGGGGAAATGATCATAAATCCACACCTATTTTAAACAATCAAATAAACATAAAAATATATCGAAGGAAAAAAACATACTAAAAGAAGACAACTTTCATCAATCCAAATACCGGATTAGAGCCAAATTCCCATTAATTTGAGAAGTTCGTTCGCGAGATCCCTCGGGAAAGTCGACCATTCGGATGTGCAACTATGGCAGTCCCCAAGAGTACTTGTTCACATCTTCTAAGGGGTCCAAAAGTCTGAAGAAGGTTGGCGCTCACCCCGTTACCTTGGGCTGTCGTCGGGAAATACAACGGATGCAAGGACGTACAACAAATAAGTTGCCGCCGCATAACGACATTCCATATCAGAGAGACCTCCTTTTTTTTCCTTCTCTGCGGTACCAGCAAACATCTGCCTAATGTCCACAAGTTTGAACTCTTTCTTCGGGTACTTAGCTCCCGGCACAAAAAGCCCATCAGTCTTCTCTTTATCCCAGCCAAACAAGTTCTTGGTCCATGTATAAATTTCATCCCAACTAGGCCTTCTCTTGAAATTCTCACTTTGGTTGATTTACCTTCGACCCGCACCCTAATATCCGTTTCCGCATCATCGGAGTCAATGCCATCTCGCCAAAAGGAAGTTGGAATGTGTCGACTTCAGCGTAATACCTTTCACGAAACTAGATACTGCGACCTTGTCATACGCAATCACAGCAGTTCACAACGGCAAACCAGTTTTCAACATATTCTTTAACTCTTGCACATTCACCTTCTAGCGGCCACAACTCCATTTTCTTAAAAGAAGATTGGTGCTGAAGAGACGTGCGGCATTCTTATGATCCCGCAAAAAATAAACAAATAAGTATTAAAAAACATATTAGAAAAGTAATATCAACAAACTAATCATATAGCAAGCAAAGTTGGGATTCTTACGATTGTCTCATAGATGGTATGAGCCCACGATCCAAAGATATCCAAATAGAACTTTACCCCCATCTCTAGGTTCTCCTCTTGGTTTACCATTTCGAAGAGGCTCCAACATCAAACGATTAGCGGGAACGTGTCTCGTGCTGGGTGCAATATCAGTTCCATCCT
The DNA here is from genome assembly GCA_023531295.1 of Papaver armeniacum. Taxonomy (NCBI): domain Eukaryota; kingdom Viridiplantae; phylum Streptophyta; class Magnoliopsida; order Ranunculales; family Papaveraceae; genus Papaver; species Papaver armeniacum. Next base: position 328,058 of record JAJJWW010000488.1, read on the forward strand.
TCTTAACCCTCTTTAACGGCTTCGTCTTTGCATCCTGTTCTTCAGCTTCTACATCTTGTTTACCATCATCCTCTTCATCATCCTTACCACCACCATCATCCCCTTCATCCTCTTCCTCCTCATGACCACCATTATTACCTCCATCCCCTTCCTGCTCATCATCATCACCATTACCATCATCAGAATCATCACCACTAACATTACCTTCATCATCATTGTCACTCTCTACATCCTCTTCACCTCGTACGGGAGGATCTTCTTGTATCTCCTCTTGTTGGATTTCTTCTTCTTCACCACTACTGCTAGCGGAAATAACAGGTGAGTCTGATTCTGATGAATCCGACAACTCATCACCTTTGTCTCTTGGTTCGGTGATAGAAAATGATACCTCACTCGGCTTCTTACCGCGTAATGGACCGACAAGTAAGAATTTATCATGGCGTGGAGGTTTGGAAGGTGGAGTTATCGTCATTGGAACCTTGCCTTTGGTTCTGCATTTGGTTTCGAAAAAAAAAAAAAAATAACCCAACAAGACATCAACTTTATGGTTATCAGATCAAGAGTCGTCAATACGATAATCTAAAACACAACCGACCCTCGAAGCATTATTGTGACGACTCAAAGTAATATGTTGACGACCTTGTCAAATAACAAAGGGTCGTCAAAAAGGCAATAACGATCCTACGATTTGGGTTGACGACTCTAGGGCACATACCTAAGTGACGACTCAAGGGGAAATGAGATGACGACCCTATCAATTTTTGGAACAGAGGGCTGTTCGAGTTCCATCTAGAGTCGTTAGTGAATAAATAAGGGTCGGCAAACAAGAGTCGTCATACGCAACATAAAAGATTAACGACTCTATTCTAGGGCAAAATTCACGAAGTAGCGGAGAATAAGGGTCGTCACCTTCAACCTAATAGGCTAACGATTTTTCATAAAATAAACATGCAAATGAAAAGTCGTTAGGGGTATCCACTACGATACTAACGACCCTTTGGCGAAAAACCGCAAAATTTCGGTTACCGGACTCAAATTCGCAATCAAAACACAACAAAAAACGCATAGAAAGTGGGTTTAACTTCACATACCTTCTAATTGGACCCATATCTTCTTTGGGTTTCGATTTTTGGGGTTTTGGGGTTCTTCCCACGATTACCTTTCCTTTGACGGCGTCGAGGAGATTGGGGATTTGACGTTCTTTGCGAGCGGTCTGTTTTGTACGCGCCATGTTTGAAGAAGAAGGTAATCGTCGATTATCTTCTAACATCGACGATGAATCGGTCGAAGAAAAAAAATCGTTTGGGGTCGTTAATGGTGGTTGTGGAGAGGAAGAGGAGAGGAAGAGGAGAAGAAGAAGAGAAGAAGAAAAAAAGAAACTGATTTTTTTTTGTTTAGTTTAGGGTATATGAATTGGGGGCCTAATTATGATTTCAAATTAGTGTTAACTGGTGTTAACTGGTTTTTAAGATTTGTGTTTAGTAAAGGGCAAAACAGTCTTTTCAATATCGGATTAATACGCCCCTCAAAAATTTGGGGTGGAAATAAAATATCATGGCCCCCAATTAAAATGTCTGGCCCCCAATCAATCGAGGTTATAAATCTCTACCAGCAAGGCCTTCCTATCTGTTAGTGTGCGGTCTTTTGGCGGTTTTTATGGCGGTCCACCAAGAATCGTTGTTTTTTTTGGTACTCTGATTTCTATATGTGTAGACGACGATAACATAGAGACGAAAACTAGAAGAACTAGTGAATATAATAATAGATTTAATGGGTACTACAGATGATATCAGTGGGCAATGGCTTATCCGGCTACGCGTGTGCTTCAAGGACCTTTGACATACGTGTCGTATTCCTATCATTTTGCTCTTGCAGAACCATCAAAAAGCTTCGTCCTTGTTCATTGCCATTTGCATCACTATGTCATCAAAATCTATCACCAGATCTATAAGGCAACTCAACTCTACTCTGGGGAGAAATAATTGGTCCTTGCTAAATTCTCTGTCATTTGGGCTCCGAATCGCATTGATGCAAATTCCAACAGTTTCCATTTTACTGTCTAGTTTTCTTGAGGTAAAAATTTTGTGTGGTAAAACGGTGACGAAACAAAAAAAAAGTCATGGTGCGAGATCAAGTGTAGTGAAGTCGCAGTGAAGTGGAGTCAAGTCAACGCGTCGTCCAATTAATTCATTTGGAAGGAAAAGTGAGACTGGGTGTATTTTAGCAATTTAGAAAAAAACGGGTGTACTTTAGGAAATACTAATCCCATAGGGTGTATTTTGTCAAAATCCCCATATAATTATCGGCTTAAAATATTTATGAATGGTCATGGATCCTGTGAGAAAGCTACAGAGCTCGTCATAAAATGGACCAAGTCGAGATAACCATAAGACTTTGTTACGCAATACCAACGTGAAGTGGACTTTCAGTAATTAATATATCAGAAAAAAAATGTCGAGAAAACAGCATTTTCTTCCAACTTGATTAATTTTTCAATGTTGGTTCCATATTAATTAGAATACCTCTAAAAGTCCACATGCAAGCTAATTCCTCTGTGGATTGTTTATTGCTGTAGTTAAAGTCCACTCCCGAATCCGACACCCCTCTTATAGTAGACATCCCTGCAGGGTTGCACGCTCCAGAGGCTGAAGCTGTAACGCAGCAGTTCGGGTTCAGCTTTTAAGTATCGGCGGGATTGGAAAGAATATTCACCAAATTAAAGCTGATCATACTAACTCGATTCATGGACAATGCTAATACATGAGAGCAAAAACAAGCATTAAAATCTCATTGACCAAAGCCGAATAAATTAGAAAAATCAGTTTAGATCTTAGTTACATGGAGTAAGATGGATTTGGTGGGTGGTTAGTGTGTTGCAAAAAACAATTGTATTTTAGTTTGAACTCCATGTCACAACATATGGCTTCCTTTCACCACCATTATAGTATTATTCATCATCAGATTCTTTGCTATGATTTATTTTTCTATGATTGTCGATGTGTAAACGACGACTACTAGTGATTATAATAGTACTACTACTACAGATGATGATATCAGTGTGACAGTGGATCATCCGGCTACGCGTGAGCTTCAAGGACATTTGACGTACGTGTGACATTTCCATTGGCAATAATTTCAAAATGGATGATAATACGTATTGAAAAACATTTTTTCTCTCGCAGCAGATCATGAAAAGCTCCGTCCTTGTTTATTGGCATCACTATGTCGCCAGCCTCAAAATCTATAGCCAAATCTACAAGGCAACTCTACTCTGGCTGAAATAATTGGTCCTTGCTAAGTTTTCCGTGTTTTAGGCTTTCAATAGCATTGTTGAAAACTCCAGAATTTTCTATTTTACTGTCTAATGTTTTTGAGGTAAAAATGTGGAGTAAAAGCTTGTGTAACAAAAACTACAGCGGGAGATGATATGTGCGAGCCTGCAGGATCAAGTATACTGAGGTCGCTAAGAACAAAATTAGTAATCGCAAGCAAGAAAAATACACACATACGTACATGAAAATTGCGCGAGGATATGTAATGACACCCGATAAAATCATCGTCCACAACTAGGCCTCCATTTGTGCGGTTATCAATCAGTCAAGAGCTACCACTTGGAAGCTGAAAATGGACGTATTTCTTCCGTCTTCACTTCGTAATTAAATCAAATGCGTGTTGGAACACCAACCTTTGAAAAATCCTATGAATAGATAGTTCGAGAAATGAAACTTGACTTATTGACTTATTCAAGTCAGTGTCCATGAATGAGATGTGTGTCTTTCATGGCGACAACATGATGCCCAAAACGTCTAAGAAGGGTCCAGAACAAACTAAAGTTAAGAAAACAAGTGACCCATCTTTTTCAAAGTTAGGCAAGTTAATTGAATCTGCTTGGAGATTCAAAAGGAGCCCTTTACTAAATTTTTGAGTATAGTCGCCCAGCCCACTGTGGTTGCTCTAAAGTCCACAAGCAAACTAACTAAGTTTAAATTTTTGAATATAGTCGCCCACTGTGGTTGCTCTATGTCTACTATACGGTGGACCGATTTTTATTTTGTTCACGACTAGAATTTTCAATCTTGGTTGACCAAATTCTTTTGATGTCAAATTCGCCTGTATTGTTCATTAAAGTATTTAAAAACCCACTCCTGAACCTGACTGCCCTCCTATAGCATAGTACACATCCCTGCACGCTCCCGATGCTAAAGCTGTAAAGCAGCAGTTGAGCTTTTAAATATCGGGATTTGAAGGAATATTCACCAAAGCAGGTCATACTCGATCTACGGATAATGGGAGGAAAAAATCTCATCGATGAAGGCGGAATAAATTAATTAAATTACCAGGTGTTGGAGACAGTTAAACGGACTTGGTGACTGGTGGTTAGCGAGTATGTTGCAAAAAATTGCACCACTAAGTATTCAAGATTCTTTGCTATGATTTAATTATAAATAAAATCTCTTGTTGTTTTTTTTTTTTTGTAATTGCCATATGTGTAGACGACGATAACATAAAGACGAAAACTAGTGAATATAATAATAGACTTAATGGTACTACAGATGATATCAGTGGGCAATGGCTTATCCGGCTACGCGTGTGCTCCAAGGACTTTTGACATACGTGTCGTATTCCCATCATTTTGGTCTTGCAGAACCATCAAAAAGCTTCGTCCTTGTTCATTGCCATTTGCATCACTATGTCATCAAAATCTATCACCAGATCTATAAGGCAGCTCAACTCTACTCTGGGGAGAAATGATTGGTCCTTGCTAAATTCTCTGTCATTTGGGCTCCCAATCGCATTGATGCAAATTCCAACAGTTTCCATTTTACTGTCTAGTTTTCTTGAGGTAAAAATTTTGTGTGGTAAAACGGTGACGAAAAAAAAAAAGTCATGGTGCGAGATCAAGTGTAGTGAAGTCGCAGTGAAGCGGAGTCAAGTCAACGCGTCGTCCAATTAATTCATTTGGAAGGAAAAGTGAAACTGGGATCAAGTGTAAAACGGTGACGAAAAAAAGTTTTACCTATTTCCCATCCCCATTTTTCCTAATTCCTATCCCCTCACATAAACTAGATTTTGTGAAACTCTTTTTAAATTGGGTAGACAAAACCCATTTTGATATATTTCATAGCTAACCTAAACTCACCACCGCCGCCGCCTCCACCACTAAATTGATTAGGTTGGAAATGAATTGCTAAATCATCATTTTAATTAGGTTTGGCGATTAAATTACGAAATTCACTTTGGATTCCATACATTAAGATACTGTATTAAAAATAAAAATCCATTAACACAAAATTATTAAATTTGGTGACAATTGGAAAATATAAACCTAATTGAGATGGCAAATACTACGAAAATTCTATGTTCAGTAGTGCACTGTTTACATCGCATCAATACGAAGGCCCAATACAGAAAGAAAATTGATTACTTATTTTGCGGTCGACTGTAGTTCTCGTTTTTCTTGATTCGGTACAAACTTATTACTCCCTCCGTCCCACATATATAGGCGGGGGACACAATTCTCTTATATTAAGAAAAGAACATTGGATTCATAATATTTTATGTTTTTTCATGTTTTACCCCTTGTCCTATTAGTAACACAATTATCTATGCACCATAAATAAGGGTATATGTAGAAATATTCATCTAGGAAATAGTAGACCGCCTATCTAATGAGACAAGCAAAAAACAAAATTCCGCCTATATAATAGGGACGGAGGGAGTATAAGATCACTAGTTCATGTCACTGAACAACATGTGCTTCGGAAATAAAAAGTCCATTAACAATACAACATTACCAGTATCGATGGTAATATGACATAAGGTAATATGATATAAGGTGTCACGCTTATGAAGAGAACTAACAGAGGTTACTGGTGAGATTTAGGAATAGATTAGACAGAGAGAGAGGGAAGAAGAAGACGGTGATGGATAAAGATGAAAGTTACCCTAAAAATAAATTAGGGTGAGTTCTGTTTACCCTACCTAGAAAGAGTTAAACAAAAACCTATTTGTGTGTTATGGATGGGATATAGGGAAAGTGGGATGGGAAATAGGTAAAACCAAAAAAAAAAAAAAAAACTGCAGGGATTCATGGTGCGAGATCAAGTGTAGTGAAGTGGAGTCAAGTCAACGCGCAGTGTTGTCGTCCAATTAATTTATTAGCATCACCTGTCTTACACAGTTCTTCTGAGGTGTATTTGCATGTGCCAAGGCCCAAGAATGTAGGCCTTCATTTGTACGGTTATCAATCAATCAAGCGTTGCCACATGGAATCTGAAAAACAACATTATTGCCGTCTTGATTCATCAAACCGAACGCGTTGAAATGCAAGCAACACCCGGAAATGATTAGCTCCCGCGGGCTATCCCGTGAAATGAGATTGTGAGAGGGAGGGGTGGGTCCCACCCATAAACCCAACTCTACAAATCTGCCGGGTCAGGGGGGTCCTCTTATTTGTGTCATGCGGGATGGACCGCGGGAATCAACCGGCGGTCAGTGTATCATCCCCAAGCAACACCAACCCCAGAAAAACCCATTGAAGTCTTGAAGAGATAGTTTGATAAGTACAATTTGACCTTGACTCGTTGACCTATTCGAGTCAGCTTCGATGAATCCGATGTGCGTCTTTCGTGGCAACAACATGACTAGTCCTATTAGGCGCCCAAAACGTCTAAGAAGGGTCTAGAAAACCGGTAAGTTAAAAATACAAGTGACCCATCTTATTCAAAGTTCCACTGTTCAATGAATCTTCTTAAATGAGTCAAAAAGAGAAATGGCTTTGCAATTTTAATGCTAGTTGTAGATGTAGAAAATCCTACTACTACATCCAAAAGATCTATGCTAAGAAGTAAATAAACAAAAGACATAGAAGAACACAAGATGTACGTGGTTCGGCATGATTACCTACGTCCACGGGGGTTAAGGGATGATCTTATTACTTCACACGAGATATAAGGATCCAATATACACAACAATGTTCTCTCCACAATACACTCTATACTGCTCTATCACCTCTTTCTCTTTCTCTTTTTTCTCCCAAAAAAAACCTCCTCTCTATCTTCCTACACGATCTCTATTTATAGCTGCAGGTAGTGATACATCGATATTACAGTGTTGAGCCTGGTCTAGCCTCCTGGATGTTCTTCTCTGGCGACTTGCCGATGCTTGGCCGATCTCTCCTTTTCCTCGAGCCGAATCATCTAGCCGAGTGGTGTCATCACCCGATGTCGTTCGTTTGGTGGAGGTGATCGGTGTCGCCCTTCAGATTCTTGGCCGAGTCTTGCTTCGGACGAGCTTCTCTTATCTCTTCACCAACCATGTCAGTGCATTAATTGTCCTCGAACTCGATGAGCGTCACATCAAATCTTTTCTCCTTTATGTCGACTTCTCGAGCTGTCTTCGTTCCTCTTTCCTCGCGCCCAGGCCTGATGAGGTGATTCAGTGCTTCTAGTACTTGTTTCTCTTGGTGCGCCCTTGGCCAGGATGGTTCCACCTAGCTCTGTGGATTATTTGCACCTACACTAGTTTCCCTTAAGCTTTATATTTAAGAATTTTTTTTTTCTCGTTCCATAAAGCCACAAAGGCAAGATGTTGATTTCGACAGTAGAAATTGATTCAGAAAGGTTTAGATATATGGATTTGGCACATGTTGTGCCAGCACTTTATAATATTTTAAAATGAAATCAGTAATTCTACGCTCAATTTTTGGGAAAATTTAATCCTATACGGAGTACTATCAATTAAAAGAATTTCTCGATGAAATAATCATTTTTGAAATGAAATATTTTTGGTAAAATAAACTTCACTCTTTGGACGTTTATACTAAAGCCAAACATTTGCGCCACTGAGTTATTTGGTGAGGTTGGTTTGAGGTAATGATGAATAACAAATAAAATTAAAAGAAGAAAAACGGATAAAAATTAGTCTTTTGTTAACTTGTATACCAGTATACACCTTAAGAATGATTAAATAATTATTTTTTGTCTTGAAATTGATAAATTTTGTTGGAATTATAGTTTTCTTGAGAAAACAATCCATATGTATGTCATAAAATGTAATTCCATAACTACCCTTACCTTCCTATAGGTAATTGTGCGACTTAAATCACGAGAGCCACATCTCACAAACAATCTGCTCTTCTTCCGTCACTTTCCACCTTCTCTTTTATTTTCTGATCTGCTTGATCTCTTTTGAATAGTAATGGAAAAAGAAGGATTATTTCTACCTAAAAAAGTTAAGCAAATCCATCACTAGATTCGTTTTTGAACACCCTTTTAATTGAGCTCATAATTTGTTTCCTTTCTACTATTAGTAGATCTAAAAAAAAACTGAAAAGCCCAAGAACAAAATCACCAAAAAAAAAAAAAAATGTTCCTTCTATGTAACATTTTTAATCGCTCTATAACACGAATGTTTTTTAATCCACTCTCAAAACAGTACAACAACAACAATTATCAATTATCCCTAACTTTCTCCAACGAATTCAATTTTCATAACTTGGTATGTGGATCTATTGGGATGATAATAGAAGAGAAAATAAAGATAAGGCCATAAGGGGATGAATTGTAGATGACGAAGAATTTTAGGAATGGTTTTATGAAGGTTTTGTTAAATTTTAATGATTTTATAGTAGCTAAGGCCTCTTCCTATGGGTATGGCAAAAAAATGTTGTTTGGCATGCCATGCAAAGTGAAATGAGTTTCCCACTATGGTAGATATGCCAAACTTGATTAAAAACATATATTTAATTGTGTTGGGTGGGACCCTAATGAATAAAAAATATATTTGTGTTTGTGTGGTGGGGTATTTATAAAAGTTTTAGTTTTATAATATATTTAGTGGGACCCTTTAAATATAAAAATATATTGGAATAATGAAAAAGTAGGAGAGAAAGAGAATTTATATATATATAAAATTACTCGGAGATAAAGTGAATATCACTGGAGATAAAGTGAATATCGCCGGCGATAAAGTCTTTATCGCTCAAGCAACAATAGAATCTCTATCGCTCGATGAAACTCTGTCTCCTATGCCTATATTCCAGGAATAACATATTGGCATATGAGTTTGGCAGTTTGGCATACCCATAGTTGGTGCATATATGCCAAATATCAGTGTTTGGCATACCCATAGGAAGAGGCCTAACTAGCTATGACTAAGAGATGGAGTTCGTAGGAAGATATAAATCTTAGCCGTAAATATTATGGTCGGTCTCATGTGTAGGGCCCACAAGAAATTAAGATAATAAGAATATCCATAGCTGTAAGGGCATTTCTGGAAAAAATGCGATATTTATCATATTAATTTACAAATTTGAAAAGTTATCTTTCGGAAACAAATTATATTATAAAATCAATGTATGTAATTAATGCTTATCATGTATACGGGGATACAAGATAAGAGGACGTAATCATCATCCCAACAATAAGGATAACAATGAAAATTAATTTAATAAACGTCACGGCTTTTATGAGAAAGCTACAAAGCTCTTCATAAAAGAAAATGAAATTTAAAATGATCCAAGTGCAGATAACCTTAAGACTTGGTTACGCTAGAAAAGTCTAACAACGTTATGTGGACATCCACATGACTGGATTTGTCCAAATTTGTTGACCAAAGTCAAGGTGGATATCAAATTTAAAGAAATGAAAGCCCACACCACGCTCCTGGATCTGACTCCCCTCCTATTGTACACATCCCTGCACGCTCCAAATATTAAAGCTGTAAAGCTCAGCTTTTCAAGTAGTAGGAAATACCATATGGTCCTAGAAATAATATATTAGAGAGATTCTAGTCCAATTGACCTAGTAATCAATTGTACATTTAATCTATTTGGTAATATAAATTATCATTTGGTCCAAAAAAATTATTGTTTGGTCTTAGGGTGATGTCATGGATGATGTAAATGTCATCGTGAAGTGGCAAAACACCTTATATTATTGTTTGGTCCTACAAAATAATGGTTTGGTCCTGTGGTGATGTCATGATCTTTGTTTTTCTCTCTCTTAATAAAAATAAATAAATAAAATTTAAAACTTAAATATCTTTTGAACCATATGTCTAAAAATGATAAATTTTATATATTCGGAAAGCCCTCGACGATAGCTTTCCAACGAGTACCATTGTCGCTATGTTTCAGATCTTTTAATTTTTTTTTTTTTATATGGACTTCATTCCAGAAATGAAGTCTGTTTGTATATGTTTTATATGGACTTCATTTGAATGAAGTCTGTTTTTTTTCAGGTTTTTATATGGACTTCATTCCAGAAATGAAGTCCATATAAAACATATACAAACAGACTTCATTTCTGGAATTGTGATGAGACTGACCCAGAGATTAGATAAGCGGGCATCTGACTCGGCAATATACATAGTCATAAGAAAAGGATTAAAAAAAAAAATGAATCGCCTTTATTATAATATAATACTCAAATGCACTAAAATGAATTTTCCTGTAGAAAAAAAATACAAACACGTGGTTAATGATTATCAAAAAGAAAAAAGCAGTCTACTGATCCAGGAGGTGGTCCAATTTGAAGTTCCATGAATTGGGTTCAAACGGAAACCACTCACTAATTTGTGTTACTAAATGGGTAACCTAACGTTGTTGTTGGATTGATTTGTACCTTCTCCCGAATTGTTTTTTGCATTATCCCCGAAAACATGCATCAGACCTCCAAATACAGAAAGATTTTGAATTTTAACAACCGACTCGTGAAAAGGCCGCCTCCATGATGAAGCTATTGATGACAAACAGTTGTAACAGCCAAGAACAACGCAAATAGGATACGGAATCCAGTAGCATGAGCGAGGAAGGCAGAATGAAGTTACGGTGGCCACAACAAAAGACAACAATAGTAACCGAATGAATTTCACAGTGACCGGCAAAAAGGGTAGAATAAGTAGCATCAGAATTGAGATTGACATAAGCCATGGATGATTCTCAAATGGACTACCATTACTTCCTTGTTGATACTTCAAAACCATCAAAGCACGCCACGTCATGCATAAAATACTACACAATACATCACATTTGATGCATATTTCACAAAAAAATCATTGTTTTAGCCAATTTCTGACATTTTATCTTGGATATGCTAATTTATTTCTATAATAATACATGTACTAACTAAAATATCTCAAAAATATTTATTTTGGAGAACATAAAATAAGTGTCACAAGAGCAAGACAAAGACAACACGTTTATTTTTCTCAAGACAAAGACGGACGCCATTTAGCACAAAGATAAAGACGTTCGAATCTCTCCCAAGACTCGGTACCAAGACGCAACACGCTAAGCACGTGACTTCGTGGGGTGCATGTGACCCAAGACGTTTTACACCTCTACGAAGTACTATCAATTAAAAGAATTTCTCGATGAAATAATCATTTTTGAAATGAAATATTTTTGGTAAAATAAACTTCACTCTCTGGACGTTTATACTACAGCCAAACATTTGCGCCACTGAGTTATTTGGTGAGGTTGGTTTGAGGTAATGATGAATAACAAATAAAATTAAAAGAAGAAAAACGGATAAAAATTATACGTAATCATCATCCCAACAATAAGGATAACAATGAAAATTAATTTAATAAACGCCACGGCTTTTATGAGAAAGCTACAAAGCTCTTCATAAAAGAAAATGAATTTTAAAATGATCCAAGTGCAGATAACCTTTAATAGCCCGTTTGGATGCTCACTCAGAAGTAACTTATTGACTTCTGGAAGTCAAAAAGTCAGAAGTCAGTTTGGCAATAGAATTTCAGAATGACTTCCAGAAGCAGAAAAGTCGACTTTTTGTGAAGCAAAAAATCTGGACTTCTGACTTCTGCTTCTGGAGAAACACTTCTGACTTCTACTTCTGCATCCAAACAGGCTATAAGACTTGGTTACGCTGGAAAAGTCTAACAACGTTACGTGGACATCCACATGACTGGATTTGTCCAAATTTATTGACCAAAGTCAAGGTGGATATCAAATTTAAAGAAATGAAAGCCCACACCACACTCCTGGATCTGACTCCCCTCCTATTGTACACATCCCTGCACGCTCCCAATATTAAAGCTGTAAAGCTCAGCTTTTCAAGTATCGGGGATTGGAAAGAATATTCACCAAATCAGGTGTCATATCCAATCCATCCTTGATAATGCAAACACTAGAACAATTGTATTTCTCTACTGTCATATCTGAGCGGAAACGTAATACTACATATCACCACATATGGCTTCGTCGGTTTCACCATTCATTCGTTAGATTCCTTTCCTGTGAATTTTTTTTTATAATAATTTTCTTTTCTTCTTTTTCTATGATTTTGGATGTGTAGACACGACTGGCTTCAAGGACTTATGGCATGCGTGTCATATTCCCATTTGCAATAAGGGACATGACATCAAATGTGTCAAACGACAGACGTATTTGCTCTTGCAGACCATGATAAATTGTTCATTGGCATAGATCATCACCATGTCGCCAGCCTCAAAATCTATAACCAAATCTGAATTCTACTCACACACTCAACTCTGTGTGAAATAATTGCTTGGTCCTAAGTTCTCTTGAGATAAAAATCTGTTGGGGGTAAAAGAGGAACAAAAAGATCAAGTCGCAGTGAAGTGGAGTCAAGTCAACGAGAAGTGTTGTCGTTGAATTTATTAGCAGCAGTGCACCTTCTTCGAAACGTCTTCTTGCCAAATGCATAGGGATGGGCCGATCTTTCTCCAAGGGAGTTTATAAATTCCGTCTCTCTTTCATTTGTGTCATCAAGTTTCAACCTTCCCCTTCCTCTCTCTTTACAAACTCAGAGATTCTCTCAATTTGTTTATTTAAAGCTTCATCACTGCTACTACTAGTGAAGCAGTCCATTTTCAATCGATTATCAGAAGAAAAACAATGAAGGTAAACTCAGATACTAACTCTCTTGAAAATTCTGAATTTCGTTTTCAGTTTCTTCATTGATTGATCGTTTTTACAACTTTTTCTCATCTGGGTCTCTATTCAAATTTCAAACAAATTTTTTTTTTCTGGGTGTTTATTTCAGTTTTCATCATGGGTTCAAAATGAAATCATTTTTCCTTGTAAAACAGGGGTTCAGTTTTTGATCAAAATCTATGGATTTTTGTTGTGTTTTCAAAGATTTGAAACAAGATTCTTGATGGGTTTTTTGAGAATTAACTTTTTCTATCTTTTAATTGTACTTTAATGAACAAAAAACTCATAATTCATTTCCACTTTGACAAAAAAGAACAGAGTCTTTTCAGTTTCCTACTTTTTCTTGTCCTTTTCAATTTAATGATGTAATTAATCTATCTTTGATCATCTAATTTACATTTAATAATCAAGTCTTAATCTGAATCTAAATTTGGTTTTTGTAACAGAAAGTTATAGTTTCCCTGGATTTACATGACGACAGATGCAAACAAAAAGCCATGAAATCTGTTTCTGGCCTTTCAGGTACTTTCAACTTCTTAGCCAAACAACCACAAGTTCGAAATTAATCATCAATTTTAGTTTCTGTTTTTCTGATTGAAATTTGGAATTTGATTACAGGTGTTGAATCAGTATCAGTGGACATGAAAGAAAAGAAACTAACAGTAATCGGAGATGTTGATGCAATTGATATTGTAAAGAAACTAAGAAGACTCTGTCACACGTCAATTGTTTCAGTTGGACCAGCAAAAGAACCAGAGAAGAAGAAGGAAGAACCGAAAAAACAAGAACCAAAAAAAAGAAGACCCAAAGAAAATCGCAGAACAACAATTGGCTGCTGATCTTGCTGCTTATAAAGCTTATAATTGTCAAATGGCTTCACCTTATTATGATCCTCGTATGATTCCTCGCTACTATGTTCAGAGTTGTGAAGAAAATCCTAATGCTTGTGTGATTTGTTAGGAGTAGTAGGCAAAGATTGGATTTTGATGAGAAGAGAACCCATTGAGTTAGGATAACAATAAAACCCTTAATTGGTTTCATTTGTTGATTCAAAAATCTTGGGTTTGTATAGATTTTAGTTTTGATTTTTACTATTATTAGTTTCAATCCAAGGTCATGTGTAATGTGGAAGTGAAATAACATAGACCTATGTGAGGTGGGGCGGATTTAGATGAATGGCATTGTTCTATTATTTCATTGTTTCACCATTTTGAGTAGGAAATTGCAGAATGGACCATTTGGTTTATGATGTTGAGAAATTGAAATGAGTTACTTTGACATAGAAGTGTCATCAAGCACAAAATTTTGCTCTCATTTTGAAATATTTAGAGTACAATATTAATTGATGGTGATATCTATTGTTCCGGGACAGTTAGATTTAAGTTTAGCATACATTAAGTCAGTTTGAGAACTTGTTGATTTCTCTTTCTTCTATTTTTATTTTTCGTAAAATATTTTACAAGTCGTTTTCAAAATTTGTTGATCTCTGTTTCTTTTTTATTTTCCGTAATTATATTAGAAGTCCATTTCAGATTTGTTGATTTATGTTTCATCGGTTGTATTTTTTCTAAAATATGTTACAAGTCTATTTCAGAATTTGTTGATCTCTAGTTCCTTTTTTTCTTTTCTTTAAGATATATTTTTAGAGAAGCATCATCTTCACAAGTCATCTGTAAGAGTACGACGTACGAAATATGATGAAATCATATTTTTGTAGATAACAACAATTTTAATACCATATAAGTTAATAACTAATACGCATAAAAAGAATTAGTTATAATAATATTTAAAAGGAGGCTGTCATATCGATATTAGTCCCCAAAATGTAAGATAAAATATAGTGTTATAATCAAAAACTGTAAAAAACGGTAGTTGTAGTTAAAAATGAAAATAAAAAACTGAAAATAAATAAAATTAGGCCAATCCATGTGGATGGCAAAAAAACAAGAATCCCAATAGGGCATAAATAGCCAAGTGGTCAACTTTTAGCCATTTTTAGTCCAGACGATCGAAATCTGAGCATTTGTTTTTCTTATGCTCTATCCGGAGAAACTTCTATTGAATCGCAACTCAATCTCACTGCATGTCAATACGCCTGCTATCAAATGATGGAACTTGGATTGAACTCTAATTAAACTTGCAGAATGGCCTAAAAAATGGGTAATGGAAACACAAAAATTGCTACCATAATCTAGTACATCTGAAAAGCCAGTTCTGAAAGATTATTTACAGGTGTTGAACCTTCACTAAAGAACAACTATATCATGAATACTATCGAATGAAAGAGCTTCAGTCCAACCAAACTGGCTAACAATAATCACCAGAGATTAAACCACTACGTTAATCAACTAATAAAATCACTAGAGATCAAGCCATCTCTGAATTGGATCATTGACTATTGTTTAGCTCTGATTATTTACTTCTGTTAGTGTACATGAGTATAAGAGAGATGTGATTCTCAGTTTATGTTTGTACTTATGTTGTGTATCTCTTGTTTTGGGTGTCTTTAGATTTTCTTTGGTTTCAGACACGTTAACTCTATTTCTAGGGTTACTTCCCATGTAATGAACTCAATCAGTATTCCAATAACTTTTATCTCTTTGAATCTGTTTCATCAACTTATCTTTCATCTTCGTTATCCCAAAAAAAGTGATATTTTCATTTATTTATTTTTTTGAATTTGACCTACTTTTAAACAAAAACATAAAAATAAAGATATCACCTTTATTTTTTGACGAATTTTCACCTTTAGTAATTCTGATACTATTCTGATACTCTTTTGTCCCAATTTAGCAGAAACGTTTAGGTGTTTCACGAAGATTAAGATAAATAAGAGTATAAAATCTCATAACTTTTTTTTATACGAATTTTTAAATTTTAGCCGGATCCAGGCCCCTACCCAAATCCAACCAGTTGGACTAGCCCCACTGCTAGACCCAACCCCTCCAAACCCCTCTATACAAATCGAACCCTGACTTCCTCCTTACTGGAGTTGATGGGATACCACTGAGCTATGCTCTTGAACCCTTTGTTCTTTGTGTTTAATGTATAATATATAGGGACAAATTAGGAATAACTTTGGAGAAATACGAAAACATTCACCAATTTCGGGACCAAAAATAAACTCAAAACGAGAGGAGTATATGATGTTGAGTCCGATTTTGTGCACACTCCTTGACGTGTGTGCAGGTAACATTTCAATTTCCACCGTTGATTAAATTTAGGAAAATACATTCACCGGATTTTGGAGGGTAACCTAAACACTTATCTAATCAACCATCAAATTAAGAGGAGTGTGCACATAATTGAACTCCTATGATGTTACCTGCAAATAGTCGCGTAGCAGATGATTCAGAGCCACGTGTACTAATCAGAAGTCGACTTAAGAATCGAGATTCCGCTGGGACTTCTGCCCCACCCCTAGTTTTCAACGCTCAGTTTGTATAAATCTTCAATTTCTCTCATTTTTGACATCAATCCATCCCACCTCCTTTCCTCCGCTTTCTCCATCACTAGTCCTTTTTCTTAATCATCAAATTAGTACAACTAAACTCAAGTGATCATCACTTCATCATTAATTTTTAACAATGAAGGTAAGAAAACATACTAATTGCTTATTAGATTCTTCATTTGCCAGGCTCTGAATTTTGTTGAATTTGTCTGCTAACCTTTTCTCATCTGGGTTCTTATTAGCTTAGTCAACCCAATATTTTTCATCTAAATTTTCAATGAGAAAACAGGGACAAAGATTCATTTTTCTCATCAGTAGAGTTGAATTTCGATTAAACAGTACAATTCTGTTGGATTTTGAGGTTTTGTAACAAGATTCTTCATGGGGTTTTTGATTATTGACTTCTTAAATTCTTTTAGATTGTACTTTCATGGAAAAACTCATTATTCTTTGAAAAAAAAAAAAACAGAGTCTTTTCAGTTTCCACTTTTCTGGGTCTTTCCTTTGATGATGTAATTAACTTATCTTAATCATCTAATTAGCATTGGTAATCAACTTCTAATTTTTTTTTTTTTTTTTTTTTGTAACAGAAAGTAATACTAAAGTTGGATTTACACGATGATAAGTGCAAACAAAAAGCCATGAAATCTGTTTCTGGCCTTTCAGGTACTTATTTCAAAATTCCGAAATCAATTATTATAAATGTAACCTATATTCAAAACTCGTCAGCAATGTAATTTTAGTTGTGATTATAAATTGGATTATTTACAGGGGTTGAATCAGTTGCGGTGGATTCTAAAGAATCAAAAATGACAGTAATCGGAGATGTTGATCCAGTTGAGGTTGTAAACAAATTGAGAAAACATTGTCATACAACGATAATATCAGTTGGGCCGAAAGAAGAACCAAAAAAAGAAGAACCGAAAAAAGAAGAACCAAAGAAAGAAGAACCGAAAAAAGAAGAGCCACCGAAATGCACAGCCGAACAACAATTAGCTGCTTATATTAGTGCCTACAAAGCTCATAATCCACCACGTTATTATGTTCAGAGTTGCGAAGAAAATCCAAATGCTTGTGTTATTTGTTAAGAGCGATTTTTTTTTTGTTTTAGATGAGAGCAAAGCTACCCATTGAATTATGATAAAAATAAAACCGTTAAATTGGTTTCACGGTTGATTCAATCATTCAAAATCAGGGTTTGTATAGTTGTTATTTTTCATTATTATTAGCTTCAATTCAAGGTCATGTGTAATGTGGAAGTGATTGAAACACAAAAAATGAATGCCATTGTTCTACTATTTCATTGTTTTATAAGTTGGAAATCACAAGCAAAATAGACCACATTGGTTCATATATATTGTTTTATGGAAATTGAAAAGAAACTTTTTGAACTTGTTGTCCAACATGATAGAGTTTGTATGTCATCGAACACACATCAGCATATGTCAATAGCTATGGTTGTTTAAGAGGTAACTTTAAATTCAGTAATATCAGAATTTGTTGATCTCTTTATCTCATTTTTTTCATTTTTTTCAACTATGCTTCTGAGCAAACATCGTTTTCACATTTTATACTTAAAAATAAGATGAGCTATGTCAATATCAGAATTTGTTGATCTCTTTATCTCATTTTTTTTTAATTTTTTTCAACTATGCTTCTGAGCAAACATCGTTTTCACATTTTTATACTTAAGAATAAGATGAATTAGATGAAATCAGATTTAATTTGAGTTGATACGTACAACGTCAGAATTTTTAGTTCTATGTTTATCTTTTTGAGATTTTCTAAGATAACCTTTTGAGGAAACATCATTTTCGTATATCATGCGTAAGAGTAAGATATTCTGAATTGTTGGATAACAGATTTGTACAAAATATTTAGAAAACAGCCGTCATATCGATAATATTCTCTAACATGGCAGGTGATATAAAATATTCTCTAAAGCTGGGTTGGTGCCCAGCTTGTTGCTAGGTTGCCAACCAATAGCTTTGTATGATTTTTTTAAATACAAATAAATATATATAATTTATTATAGTTAGAGAATTGTGAAAAATACAATGAAATTTGAAAAATCAATAAAAATAGTGACTTTTGAATTTTTCTCAAAATAATTTTCCCTTTTGGCTCTTCCAGTTTTACCGAACCCATCCTAATGTTTTTCGCCCCACGACCATTGCATACCGTTAAATTCACCATTTTAATACATTGGCTTAGTATGACATTGGCCAATTCTTTTGGTTTATGGTAGGAAAATAAAAGCAAAAACAAGATATGAATATTTCAATTCAATATAAATTCATGAAGAAAAGTCTTGGTTTGTTCGATCCATTACAGTCCAAAGAATGTCGGGTAATGATAGAGACTCCATTTCTACCACAATTATCTTCTTTACTAATCCACATCTCAACATCTATGTGTACATTTTTAATTTAATATCTAAGCTAATATATGGAATCTCATACATGAATTTTGCCTTATCTTATGTCACTAGTTAAACATGTATTTTATTGCAAAATTACACACTAGACTAGCCGAGTAAACAACCTATATACATTCTGATCATTTCATTTTCTAACAATTTGATTATTTTGATAAGAATGGGGGAACCAGCCGGCTAATTTATCTTTTCTTAGGATCATCATCTTCTCATATCTTAGTTGAAATGCTTATTTACTTGTTTGTTGCGACCAACCATCCACCACCATATTCCTAACACATGAACTAGTTGTCACATCGATCGTAGGGGGAACTGATTAGTTTGGAGTAATTGTTGATTAAAATTTGGATGAGTTACATTTGAAAACTTCCCACCTTTAATAAACTACTAACCACCAACCAATTACCTATCAAATAAACTCAAGTGAGTCAATATTTTTGATGACATAAGTGAAAGCCATAGACTAACAAAGACAGACTGATAATAATCACATTTAGAATCTTCCATCAACCGTTTTTACCCTACTACTATGATAGATCTTGAATAAATTCTTTTCAACAATTGCCACATTCTGATACCATGTTGAACAAATTATTTTTAACAATTGACGTGCTCTGATACCTATGCTGAAACAAAAATTATCTTCTGATGTTTTCAACAATTAACATATTCTCGGATACCAGGTTAAACAAATTCTTTACAACAATTGACTCATTCTGGTACCATGTTGAATAAATTCTTTTTTAACAGTTGACGTTCTCTGATACCATATTGGAAAAAAGTTCTTCTCAAATCTTTTAACAATTGATGTATTGAGATACCAGGCTGAACAAATACATTGATTCAGTCTGCTACCTTGTTGTACAAATTCTTTTTAAAAATCACAAAATTGGTCAATAAGACCAAAATCAACAATTCATGAGTGAAAAAGACATGTACAATTTGATACTGCTTAAATGGACGAGAATGTAAAAACAGCTAGGATGTAAACAGTTTCATCCTACCCATTTTCAAATACTTTTTTCTTATTTTTAATTTACATCACGATGCATCCAGTTTCATCCTCACTCTTTTTTAAGATTAAGTCATGATGAATCCAGTTTCATTCTTGCTATTTTTTTGGTGTCCATTTCACCTATACTATTTTTTTTTCTTTTTCTTTTCATTCTTTCTCACTTTCTCTCTCTCGTGGCGATTGGTGATGTGATGGATGAAAGACTAGTTACGTAAACATGGTCATGTTGATGATCATCACTTGGTCCAATATCGGTCAAGTTTCATTTGTGCAAATTGGCTTAAGTTATTGTTAAAAATTCAAGTAGGTCTTAATACTGGCCCCTTGACATTTCAACTTTGATTGTTGATGGAGCCATCCTTATTGACTAATCCTGATTGCGTCATAGTGTATGTAAGATTATGTTAACATCATGACTTCTTAATTAATACGTATACCTAATCTCTTGGTTTCTATCTATCATGAAAAGCCATTTTGACATCTCTTGTTACATCATCATTTCATATAAAAATCCCTTTTTAGAGAAGAATATAGTGTATATTCCCTCCATATTATTGGTTTTCTATTTGAATAACAATAAAAAAAAAAAAAAAAATGTTGCCTCATTTCAAAATCCCTTGAATAATTATATCTTCCTCGTTCTCAAGAGGAAGAAGTGTTTCGCCATGGCCAAACTTGATATAGACTGCGAATGTCTTAAACTATTGAGCTGAGCTCTGCACTTTAAATATTGGAAGCACAATTAAGCAGAAAACATAAAGTGACAAAAAGTAGGGATGTTCCTCAAATTTACACCAAAGTCTGAGGGTGTATGTTTAAGGAGAAAAGAACAAATATCTTGAGTGGGGATGTTTCTCAAATTTACACCAAAAAGTGAGGGTGTTTAGAAAATTCTTTTGGTATATAGAAGTTCCAAATTTCAATCCAAGTCAAGGTCAACCATGAGATAAGTTGGTCCAGTTATTGTACAAAACAAATGCAATTATTTAAGTTGACTTGGACTAAAAGACAGTCAAAGTCTTCTTGTTCTTTTTGGACACAAGACCAGTATATGGCCATGGCCAAACCATGTTTCCACAAATCTTATACTTATAGTTAGTTAGTTCCTAAAGGACAAGAAACAGCAAATGATTATGTATCATTAATTAGGTAATTAAAGTGCCTTATACATATTTCAGGGCCATAAGGGGAGTTTCTTAAGTTGCTGCAGCTTTCAGAGCGAAGAAGGCATTACTCCACAAGGCCAAGACCAACCTTACTGCTAGTCAAAAGGAACAGGTTATACACTTTCGAGTTTTCGTAGTTTTTCGTATGGTTTTCTTGCTGCCTGATTGACAAAAAGGAAAGAGCAAAGAGAAATAAGACTGTGGTTAGACAAAGGATATTGACATTTGAAGATAAAAAAAACCAAGTATGGACATTCGAGGACTTACTCGATTTGGAGAGTTTTGAGTAATGGTAACAGGTTCAGCTAGAGAAGGCGTAAAGGACCTCAGAGGGGAGCTACAGAGAGATGGTCTGATTACAGGTGATTGAACGTAGGGAGAAACAGGTGAATGAATTATAGGAGTTTGGTAATATGGATGAAGTGGAGATGCTAGTGGATTCCTTTTCTGAACATGATAAACCGAGAATCTGCCTGCTGGGGAGCTTGGCGATGATGAAGAGTTGGGTGATGATGAAGACATTCTCGCAGGTATTATAGTTATCCTGCTAGTGAAATCAAAGACAATCCCCATCTCTGGAAGTCAGTAAAAGCAACATTTTAGCAACAGTGTGAAATAAGAGCAAAATATGGTTTTACTTACTTGTTTTGGACATCAACATACTGATCTGTTTCATCAAATATTTCTTCCTACAAAGAGAAGAAAGTTGCTGGTCATATATAATACGGCGTGGGAGTAAATGAGTATGAAATTTAAAATTTTGGAATGAAGTTCCAATCCTGCCGTTCACACAACCCTTTTTGTGGACACGTCTGGAGGGGCAACGATGTTAAACAAGGCGGTGTAAGGGGAAGGTGGCCAGAGTTCTTCATTGAAATTCCTGCACCTCATTTGCCTGCTGGCCAGAGTTCTTCATTGAAAGGGCTATTCAAATAGCAAGATTGCGAAAAATTTTACCTGCAGTAATTCTTCTATAACATCTTCCATTGTTATGATTCCAATGACTTCTTCATCTGCAGAGTCAGCCGAGAGAGAATCCAAATCTGCATAATTGACGATATCATCTAGTTCTCCAACTCGTTCCCTTTTCTTTAACGGTGAATCCAATTCTTTGCATCGTTCGGTGTTGCTGTTCCTTGTTGCAGGACTATGTTTTTCAGCATCAATCACAATAACTGAATCAGAAAATCTTCCTGTGAATACAGAAACAAATAACTCATTTTAACAGATTGAATAATTCCAAATGAAAACATAAAAACATGAATGATGGATAATGATTTAGAACCATTTTGGTCTTGTTGGGTTCGTTTTTTGTTCAAGCCTGATATTGTATCTGACATGCTGTCTTTTGTACTGTCAGGGGTTTCTATATTTTTTTTCATGGATTTTACGACGACTGCCATGTGACTGTGACCCATCTGGAATTCGTTAAGTATTTCATATAACGGCAAATCATCCTGAACCCTGACAGACATAACATTTATATCGTTAGCTATGATTACAACAATGGTCAATGAAATTTACAAAGGAATAATCCCATTTTTATGGCATGGAATATTTGTACCTCGGAATTTTTCTGATGGTGGTGTTTCGGATTAATATCTCGTCTGCAGGGTTGCAGAAGATCAAATTCTTAACCTGAAAACAAGAGAAACATTTCCATATGTTTGTACAACACCACAATTGAGTACTAGCTCTTGGACGAAACAAGAATTTTTAGCACGTACCAGAATAAGGCCGACTATATTTGTTGGATTGCCAGAGAAAACTGGTATACGACTGTGCCCCTTGCTCATTATCATACGCATCGTACGTCTAAACAGAAACAGCGGAAAAAAAATCAGCTGGAAAGGAACTACACAAAACTTTGAAGTTTGAACAGCTCAATACTGAATAAGTATTAGGCACTTACACGTCAAGTTTGGAGTCTATATCAAGTGAAAATGTCTCAGATATTGGCGTCATAGAATCTTTGGCAGTTTTTTGTGTTAAATCCAGAGCTCCAGTTATAATAGTAGTTTCATCGTGGGTCAGTTCCCCACCTTTCCCAGCCTAACAATGAGCACGATAGTATACAATAAGATTTCTCCAAGGAAGTGAAAGATTACATTTCAGGTTATAATAAACACGAAGAAAATAAAGCTTGATTCATGAAATTCGAGAGATTAACCTCATTTCCGTGCATATCAACCAACGTCTTTAGCTCAGCTCGTCTTAAAAGCACAGAGTGGCCCTTCCCAAGTAGCCAATCTAACAACTGCCAAAAAAAAGAAACCACTGCCAATGTCATTATAAAGAAGATGGGATACCTCAAATACGAAATGCCATATCTAGTATGTTTGTTATGTATCTTTCTTTCACCACACGAGGATAAACTTACTTTGCTAATTGGATATGCGATTGGGAAAAAGATCACCATAAGTAACCTAACAACTACAACCATTTTTGCTCCAACACTCAATCCATAATGTGAACACACGGCTTGTGGAACGATCTACAAACAAGAAAAACCAATCATTCAATAGTTCGATGCTAATTACACCTATGAACTTCTTGGAACAGAAATTTTGGTTATGATTGTTTTACCTCACCGAAGGCAAGTATGAGAGTTACAGATACAACTATAGCAATCCAAGCTGGCGCAATTGAATCGAGAAAAATCGGAAGAGCCTTAAAAAGAACAAACACACATCATTAGGTCATCTAGAACAGAACTCAAGCCCATACTAAGATACGTGTCATTAGACATTACCTCCATTGCCAAGGCATTTCCTATGAGGAGAGTACAAAGGAGCAAGTGCTGGTTCTTCACAATTGGCAGAATTTTGGCTGCAGACCATAAGAGTAAAAAATTGAACCGAACAATCTCAAAACCAAAGAGTCAAAGGATAAGAAGAGTGTGTAAAGGTAACGCAGATTAAGAGTTAAGCACTAACCTGCATTTTTCCGATCTTGCGGCTTGCCGGCCTTACTAAGAACCTCAAGGTCTACAAGACTAAGAGACATTAGTCCAAGTGTTAGTCCAGACATTAGACCTGCAAATAAAACAAGAGCTACACATATGACAAGATATATCCAAAACATGGACTGGCAACATGGTACATCATTAGCTGCCATTGATGTTCTTTCTTTGAACAAACTCTTAGTGGACTTGAACTATAGTTAGTTAACTTTGTGAAGATTGTGTTCTGGAAAATGAAGAGTGAAAAAAATGTAGTGAAAATCCAATCCTGAAGAGATAGGAAGTTGAGGGAATTCAGGCTTTGATTGGTTTTGAGTATTATATAATCTGAGCATCATGCTTATGGTGATTCCATTGGTCATTAGTGGGAAAAGTGAGATCAGTATAGCTTTTTGAAGAAAAGTGTATCAATGGGAAGTGATGAAACACATTGTACAAACTACAAACACATGAGTCCAAATTTTGACAGATTAAGTAATCCTTAAATGACTCTTAACCTTTCCTATATTACCTTAAATCCGTAAACAACTCTTAACCTTTACATATATTCAAAAAAGCAGAAACCTAATTTTTGAAAGAGAAAAGCCTTCCTAAATTTAGAAACATGAAAAATTAACTAAAAAAGGGTTTTACCCCAGTCATCAAAAACTAAAGCTTTTCAACTACTAGTCATGCTCGATAGCCAACCTATGCTGTGACATCTGTTGAGGATGTTTTCATATAGTAACAAGTTCCTGAATTTCAAAGTACCCAGAATATACATTATTCTAGGAATAGGCCTCTGAAATCTTTGTCAGTACATTGTTTTAGTTGAAATCTACTAATCATGGTTTTATATGGGAGTGGTTGAAATGATAAACTCCCATTAGTGTCTAGTACTTCTTGTTTGTTTTGTGATTAGTGAAGTTGTTGAAGAACTTATTATTTCTATGATTATCACTAACATATTAAAATTAGAATGCTTATTCACTTAAGCCTCAACAGGAGAGATTTCAGTGAATAGATGGCAAGGTAGAAATTAAAGCAAAAGTAGTTGAAAAGAAATTCATGTGGAACAATTTCAACCGTAAGAGAATTCTAATTCTGTAAAAAGTGATGTTACTCAAGTCAAGAGCATACCTGAATTTGGAGCTACTATAACTGGCATGCATCTGACATTCAACAATGAATCAAGGTGGATTTGTGATGAAAATCAGGTAAGGAGTCCTTGTATTGCTGAATCATATACTTGTAGCTAGCTGGCATTTGAAGTTGCTTTTGAAAAGTTATTCCATTTTCAGCTTATCTCCAATTGCAGCTCCCTCCTAAAGTAAGCTAACTTTACCTGAAAAATAAACAAACCAACAAAACTGCAGCCTATGAATTCCTGTTTCATTTTGTGAATTAGCTGTTTTTTTTTTTTTTTTTTTTTTTTTGCCAGTTTATTTATGAGCTAAGTATGCTAAAACAGTAAATTTCACTACGCACTACGAATTCCTCGAATGAGAAAATCAGTACTACATTAAATTTCACTATTGCCATAATATGCATATAGAATCAAAAACTGGGTACGAGTTAATATACTGCTGCATTATTGTTTGTACTTTGTACTACTTGTAAGTTATACAGGACGTCTAAGTGTTTTGTCTACAAAGATGTTTTAATACAAACAGTATGATCATAGTGTTCTTTAACTGAATTATAACAGAAACTACGAATGTTTTTAACAAATCCGCCAGATAGACCACCAACAGCTCAATTTTTATTCTAAGCTTTGATAGATAAGGTTACAACATTGATACACCATTCTTGTGACTAAAATCTCTATGTCTCTCTCACTTCCTCACAAGAAGAACTACACTGTGAGCTGAGAACATTTATGTCACTGCTGTCAACAACTGTATGAGCTTTTGATTTGAAACTGACACCCAGATACATCAACTCCTAAAATTCTAGATAAATTGGTTTTGATGGTTTCCTTGATTGCACTGAGTTGTAGGTATGGTTCTTGCAGAATCAAAGTAGTGTCTAAATTTCCAATCTCATGACCAGCATCATTCATGAGCCTCACTTGTAAGTATCACAATTGCAATGGATAAGCCGTTCTATTAACGAATCATTCAAACTCCATCAAATAAGAAAATTACAGGTCATCGTATTACATCTGAGAAACGCCTCTAGCTTAATGGAATAAGTCTTGAACTTGTATCTATGTAATTTGATATGATCATGCTAATAAAAACCTTTCTTTCTTATTTAAGCTCAGAATGTACATGCAACGGTAAATTTAGTCTTGGAATAGATATATGTCTGAAACAACTGAAACAGAACAACAGAGGAAAGCCTAAGAAGAAAAATAGATAGTGAAAACTTACTGCTTCTGCAACAAAATGGATGATGATGCAGAATGCACCATCCCATTTTAGATCGAACCATGGAAACATTCTTCAGCATCTGGTAGCCCTAACGCACCCAAAATTGCATCGACTACGCTCTGGTACAACACATCCGCTGAAATGGTATCAAAATCACCAATTCAAATAACGTAATTCTTAAACCATGACAATAGAAGGAAGAACAAGTTACTCTCTCTGTAATATGAAGTCAAACACAGTAGCTTGACTGTAACAAAAAGCAATTACCTTTTGGATAAGCTTCACATCCTAGACTGTATCGAATATACTGGCCACCGATGACCCAAGGACACGCAGACACTAATTTCTGAATATCAAATCCATGACCAATTCGGAATTGCAAAGGAGACTGCTGCTGACGGGTTTTTTGAGGTTGTGGCAGTTTCTCTTTTGACCTCCATGGATTTGGTATTAAGAGTTCAGGAAAGACTTACAAAAACAAATTGGTAATAGAAAATGGGTCTGGGTAGATTTCACTTGTTAATGGAGACCAATACGGAGAAACCAAGACAAAAAGGAATAAAATCCATGGAATGTACAGAGCAGAAAGGAATTTTACATCCTCTGAATTTGAAACAGTTGAGACAAATACTAGATACAAACCAAGCCGGCCTAACAGTAACAATGAATTGGGAATCCGTTTATACCTGCTCAGGGGCTGCATAGAGATAAGCCAACATGGCTGATTTTTCCTGTGATAAGTTCTCCTCAGAAGCTAGCTCATTTTCTTCACAATAGTCCCTGCATTCTTAAGATTTTAATCTTACACTCACTGCATCAATCAATAAAATAATTTCAAGACCCAATTACTAAGATATCACAGGTTATCTTCAGGTAATTCACATATATTTATATATAGAGGAGACACAAGTAGTCTTGACACCCAAAACGATTTTCTATACCAACAATGCAATACATTACATGCGAGCTTTAACATTAGGCCATTACGGGCCATCAATGCCATGGTCCTTCATTATTTTTCCATTTGGCGTGATAGGGAAATGAGGTCCCTGTAAGAATGAGAATCGTAGAATTCTTACAATTTAAAGACTACAAGTTTTGGAGGAGAAACTCTCTCCTCTGGTTCTATATCTATTCCCGTCTCTTACTTCCTCATCAGAAGTACCACGGTGTGAGCTGCAATACTTCGGTTCTCTCCAAGGCTGTCAACCTTCTCATGAGTTTTCGCTTTGAGATTGATAACAGAAGGATCAGCTCCAAGCAACTCAGACAAGTTTGCCCTGATGTTCTCCTTGTGTGGGCTCACTTTTGGCCTTTGCAGAATCAAGGTAGCATCTAAGTTTCCAATCTCATAACCAGCCTCATCCATGAGCCTCACCTGAAAACATGACTTGTACAATCAAATTGCAAACCAAAATCCAGTAAAACATACAAGCACCAAAAACTAAAAACTATTCTACACAGTTCCGAGCCCAAATTGAAGGACGGTGCATGCAAATGCATGAAGTGTGATGTCAGTTAAGAGTGGTCAGGACTAAACTAGATACAAATTCGCCTCTTTTACATCACAGCTGTCTGGAATAGCTTACTGCATTCAAAAGTGGTGTTTCTCAGCTTTCACTTCTGTAATAACTTGTTTAAAGAGACACCTACATTAGATACTTTAACGAATCCTATGCAATGCGTTTCAGAGACAGATCCAGTAGAAAATCTACATTTGCGTAGTCTGGATGCTACGGTCTTAAGGGACTTCAATACTTCCTAATTTCTCATCTGGTAACCAAGAGAACAGACTCAAAAGTGTTCACATTATATGAAAGTGCACGTTAAATTTCAAAAACAGATCAACATAGTTCAGCATTCAATCTGAAACAGTCATTAAGTCAAGGAAAATAGAATACTCGTGCTTGGTGCTAGCTGGTTGCAAGCACTCCATCATGGCAGCGAGCCTGATTCACTATGGGATCATGGCAATTACCCCAAAGGGGTTCACCGCCTCCACATAGACGCTACCTTGGAGTGCTTGCAACCTAGCAACGTTGTTTAGTCAAAAGAGAATGCCCATGTACGGAACATTTGCAACTCTTGAATCCAACACTCTAACTCCTCAACCAATAACTGAAACCTTAACTACAAATTCAGATTCATTTCAGAAATCAAAATCAAAAATTGAAAGCTCTAAAAGATTGTAACAAAAAACTTACAGCTTCTTTGATAAAGACAGATGAAGCAGCACCTTTCCATTTAGGATCATTATCTGGGAAAATTTGCCCAATATCTGGTAACCCTAATGCACCCAAAATTGCATCTACAACACAGTGAAGCAACACATCCCCTGCAACAAAAACCCAAAAAAAATCAACTAAATTTCAATAAATTGAAAACAATAATAAGAAGAATTGAAAAACCCTAGAATTTTACCATCAGAATGAGCTTCACAACCACGGTCATGAGGAATATTGATACCCCCAATAATTAAAGGGTAACCAGGTTCTAATCTATGAAGATCAAATCCATGACCAACTCTAAAAGGTAACACCTTTGATGGATTTTTAGCTACTGTTTCTCTAACTACTTCAGTAGTTGATGAAAATACCTTAAAATCACTCTTTTTTGATGATTGAAGATGATGATAGTGGTTTTTGTTATGTGAAATTGAAACCCAAGTTGAAGAAATGGAGGATGGAACAGAGGGGGTTAGTGATTTTGACCTAATTGTTGATGGGGTTTTGGCGGGAAGGATTATTGAGGAGAAGACTGGAGAAGTAGCCATGGCCATTGAAACTTTGAAGCTTTTTTACTTTTTTGAGTGTTTGTTTGGATTAAAACTAGATTTTTATAATCCAGGTTAGGTTTTGTCTGTATTATGTGATTAATGTTGAGGGAATATATTCCTGGATACAAGAACCGGAATGGAATTTGAACCAGGAATTTATTGTCATTTGCTTCATTTTGCTTACTTTGGCAAAAGGAGAGGATCAAATCCATAGCCAAATGCTTCCCAAGTGGAAGATTTTGTGGCTTAACCGTTTCGATTGTACCTTAATTGGTCAGAACCTGACTCTCATCTTTCAGGTCAACGGATTGAGTCTCCATTCTAGAATTTGGGGGTTCTAGAATTTGGGGATCTCATGAAAACCATTTGTATATTTCCAAGAACAAAACAAAAAAAAGAACTTAACAATTGAATCACATTCCCACATGAAAATCACATTCTTTACGTGACTCCCAAAATTAAAGTAATTGATCATACTGACTGGATTAAAAACTTCTTAAACAATATTAAATATGGAATGAAGCTTTGGGGTTCATATCCCATTTCTGTTGCTACAGTTTCCCTAATCTTTTATGGGTCTTGTTAACTTGTATACCCGTATACACGTTAAAGTTTACTAAAACAATAATTTTTGCATTGGAAACATGATTTGTTTGTTTTATTGCATTGAAAACAGTAATTCTTTGCATTGGGAACAAGATTTGTTGTTTTTAGTGCAAGAAAAACCAGTTTCTAGTACAATAAAACAAAAAAACACAATTTTCAAACAAATAAAATAATTCTTAATTAAACCTTAACATGTATACGGGTATACAAGTTAACAAAAGCCATCTTTTATATGCAACTCTCAAGGAAACCAGATTGAGGTTCTAAACATTTCATGAAAACGCAAAATAGCTTTGAAATGGACCAGTAAAGTTATAACTTTAATAAGAAAAAAAATGGGGTGCGAAATTGAATGCCATTGTTTATCTGGATACATTCAAGAGACTCTGGTATATTCATGATTCCTAAATTCATCCCTAAAATACATTTCAATTTACCAGAAAAAAGGACTCAATATTGCTTTACTTTTAGCTTCTAAAAGCTGGCATCAAGACATATACCCAATGAAAGGATGCAAATCATGAGGATGTTGCAACTCCAGCCAAACAAAATACTACCACTTCTTCTTGCCTTTGCTATTTCCAGACTGCTTTTTGGACTTTTGCCTTCCTTCAATCTTGGTGAAGAAAGGAGCATCTGCAGTTATCATCTTAAGCAAACCATCGAAGAATAATTGTTTCAATACTGGATTCCTTGCAGCCAACTTCTTAAAGCAGACACGAATTCGTGAGTATTGAATATCAGGATGCTCCTCACTGAAACAAATTAGTCACAGTGAATAAAGTCAGTCAACCGTGCTCGAAAACAACAAACTGATCCTAGGAGAACAATCTGATAGCACATGCTTCTAAGTATAGTGGTCCTGAAATGTCTAATGCAGAGAGAGACTTAATTCATAAATTATTCCGTGCTAGAGCTTGCCTATGCTTTGAAATGAAGTCGATCCAAAGAACCGAATAAGCTCATAAGAATGCGAGCTAAATTGCAGAATAATATCACATATGAATTTAACTTTTAACTAAAATACATGAACAGATAACTAACCTGGTGCTTAAAGCAAAAGAGAGCTGCTTCATTTTTCTCCAGAACCATAGTTCATTTTTACGAAACGGATGAATACTTCCTAGAAGACGAATGACAATATCCAACTGCAAATTAAAACAAGCAAAAATGTCTGAAGGTTTATTATTGGAAAAGGAGAATAAAGAGAAAAAGAACCATGAAACAAACCTTTATTTGTGGTTTGCAAGTCTGAAAGTCGGTGCCCCAAAACATTCTTTTCGAAAACATATAAACACGTGATACATTCTTAAACAACTGCGCGAAACTCTCAACATCGAGTGTTTCTTCTTGAGTCTCTAATTCTGCCATTTCTATAACGTGATCAGGCATATCATCATCAGGCTCGGTTGGAAATTTGGCACAACTCATATGGTCAAAATTGGAGAAAGAAACACTCCCATCACTTGGACTTCCATGTTCCATTTCATCATTTCTGTCGCATTCTGAGTTATTTGGATACAGTATTCCCATCATGTCTTCTCTGGAGTGAATCAAACCCACATCTATCTCAATGACATTGTGGCTCAGACATTCTCTCTGAATATCTCCTGACCTCAAACGGACCAAAGGATCTCCAAATGTTTCCAGGGATTCAGCAAGCAACTTATCAAAAGGCATTTTGCCTCTTTCCTTGAGGATTTTAACAAACGCAGGCGGGAGTACGGTTTTATATCGTACCTACGAAGTAGACTGTATAGCAAATCGAACTGACGTCCAGAATTCAAACAAATTAAAGCAACCAAGACAACCAACTTCAAGGCTAGAAAAGGGTAGGAAGTCACTCTGTCAGAACCAATCACCCAAAGCCAATCTAGCTTTCTTGAAAAAATTTCTTTGATCTTGGATGCTATAAAATCGAAAGACCTCGTCGAGAAAACTTTTGAGTCATCTACAGATAAAGAGCTTGAGTTGCATCTTAGATTCCACCAGGGAATTGTTTCGCAGACAGAAGATTTTACTGTGAAAAAAGAACCATGCCATGATGAAACCAAGAAATTAAGACGTTCAAGAAAATAAACAAACCAGGAAGGTGATATGTAACCAAGGTCTTTCACCCCGTTGTCATTGAATGTTTCTTGTAATGATTTTTCAAAATTGCTGACCAAAGAAATCGAGACTAATCCTGATATCTTGCTCTCTTTCAACTGCTTAATGAAATCTTTATAAGCTGGAGACAGATCCGAACGTTGCACTATAACTTTATAAAGTTCTTCACTTAAATTACCGAACATAAAAATCTGCAAGACCACAGTCCACATTTCCACATACTTTAACCTGCCTTTTGTGCTCATGATGTCAACGGCGACTTCTTTAATTAAATCCTTAGAGAGCTCAGTTAGTCTTAGATCCATCATATTTTTTAACACCTTATGTTGCGGATCCGTCCGACAAACTAAAGCAAAAAAACGCTCCTCCGAATGTTTCAAGCACTTAAGCAGTTCCCCAGGAATCTTTTTGTCCAATATCTTGTGCTCAATTACCGAGTTTGCAACTTGATAACTGTTAAGGGCAGTCTTTCCTTGTCGGAAAGGACCCTAGTGTCCAGGAAAAAAGATTACCAACCATAAACATACCAGAAATTTTATCGAGGCTTTCCAGCTTCTCCAATACTTGCATACAGAGACTATGTAATGCAGAAAGCCAATAGCTTCGTGCAGAAGACATAAATTGGTGCTCATTCATGCCAACGTGGTCTCTGGTCTTTCGAAGAAATCGATCCTCAATTTCTTTTCTCCAACAGGCATCACTGTTCATAAAATGTATATGGAACTTTGACTATGTTCCTGCTTATACACACATAAGTAACCCAAACAGAAATTCTCATAGCTTACGAAGTCTTGTTTATCCTGAGTTCCAAGAGAATTAAGATAATTCAATATGTTAACTATCTTTTCCTTCCATAAATTCCAAAAGAAAGTCAATGTCTCAATAGAGACCCTGTTCTTGGATATTGAACTCTCTACATGCTCCATTGTTGTCAAGATCACATCATCAACCCAAACGTACTCTGAAGGTGCTAAATCTAGATGATAGTCGATAATTTTCCTCAAAGAAATAATTTCACCACGCAGACTCTTGAGTCTTTGTGAAGCAATAAAACAGTCTTTCATTTCTGGTAATCCAATACTGGTGTCTGATAATATGCTTGTCTCTGTACTAACGAATTCATAAAAAGGATCATTTTTGTTTTCTGCCATCAACTTAACTTTTGCCAACAGGTTCTCTTTATTAGGGAAATTTTTCAAGGGCCAACCTTCGTTTTCATTTGCCCAAAGAGAATTGCCAAGAATATAAAACAGAATGACCTCTGCCGCAGCTTCTAAATGCCCTGCCTTCTCTAACATATGTGCCTCAAGAAGACAATCGCCTTTCAATCTTGCAACAGCGGCAGCTTCCATAAAATTTTCAGACCCAGCTTCAAAGAGGACGAGCTCATCAATATAATCACGAGACCTTAAAAAAGTTCTTATCATGTCCAGCGAGTTAAAGGCTTTGACAAACTTCATCATATTATTGGTATCATTCTGTTGATGATAGTGAAGGGCACATCTCTTGAGAAAACTTTGTTCCAGATTTATCAGATCTTGACTTTTGACTATATCAGGGATTAGCCTTGCACTTTCTTTCCAGTACTCTATGAACTGAAGACCGGTCTCAAAGAGATTACCATTTGTGCAAACTAGCAAGCACTTGGAAAAGCAGTTACACCTAGAATACACATCAGCTGCAGTAGACCAACATCCAGCAAGACTGAAACAGTCACCAGCATCTTCTAGCCTAGACTCCCCACAGTTCTCCAAATAAATCATACCTGTCACATAAATCGAAAATAAATATATAAGCAAGCTGAAGATTACCTGACTGGTACGATGATTTAAGATCCATACACAACCAATCGCCTGACGATTTACTAGTAATCAAAAATCAGGGAACGTAAGTGGTAAAGATTTGATTTTATCTTACTGTAGCATAGTGATAGGAACTTTTAAGTGGAAAAAGATTGACATTACTAGCTTCCCAGTAGCAGACCAATTTAGTTTTAGATTGTTGTACTACTGTTGTTTCATGCACTACAGTTGATTTCTAGGAGTATTGTGGAAAAAGGAGACACTATCTAAACATATTTCTTGAAACCACTATCCTACTAACCTCTAATAAGTTGAAGTATGAGAGATTAGTCCTTTTGAGGTTCAACAAAGACCAGTTTGATAGGAAAACAGTCCATACCTGCTCTTTTGAAATCCTTTAACTCCATGAAACATTTGGCAGCCAAATCAGCCTTGCCAATTGATTCATAAATCTCAGCTGCCTCTACAAGGGCAACGGATGCTAGTTCAGTATTAGAACCAAGCATGTGAACACCAGCAGCTCTAAGACCAGCAGCCTTAGCAAGTTTCTCCAAGAATGAATCACCAGCTCTTTCAAAGCACAATGTCGCCATCTCGTAATTACCTTCATCCAGTAACTGCAAGAAAATTAAGCATGTAAAAATGGCATCATCAGAGCATAATAGGTAATAAGTTAGTAGCAGGGATGCAAGGAACATGATGAACAGGGACACTCATAATGCAACTAATTCACACGAATAAAAGATATACTCGTGTGACTCCCATCTAGAAACGTATCTATATCTAACCATCCAACAGATCTATAGATACATCATCACTTTTTATCTAACCATCAAACAGAAAAGTACATTTGATGGTGTATTACATGTCATGCCACACATGTAACACATTTATTGTAGCAATTAGGAAAGGTAAATTCTGAAAAGGCTAAATTAAAACTTCCTGCAGAGAAATTATATATTCATGAATGTGTATAATAGGTGAAGTCCAAGTTCAAATTTCAACCTTGATACCGCGTGAACTCCATTCCTCTTTGCCGCTCATAACCTGCATGGCCTGTACAAGTGATTCATCAAGTTCTCTCACTTGAACGAGACATAACTTCTTCCAATAGTCAAACATGGGCTTCGAATAATCATCCATATTCTCACAGATCCAGAGTCTCTGCCTAGTGCGAGTGATAGCAACATACAATTGCTTCAGTTCAGAGCAGAGAATTTGGTGTTTCGCCTTGCTAAATTGTGGAAATTTCAAGTCGTTGGAGTCGAGAAGATTTTGTTCCTTCATGTACCCATAAACAACTCTCCATTGACTCTTTAATGGTGATGTTCCAAAAAAGTTGTAAAGCAATACATCCTACATAAATGACAAATGCAATGTCAGGCTGAAACAAAATAAATAATACTAAGATAAGATCTAATGGAGCTTGACCTCGAAATACAAAAGGAATACCATAAGCATACCTGAAATTCTAAGCCCTTGCATTCTGCTATAGTAAGAACAAGCGCTTGTTTTCCAATATGTTCAGCAATTTCTTTCCTCACTGAATCATCACGCACCAAAATAACTTGTTCTGCACCAAATCCACTCGTACTCCTACCAGCTTTTTCACCGCTTTTGCCAAAAATAGTTATAATTGCATTGTCATCATTTGCAGATTCAAGCCAAATTGGTGCAGCTCCATATATAAGGCTTGTTTCGGGACTTAAATTATCAATGTGGTGTGGGAAGAATATGTGCAGAAGTTCAATCACACTCTGTGACAAGTTGAGAACACCAGCATGAGTACGGAAATTTTGATTCAAATGATAGATGTCTGAGATGCGAGATTGATCCATGTCTTTTGCGTTTCCCATGCCATCGTTTCCTGAATCCATAATAAACTCATTGTAGAACAAAGATCTTGCATCCTGAAATCTAAAATCAACCCCACCAGCAATAGTTTGTGCAGTATCACCAGAAAAAACAAATCCTTCAACAAAATTTCTACAAATATATTTAAAAAGACCAATCTGTCTCATGGTGAGATCCTGTACTTCATCAATATACACAAAATCCATTTCCTCACCCTTGTAACACCCAGTTTTCAGCCGACGGTGAAGGTCAATCACAAAATCAGCCAAATCAAACTCATCATTTAGTAATTTCTTCTTTCGTATTCTAGGAAAATATCATAAATCATCTCCCTTCTTTCCCTGCATATGGATGACACCCGTCCCTCAGATAGTAATATGTAATCATCCCGACTAAGCATATTATCAGGTAGCCTTCCAGCAAATAGCCCACCTTTTATGTGTGAAATTATTTCGATAAAAACCATAGAAGAATCAAGCTTCTTGGTCATCTGGCAATTAAAATGAGGCCAGTAAATTGAGTTGAATCTTTCATAATTGACCTCTTTTGTTCTTATAAGAGCACGCAAAGCAAATGACCCTGAGGCTGCACTTTTAAAATGTGAAAGTTCCCGAATCTCACTAAATCTATCAAAATACGAATTTCCCATACTTCCATCAAGCATCATTAAAAATTTCTGAAATGTTATAACCAGTGGATAACTTTCAGGTGGAATTTCATTAAGAGAATCTGGTATATCTCGAAACTGAACTGCATCATCGACATCAGGCAACTCAATGAAACTGTGTTCTGCAGAGGCCTTGCCCTTGCTGATAAAGCTTTATCAAAAGTACAAAAATTAATTAGAATACACAAAGTGCTCAAATTTGAAGTGAAGATAAATAATTTCCAATATCATCTAAACCCACAAAGACACTACAATTTACAAAACAAACATACAAAAAAAAGGTAATAGAGAAATTTCAAAGCTGACACTACAAAATAAATTGGATACCTTTTCAAGTTAGAAATTTGGTTTTTAACGGCAGAGCATAGTTTTGGGCTGACTGTGACGAACAATTGCCGTAGGACATTACCTTTTGTCTCATTCCCAACCACTCTACACACACTCCCAGATGGAGCACTCAAAGAAATATCTCCCATGGCTTCCACAAATCCTTTAGAAGAAAAGCAGTGTTGCTGCTCCTTTTGGAACAATTTCATTGTCAAAACAGTGGTTTTCCTGTTCCAGACCTCCCAAGAATGAATGTACTTCTAGGGAAAAGAATGATATCTGACTCTTTATCTGTTACTTCAAAAGGAAGATCGACCTCTTTTCCATCACTTCCTGAGAGCAAATGGTTCACTAAACCAGCTGATAAGGAGTAGAATTTCATAAGCAATAGACTATCTCTCACTTTTGAGTTCTCAATGTAACATCTCCCATCTGATATCCCTTCACCTGAACTGTCTACTAACTCACCATTGTTAGTATTCTTATATTTAACGGTCTCATCATCTGTTCTCCAGGTAATTGGCACTATCAAATCCCTGCAAAATAATTATGAAAAGTATGTGCATATATTACTAAAATCCAAAGCACAATGTTGATAACATTCGGTAGGTAAAGCAACATTGAGATTAAGAATTGATCAATATTAACCATCTAATGTTGAATGGAGAATTTAAGAGACCTAACAACAACAAAAAACGGTGTTTTGTGAGATCAAAGACAGCATACATACCCCTCAAATTGTTCCAGCTTGCAGCGGTTGAGGTACTCGTCAGTGTATATGGAGAATATTTTGTTCAGACTCTTCACTAGTTTAGGTATCTCCTCAGGAGGTAAAATATCCCATATCTTTAAAACTTGGGTGTAACATGAATATTTTGCAACATCAACGCTAGCAATAATGTAAAGCCTTCCAATCTTGTACTGTTTTACAAGCTGGACTGAGTTAGCACACACAGCTTCAACCTTAACCTTCTTCGGACGCCAGCCATTGGAAAGTTTAACCAATAGATTAACCACGGACTTTTGTGTTTGTGATGACTTCAACATCCCAAATGACTTCCTAAAGTTATTGCTGAACAGGACCTGTCAATTTGAGGCAAGAGTCGGTGAATAATGAGTAGAAACCGACAAATTAGTAGATAATGATTTAATCTTGGAATAGTTTACCTTCCACAATGCACTTTTGAAAAAAGCATACTATCATCATTCAGTAAATTATCTAACTGATCAAGCTCTTTGTTGGCCTTGATCATTGCTTTCACTAGCTCTTCATCTTCATCAGCATTAAAAAAACATTGCCGCTGCTTCGCATCACATATTAATTCTTCCCAGAAAGAACCAATTTTACACAACTTTTTGTCATTCCCCAAAATCCAAAGGCAGTGCCTGAAAAGTTAACACGCAACGAGTTAACAAAGACTAAAAGATGTGTCATCAAAATTAACGTATGAAGAAATCTCCTAAGACATTTTTAACCAAAAAAACACACTAGTTGTACCTAGCCCGTGTCAGAGCAACATTAGCACATTGCGGATTAGAAAGGAACCCATCTGATCCCCCACTATGATTAGACCCGACAGTAGATATTATTATGACATCTTCCTCGCCACCATAGAATCCATCTGCAGACATCACCTTCACTATAAAGCCCTTCAGCTTCTCATATTTGGGACGAACTTTATGCTCTATTGCAGCAATTTGGGCAGCGACGGAGATATAATACCAACAGTTAAGCTATGCTTGGAGCCTTCCCACGCTGTGATGGTAAAAAACATCCTTTATATAGTAGAATAAATGGACTAACCATGACTTAACACTTCAACAATTCTTTAGACAGGCTTAATAAAAAATGTGAAATAAAATGTATATCACAACTACAGTATTTATATAGAAAAACCTCACTAATACTTAGTATTAATTCCGAGTCTGAGGCACGAGAATGGAAGAACAATATAAACATAAAACTACGTTGAATCTTCTAATTAACCATATGTAGCATAAGAAACAAGCTATTGCAATCAATTTGCTAACATTGATCATACCTTTATAAAGGTTTCGTACTATTGCCATTACAACTGCCACTTCAACCATATTTTTTATACCATGCCCAGCTTCATCTGGCTCCTCCCTTCCATAAGAAATATTTATGAACGAGTAGGGACCAAACATAGGTCCTTGCAGATAATTTCTTTGAAAATTTTCACAAAGAACACTTGGAGCATCTATAATCTGGTCTTTATAAAATCTGCGATTAGGGAAAGAGCTTATTGCAGGATGCATTCTGTACTGCATGTTGAGAAGGTCCTCTGAATGGCCAAACAAACCCAACCTTTCAAATAGACTTCTTCCAAAGCCAGCTTCGTCAGACACCTAAGATTACAATGCATTGGAAAATTTTAAGAACGGAAACATCATGTTAAAGCGAAGAAATTGATGATATACTTACCCTGCTTTTGACCATAGCTTGTGGATGGCACTCGTCACCAATTAGGATAGCATGTCGTATAGCTTCAAGCTGCATGGGAATCACTGATTCACACTCTTTCAACTGGGCAGCTTCATCAATTACCAAAAAATCCAGTGGTTCCAGGTCTACCTCATGCAGATTATATGAGCTTGACACTGTGGAAAAAATGAGGGATGAATTTTTCAAACAGAACTCAGTTAAAAAACTTCTGTCTGTGGAACTTGGAAGGCGATCACCGAGAGAACGGCCAACAGATCTTAGAACCTGCACAATTTCAACTCTCATTTTGTGTAATGTGTCTGAAATATATTTAAATGCTCTACTCCCTTGTGCCTCAGAATAATTTTCTTGTCGTGCAAAGAGTTCTTCCAATTCCTTGTCAGACACCTGAGTTTGAGAGAGCAGATTTTCGAAAATATCAAGCAAACCACAAAGAGTAACCATCTTTTCGAAATTTTCTAGCAACATAAGTCTTCTAGGGAGATGGGTGCATAATATTCTGATGCTTCTTTTGAGGGGTACCACTAAAGCTCTGAATCGGTCTCTCGCAAACTTGAGAAGTGACATGTCGACTTCACAATTAGTTCCACTTTTCTCCATTACATGAACCTCTGTAATTACTTCATTCTCCAAAAGCAAATGATACTGAGTTACACAATCTTCAAGAAAATCCACCATAGAATCAAAATGCTTCTTCCAACCAGTTAATGGAGCAAAACAATCTACAAGACTATCCACACGATGGTCCACATAAATCTTCCCAAGATCATCACATAACTCCAATCTATTCATATTTCCAAACAAGAGAAAGTCCCCTAATGAACAACCTGGCCCGTTCTTTCGCAGTTGTGATTCGCAAGCATCATTGTGAAGTTTTAACACACGTACCGCAAGTTCAGCAACTGCAATATTTTTTGGGGCACAAGCAAGACTTCTATAATTCATACTTTGCAAGTTATACAGTAGTATACTGATGGTTTTGGTTTTTCCTGTCCCAGGTGGACCCCAAACAAGTTTCACTGAAGAACTGTGGTTACACTGCACTGCAGATATGGTACCCAAGACCGCTGATCTTTGAGATTCATTAAGAGCCAGTAATTGTGAATCAACTTTTCCGGCCCAACTCCTGTCAACTTGTGCAGAGCAGAGACCGCAATTTTCCTTTACCTGCATTACCATAAAGCCAACGTGAAAAACATTTCTCACACAGTATACATTATACAAAGAATTATTTTACTAGCATTTTACTTCCAAAAGGTGAAAAAAAAATCTTATTGTCCATATTCCCGTACTAAGCAATATATAAAATAAGAGAAACCAACACCAAAAACCATCACGCAATTGCATCATTTATTTTTCACATTACGAAAAGGTCTTTAAAGGCTCGAGGATGTACACCAAGTCATATAAACTTTTATACTGAATAAGTGGTGAATACATCTTACCATGGAATTGGCACACAGAACTTCCTTGATGATGTTCAAGTTTCGGGACATATGTAACGCCTTCCATGTTCTAGTGTTCGTTGCCAAGTTTAACAGAAACACCACAAAAAGTGATTTCCGCCTGCCCTCTTTCATCTCTATCTTTATGGGTTTTGATGACTTAATGCGAAAGCATATAAGTCTGTCTTCGTGCCCTACAGAATCGGAGTCTTTGACATCTTCTACAACTGAAGCCAAAGACCAACTGCTTCCAAACCGCTGCAAGTCTGCAGCAACTTCAGGTACATTATCACCCAAAATAAACAGATCCGAAGGTTTTGGACTGTACGGTTCTTTGCCATATACACCATACCGGTTTCTCCAGGAGTCGATCTTGATACAACAAAAGAATGACCCCCATCCAGCTTGACTCCTCTACTGAGATTACTTCAGCGTGAGGTACACCTGACATAAACTCCATTTGTGAACATATCTCCATGCGAGTTTCTTCCAGCAACGGCATAGTATAAGAGCCAAGATAGTGTTGTACGGACTCAAAACGCTTAGGTATCCTTTCCACCTGAAAAAAAAAAAACATAGACAATTTCAGGACATACAAAATTCAACTAATCGTACTACAAAATCCATGTAAAAACTACCACACCTTAGCTAAACCCAGCAATGAGAAGTTACAAATGAACACAGAACATCAATGAAAGACGTAAATATGAATATAAGATTGATCATTAAATTGGAAGTAATAACAGCCAATAAAGTGGATCGACCTAATAAGTTCAGGTAAAAGTAAAAATGGTATTGATCAACCTTAAAAGCTTGTAATGCTCACAAGTACTTAGTCCCTTGCAAATCCATATAATTGCCAATTAGATTTACAGTTCATACTGTAACACTTCCACAACATTTGGCCCTGCATAAACCATCACCACCACTCGCACTGCCACCATGGCGGCAGTGGGTGTCTGCAGCGGTGGTCTATGCAGCCCCAACAGTAAAACTTCCAAAAAATTCTCTGAAAAATAGCCATAGGATAACAAAATTGGGGCTAAAATGTTCCATTTAAGCATACATTGCTCGATGCAGCTTCATATAATCGCTACCAGAATTTATAGTTCATACTGTAAAACTTCCATACTATATTAAGCCTGTGTTAACCACCAGCACCACCAGAACACCCATCACCACCACCACCCCATGGAGGTGGTCCACATAGGCCTAACTGTAGAGAACATCCATAACATCTATGTAAAAAATCCACAGTGATCCAGGTTCATGATGCGGTGCAGGATAAGCTGGTGATAGTGGCGTAGGTTAAAAAAAAAACACGAACCAGTATCTCTGAACCTACACCACTACCACCAGCCTATCCTGCAGTAATAGATCACTAAATTGGGGCTAAGAATTCTCTAATTAAGCATAAATCAAGCATAATCAACTTAACCCATGCAAACTATTCAAGAATCAAGACTACTAAGACCAGAAATTGAAAAATCTAGGGCAAAAAAATTGAAGTCTATAAATGATTAAGTGGGTGAGTGAGAGATTACCTTGTGTCTGTAGAGATCATCATTGAGTATATCTTCAATACTCCAAGAAAACACATGATCTATCAAATCTTTAGTACCAGAAGTAGAAGAAGATGAAGAAGCTTCGTCGGTATCTTTAGTACCAGAAGTTGATGCCATCCTTCTTCTCACTTCCAGTCACTTCTTCGTCGGTATTTACAATTTCACACTAAAACTCTTCTTCTTCGTCGTCGTCGTCGTCAACAACTACTTCAGGTATCTACAACAGACGAGAGGGGAAAACGAAACCCTAGAGAAATGATGTTGAGAAGAAAAAAAAATTGGAAATGAAATTTATTTTTGGGGAATAGAGTGAGAGAAAGAAAAAGCTGAAACTGTCAGACGGAGAGAAGTTTGAGCGCGTACTACCTTCTTGATATTTTGGCGTGTAACGGGAATATTGGAGTTTGGTCCCTCTAGTTTAGAACTTTTTATGCTAGACCCGCTTCCATAACACTAATTGCGTTTGAGAAAAATTGATATTTTGACTTTTTAAACTCATTTAGAGTTTATATTAGTAAAACAACTCCGCTTCTATGAATTTGATATTTTCAGTGCAAATTGAAAATGTGAAGGTATCAACTCCATTTTAGAAAAGGTGATGCTTTCTTACTATTTTTTTAAATTGAAGAGATGAAGGTATCACTATTTTTAGTATTTTCATACGGCGGGGACCATCTTTTAAGCATGTTGGACAAATGACTCGGTTTAAATATTAGAGGAGAAGCATAAATAAAATTTACCTAACTTTTTCGTGTCAAGAAGTCTTTTTGAAATAGTGTTGTCAAACTAACTTCTAGTTTTCAACTTTTGTTATTCCTCCTTTGTATATTGTAATAATACACAATGTAAGATGATATATCCACCCCCCCCCCCTTCCTCGGTGCTTTACTCTTTGGTTAGATATGTACTTTTCAGCACATATATCATTTCTTAGTGATTTTAAATCACTAGTATACTCCATATATTTCTTTCTTGTCAGTAAAATGACAAATACATGAAAAAATACAAGAGCAAACCGAAAGGATCTTACAAGTTCATAAGAACTCATACAACCTATATATAAGAGCTAAGCACGAAGGTATAACATACCATTTTAGATAAGCAATACAAAAACTAAAACTAGCTAAGTAATTTGTTTTAGCACCTTAACAAGGAAATAATTGCCCGAAGCAATTTTCCCTTTGATTTGATAAGTCAGAAAAAGATTAGAATTAACTCGGGTACTTATCAGGATCCAGTTATTCATAAATAATTGTACCTCATTTAGATAAGAGAAAACTAGGTTTCTAATTTTCCTATCAATGATCCGATTAGACTTGAATAATCGTACCTCGTTTTGATAAGCCTAAACTAAGATCAGAATTAACTTAGTTTTTCTTATCAGGAATTAATTGGACTAAAACAATTAAACCTCCTATTTCGTTAAGCAAAAGAAAAAATAGGTATTTAAATCAGGTTTTCTTAATAGGAAAACGATTAACAAACATAAATAAATTGTTGCATACTCTTCGATATGACAAACTAGGATCCGAACTGATCAAGTTTTCATATCAGGGAAGATTATCAAAATAATTCTTCCCTCAATTTCCACAACCACTCTCCACACAAAGCTATGACGTTTAAGCACCAGTTCAACATAGAATTCTCCCCTTATGAGTTGTTATTCCCTGCAAGACAAAATAATAACAAACAAGACAACCTTTACCATAGAAAGGTCAACAAATTCCTAGCTTTTACGTTGCCAATGTAACAAGCTAAAACCGAAACTCATATACATACACAATCCACAACCACTCTCCCCACAAAGCTATGACGTTTAAGCACTAGTTCAACATAGAATTCTCCCCTTGTGAGTTGTTATTCCCTGCAAGACAAAATAATAACAAACAAGACAACCTTTACCATAGAAAGGTCAACAAATTCCTAGATTTTACGTTGCCAATGTAACAGGCTAAAACCGAAACTCATATACATACACAACTTATGAAACATAAATTGATAATAGTATAATCGTGACTTCACACATGAGTTTAATCAATATCTACTTATGATCATTTGATAAATCATCTCACATGGTTAGATCCAAAACCAGGTTATATCAAAGAGTGCACAACATCAAAAGAGATATACATATTAAGAGATAATCATTCAGATCAAGCAATGTAATCGTAACTATCAAAAGA
Organism: Papaver armeniacum; assembly: GCA_023531295.1. Taxonomy (NCBI): domain Eukaryota; kingdom Viridiplantae; phylum Streptophyta; class Magnoliopsida; order Ranunculales; family Papaveraceae; genus Papaver; species Papaver armeniacum. The sequence goes on from JAJJWW010000488.1 coordinate 372,169, forward strand.
ATGACACAAAGGATTTAAAAATAAAAATTTAATCATTCATATTATTGATAGTTGAATAAGCTTTATACAAACATTGAAATAAATTAACAATTGATTAGCTTATTATATGAAAAACACAAAGTGTTGCTTAAACAACTTTAGAGTTTTTCAATTGCCTTAGGATCTAGATCCACATAACCTAAAGGATTTCAATCATCTTCCATGACTAACAATTTTGATTCAAGACTCATAAGGTTGTCATTAACTTCCTTCACTTCCCTTCACAAATCCTTTTCCATGTCCCAAACCTCACGTAGAATCAAATCTAACTGTAGAGTACCAAGGTACAACGACAAGATGAAGATGATGATAATAGCAACAAGCTGATTTCTCAATGATAAATCAGGGCCTCACTTTCAATTGAAAGCAAATTTAGTTATTTGATTGATTTCTCAATGATATCACTGGTCTTTAATAGGCCAATCCCTAACAACTGCATCCAACAATTATTATTACATCTAACACAATTACTAAACTCGAGGAATAAACCTAATGCATGCTAGTTCCACCCCTGACTGTTCCTAAGTTACCCCCCAAGTAAAAGTAATTCAAACTACAGATTTAAGTTATAAACTTGCATGATCACGACATTGCCTCTCTCATTGAGAGATCCTTGTCCTCAAGGATAAAATATGGAAACTGAGCTTGTATGTGAGTAGCATCCTCCCATGTGGCATCCTCTTGGGTTGTATTACACCATTGCACTAAGATCTGTGGAACTTGGGAAGTACATATGAGAGTAGTTATAGTATCTAGGATAGCAAGGTTCAACCACAAACTTCCCTGCATGGTCTACCAGTGGAAACTGAGGTGATAAAACTGACTGCAACCCAAGTTTCTTCTTCAATCGAGATACATGAAAGACTGGATGTATCCTAGATCCCACGGGAAGTTTTAATTTATAAGCAACAACTCCAACTCTTCGTATGACTTCAAAATGACCAAAATATTTTGCAGACAGCTTTAAGTTCTTTCTCCCTGCAACTGAAGTTTTCCTGTAAGGTTGGAGTTTTAAGAAGACCATATCACCCACTACAAATTCTCTATCAGGTCTCTTTTGATCTGCAAAAAACTTCATTCCGTGTTGAGCTTTAGAGAGTTCATCCTTTAACAGTTGTAGCATGGTGTTTCTCTCTTGTAACTAGTTTTCCGCAGTTGCAACAGAAGTGGAAGTAGTGATAGGAAAAACCAAATGAGGTGGATCATACCCATATAATACTTGGAAGGGTGACATCTTCAAACTGGAATGGTAGTTAGTTGAACCACCATTCAACTAAGGCTAACCACTGGACCCATTGCTTAGGATGTGAAATTGTCATACACCTCAAGTACTGCTCAACAAAAGCATTGGTTCTTTCAGTCTGACCATCAGTTTGAGGATGGTAAGCAGTACTGATCTTCAATGTGGTCTTTAAGGATTTGAGTAGTGCCTGCCAAAATTGTCTAATAAATTTTTTTCCCTATCACTGACAATGCAGCTAAGAAGTCCATGAAGCTTGAACACATGAGAAAGAAATTCCTTTGCAGCTGTAATAGCAGTGAATGGGTGGCCAAGAGGAATAAAGTGACTATATATACTTACTCAACTTTTCTACAACCACTAGAATGACATTCTTTTTAAAGGACATAGGCAGACCTTCAATGAAATCAAGACAGATGTGTTGCCATGCAGTGTCAGGTGTAGGAAGAGGTTGTAAGAGACCCCCTGGAAGTGAGTTTTATCCCTTGTTACATTGGCAGACATCACAAGTGGTGACAAACTAAATGACGTATCACTCTTTATATTAGGCCAAATGAAGGACGCCTTAGTTTTGTGATAAGTTCCATTAATGCCATAATGGACTCCTAAAGAAGAAGCATGCAAGGAATGTAGGATGGAGGATCTGAGTGCATTACCTGAGACAATATAAAGTCTTCATTTGAATCTCAAGATGCCATGTAGATAAGAAAAATTGCCCTGAGTTGGAGTCACAGTTAACTGAGTAATAATTTATTGGGCTGCTGTGTCTGACTCATAACTTGAATGAATATCTTGCATCCATTGAGGTTGATGTAAAGATAAGGTTGAATAACCAGCAGTATGTAGTCTGGACAAGGTCTCATCAGCCTTGTTATCCATCCCTTTTTTGTATTTAATGACATAGTCAAAACCCATTAGTTTGACAAGCCATTTTTGTTGTAATGTAGTAGATAGCTTCTGGTCCATCAAGTACTTTAAACTTTGGTGGTCTGTATGAATAATAAATTTGTTGACTGCTTAAGTAATGCCTCCATTTCTGAACGGCCATGACAATGGTCAAAAATTCTTTTTCATATGTAGACAAAGCCAATGCCTTAGGACCCAAATGTTTGCTTAAGAATGCAATGGGTTTACTGTGTTGCATAAGTACATCTCCTAATTAAACCTCTTGATCACGCATCAGTTTCAAGATAAAGGGATTAGAAAAATCTGGTAGGGCTAAAACTGGTGCAGAGGTCATGGCAGACTTGATAAAAGAGAAGGCAATAATGGCATCATCATCCCAAGAAAAATAGTCTTTCTTTAGCATATCAGTGAGTGGATTGCAAATGGTACCATAGCCATGAATGAAATTCCTATAATAGCCTGTAATGCCCAAGAACCCTATGAGTTCTACAAAGTTTTGGGTTGAGGCCAATTAACCATTGCAACAACTTTTTCAAGATCAACTGCAACACCTGTGGCAGTGATGATGTGACCAAGGTACTCTAGTTATGGTTGTTCAAAAGAAAATTTAGACAACTTAGCAAATAAGGAATATTTCCTCAATAATGATAAAGTAAGCTCAGATGCTCCACATGAGCTTCAATGGATGTACTATAAACAAAAATGTCATCAAAAAATACAAGCACGAATTTTCGAAGATATGGTTGGAATACCTCATTCTTGAATGCTTGGAAGGTTGCATGGGTATTAATAAGTAATCCCAAATGGCATGAATCTGAATTCATAGTGGCCATGATGAGTACGAAAAGCAGTTTGGGGAATATCAAGTGCATAAACGCTGATTTGGTAATAGTCTGAACGAAGATCAATCTTGGAAAACACCATAGAACCATTCAACACAGAATGCATTAAGCTTACGGTAGTCAACACAGAATCGCCAAGTACCATCCTTCTTCTTTACCAAGAGAACTGGAGCAACAAATGGGATGTGGCTTTGTTGTATGATGCCAGTAGAGAGCATTTTATAGACTAAGGATTCCACTATAGATTTATGAATATAAGGGCATTTGTAGGGCCTTTGAGAAGTATGGTTGGATCCAGTTTTAAGTGGAATCTTATGATCCAAGGATTTAGAGGGTGTGAGGCCAGATGGCTCTGCGAAAATATCTGCAGAAGTTTATAAGAGTGTAGAAACTACAGGTGGTGGTGGACTGACATGAGTGGTATAAATGGAGAAAAATTTGCCAATGAGTGTGGGAGTATTACATTTAATGAATTTCTTGAGGGAAGAGCCACTAATCAAACTCACAGAAGGTTGAGAAGTATATTACCTTGAATGGTGATTTGACTTACTTGATGTAGAAAAGAAATTCTCAGTTGAGTGAAGTTATGGAAAACATCACCAAGTTGGCGCAGCCAATCAACTCCTAATACAATGTAACAGCCACCTAAAGGTAGATCTCTTAAGTTAGCAGAGAATTGGTGTCCCTGCATTTCCCAATTGAGATTCTGGCAAATTCCCTGACTGATTGTGCTATCTCCATTAGCAACTGCAACAAGCATCTGACCAGTTGGAGAAACAAGAAACCCAATTTGGTGGTTAGAAAAAATGAAACTATGTGTGATGCTTGTATCAATGAGAACTACCACAGGGTGCTTGTTAAGGTAACCAAATATTTTGATAGTGTCATGAATAATGTTCCCTGTTAAGGCATGTAAGGAAATTTTTATAGGGGAATCACTATCAGAAGGAGATGCCTATTAAGTTTTTCAGTGGACAATGTGCAGGGCTCATCTAAGTCCTCATGAGAAATCAACATGAACAACCGTTGAGTTTTGCATCCGTGAAACTCATCACAATTATAACACAACCCTTTGTCCTTCCTAACTTGCATTTAAGCATGATTTAGTCTTTTAACAGGAGGGAAGGGATTGTCAGGTGAAGTTTTATTTGGTGTAGTGGGGTGAGTTACAATGGGAGGTGGCGAGTTGTGCTCTTAGTGTAGGAAGTTAAATGAGAGAAAAAAGGTTTGATATCAATGGGTGGGTGTGAGACAGACAGTGGTGTGGGTGCAAATGGTTTAGAGAAAGATTTAACTGGCTTAGGCTGATGAAGCATAGAATCCTGTTACATTCTAGCCAGGTAAAAAGTTGTGGTTGTACTCTATGGTCTGAACTGAAAAAGCGGGGGTCTAACAACCACACCCAATATTTCATTTGGCAATCTGAATACACAAACTCCAATATACTTTCAAGAGAATCAACTAGACAGTCATACTCAATCTATAGAAAAGTATATCAAAGAGTTTTATATCTCATTTCACAATGTAATCAGCAAATCAAACAGATAGAAATCTGCGAGCCTGATTATTATATTAAACAACTTGAACGGTACAAAAGACCAATGTTCAAGTGTCAATCAATTTACATACTGTATTAAACCGCTACAGACACTAGCCTACTACCAATGAACTTCAGACTGGAATGTATTTGAACCCTAATCAATCTCACACTGATTCAAGGTACAGTCGTGCTCCTTACGTCTCTGATCCCAAAAGGATACTACACACTTGATTCCCTTAGCTGATCTCACCCACAACCAAGAGTTGCTACTAACCAAAGTCGAAGACTTGATAAACAAATCTGTCTCACACAGAAAAGTCTATTGGAATAGATAAATTTGTCTCCCACAGAAATACCTACGAGTTTTGTTCCGTCTTTTATAAATCAAGGTGAATAAGAACCAATTGATAAACCGGAATTATATTCCCGAAGAACAACCTAGTATTATCAATCACCTCACAATAATCTTAATTGTATGGTAGGTTAACAAGATATTATGGAATCACAAACAATGAGTCGAAGATGTTTGTGACTACTTTTAATCTTACCTATCGGAGATATAATCACGAGCAAATATTAGAGAAGATAGTACTCAATCACAATAGAAGAAGTAAGATTAGAACACGCAACTACATAGAAAATAGTTGGGTCTGGCTTCACAATCCCAATGAAGTCTTTAAGTCGTTAACCTACAGGGTTTCGTGAAAAACCTAAGGTTAAAGGAGAATCGACTCTAGCTTATAGAACTAGTATCACACAGGAGGTGTGGGAATTAGGTTTCCTAGTTTCTAGAGTTCTCTTTATATAGTTTTCAAATCGGGGTTTGCAATCTAATTAAGTTACCTCGGTAAAAAAACATTCGATATTCACTGTTAGATGAAAACCTGATTAGATTGAAGCTAATATATCTTTCAACCGTTATATCGAACTTAGCTTGTTATACACAAATGAAATGTACCTTCATTTAGGTTTAAGTAACCGTACCTAAATGTGTACACTATGTTGGCTCAACCGTAGTTAACCAAGGTTAGCTATATGAACACTCTCACATCAACCTTATTCATCTTAACAATAACTAGTTCAAATGACTCAAATGAAACTAGTTAAAGAGTTGTTCAATTGCTATATTCTTATATATAGAAGTATACAACAACACAATTGGAGCAAAATCGGTTTGATTCACTCGAATCAATTCATGAACATTATATCCACGGTTTGCAAAGAATGCATTCCTTAATATATAAAATGTATTAGTTCATGAGCCAACCGATTTTAGAACTTTAACCACTCAAGTTTGCATACGTGTACGCATACCTAAGTAGCCGGTCTGAGTTTGGGTTCGCCAGTATACGAACAAGTACGCATAAAGTACACTTCCAAAACCCTGCAGAAATTCCCGGACCTATACCTTACGCAAGTATGCGTACCGGTATGTGTACGTGGTACACGGAATTTCTCAACTAAAAGTACGCATACGGGTATGCATACTTAAGCTCCGGTCATGGATCACTTACATGCAAGAATGCACACTATGTTTATAATCCAATGATGGTTAAGTATTCTAAACTCTATTTCAATCATTGAAACTTTTTTAGAGTATGAAAATAGCCGTTTTCACACACTATTAGCATCAAAGCAATTTTCAAGTTATTGAAATAATCATAACGAAACATTCCAAGTCTACACCAAATGATTGTATCACACAAACCATATAAGATGTTACTCGGCGATTTTCACATGATCATCTTTTGACTTTCGTCAAGAATATAAGATGAACTTGGTTGAAGAGAAAGCTTACCAACACATATTTTGAGAAATATGTAAGCAAGATAAATTCAGCTCGATATAGGAGATAGAATAGACTTTCCAAGTGATAGATGAGTTTTAGTCTCCACATACCTTTTGTTGATGAAGTTCCACAAGCTCTCCTTAGTAGTTCTTCATCTTCAATTGATGAACGCCATGAAGTCTAATGCTCAACTACACAATCTATCCTAGTCCGAGACATCACTATAAGTAGACTAGAAATCAAGAATTATAGTTTTGATCACTAACATTGACAAACAAGCTTGAGATAGCAACACTTGCGAGTTCGACCGAGCAGTGCTCTAACATGCACAACAATGTGAATCTCTTCCTTAAGGCCACTGATGAAACTCAATGTATAAAAACTTTCAGGGAGAAAGTGGTTATTGGAAACCATATAGCTCTTGTAATGCTCCCATGTATCATAATATTCCTCCACAATATTTTTTTGGAAAAAGTTTATTGAAACTACCCACATAATTATCATGTGCAACATCTTCAAATCGAGCACATAAATCATGAACAAAAGTATCCCAAGAGATGAATTCTTTACCTTGTTGATATTTCAAAAACCATGGATCTACTGGAGAATCGAAGTGAATTGCATCCATATCAATACATTCATCATCAGGAAATTTGTCGAGGTGGAAATATCTTTCACATTTGAGAACCCATCCACACGGATTAGTACCATTGAATCTTGGAAAATCGACTTTAGGGGTACCAGTGAATTTACGAGATTCATTGTTATAGAGGTTCTTAATGATCTCATGAAATCCTTCAAGAGAATTTTCTGGGGTTGGTGGAGTATTAACAGATGAATTTGAATCTGGTGGCGGTTGTGTGTTTCGAGTAAACTGATAATAAGATTCATCTTGGTGCCCAAGGAGTGAATCTCATATTTGATTTCAGTGATCGAATTTGTGTGTTCAGCAATAGTAGTTGAAATTTCCCGAAGATTTTCTTTGGTGGCCATAGTTATAGGTTCCAGGATGGAGTCTGATACCAATTGTAAAGTACCAAGGTACAACTACAAGATGAAGATGATGATAATAGCAGCAAGCTGCTTTCTCTCTGATAAATCAGAGCATACCTTTCAATTAAAAGCAAATTTAGTTTTTCATTTGATTGATTTCTCAGGAGAATCATTGGTCTTTAATATGCCAATCCTTAATAACAACATCCAACAATTACTATTATATCTAACACAATTACTAAACTCGAGGAACAAACCTAATGCTAGTTCCACTCATGACTGTTCCTAAGTTACCCGCAAGTAAAAGTAATTCAAATTACAGATTTAAGTTAAAAATAAACTTGCAGGATCATGACACTAACTTTTGCGAAAGTTTCTTGGGTTGATTATCATTAAGAGATGACATATCTCCACCATGAACATCATTACATAGATCTGGAGCAGGATTTGACTCGCCATCAGATGATTCTAAACGAAATTAGGAAACATTTTAGTCTAGACATTTTCAACTTTGTGAGAATTACAAGTAGAGGCAGACATTTTTTGTCAACACTCGATGAAACAAAATGTTACTTTCACTCACCCTTTTAACTAATAGAGTTGTCTCAAATTTCTAAATAAAATATATTATTGATGCAAAAAAATTACACTAACTGAAAATAGTTACTCGAAATTTCGAAAAATCTTTGCATATTTACATAATCATCCTTATCACTTACCGAAATGAGAAGGCTACATTAACACAATAACGAGCTATAGGATAAGTTATTATGAGATTCGGATTTTCGATTGTTGAATATTTTCCCTTTACAAATCTTAACTTTCTCATAGATTTTTTCAATCTGGAAACTCTTTATCCCTGAACTTTCGAGTTCTTTTCTTAGATTCGAGACAAGATCTAGATCTTGATATCCTGAAATCAAGTTATCCATGTATCACTTTCGATTCGTTGTATCAAATTTTGATTGGAACATTGATGAAAACTTTGATTTTATCTTGTCGGATGAGTGATATAAGCCTTTTTGTGAATCAGGTAAGCAATTCTACGGCTTGTTTAAACATTTTTCTTTTGGTGTCTCTGTTTCTCACAATGAAAGCAAGATGCAGACATATTCTGATTACAACCCTTTGGTTTGACATAGTTAATATCGTTCTCGAAATATGACTAAGCTTAAGAACATTTGTTCATACTTGATGAATTTGGTTTAGAGCAATTTAAAGTTTATAACCTAATCATGATTCAAGATTTAATCATTATAAAATAGCCAGTGATATGTGCCATTCATGTTATTCGGGAATGTTTCATACTGATTATTAGAGAGATATGGAACCACTATAAATATGGATACATGACAGTGTGCATACCAGTTCACATACTGAGAGGACTGTTATAAGTCTAGAGTCGCAGTACATGTACCCAGTACACGTACCAGCGTAGCTGTAGTTCGGCAACGAATTTTTGGTACGCATATATGCCCGGTATCCATACGATAAAAAGTTAGTTGATCGTGAACCAGGAAATGTACGCATACCTAGTATGCAAACCATAAAAGATCTATGAGTTATTGAACTCTTTTTTGTCTTAAGGGTATCCATAACCGGTACACGTACTATGACAAAGATATTCACGAACATGTACAATACACGTACCAGGTACACGTAGTTACCCTGTCGAATATTTTCAGATGCATCAAAATTATTTCTATGAGATAATCGACATTTGAACAACTCTCTAAGAACACTATATAGACATTTTTGATCATATGTGTGACTCAAGAAAAGTCTTAAAGTGTTATACGAAAATGGTTAAGCTTATCGTTCAATTGGTTAGTTTCGGCTAACCTTCATGAACATGTCATTGTACACAATACGGTTATGGTTAATCCTAACCAGAGTGTTATATTCTATTATGTTGGTCTCAAGTCAAAGTTATCTAACGGTGATTATTGATTGTTTGGTTCTAAATCTAATTTAGCTTAAACCTAAAGCAACCTTGATCTTGAAAGTCTATATTATAAGGAGAACCTCAAACAACTGAGATCTTTGAATCCCTGTCACTATTCTAGTGTGTCCTAGTTGTAAACTAGAGTCGTCCTCTCCTTAAAACCCTTCTAGGGTTTAGCGAATAAAAAGACTTCACTTAGGGATTCGTGAAGCCAGGTCCAACTATCTTTATCTGGATAGCTCGTGTATCCTGATCTTGTTTTGTTTGCTGAGCTTGCTCCAACAAACAAGATAAATAGAAATTACAACGTATCTTCATCTCAGACTTTGTGATTCCACAAGTTTCGACTTGTGAGGTGAATTATAATCTAGGATGCTCTTCGGGAGTAATAAGACCGGATTTTGAGGTTTGCTAGACTTTATCTATTGCAATGGATTTCCTACCTCACCTTGTTTTGTGTTCACTTTGTCTACTATGTATCATAAGAGTTTTGATACTAAAATATCCTGGCGTCATTAGGGGCGACCCCGAAAGAATTAGGGGCGACTAATAAGACAAAATAGGGTCACCCAAACCTAAAATGAAGCTACCCATTATCTCTCATTTTTCATAATGTCGATTCTACCCTTAACAATCGGTAGTTTAGATTATATAAAGGAAAATTATTTTAGTTTTGTAGTTTTAAGATTTTAGAGTAGAAGAAAGCAAAAAAAAAATGGTGGAGAATATCATTTTTTTCTTAAATCAACAACAAACATGGATGGGTATGAAGAAGAAGGTGAAAAACATCATGAATAATATCATGTTCACGGTTTAATACTGATTAACGAGACGATTAAATGCATTCAGCACCATTAACGTCTCAAAATCGGTAGATAATTAAGTACTTTATCAACCGATTATACCTTTCTGTTCAAATAGATGCGCACAATTGGTAGTTTCGTGATGTTTATTATCTACCGATTATACAATCAGTAGTCTCGTAATGTTCATTATCTACCGATTGTGGTAGTAGTCCCAAATTCAAAATTTTCAAAAACCAATGGAATTTTGAGTTTCTCTGTTTTCACAATCAGTAGACTCGTGATATTTATTATATACCGTTTGTACAATCGGTAGTCTCGTGTTTATTATCTACCGATTGTGCTAGTAGCCCCAAATTCAAAATTTTCAAAAACTATTGGAATTTTGCTTTATTCTATTTTCACAATCGGTAGACTCGTGATATTTATTATCTACCGATTGTACAATCAGTAGTCTCATGATGTTCATTATCTACCAATTGTGCTAGTAGCCCCAAATTCAAAATTTTCAAAAACTAATGGAATTTTACATTTTTCTATTTTCACAATCGGTAGTCTTGTGATGTTCATTATCTACCGATTGTACAATCGGTAGTCTCGTGATGTTCATTATCTACTGATTATAAAAGGGTATATAGGTATTTCTAACTATTATAAAAGGGTATATAGGTATTTCGAAATAAAGCAAAGAAGAGAACACAGTCATAATCGGTTGATAAAACCAATACTAAACTACCGATTATAAAAGGGTATATAGGTATTTCTAACTATTATGACGTCCCATATCCACACCTATAGGATGGGAATAAAAAAGTCGCCCCTCATTCTTTTGGGGTCGCCCCTAATGACGCCAGGTAAAAGATGACAATCAACCTTAACATGCCAACACTTGGAGGGTTCAACCGACCAATGCTCTAATAGTCTAAATATATAAATAGACATAGGGCAGAAAATTAAAGAATACTAGCATAAGATAAACTAAGAGGAAAGAAACAACACTTAGGGAAGAAAATTCTTACAGATAAACGTTGTTACTCCTATGGAATAAAATTAACGTTTTCTATTGCAATATGTATGTTCTTTTATTCTACTTGTTTAGTTTTTCTCTATATATCACATTGGGATAAAAATTGATCAATATTGTTTTGCTATTTAGAATGCCATTTGGCGCCTCATGTAATACAATACTCTGCACCCTATCTGATTGAGCAAGCTTAGATGTGATGAACGACATAAAATCATATGCCACCTAATATTTTTATTTTATCCTCTCAAAGATTTTCTCTCAGCGTTTTTTTTTCTTTTTAGGTTTCATCTTTTTAGTTTAACTCCCACCATCCCACCAAAGATGACCTAGTTTAAGTTGACACAACTTCTTAAGGCAAGGAGAAAAAAATGATATTTTTATATACTTTTTTCAATTATATCCTTATAGATGACAAATAGTAAAGTTTAATGATAAATTATCTCTCAAACTGGGCCACATATATTTGTACATTTTATATCATTGGAACGCATTTTAGGGTTGGGTTCTATGGTCATTCAAGATTTCGCCTAAAAACTGTTACAAAAGCGTTGTATATTTCCTGATTCAACATAAGGTTCAAGCATTTGCTTGGATGCTATCTTAGACCAACACATGGGCAACCAACGTTTTGGCGCTCAGAAATCTGCTTTAGCATCCAATGGTTCGGCGCTCAGCAGCATATTCTCTCAGAATATGCCTCCAAGCTTCTAATGGTAAGGCATCTGGCAACTAACCATTAGGCGCCGCACTTAAGCACCAAACCATAGGACGATGGGGTGGGGTTAAATATTTATTTGACCTTTTTAATGCTACACCCCGTTTACACTCAGACGACATAACTGACATTGTTAATGATAATTCATGTTCTTCCATTACCTAATTATGAAACATACAATCATGCTAAATTACATGTGTGAATAATTAAAACCATTCATATGACATTATCAATTTCACCACAAACAACATTACCACATGTACAAACCACAAACTCAATTCATCAAAACAACCTTAATGAATCCATGATTTTATACCATGCCTAATTATCAATTTATACACAAGCATCATAAACATAATAACCAAAAGATTATACATATCAAATTCGACATCAAATTGCATTACAAATTCGTTTTCAAAAAAACCTTAAAATCTTAATTATTTCTAAAATTCAATACCACTATCAATTGAAACCGTAAGCAACCATAAAACTATTGAACCAACACATGTTTGATTGTAATTCCGAATCAAAATCACAAAACATCAAAAAAATAAAATAATAAAAAAGATCAACTCAATGTTGTTCTACATACCTTGTTCTTGTTTGTGGATGAAAATTGGGCAAAATAGGTCCAAAAGAACCACAACGACCACAAGCAAATACCTCTTGTAATTTGTCTTCAAACACTCAACATGACCACATGAATCGTACATTCATATCTAGGTTTTGTGGAGAAAAAAATACTAGAAAAATGAAATGAAGATCGAGGTTTTGTTGGTTTTAGGGGTAATCTAGGAGCATTTAACCATTTGGCGCCCAACATGAAACGCCCAATAGTTAGACGCCGGACGCCTAATGGTTAGACACTTTTAGAGGGAATGTGGAACCACCATAGGGCTGGGTGGGTGGTTCAGAGTGACGTGGCACCTTCTTATATCTTGAATATTGAATGACCGTAACACTCAACCCAAACACCTACGCAATGAATAACATGACTATCAAATTATACATGTACTAAGATGTAATAACAATAATTCATCAACTCTGAAGAGACATTATTTTAAACTAAATTCACAATATATTATGGGACAGAGGAAGTATAATTCCTTTTGAAAGCCGTTTTAGAACAACATAAACAAACAAAATTTATCATACCAGGATTTCTTCTAGACAATGCCATGTGGGATCACAGAACTAGAACAAAGAAACTCCCGATTTGATGGAAGTTTAACGGAATTTTTTAGCTGTGATGGAGATCCCAACTATATTATAAGGATCTACATCAATAATCTCTTTTAATTATTTTTGTTATTGGGAAAGCTAAAACATTTAGGGGGGAAAGTGACTCCTAGTCCAAGAGATTAGACTTGTAGTCAAGGAGGGCTGAAATATAAACGGTTTGGCAGTTTTTAATACTATTTGTTGTTCCTTTTCACTTTTCACCACCGTCGTCCTCAAGCCCACCACCGTTGTCTAACAAGACCACCATGGCTCTCACACCATCAATCACCCTCCAATTTTGATATCTTTTTTTTTTGATACGAAGATTATTTATTGATTTAACTTGAATGGAAGTTTTGATCTTGGGCTAAAAGATTATAAAGTTCATGCCCAAAATCATCAAACTTTAGCAAATCAGCAGTTGTAGCTCGAACGCTTTAGCGATGGAGTTAGCTACTTGGTTATCATCTCTACGAACAGAAGTAAAATTACAGGAATTGAAAAAAGTACTTAATTGTTTAATCTCTCTAATTAAGTTTCTGTTTTCCCATTGCACTACCCTTGGGTCTTCATTAACAGCCTTTATTACTACTTGCGCATCAGCCTCAATTTGGATATCCTCCAGATTCATCTCTTTGGCCCATAAAAGTGCGTCTCGTACTGCAAGACATTACCCTTGCTCTGGATTCAAGACTCCATGTTTGAAGCTTCCTCTGATCCCATCACAGTTTCCTGCATGATCACGTAAAACCACACCAGTACCATTCTGATTAGTATTATGGTCAAAAGATGTATCAACATTAAATTTAGCAATGCCTTGTACAGGGGCCAACCAATTAGACGTATTAGTATTAATGCTGTACGGATCACATATTAACTTTTCATGCAGATGAGAACTTAAATGATATTGTATTCTATTGGCAATGGAAATAGGGTTTAGATTAACTCCCTGGAATATATTCTCACACCTGTCTTTCCATATGATCCAAACCCCAATCATATAGGTGAACAACAAATGTTCATTCATGCCAGTATTATTTCCATTGCACCAGCTTAGAACCCATTTCGAAACACTGTCACAGTTTGCTTTAACTGCATCTATGTCTATATTAATTGTTCTCCACACTTCTCTGGCATGTCTGCAATCAAAAATAAGGTGTTCTATTATCTTTTATTCTCTTCCACAGACTCCGCATTGCGTCTCCATATCAGGGTTGTGTGCAGCAAGTTTGTATCTTGTTGGATGACATTCATGTATACACTTCCATGAAAAAAGCTTAACTCTATGAGCAACACTGCAACTCCACAGTGCCTTCCAAACTTGTGGCTGAATACTAACTCCATTAACCAGATTATCATTAGAATTTCTAGTGAGATGTTTGTAAGCACTCTTGACTGAGAATTTGCCATCTTTAGCGGGAGTCCAGAGCATTATGTCTTTTTTTAGAAGTGTCAATAAAGATTTCCTGAATTTGCCTAGAAGTATTGGCATCAAACAAGATATCTAAGAGAGAAACATTTCAAGAATTTGTATCTGTATTGATTAGTTCATCCACACTTTCATAAAATCCGTGCATATCATTCACAGGCATGGGTGGATGATTTAATCTTGGAACCCACTTCTCCTTCCATATTTTTTTTCTTCTGCCATTATTAACCTCCATAAAGTAATTGTCTTTAATGACTTGAAGACCTTTGGTAATACCATTCCACATGTAGGGGCAGTTTGTAGCATCGATTCTCTGATGAAGTATATTACCATATTTGAAATATTTACTTCCTAGAATTTGAACCCAAAGTTGATCTTCTTCAGTGCAAACTCTCCAAGCAAGTTTTGTAAGTAATGCAAGATTAAGTTTTTCCATATCTCTGAAAGCAAGACCTCCATGATCCTTTGACTTACAAAGTTTAGAGTAAGATACATGGTTAAAGCCTCTATTAGAAGAGTGACCCCAGAAAAACTTCCTTTGAATGGTAGTTAATTTCTTCATGAGCTGATCAGGTAATTTGAAAGAACCCATTTGATAGACAGGTAATGAATTAAGAATATGTTTGATCATAGTAGATCTACCTGATTGTGAGAGTGAAGTAGCAGACCATGTAGATAATCTGTTATTGAAATTGTCTTCAATAGATTTAAAAGCTTCTTGTTTAGAGTGTCCAAGGATGAGTGGAGACCCTAAATACTTTTCTTTTGAGCTCATAGTCTTGAGTCCCAGTATTTGAGTGAGTGTTGTTGCAACTTCTGGTTTATTTTTTTCCTGAAATGCACTGCATATTTCTCAAAGTTGATTACCTGACCCGACCGATCGCCGAGATTGTTAAGAAGTTGAAGGAGATTTTTAACTAAATCCAAATTTGCTTGAGTGAAAATCAAGCGGTCATGCAAATAATGATGATTAATGGCTGGAGAATTTGCAGCCACTTTAATGCCTTTGATGTTGTTGTTTTGCTGTGCAGCTATAAGATTTCTTGAGAGAAACTCCATCGCTAGAATGAACAAATAGGGAGAGAGTGGATCACCCTGCCTAATTCCCCTTGAAGGATGAAATTCTTCACAAGGAGAACCATTGAGAATAACAGATAATGAAGTTGTACTGATGCATTGATGAATGAGTTCACAGAATTCCTAACTGAAACCAAAGTATCTTAAGACTTTAACTAGAAAATCCCATTCTAATCTATCAGAAGCTTTAGACATATCTAACTTGAGATCTAGCCATCCAATTTGACCTCTTTTCTTCTTCATGGAGTGAATAATCTCTTGAGCAATGACTATATTGTCACTGATAAGTCTTCTTGAAACATAAGCAGCTTGATATGGAGAAATAATCTTCTCCATTAGAGGCTTCATTCCGTTAACAAGAATCTTATAGATGATATTATAAGAAGTATTACACAAGCCTATGGGTATATAATCTACAACACAAAGAGGTTTCTTTTTCTTTGGTATTAGAGAAATATATGTCTTGTTGATTTGTTTAAAAATGTGCCTTGTTTGAAAGAATCTGGAAACCATAAGACATACATCATCACATACTACATTCCATTGGCTTTTGTAGAAATCAGTTTGAAAGCCTTCAGGTCCTGGAGCACTCCAATTCTCCATACTCTTGAGAGTGTTGAATATTTTTTCATTTCCAGGTATTCTAGTAAGAATGAGATTGTCTCCATGAGAGATGATTGTTGGTAGAAATGAGAAAAGACCTTCTTCAATTTGATGAGAGGATGAAGTACTTATGTCTTGAAAATGCTTTGTCAAGTGAGAGCCAATGTCTTCTCTAGTATGGAGCCAATTACCAGTGTGATCTTGAATGGAATCAATGTTATTCCTTGATCTTTTCCTGTTGATCTTGGTGTGGAAATACTTTGTATTGTTATCCATATCTTTGATGAAGTTATCTCTGGCCTTCTGCTGCAAGAACTCATTTTGAATCTTATGCCACTTATTCAAAGCTGTATTGATTCTCAGAATCCGATCATTAATTTCACTACTAGGAATCTGATTCTGAGCAAAGTTAAGTTCCTGCTGGAGATGATCAATATTTTGGTTGATGTTATGATAGACGCATTTATGTGTCTAATTTGTCCTCAAAATTTCGTATTGTTAGTACTCGTTTTTGTCCTTATTATGGTGTTTTGTGTGTTTGTAGGTATTTTTTGGAAATAAATATTGTTGGAAAATTCGGCTCGAAAAGTTGCTCGGAGCACCTCCGGAGGACACATGTTATGCGGACTCTCATTTCTGTTAAGGGGCACCTCAATTACTAAGGGGCACCTCAGTTGGGCACATGCTATCCGCACCCCCAGTTTCGTTAAGGGGACACCATCTTCATCGTTTGAATATTTCTTTTGGCGGGAAAAAAATCTCACAGGCTATGGCAGACTCTGGGTCGAGATTTAGGGACGTTTTTGAGAGATTCAATCGCTGAAACTTCATAGTTCGACTTGTTAGAGCATCATAGGCATGGTATGGTCGTCGGAATTGGTTCAATTTGGCTGGATAATTACTTGGGAGCAATTAGGGTTCAACAGGGTTCTTTGAAAACCCGATACTGCTGTTCTGGTTTTGGAAGATCTCTAGGAAGATTAAAACTCTGAAATGAGTTGGATAAGGCCTGTTACACTCTAACAGGACTGGTAAGTCCATTAGAACCGATAAATTTTGGCCACATCGTCGGAGATAAGAAATCAGGGAGTTCGTGTACGGAGGAGATAGTCAAGGGATTATAGCAAGTTTGGACGTGTGCTGCACATGTTTGGGTGGATTCTGGTCGCTGGAGAAGCGTGAAGAAGTTAAACATGGATAGTATGCACGTAATTGACTGCTGCAGATACGTGCAAGAGATTAAAAAGGAAAGAAAAAAAATATTTTCTTTACTGCCGAGTGATGACAGAATCTCGGGGAGTTATTGCTGTGATTTTGAGGCGTGATCGACTATATATAGAGTTCTGAGGAGTTATAGGAGGGTTATGGAGAGTTTGGGGAGGTTTTGGAGCACAACAGAGTGAAAATCAATCGAGTGGCAGAATAGTTTTCTGCTGTTGTTACCCCAAGAACACGAAGAACAGACGGCCAAAGACCGTCGTTCTTCAACAGTGCTAACGACACGCTTTTGTGGGTCGCATATTGGAGGCAGACTTAAAGAAATAGTAACAGCAACAGTTAATAATTATCGTTCTCTGTAACAGTTGATTAGCAACATTTATTTCCGTTGCAAATTTCTGTTTCATTATATTTTCACTTCTTGTAAGCACTTTTGAGCAATGAAATTTTTTTTTGAGCGTGTCTACAGCATGAGTGGCTAAACCCCTACACTGGGTCGACGGAGGAAGCCGAATTTCATACGTGGGTAATTTTAATTAATTCTTTATATGACTTTTGCATTTATTTTAAATTGTTTTATGATTTGAAAAAATTAGTTATCATTTTATTAGATGGGTCATGCTTGCTTAGATGTTTGATGGCCCATGCTTACGATTTATAACTAATGTTTGGAGAATCTACCTTGGCAAAAATAGATTCCTTGTTGTTTTGTTTATTGAGCGATAATTGTTAAAAGAATTAATATTTGAACCTTTCGTTATGAGTTTGGCCGAATCCTGAGTCCCAGCACATCTCTTCATCCTGTGACAATTTTTGTATATATTTTTCTTTTATTTTCTTTTATTAATTCTTAAAATCAATCTCGTAAAGTCCGAGTGAACGACAACCCTACTACCACTTTCTACAACATTATTGAGTCACATCATGTTACCAAAATCTGTTTGTTCCATATGGATAATTCTTTCCTTGCTGACTGGAGTTTTTTAACAAGCTGAAAACCTAGAGAGCCACTTATACTTATATTCCAAGCATTAGCTATAGTAGTAGAGCAAGTATCATCATTGAGCCAAGTTAGAAAGAATTTAAAAGGCCTCCAACATGGCTCACACTCAGTATCAGTAACAAGAAGAATAGGAGTATGGTCACTTCCTACTTGGTTAAGATGAATAAGCTTAGCTTTAGAAAAATGTCTGATCCACTCACTATTGCCTAGAGCTAGGTGAATTCTGGATCTTCTAGAACTAGTGCCAAGATTATTGCTTTTCCAAGTATAGTTTTTTCCAACATAACTTATGTCTTCAAGACCACTTTCAGCAACTATATTGTTAACCCATCCATCAAGAGAGGAAGAGGTTTTGTTGCTGTCATCCAACAGATGGAAATTTAAGTCTCCTAGTAGGATCCAAGGATAGTTACATGTTTCACTAGTTTGTTTAATATATGACCATTGTTATTTTTTCTTTGCATAAGGAGAAAAGACATACATGCAAGTGAGTAAGAATTCAGGTTTACTTGGATCACTTTGAACAACAACATTAAACATATTTTGTTTATCACTTAAAATCTCACAGGTAAAACCACTTTTCCATAATAAAACTAAACCTCCAGACAAGCCAAAAGGCTCTATAAAAGCACTATTAGGGTAGTGATACTGGTTCAGTAAGGGTTTACTTTTAACTTGAGAATTTTTTGTTTCACAAAGGAAAACAATATCTGGATTTTGGGATCGAACTAGATCACTAAGATGGTTTCTTGTAGAAGGGTTTTTAAAACCTTGCACATTCCAGGAGAGAATCCTCATTGGGGCAAGTTGGGTATTTAAATTGTGAAAAAGCACAGAAACTGATAAAAAATGAACAACAATAATAACGCAGAGAACTAAAGCAGTTGTATGCAATGATTGAAAAAGAAATGCTAACCCTAGAGGAAATTAAATGCACAATTAAAAGAAACGAATTTGAAAGAACTAAAAATAAGGCAAAAGTTATGAAAATTTTTTATACCTGATCCCCCTTATTTGCCTTCACTTTTGGAATTTCTCCAGTTGAGATCATACGAGTATTCTTAGAGGCTTGGATTGGTTTCAAAATGGTGTTATGGGAAGATGTATCAGCAGAATGTGGAACATTTATTGCAGCTTCACCCGCTCTGTGCCTTTTACCCAGTCTGCTATCTTCTTCCATATTAACACTTTCAACTTCATATTTGAGCAAAGATTCTAAGTTGATTACTTCACCATCTTTTGGGGGGACAAATTGGGTCGATTTAACAAACTTCTTTTGAGTCTTCTTCACTGCTGGAGCTTTTGTAGAAGAAATATCAGTGTTGGTGGAGACAATGCTTATGTTCTTGCGAATGTTGCTAATTTTGCCAACAAAATATGGTTTTTCATGAGCTTTCTTCAAGAAATTTGCAGCATCCTTGCACACAGTTTTCGAATGATTGAAAATATAACAATCTGTACAGATACTCTTCGGCTGACGTTCAAAGAAATATTGCTGCCATTTTGTGACACCAGCATTAGTGGAACATTTGACGCATCTTCTCATGGGCATAGAGAGGTCGATATTAACACACACTTTAACAGGATCGCTGCCAATAGGAATTGCATCCTTGGGTTCAATTGCAATGACTTCCCCCATAACATGTCATATTTTTGTCACAGAGGTGACATTCATATGCTCCGGCAATAAATATTTGAGCTGGATCCAAAAGAGCTGGAAACCCCAATGTTTTTGAGTATAAACCATTGCTTGAATGTAGTCATGGACGACAAGTAGATGCTTATTAATGCTCCATGGTCTTTCATCGATTACCTTGTTCAGTAGCTCCCACTGATTAAATTTGAAGATGAAAATATTTGGTTCCACTTCAATGATTCTAAAGTTTTCCAAAGTTAAGAAAGGCCAAGTGAATGTAATTCCCTTCTCAACCATGTTGTACCCCATTCTACCCTCTTTAATGACCTTTCCAATAGCACTGGCTTCCCAATTGTCCTCAGATTCATCTTCCTGGTTATTGCTCTTAACAACTTCTATTTAATTGACATCACCCAAATCCAAAGTAGCCTTCTTAAAATTGTCAGCCAAATCTACTACTTGACTAGAACTCGCTCCCTCCATCTTAATAGATAGTTGAAAGTTAGAAACTGTTTTTGATGGAGAAGGTGTTATACTTTGCTTGTGTTGGGAGAAGTTGGGAGTATAAAAGATGAAGGAAACAGAATGAGATTTACTAGGGTTTTGAAGATGAAAGTCTGCTAAAAATAAGCTGTGATTTGACTGCGGATAATCTTCAAGCCTACTAATAAGGTAACAGTATTGAGAAGAATCTTTTTTGTATTGAGAAAGATTATAGCTGTCTATATTGGAGCTAGAAACCAATATAAGGTAACTAATTAACCGCATGCAGCTGACTCCATAATTTTTTAATTTTGAATTCCTTGATTGGCGGGATAGGAAATCACTGAGTCTCTATGAGCGTGTACCGAAACATCTTCCTTTGAACACCATTAGCAAAAGCTTTGATTCCAATCCATTCTAAACCTTTAAGCAAAAGCTATGATCACAACAACAAAAGTGGCAAAAGCCATTAAAGAAAAATCCATTAACAAAAGAAATAAGAGGAAAAAGATAATTAGAAAGCCATTAAACGAGTTAAGTTATTACGAAAACAGCAAAGAACCAAGGATTTAAAGAAAACTTTGAAAGGAAATACAGAGTATATGATTAAGAAAGACATGTAATCATAAAAGAAAGCTTGATTTAGATAAAAAGCTAATACAGAGTATATTTCATTGATGTTTATGAAAGGTAATCATAAAAGAAAACTTTGAAAGGAAATACAAAGTATATTTCATTGATGTTTATGAAACCCCAACCATCTCACACTAGATTGAAATGGCTTATGCTCTGAATGGTATTGCATTCTGCAAGGTTTGTAGAATTCTAGATCATCCTGGTCCTCTCTGTGAAGATAAAGAATAACAGCCTCAAAATTATGGACTTGGTGGAATTACTAATTGGATTTTACAGAAGAGAATTAACACAGTTGGTATGGTGCGAGAATATGCAAGAGGCAGGTCCAATTTTGATATCTAATTGATACTTTTTCTGCAATTAACTAATCTCTACCTAATATGTTGTCAGCTAATGTAAAACATCATTCAGTACACTCGGCAGAATCAAATGATTAAAAAGAATCTACAGATCTCTATCATGATTCACAGCATCTCTCTTTTGTATTAATTTATGATTCCATGTATTTCTGATAATGGCTCGAGAAGTTCTGATAATTTATGATTCCAAGTATTTCAACTTAGTTTTGTTATTGTTTGGAATTTTTGTTTCCGATAATAACTGTGAAATTCGACTATAAACGTATTTGCATGTCTGCCATATCAAATGAGTGACTTTTTTTTTTTGATCAATACAACAAATTTTTTTATAAATTAAGAAAGTATGTTACAGGGAGGTCACCGGGAGAGTGAAAAAGTCATGCGATAAGTCAGGCGACGCAGACTTAGTCAACTGAAAATTTCTCTTCGATTCTTACTTTGATTTAGCATTCTCCTTTTGATTTCAATTTAGTTTTTATGTTCTTAAATTGATTCTTACCTATTTTACTACTTTTAATTTCTTTTTTTTTGTGTAAGATTGTTTAGCATCAATAATTCTATTAGATGACCTAATTTTAGGTTTTTCGTTTTCCCTAATTCTTCCTAATAAATCTTAGATTCTTAATATGCTTCAAGAGTGGAATTAGTTTATTATGTTGTTTCTTTCAGATTTATTCAAATCTCTTGAGTTGCTTCTAATTTTTATCTTCCTTTCTTTTTATTTTAGGTCATGAGCTAATGGAGGTACAGTCATAGAGTTTCAGAACATCATCATGAGATTCGTATATCAACAGTATTCATTGGGTTGACATGCTGTTCTTAGCGTATGGGCAGGGTTCACAGATATGGGTATTATTACAGATCCTTGTTTCAGTCTCATAGAATGGTATGTTCAGAATGATTAAAGGGTTTTTGATAATTTCATTTTGGGGGAGATTCCTCTGAATGATTTGAGATCCTACCTAGAGTAGGGATTCGATGTTTTATTAAATAAGAGAAATTCTTAATGAATATCAGCTACTTGTATTGGGAATGAAATTTCTTTTATAGGTGATGCTATTTAGTACCATTATATTCAGCTCTGTAACAAGATTAATAGGATTATGAAGTTTTATCTTTCTAGAAGGTTGATTGTTGAAGTTAATTTATTGTCTCAAGGCATAAAAAGTAGTGTTACTCTTTTTTAATTTAATTAGTGGGAAGTTTAAATACAAAGCTGTTTGGATCTGATAGAGGTTATCTTATGGAATCTTTGTTGAGGATGGCTAACTCATATATTTTACTACACTTGGCAATTTCTCTGAATTAGGCTCAGTCATTTGATCTACTGAACTTGGAGAATAAGAATATTGTTTCTGATTAATTTATGTCATTAAGTGTCTTTTGTAAAAGGAAGTGTAGTCATTTCTTAACTGCAAGCATGCTACTCAAATGCTCTACTCCTTCAATTGATATTTTGAGAGAAGAACTTAGTTTCTTAGGTCTGCTCACTAGCCTGCATTTAATTGTCATCTCAATATTAATGTCATGTCTGGATCATTACTGCAGTGTTGCATGCTTAAGATTCCCACATCTTACATTAAGTATGCTATGGAGTTTATATTTATACTATCAGAACTCTCTCAAATATTTCACAGTTCTCTTTCAATATATATCCCTTTATTGTTAGTTACTTTCAGTATCATTTTCTTATTATGGAATTACCAGCTGCTCAAGTGAGAGTTCTAGACCTAAAAGAAGATGTGGAAGAATTCCCACATAGATTTGCTGCACTGCTATGTGATGATACCAAAAGTTGTCATAAAACTTCTGTCAAGCATCATCTTAATAGGATCTGGCCTATAGTTGCAGCTGATTTTAAGCTTGCCAAGCCTTATATTCAAGGAATGTGTATTCAAAATTTATTTGTTGTAATGTTTAAGAAGAGTCAAGATAGGTGTGATTTTAAATTGTTGTAGAAATTGGTAGTAAAAGTTCGTTCAACTCGGGCTTGTAAAGGTTTGATTTAAGAAAATACGAAAAACAAAGAAAATATATATACAAGGTTTGTCACAATTTCGAGAGATACCGAGACTCGGGATTCCACCATAAACTCATTCATGCGATTCATATATTTATTCCAAACAATTATTGCTCAAATAAAATATTGACTCTGTTTCTTTGCCAAGGTAGATTTTTGAAAAGCAACGACTGTGTATCTAAAGCATGGGATATCAAAAGACTTAACGTAAGTATAACCCATCAATTGAAATCACAACCATTCAATAAAAACCATAAAACAATTAACAATCCATGTAAAAAGTCATGAAAGAATTAAATATAATTACCACACGCATGAAGTATGGCTTCCTCCGTCATCCCAGTGTTGGGGTTTATATCCTCATATTATTCACGTGCTCAAAATAATTGTTCATAGCTCAAATAGGTGAAAAACAAGAGAAAACTAATAAAGCAGACATTTTGCAATGCTGAAGAGGCGTTACAAACAGACTGTTAAAGAGAAATAAGACTGCCTTTTAAACGATACTTCTTTTGTGCTGTTTGAATACGACTGCCTCTGCGACTGTTCTGGTTCGTCCAATGTTCTTCGTGTTCTTCAGCAGCATCAGCAGAACAACTTTCCTGCAACTTTTGATTTATGCTCTGTAATTGCTCCCAATCCTCCGTATCAACCCCCAAAGTCTCGATTTCTCTTCCCTGAACTCCCATAACTCTATATATACACTACAAGCCGAGTATCTTCATGAGAAAATTTCCTTTCTTTCACCTAAAGCTACGGAAAAATATTTCATTTTTCTTCTTCTTACGCGGTGTCTGGGTTCATCCAAATTCCCTAAACTCTCTCCAGGATGGTATAGATTATCATCCCTGTTTTAAACTCAGCAAAATCCCGTGAATAACTCCATGAAAATCTCTCCCAAAAGAACCCGATATTATTCTCCCCTGTTTCGAGAATTCTTTCCTATTTTAACGAGTACCGGATCAACTAACTTCCCTGTTTTGATGTACCGGACAAATACCATTCATATCCAATAATAATTCCACATAAATCTCGTCCTGAATCGATCCAACAAAACACGGAGCTGACAAAATAATCTTCCCGCCAAATATGTTTTGGAAAGGTGAAGAAGGAAAGCCCCTTATCCTCTATTGGGGTGCCCATAGCAGTGGGGTGTAAATATCACATCTAGGGTACAAATAGCAGTGAGGTGCCCCTTAGTAATTAAGTGCCCCTTATCCAAATTGAGAGTCCGAATAGTAGGTGTCCTCCGGGGTACAAACACCAATTTTCGAGCCAAATTTGCCGCAAAAACTTATTTTTTCCAAAATCACCTACAAAGACATAAAATAACCAAATAAGTACAAAATCGAGCACTAACAATATACATAATTGAGATCAAAATAGACACATAAATGCGTCTATC
The DNA here is from genome assembly GCA_023531295.1 of Papaver armeniacum. Taxonomy (NCBI): domain Eukaryota; kingdom Viridiplantae; phylum Streptophyta; class Magnoliopsida; order Ranunculales; family Papaveraceae; genus Papaver; species Papaver armeniacum. The sequence continues at coordinate 397,098 of JAJJWW010000488.1, forward strand.
AAATACCCCCAAACTTATTATTTGCTAGTCCTCGAGCAAATCAAATCTAGAAAATAAAATCCTAACTCACTGTCGCAGGCATCGTCGATTGCATTTAGCGTATGCAATAAGCCTTTAAACCCCTAGGTGGCCCTAGTGGCCGAGTTATAGTCTCGGGAGGGTTTACAAGAGGTGTACCCACAAAACCTTTATACTCTGGACCCTAACTATCTACGCGGTAACCTTGGAAGGCACTAAAGAATCTCCTTGGTTGGCATACTTATTGACTACAGGAGGAAGTACCCTGATGCGAAATTCCAATTGATGTACACGAGTTTGCACTCAAGCATACTAAAATTCATATATAAGTCACATAGCTTTACTCAGATAGTTTCTAGACATCATAACCGGAGTCAACCAATCACATGGATAGACTAAGAGATGGATATAGAAAAAACACAGATGGTTTTGATGTTGACTAAGGTGAACGGTGTTTCCCATATCTGTCTGAAGGCCACTGCCAAAATGAACCTATCCTAATGGACTGAGATACTGGTCTGGACTAATATCAACGCACTGGCATATACAAGGGAACCAGTGGTCGATAATCCTAATTCTAGGTTAACTCAGCTGGCATATACAAGGGTTCCAGTGGTCGACTTTATTGAATTTATTCCGGTTGGTCTGATGGTCTGGTCTCAATTTCAACTTTTTTTTTTCAATTTTTTTTTCCTTTTTTTTTTTTTTTTTTTTTGGGTATCTCAATCACTCTACTTCACCCTAGCAGTGGTAACAACTTGAATCGTGAGCCCCACCTAATCACTTAGAGAAACATATTTTAAAGAAAACAAAATAAAAATAGAAGTGAAAAGGATTCAACGAGATATGGCAAAACTACCATGTTTTTTCTTTAATTCTAACACCTGATCTCTGTGCTTTTATGAATATACTCTTTAGATGTTTCCATCTAATCAGATTGGTTCCTCAACTCCTACAACCAAAATGCTTCCATCCACTTAGATTTGTTAGTGCCATCCTTAATAAGCATAAATTTCTAGGCTCTGGAATTTAACAATGCAACTAAAATGTTTCTCCCATACCCCCAAACTTAAATCTAACATTTTCCTCAATGTTCTAAAGATAAAATTAAAAGCATGAACAAGGAGAAACTGTTACCATTTGAAGCAAAAGAGTTAAGGAAAGATATTACCGTGTTGCATGAGTTACCTCTCAAGAAGTGCTAAGTTTAAAGTCTTCAGCCATACTAAGAAAGGATTAGTCACCTCATAGAATCATAAAGTAATAGCCGAAATATATGTGGGTCATCAAAACCAAATAAAGCTACCACAAATAAAAGTAATCTGTAACATGCCAAGAAAATGAACAAATAAAGCACACCCTTGTCTAGTTTCCTGTTTAAGACAACTACATCTAGCCGTGGTTGAGTTCGGAGCTCTATAACCGGGTCGAGATAAAATATTTTCATGCTACTGGAATTCTTCAAAGCTAAGATCCAGTTGAGTTGTAAAGTCTCGTAAAAACTCAAATAACAACTTAGAAGCACATAATAATAACTCAGATAATTGCGGATCCTTAAAGTCAATCAGTTTGACTCACACAATTGACCACGATGAAACTGGCGGTCAATCATAAGAAAATGTGTCGATACTAATTTCCTAAAGTACTTAGGCTCAGTCTCAAAACTTAATAATTGACACATCTGAAAATTATACGTTCCCACAATTGGTTGAAAAATATTTGGTGGGAAAACAAAATCAATTTGGGTATCATAGCCTGAATAAACCACATCAACCAGAGGATGGGTATCTAACAACTGAACTTCCTTATGGACATCACTAGGTTCAGGAAAACGTGTATGAAGATAATCTTTTAAAATGGTTGAGGCACATATGTCAAGTCCCAAGTGAGGGACCTTTCTAAGAGTTAAAGCACATGGAGAATGATAATCACCCCCAAACTTAGAGTTTTCAGTGTCTCTAGAAAGACTAGTCACAACTTCCCTAATTTCAAGTTCATCTGATTCCTGAAAATGTTCAATTGATTCTTCTAAGTCAGGTTCATCCTTACTTATCTCTACGAGTTCGTTTTCTTTGTCTAAGACTAATGTTTCTAAATCGCTAGACTCCAAAACAGTATTCTCAGAATAAACTCGTTCCTCAAAACTATCATCAGCTTCGTAATCATAAGGAAATACTACATCGTCTAAAACGGTGGTATCTCTAGTCAAATCCTCGTCCTTTTGGATAGGTGAATAATTATTAAAATTATTTGGATTTGAACTAGAAACATTATCATTATTAAGCTCAATTGGAGTAACAAATTCCTGATCACTATGCCTACTTATTTCAAATTCTTCATCAACACTATCCTCATCATAATCATCATTATAATAACATGAAAATGGTTGAACCTCATCTAAACAAGTAGTGTTACCAATTCTAACCCGTCATTTTGATTATGCAAATAACTATTCTCATTTTCAAAGGTACTATTGGAAATACTATATTGGAAATTATGACTATCTTGAGCAGTTCTTTCCTCGGCCTCTAACAACATTTTCTGAGTCGACTCACATGACTTCCTGATTTTATCTAGGAAAGAAGGTTCACACGTTTCATTGCTTTCGTCCATAACTAAGTTATTCATCTCAGTTGAACTACGTGTCGACCCAAGTAACTTTTGTGCTGACTCAGCTAACTTACGTCCGGACTCTAGTAGAGAGGAATTTTGCTCGAATGACCGGTGGGCGTATGGATAGTAATTGGGCTCACCATGGTATGGACCATAACCTTCAAAAGGCTGATGTTCCCAACCACTATTCACATTATGGTCAAAGTAGTAACGTCTATTTTGAAACTCAGTCGGATATTCGTTGTATTGGCTATTATAATACCAGTTCGACATTCTATTGCAGGGGTGTGAGTTGTCACACAAAATAAAACCCACTGACAGGGGATTCGTGGGTGGATAGAGTCTTACCTCCCGTACCAGACGGGCGATGAACCGTTGAAGTCGACTAAGGCCACCGACTCCTATGTCAGTGTACGAACCCGAGGGGTCGAGAAGATCGTGAATCGCGTCGTCCTTCCCGCAAAACAATTTATATTTAATTTTTAACCCTTCCTTAGGGTTTTGATCAAATTGGAAAATTTGTAGCAGCCGACACTCCAGCTGGGAATTGGTATGAAGCCAGATTGATGGTTCCCTTGAAGACACCACTCACAAGGAAAGTTTTTTTTTAATACTAGTAAGAGAACTTACTATATGTCTGCTTTTTACCCTAAACTTCCATTTCTTGCTTGCAAGAAATGTTTTGTGTTGTACCATGATGCGGCAAAGTGTAAGGAGATACAAATCAAGGATATTTGTCGTGGCTCGCCAAAGCACCCTTTCCTCGTGCCACTCATGTTGTTGTTACTAATATGAAGTCGCAGTCCTCGAAGTTGAGAAAGCTCAAAGTCAAAAGTCTCTGCAAGTAATCCTTTAATCCGGGACCATTCTAGGCCTTCTGCCTTCTCTGTCAGTCTCCAGCCATTGGGTAGCATTGGTAACAGGAGCTCATCCTTCTCTCCTCTTGTTTTTTCGTCTGCTTTACCTACTGTGTCTGCCTTAACTATTAGGGAACCTTTGAATCCACATAATCCCCCTAATACTCCCAGAAACAATTCATGCTTTGTATCGCCTTTCGATAACTTTAGTTTGGGAGATAATGGTAATGTGCATGACCGAAAAGGTAAAAGACCAAGAACTGTTTTTGAATCGGTATATTTGGAGGCTAGCGCTTATACATCATCCTCTTCTATGATGCCGACTCCTCTTTGGCCACCTCTTTCATCTGCTCCTCCGTTTTCTCCCCCGCCTGTTTCTTCCTTCAATGTTGGAAGCTTAGGTTTTAATTCTAGTTTGAGTTCTGCGGTTAGTAATGTTTGCTTGGCTACTTCGTGCTCTACTTTCTCTCAGAGTGTTGTTTCATCATCAAGTTATGCCTATAGTTCAGTTTCAGAAATGAACTATTTCACTGAGGGATTTATGCCACATAGTTTTGAACATGAACTTTTGAGTGTTCCTTCTCAGAATGAAGAATTCAAGGATGCTATTATTTTAGAACCATTGCCTTTAGCCTCTCTTCCACCGGAACCGGTTATTACTGATGAAGATTTTGAAAGAGAAGTTGATCTCATGATGATGGATGGAGACTCTATGGCTGAGGATGCCTCCATGGCTCATGACGCAATAAGTTCACTTATCTATTTTCTGTTATTTCATTATTGCCCTGTGTTCCTACATTTTTTCTCTGTTGTTATTGTTGCTTGATTTTTTTTTTGATCCTAGTGTTTGTAGCTTTCTCTGCGCATCATGAAATTTTTAAGTTGGAATATTAATGGGTGTTGTTCAGATAAAAAGTGGAGACATTTACTTAGTATGTATAGGAAATACAAACTAGATGGTATATGTTTATTGGAAGCAATGGTTAATGAGGACTCTGTTAGGAAATTCACCCATCATTTACCTTATGATACATGGATTATCATTCCTTCTGTTGGAAAATCTGGAGGACTGGCTTTTGGTTACTTTGAAAAATCCACAATATAGATTCTAGGTTACTCCCTGAATATGATCCATATTTTGTGTGATGTTTCGCCTACAATTAAGAACTGTGTTGTCTCCTTTGTTTATGGCTCTTTGAATGTGGCTGGTATGAGGAACCAATGGAATTTTCTTAGTGACATGAATGATAATAATGGTAATCCTTGGCTTCTGTTAAGTGACTTTAATTTTATTCTTCATGATTCTGATAAACAAGGTGGTAATTCTGCTACTTCATTTCCTCCTAAATTTGTCAATGATAAGCTAGTGGATATGAATATGCATGAAGTTGTTTCGTTTGGTAATCCCTATACTTGGTGCAATAGAAGATTTAAGAATCCGAATGAGTTAATATTTGAAAAACTAGATAGGGCTTTCATGAATGATAAATGGGTCACAATCCTTCCTCAAACCCGTGCCACTAACTTAGGAAGAGTATTTTCTGATCATAGTCCTGTTTTGGTTCAATGTTTCCATTGGGTTAGAAACTTAAATATTCCATATAAATTCTTCAAATGTTGGCAGCTTAACCCAGAATTTAAAGAAGTTTTGAATGCATCTTGGTCTAAAAGGGTTGTTGGTTCTCCCACCTTTGTTGTTGTGAATAAACTCAAGCATGTGAAATTCGACCTGAGTAAATGGAATATCAATTCCTTTGGGCATATTAAAACTACTATAGGTAGGCTCAACTCTGAGTTAGAAAGACTTCAAGCTATTCCTTATTCCCCTCAGATTGGTCATTATATTTTGAATTATTCTAAGCAATTGGATTACTGGTATGAAATCGAGCACTGCTTCTACAAGCAGAAATCTAGGATAAACTACTTCTACAAACTGAGGTGATTTCGCATGTTCAAAATTTTTTCAAACACATATTTCTTTTAAAATAGATTAATTTCTCTTACATTGCATTAATTCCCAAGATAAAAAATTCTTCTTCTCCCCATGACTTGGCCTATTAGCTTATCAAATTCTGTTTATAAAATTATCTCTAAAATCTTAACGAATCGTTTGAAACCCCTTATGTATAGTTTGGTTTCGCCTTTTCAGTCTGCCTTTGTTGCCAATCATCAAATTCATGATAATGTCGTTATTACTCATGAAATTCTGCATTCCTTTAAAAGGAAAAAGAAAAGCTCCAAGAATGATTATTTAGCTATTAAGCTTGATCTTTCTAAAGATTTTCATAGGTTGGAGTGGTCCTTCATTCTAGCTGTTTTTAAAAAACTGGGGTTCTCATACGAATGGTGTCAGATGATATCTCAATGTATTAGTACTGTTTCATATTCTGTCTTGGTGAATGGTTCTCCCAGTGACCCCTTTTACCCTTCTCGTGGCATAAGACAAGGAGACTGTCTTTCGCCTTACATTTTTATTCTTTGTATGGAAGTTTTGTATCAATTGTTGGTGAAAGCAGAGGATGAAAAGTTGATACAAGGCTTCAGATTTAAAAAGGACAGCCCTTCTATCTCTCATCTTTTTTTTGCTGACGATTGTATGTTGTTTTGCAAGGCTTCTGTCTCTTATGCGAAGAACCTCCTCAAGATTATTGATACCTTTGTTGTGGCTTCAGGTCAGGCAATTAATTTTGAGAAGTCTGGCTTTATAACTAACAAGAAAATGCATCATAAGCATATTAAAATTTTGGCTAAAACTCTTAAGATGAAATTCCTTAGTAATTCTGAAAGGTATCTAGGGACTCCCCTTTTTGTTGGAAAAGATAAAACCAGATCTTTTAACTTTCTTATCGATAACCTATACTCTAGATTAAGTAACACAAAAAAGACTAATCTCAATGTGGCTGGGAGAACGGTTTTTACTAAGCATGTGTTGTCTAGCTTAGCAGTTTATCATATGGCATGTTTCCCTCTTCCGAAGACCATTACATCTAAAATTGATTCCATCCAGAGAACTTTCTGGTGGTCTAAAAAGAATCCCAAAAGAGCTGCATATTTTCGTTCCTGGGGGGATATAGGTAGGTCCAAATTAAATGGTGGTTTAGGTATTTGAAACACTTATGCTATGAATCGAGTTTTTATCAGTAGGCTTGGTTGGAGGATTATGAAAAATCCTAATTTCTTAATTTCTCGTTTTATGAAAGATAAATATTTTCCTAATCAGAACTTGTTAGAGATTGACAAAACGGCTGATTCCTCTTCTTGGATATGAAAATGTATTGTAAATGGAGTACAATTTATTAAAGCTAATTCAGTCATAAAAATTAATGATGGAGTTTCTTCTCGTATTTGGTCTTCTAACCGGATTCCTGGAAATTTGAATCCTCCAGTGCCCAGACAACCTTCTCATAGTGAATTTGTGTTTGTTAATGAGCTTTTTGATATTCAAAATGGTAGTTGGAATGATAGTTTGGTTTCGATTTTGTTCTCAGTAGAGGATGTTACTAGGATTAAGACAATTAGACTAAACCTTCTTCAGAATGACTCCTTAATGTGGGCGCACACTAGTAATGGAAAGTTTACCATTAAGTATGCTTACAGAGTTTATGTGAATGACTGTTCGTCACCAGCTGATTCTGCTTTCTGGAAGAAAGTGTGGGATATTGACTGTTTGCCCAAAATTAAGTTTTTCTTGTGGAAAATATTTGCGTACATGCTTCCAGTTAACTCCATGCTTAGGTCTTGTAATCCTGAAGTTGATGATCTTTGTCCTCTTTGCCAGAGATATGAGGAAACTGTTTTGCACCTTTTTATTGACTGTGAAGTGGTTAAACATATATGGTTTAATCTCTCTTTACAGCACTTGATCAACTTTGAACTAGACTGGATTGATGACTACTTTCTGTTTTGGCATGATGATGCTTTAGGGGCTTCCTCATTTAATGTGTCTTGGCCTAGCATTGGTGGCATAGTCTTATGGTGTGTCTGGAAAATCAGATGTGAAGTGATATTCAAGAAGGCCTCTTTAGATCTGAATAAGATTATTTTGGACATAAAGAGAATGATTAATACTTATATTTCTCCTAAGTCTCATGCTTTTGTTTCGCCTACTGTGGTTATCAAGATCCCTAGTACTGATGTGGATCATTTTATGTTTATTGATGGCTCCTTTAAAGATTATAATATGGGTTTGGGTATTATTTGGTGTGACACTGCAGGAAATGTAAGAAGATGTCGTCTGTACTATGGTTTGATGTCAGATGCGGTTGGTGCTGAAGCAGCTGCACTCATTTTGGCTATCTCTTGGGCAGAGTAGATGCATCTTACCAAAGTCGTCTTTGTCACTGGATCGTTTTCGGCTTGTGCGGTTCAATAATGGTGCCAACACAAATATTGCTTGGAGAAGTAGTGACCTTGTTGAGCATTGTCGAAGTTTAATTTCTAGTTCTTTGTCGTTTAAGTTAATGTATGTAAAGCGTGTGAACAATCAACTAGCAAACCGGCTTGCACTTCGGGCTAGAAAACTTGATCTTAAGGGTCTTTGGGTCTCTTTTCCTTCCTTTTTAAACTATCTTATTAGGAAGGAGAACCTTAAGGAAATCTGTAACTCTTTGATTGCTTAATAAATTGGTGTGTTTTTTAGCAAAAAAAAAAAATGTTACAGGGAGGAAAGGAGTACAAAAAAAAAAGATACAAAGATAGAAAATAAAAAAATGACCAAAGCATTTCTGCTCTAGTCGACTAGAAAGAACACTAATAAGTTCAATAGGTTCAAGGTCTTGCTAGCCAAGAACCTAAACCACCAGAACTGCCCCAAGAACCTAAACCACCAGAACTGCCCCAATATTGAGGAAGACCTCTATTAAGAAAGTGCAATTAACACTGCCTATTAACTACAAGACCCAGTTGTAGTATAGATTCTGAAAAGTAATTCCTCTAAAAGGTATGGTAATAGAGGTCCAATATAATAATAGAGTTTTAATCCTCCTAATCAAGTTTTCTTGCAAGTATTCTGAATCTTGGAAAATGCACTTATTCCTCAGTTTTCACACTCCCCAAACGAACACAAAGGGAGTAATTCCCAAAGAGTTCTGCCGTTCTCAGTGCATTTTTATATGTTACTGAGAGAGGTAATTATCTTCATGGATTAAGTTAGGAAGATTGATAAATTATTTCCTAGCTCGATTAGATTCTTTTCTTGAAGATGGGATGAAAAACTAATCTAAAACCCTTTTTAGTCGGATCAAAAGCCTTGTACAGTAATCAGATCAAAAGCCTTACAGCACGTGATAGGAGGGTGTTAAAGAATTTTTAGTTCCACCCAAATTGACTAGAAATCAATAATGTTTGACCATAGTCAGCTTTCCCCAAAACCATTTTAGCTTTCCATATAACAAAAATCCTTTTAATTTGAAGAAAAAAGACATAAAACAAGCCATAGACGATTACTAAGAACTAAATTTTCTTATGGTGATTAGCATCAAAATCAAACCCTCTCTAATATCCGAATAAAACCCTAATTTTAAATTAACAAGGAAATGTAAATCGTGTGATAAATTTTTACAAAAACAGAACAAGCGTTATAACCATCAAGAAAAAGAAAAAACAATTAGGATTTTTGGATCTTAAATTTCAATTAGGATTGTGTTTTTTCAAAGATGATCAATCAGTTTACAATTTTAAAGGTTCCAATGAAAGGATGCTAATCATGAAGATGTTGCAACTCCTGCCGAACAAAATACTTCTATTTCTTCTTGCCTTTGCTATTTCCAGCCTGCTTTTTGGACTTTCGCGTTTTTTCATTCTTGATGTAGTAGAAAGGAGAAGTTTCAGTAATCATCCTAAGCAAACCATTGATGAATAGTTGTTTCAATAATGGATTCCTTGCAGATAACTTCTTAAAGCAGCCGCGAATTTGTGAGTATTGAATATCAGGATCCTCATCACTGAAACAAATTAGTGACAGTGAATGAAGTCAGTCATACTGATCCTAGGAGAACACTATGATAGCACATGCTTCTAAGTATATTGGTCCTGAAATGTGTGTAATTCAGAGAGAGACTTGATTCATAAATTATTCCATGCTAGAGCTTGCCTATGCTTTAAAATGAAGTCGATCTAAAGAATTGTAAGCTCAAAAGAATGCGAGCTAAATTGCAGAACAGTATCGCCGTACTAATTTAACTTTTAACTAGATATACTTGAAACAACTAACCTGGTGCTTAATGCAAAAGAGAGCTGCTTTAATTTCCTCCAGATCCACAGTTCATTTTTACGAAACGGATGAACACTTCCTAGAAGACAAATTACAATATCCAACTGGAAATTCAAAGAAACAAATGTCAGAAGTGTTATTATTGGAGAAGGAGATTGAAAAGAAAAAGTACCATGAAACAAACCTTTATCTGTGGTTTGCAAGTCTGAAAGTCGGTGCCCCAAAAAATTCTTTTCGAAAACATATAGACACGGGATACATTCCTAAACAACTGCCCGAATTTGTCAACATCCAATTTTTCGGCTTCAGTCTCCAATTCTGCCATTTCTATAGTGTAAGCAGGCATATCATCGTCAGACTCAGTTGGACATTCGGTACAACTCATATGGTCCAAATAGGAGATAGAAACATTTCCATCATTTGGACTTCCATTTTCCATTCCGTCATTTCTGACACATTCTGGATTATCTGGATATAGTATTCCCATCATGTCTTCTCTGGAGTGAATCAAATCCACATCTATCTCTGTGACATCGTGGCTCAGAGATTCTCTCTGAATATCTCCTGATCTCAAGCAGATCAAAGGATCCCCAAATGCTTCAAGGGATTCAGCAAGCAACTTATCAAAAGGCCTTTTGCCTCTTTCCTTGATGATCTTAACAAACGTAGGCGGCAGTACGGTTTTTATATCGTATCTATGAAGTAAACCATACAGCAAATCAAAGTGCTGTCCAGAATTCAAACAAAGTAGAGTAACCAAGACAAACAACTTCACAACCAGAAAAGGGTAGTAAGCCACTCTGTCAAAATCACGCTCCCAAAGCCAATCTAGCTTATGCGATAAAATTTCTCTGATCTTGGATGCTATAAATTCGAAAGACCTCCTCGAGAAAACTTTTGAGTCAGCTACTGATAAAGAGCTTGAGTTGCATCTTAGATTCCCCCAGGGAACTGTTTCGCGAACAGAAGATTTCACTGTGAAAAAGGAACCATGCCAAGATGAAACCAGGAAAAGAAGACGTTCAAGAAAATAAACAAACCAGGAAGGTGGCATGTAATCAAGGTCTTTCAGCCAGTCGTAATCGAATGTTTCTTGTAATAATTTTTCAAAATTGCTGACCAAAGAAACCGAGACCAATCCTGATATCTTGCTCTCTTTCAACTGCTTAATGAAAACTTTATAGGTTGGAGACAGATCTGAACGTTGCATTATAAGTTGATAAAGTTCTTCACTTAGATTACCAAACTTAAAAATCTGCAAGACCACACTCCACATATCCACATGCTTTAACCTGCCTTTTGTGCTCATGATCTCAATGGCGACTTCCTGGATTAAATCCTTAGAGAGCTCAGTTAGTCTTAGATCCATCATATTTTTGAACACCATAAGTTTCGGATCCCTCTGACAAACTATCCCAAAAAAATGCTCCTTAGAATGTTTCAAGCACTTGAGCAGTTCCCCGGGAAGTTTTTTGTCCAATATCTTGTACTCAATTACCGATTTTGCAACTTGATAACCATTAAGCGCAGTTTTTCCTCTTCGGAAATGACCACTACAGTGAAGGTAAAAAAAATCACCAATTTTGAACATGCCACAAATTTGATCGAGGCTTTCCAGCTTCTCCAATACTTGCAAACAGAGACTAAGCAATGTACATATCCAATAGCTCCGCGCAGAAGACGTAAATTGGTGATCATTCATGCCAAGTAGATCTCCGATCTTTCGAAGAAATCGATCCTCAATTTCTTTTCTCCAACATGCATTATTGTTCAGCAAAATGTATATGGAACTTTGATTATGTTCCTTCTTATACACACCTAAGTAACCCAAACAGAAATTCTCATAGCTTTCGAAATCTTGTTTATCTTGAGTTCCAAGAGAATTAAGATAATTCAATATGTTAACTATCTTTTCCTTCAATAAATTCCAAAAGTAAGTCAGTGTCTCAATGGAAACCCTGTTCTTGGATATTAAATCCTCTACATGCTCTACTGTTGTCAAGACCACATCATCAACCCAAACGTACTCTGAAGGTGCTAAATCTAGATGATAGTCGATAATTTTCCTCAAAGAAATAATTTCACCACGCAGACTCTTGAGTCTTTGTGAAGCAATAAAACAGTCTTTCATTTCTGATAATCCAGTACTGGTGTCTGATAATATGCTTGTCTCTGTACTAACAAATTCATAAAAAGGATCATTTTTGTTTTCTGCCATCAACTTAACTTTTGCCAACAGGTTTTCTTTGTTTGGGAAATTTTTCAAGGGCCAACCTTCGTTTTCATTTGCCCAAAGAGAATTACCAAGAATATAAAACAGAATGACCTCTGCAGCAGCTACTAAGTGCCCTGCCTTCTCTAACATATCTGCCTCAAAAAGACAGTCCCCTTTCAATCTTGCAACAGCGGCAGCTTCCATAAAATTTTCAGACCCAGCTTCAAAGAGGACGAGCTCATCAAGATAATCACGAGACCTTAAAAAAGTTCTTATCATGTCCAACGAGTTAAAGGCTTTGACAAACTTCATCATATTATTGGTATCATTCTGTTGATGATAGTGAAGGGCACATCTCTTCAGAAAACTTTGTTCCATATCTATCAGATCTTGACTTTTGGCTATATCAGGGTTTAGCCTTGCACTTTCTTTCCAGTACTCTATGAACTGAAGACCGGTTTCAAAGAGATTACCATTTGTGCAAACTAGCAAGCACTTGGAAAAGCAGTTACACCTAGAATACACATCAGCTGCAGTAGACCAACATCCAGCAAGACTGAAACAGTCACCAGCATCTTCTAGCCTAGACTCCCCACAGTTCTCCAAATAAATCATACCTGTCACATAAATCGAAAATAAAAATATAAGCAAGCTGAAGATTACCTGACTGGTACGATGATTTAAGATCCATACACAAGCAATCGCCTGATGGTTGACTAGTAATCAAAATTCAGGGAACATAAGCGGAAAAGATTTGAATTTATGTTACTGTAGCATAGTGACAGGAACTTTTAAGTGGAAAAAGATTGACATTACTAGGCAGTTGTAGTACCAATTTAGTTTTAGATTGTTATACAGCTGTTGTTTCATGCGCTACAGTTAATTTTCTAGGAATATTGCAGAAAAAGGAGACGCTGTCTACACATATTTCTTAAAACCACTACTATCCTACTAACCGCTAATAAATTTAAGTGAGAGAGATCAATCCTTTTGAGGTTCAACAAAGACCTCTTTGATGGGAAAATAGTCCATACCTGCTCTTTTGAAATCCTTTAACTCCATGAAACATTTGGCAGCCAAATCAGCCTTGCCAATTGATTCATAAATCTCTGCTGCCTCTACAAGGGCAACAGAAGCTAGTTCAGTATTAGAACCAAGCATGTGGACACCAGCAGCTCTAAGACAGGAAGCTTTAGCAAGTTTCTCCAAGAATGAATCTCCAGCTCTTTCAAAGCACAATGTCGCCATCTCGTAATTACCTTCATCCAGTAACTGCAAGAAAATTAAGCATGTAAAAATGGCATCTTCAGAGCATAATAGGTAATAAGTAAGTAGAATGGGTGCGTGGAACATGGAGAGCAGGGACGGTCACAGTGCAACTAATTTACATTGATAAAGGATATACTCGTGCAACTCCCATCTAGACACGTATCAATTAGGAAAGGTAAATTCTCAGAAAGCTAATTGAACTTCCTGCAGAAAAATTGTGTATTCATGAATGATTATAATAGGTTAAGTTCAAGTTCATATTTCAACCTTGATACCGCGTGAACTCCATTCCTCTTTGCCACTCATAACCTGCATTGCCTGTACAAGTGATTCATCAAGTTCTCTCACTTGAACGAGACATAACTTCTTCCAATAGTCAAACATGGGCTTCGAAAAGTCATCCATATTCTCACAGATCCACAGTCTCTGCCTAGTGCGAGTGATAGCAACATACAATTGCTTCAGTTCAGAGCAGAGAATTTGGTGTTTCGCCTTGCTAAATATTGGAAATTTCACATCGTTGGAGTCTAGGAGATGTTGTTCCTTCATATACCCATAAACAACTCTCCATTGACTCTTTAATGGTGATGTTCAAAAAAGTTGTAAAGCAATACATCCTACATAAAAGACAAATGCAATGTCAGGCAGAATCGTACACTCGTGAAACAAAATAAATAATACTAAGATAAGATCTAATGGAGCTTGACCTCGAAATACAAAAGGAATACCATAAGCATACCTGAAATTCTAAGCCCTTGCATTCTGCTATAGTAAGAACAAGCGCTTGTTTTCCAATATGTTCAGCAATTTCTTTCCTCACTGAATCATCACGCACCAAAATAACTTGTTCTGCACCAAACCCACTCGTACTCCTACCAGCTTTTTCACCGCTTTTGCCAAAAATAGTTATAATTGCATTGTCTTCATTTGCAGATTCAAGCCAAATTGGTGCAGCTCCATAAATAAGGGTTGTTTCTGGACTTAAATTATCAATGTGGTGTGGGAAGAATATGTGCAGAAGTTCAATCACACTTTGTGACAAGTTGAGAACACCAGCATGAGTACGGAAATTTTGATTCAAATGATAGATGTCTGAGATGCGAGATTGATCAATGTCTTTAGCATTTCCCATGCCATCACTTCCTGAATCAAAAATAAACTCGTTGTAGAACAAAGATCTTGCGTCCTGAAATCTAAAATCAACCCCACCAGCAATAGTTTGTGCAGTATCACCAGAAAAAACAAATCCTTCCACAAAATTTCTGCAAATATATTTAAAAAGACCAATCTGTCTCATGGTGAGATCCTGTACTTCATCAATATACACAAAATCCATTTCCTCACCCTTGTAACACCCAGTTTTCAGCCGACGGTGAAGGTCAATCACAAAATCAGCCAAATCAAACTCATCATTTAGTAATTTCTTCTTCTCGTATTCTAGGAAAATATCATAAATCATCTCCCTTCTTTCCCTGCATATGGATGACACCCGTCCCTCAGATAGTAATATGTAATCATCCCGACTAAGCATATTATCAGGTAGCCTTCCAGCAAATAGCCCACCTTTTATGTGTGAAATTATTTCGATAAAAACCATAGAAGAATCAAGCTTCTTGGTCATCTGGCAATTAAAATGAGGCCAGTAAATTGAGTTGAATCTTTCATAATTGACCTCTTTTGTTCTTATAAGAGCACGCAAAGCAAATGACCCTGAGGCTGCACTTTTACAATGTGAAAGTTCCCGAATCTCACTAAATCTATCAAAATACGAATTTCCCATACTTCCATCAAGCATCATTAAAAATTTCTGAAATGTTATAACCAGTGGATAACTTTCAGGTGGAATATCATTAAGAGAATCTGGTATATCTCGAAACTGAACTGCATCATCGACATCAGGCAACTCAATGAAACTGTGTTCTGCAGAGGCCTTGCCCTTGCTGATAAAGCTGTATCAAAAGTACAAAAATTAATTAGAATACACAAAGTGCTCAAATTTGAAGTGAAGATAAATAATTTCCAATATCATCTAAACCCACAAAGACACTACAATTTACAAAACAAACATACAAAAAAAAAGGTAATAGAGAAATTTCAAAGCTGACACTACAAAATAAATTGGATACCTTTTCAAGTTAGAAATTTGGTTTTTAACGGCAGAGCATAGTTTTGGGCTTACTGTGACGAACAGTTGCCGTAAGACATTACCTTTTGTCTCATTCCCAACCACTCTACACACACTCCCAGATGGAGCACTCAAAGAAATATCTCCCATGGCTTCCACAAATCCTTTAGAAGAAAAGCAGTGTTGCTGCTCCTTTTGGAACAATTTCATTGTCAAAACAGTGGTTTTCCCTGTTCCAGACCTCCCAAGAATGAATGTACTTCTAGGGAAAAGAATGATATCTGACTCTTTATCTGTTACTTCAAAAGGAAGATCGACCTCTTTTCCATCACTTCCTGAGAGCAAATGGTTCACTAAACCAGCTGATAAGGAGTAGAATTTCATAAGCAATAGACTATCTCTCACTTTTGAGTTCTCAATGTAACATCTCCCATCTGATATCCCTTCACTTGAACTGTCTACTAACTCACCATTGTTAGTATTCTTATATTTAACGGTCTCATCATCTGTTCTCCAGGTAATTGGCACTATCAAATCCCTGCAAAATAATTATGAAAAGTATGTGCATATATTACTAAAATCCAAAGCACAATGTTGATAACATTCGGTAGGTAAAGCAACATTGAGATTAAGAATTGATCAATATTAACCATCTAATGTTGAATGGAGAATTTAAGAGACCTAACAACAACAAAAAACGGTGTTTTGTGAGATCAAAGACAGCATACATACCCCTCAAATTGTTCCAGCTTGCAGCGGTTGAGGTACTCGTCAGTGTATATGGAGAATATTTTGTTCAGACTCTTCACTAGTTTAGGTATCTCCTCAGGAGGTAAAATATCCCATATCTTTAAAACTTGGGTGTAACATGAATATTTTGCAACATCAACGCTAGCAATAATGTAAAGCCTTCCAATCTTGTACTGTTTTACAAGCTGGACTGAGTTAGCACACAAAGCTTCAACCTTAACCTTCTTCGGACGCCAGCCATTGGAAAGTTTAACCAATAGATTAACCACGGACTTTTGTGTTTGTGATGACTTCAACATCCCAAATGACTTCCTAAAGTTATTGCTGAACAGGACCTGTCAATTTGAGGCAAGAGTCGGTGAATAATGAGTAGAAACCGACAAATTAGTAGATAATGATTTAATCTTGGAATAGTTTACCTTCCACAATGCACTTTTGAAAAGCATACTATCATCATTCAGTAAATTATCTAACTGATCAAGCTCTTTGTTGGCCTTGATCATTGCTTTCACTAGCTCTTCATCTTCATCAGCACTAAAAAAACATTGCCGCTGCTTCGCATCACATATTAATTCTTCCCAGAAAGAACCAATTTTACACAACTTTTTGTCATTCCCCAAAATCCAAAGGCAGTGCCTGAAAAGTTAACACACAACGAGTTAACAAAGACTAAAAGATGTGTCATCAAAATTAACGTATGAAGAAATCTCCTAAGACATTTTTTAACCAAAAAAACACACTAGTTGTACCTAGCCCGTGTCAGAGCAACATTAGCACATTGCGGATTAGAAAGGAACCCATCTGATCCCCCACTATGATTAGACCCGACAGTAGATATTATTATGACATCTTCCTCGCCACCATAGAATCCATCTGCAGACATCACCTTCACTATAAAGCCCTTCAGCTTCTCATATTTGGGACGAACTTTATGCTCTATTGCAGCAATTTGGGAAGCGTACGGAGATATAATACCAACAGTTAAGCTATGCTTGGAGCCTTCCCACGCTGTGATGGTAAAAAACATCCTTTATATAGTAGAATAAATGGACTAACCATGACTTAACACTTCAACAATTCTTTAGACAGGCTTAATAAAAAATGTGAAATAAAATGTATATCACAACTACAGTATTTATATAGAAAAACCTCACTAATACTTAGTATTAATTCCGAGTCTGAGGCACGAGAATGGAAGAACAATATAAACATAAAACTACGTTGAATCTTCTAATTAACCATATGTAGCATAAGAAACAAGCTATTGCAATCAATTTGCTAACATTGATCATACCTTTATAAAGGTTTCGTACTATTGCCATTACAACTGCCACTTCAACCATATTTTTTATACCGTGCCCAGCTTCATCTGGCTCCTCCCTTCCATAAGAAATATTTATGAACGAGTAGGGACCATACATAGGTCCTCGCAGATAATTTCTTTGAAAATTTTCACAAAGAACACTTGGAGCATCTATAATCTGGTCTTTATAAAATCTGCGATTAGGGAAAGAGCTTATTGCAGGATGCATTCTGTACTGCATGTTGAGAAGGTCCTCTGAATGGCCAAACAAACCCAACCTTTCAAATAGACTTCTTCCAAAGCCAGCTTCGTCAGACACCTAAGATTACAATGCATTGGAAAATTTTAAGAACGAAAACATCATGTTAAAGCGAAGAAATTGATGATATACTTACCCTGCTTTTGACCATAGCTTGTGGATGGCACTCGTCACCAATTAGGATAGCATGTCGTATAGCTTCAAGCTGCATGGGAATCACTGATTCACACTCTTTCAACTGGGCAGCTTCATCAATTACCAAAAAATCCAGTGGTTCCAGGTCTACCTCATGCAGATTATATGAGCTTGACACTGTGGAAAAATGAGGGATGAATTTTTCAAACAGAACTCAGTTAAAAAACTTCTGTCTGTGGAACTTGGAAGGCGATCACCGAGAGAACGACCAACAGATCTTAGAACCTGCACAGTTTCAACTCTCATCTTGTGTAATGTGTCTGAAATATATTTAAATGCTCTACTCCCTTGTGCCTCCTCAGAATAATTTTCTTGTCGTGCAAAGAGTTCTTCCAATTCCTTGTCAGACACCTGAGTTTGAGAGAGCAGATTTTCAAAAGTATCAAGCAAACCACAAAGAGTAACCATCTTTTCGAAATTTTCTGGCAACATAAGTCTTCTAGGGAGATGGGTGCATAATATTCTGATGCTTCTTTTGAGGGGTACCACTAAAGCTCTGAATCGGTCTCTCGCAAACTTGAGAAGTGACATGTCGACTTCAGAATTAGTTCCACTTTTCTCCATTACATGAACCTCTGTAATTACTTCATTCTCCAAAAGCAAATGATACTGAGTTACACAATCTTCAAGAAAATCCACCATAGAATCAAAATGCTTCTTCCAACCAGTTAATGGAGCAAAACAATCTACAAGACTATCCACACGATGGTCCACATAAATCTTCCCAAGATCATCACATAACTCCAATCTATTCATATTTCCAAACAAGAGAAAGTCCCCTAATGAACAACCTGGCCCGTTCTTTTCGCAATTGTGATTCGCAAGCATCTTTGTGAAGTTTTAACACACGTACCGCAAGTTCAGCAACTGCAATATTTTTTGGGGCACAAGCAAGACTTCTATAATTCATACTTTGCAAGTTATACAGTAGTATACTGATGGTTTTGGTTTTTCCTGTCCCAGGTGGACCCCAAACAAGTTTCACTGAAGAACTGTGGTTACACTGCACTGCAGATATGGTACCCAAGACCGCTGATCTTTGAGATTCATTAAGAGCCAGTAATTGTGAATCAACTTTTCCGGCCCAACTCCTGTCAACTTGTGCAGAGCAGAGACCGCAATTTTCCTTTACCTGCATTACCATAAAGCCAATGTGAAAAACATTTCTCACACAACAATACATAATACAAAGAATTATTATACTAGCAATTTACATCGAAAAGGTGAATAAAAAAACCGTCACGCAATTGCATCTTTTATTTTTTACATTATGAAAAGGTCTTTAAAGGCTTGAGGATGTACACCAAGTCATATAAACTTTTATACTGAATAAGTGGTGAATAATCATACCATGGAATTGGCACACAGAACTTCCTTGATGATGTTCAAGTTTCGGGACATATGTAACGCCTTCCATGTTCTAGTGTTCGTTGCCAAGTTTAACAGAAACACCACAAAAAGTGATTTCCGCCTGCCCTCTTTCATCTCTATCTTTATGGGTTTTGATGACTTAATGCGAAAGCATATAAGTCTGTCTTCGTGCCCTACAGAATCGGAGTCTTTGACATCTTCTACAACTGAAGCCAAAGACCAACTGCTTCCAAACCGCTGCAAGTCTGCAGCAACTTCAGGTACATTATCACCCAAAATAAACAGATCCGAAGGTTTTGGACTGTACGGTTCTTTGCCATATACACCATACCGGTTTCTCCAGGAGTCGATCTTGATACAACAAAAGAATGACCCCCCATCCAGCTTCGACTCCTCTACTGAGATTACTTCAGCGTGAGGTACACCTGACATAAACTCCGTTTGTGAACATATCTCCATGCGAGTTTCTTCCAGCAACGGCATAGTATAAGAGCCAAGATAGTGTTGTACGGACTCAAAACGCTTAGGTATCCTTTCCACCTGAAAAAAAAAAACATAGACAATTTCAGGACATACAAAATTCAACTAATCGTACTGCAAAATCCATGTACGACTACCACACCTTAGCTAAACCCAGCAATGAGAAGTTACAAATGAACACAGAACATCAATGAAAGACGTAAATATGAATATAAGATTGATCATTAAATTGGAAGTAATAACAGCCAATAAAGTGGATCAACCTAATAAGTTCAGGTAAAAGTAAAAATGGTATTGATCAACCTTAAAAGCTTGTAATGCTCACAAGTACTTAGTCCCTTGCAAATCCATATAATTGCCAATAAGATTTACAGTTCATACTGTAACACTTCCACAACATTTGGCCCTGCATGAACCATCACCACCACTGCACTGCCACCATGGCGGCAGTGGGTGTCCGCAGCGGTGGTCTATGCAGCCCCAGCAGTAAAACTTCCAAAAATTCTCTGGAAAATAGCCATAGTGATTACAAAATTGGGGCTAAAATGTTCTATTTAAGCATACTTTGTTCGCTGCAGCTTCATATAATCGCTACCAGAATCCATAATTCACACTGTAAAACGTCTATAATATATTAAGCATGTCTTGACCACCAACATCACCAGAACACCATCACCACCTCCATGGTGGTGGTCCACATAGGCCTAACTGTAGAGAATCCATAACATCTATTTAAAAAAGCCATAGTGATCCAGGTTCATGATGTGGTGCAGGATAGGCTGGTGATAGTGGCGTAGGTTAAAAAAAAAAACATGAACCAGTATCTCTGAATCTACACCACTACCACCAGCCTATCCTGCAGTAATAGATCACTAAATTGGGGCTAAAAATGCCCTAATTAAGCATAAATCGAGCTTAATCAACTTAATCCATGTGAACTATTCAAGAATCAAGACTACTATGTCTATGACCAGAAATTGAAAAATCTAGGGCAAAATAAATTGAAGTCTATAAATGATCAAGTGAGTGAGAGATTACCTTGTATCTGTAGAGATCATCGTTGAGTATATCTTCAATACTCCAAGAGAAGACATGATCTATCAAATCCTTTACAGGTGAAGAAGACGAAGAAGGTTCGTCGGTTTTTTTAGTACCAGAAATTGACGCCATTCTTCTCACTTCCACTCACTACTCCTACAGTACTTGTATTTACAATTTCACACTAAAACTCTTCTTCTCTGTACTTCAGATTTCTATAACAGACGAGAGGGGAAAGGAGAAAACGAAACCCTAGAAGAAGAGAAAAATAATTTTGAGAAAAAAAAAAACTGGAAATGAAAAAAGAAATTTGGGGAATAGAGTGAGAGAAAGAAAAAAGCTGAAACTGTCAGACGGAGAGAAGTTTGAGCGCGTACTACCTTCTTGATATTTTGGCGTGTAACGGGAATATTGGAGTTTGGTCCCTATAGTTTAGAACTTTTTATGCTAGACCCTCCGTTTTGAGGAAAAATGATATTTTTCCTCTATTTGAAACTGTTTCAGGAAAAATGATACTTTCAACGTCCAATTGAAAAGCTAAAGCTATCGACTCCATTTCAGAAAAGGTGATACTTTCACTGTAGAAAATGAAGGTATCACTTTTCCTGAAAAAGAGGGAGTAGCATGTTTGCGGGTTTGAAATACTAGATAAAATGAATGTATCACTTTTCCTGAAACAAAGGGTAGCATATTTGCGGGTTTGAATACTAGAAGTAGAGTAAAAACATAATTCACTAAAAAAGTAACAGTGGTTCTAAAAAGACCTAGCTAAAAACCTTCTAGACACGTATCAAGTGAGCCCCACTCACCAATGAAAAACAAACAGGGGTCCATCTATATGTTTTGGTGTGCGTGGACGGTTTTTTAGTTGTCTAAATTTTTTTAAAAAATAAACTTTTGAAGTTATTTTGAAATTATGACTCGACCTAGTTGTTTCTATAGGTTATTATCCTTAGGACAAGAGGCCGCCTGGGACTGAGTGACAGAGTTTAGAAAAGATGTTAGTGGATTACCATTGTAGGGGTGAGCAAAAAGTCCGTAACCGCGGATTTCACCCGTATTCGTCCGCAAAATCGTGGGTGAAATCCAATCCGCAAGATCTATGGGCCGGACACGGGTGGAATTCTCAAATCCGCACTTTTAGCGGTTTGGTTGTGGTTGGATTTGAAATCCGCGGATTCACCCGCACTGTAGTGTAGTAAGGAAAATAGAAGTATTAAGGATAATATTGGATAGTGAAAACTACAGAACTTGTCATAGGTAAGGCGAGCAATGACCTCGGGCATTTTCATCATTAGAAAGTCAGACAATTTACACAGACATTACCATCACTAACCATTTTGTGTTTTCTAGTTAGTCGTAAACAAAGGGGATACAGAGAACCCACATCAAGTGCAACAGAAGTCTTCCCGTAAGTGTTGCTCATTTAACGTAATTGAGAACTTCCTGATGTAGTTTCCGAAAATAAATATCAAATGGCAATTTTATAGGTAGAAGTAGAACATTGAGTGAGCAGTAAAATGATGAACATCAAATCGAGATAAAGAAGAACAAACGGTTTTTGAGCTATGGGGCATCGGACTCGTGTCATCAGTTGTATCCCCCAATTATACCACTTGCTTAAGTGTAATCTATCGACTACACTGGAGCCGTTTAGTAATTAGTTTCATGTTGTAGGTTGTAACACAATTCACTGATGATGATGATGATGATGCAGGGAGAGATTTTTTTTTTTTTTTTACTAAATCCGCGGTTGATTGGGCCGGACACGGATTGGACGCGGGTGACCCCTAATTCGCATCCGTCCGTTGCACACCTAATTACCAGAATGTAGTATGCCAGCTAGTCAGTTTGCACAATCTACCAGAATGTAGTATGCCAGCTAGTCAGTTTGCACAATCTAAGCCCGCAGTGACTAACCATGGCTCTAACCCCCCTAAAATCACAACAATCATACTAAAACCCCTATAATTTATACTACATTCTAGATTTACCCACCATATGCCTGACATTTAGCCCACAAAGTCCAACATAATTATGAATTTTTATTTTAGCCCCCTTAATCTTAAACTCTGGCTATGCCACTGGTGAGCATGTAAAATCAACTAGATAGCTTCTGCATGAGTGTTAAAGGGATGCTTCTCCACCTCCCATGTATGTTTACTTAATTTTATGCAGTATTATGACACATTCATGTGATGATGTTCAACATGTTTCAAGTATAAACAATCCTTATTTGCAAATACAACAAGAAGCACACAACATAATATGGGAACTGCTGGTGACATGAGCGTGGTGATGCTGGTTATGATGGAGGTACAGATGAATGAAGATGATTCATTGGCATCAAGTAGAAAACCACAATCGATTGAATCAGAAAAGAAGATGTTGTCACTACTTTGATGCGTCTCCAGAAGAGCCCCTATGCTGTTTGCTTCCATGCTCCGGAATCAGATTTTCTGATGCAGCTCTCTTCGGTCTCAGCTGTAAAGTAAAGAGACTGACAGTAAGCATTTTGAAAACAGGTGGCGGATGCAGATTTGTTTCAAACCGTCTTTAGTCCCATTGTGTTCACCCAATTGAAAATCAGCTAGGGACTTAGGTCCTAGGGTAACCCGGAACCTAAAAGGCTAATCAATAAGAAGATGGGATTCACCAGTTCTTGATGGTCAGAGATCCCATCAACCACTGGTAGTGTTTTTGCTCAAATTGTAACTAGGCGAACAAAAGAAGACTTAATATGTGTGTGTAAACTCATATCGCAATGAAGAAAGAAAGGACTGAGATCAGACCTTTGTGTCAGCACGTTGGTAGAACTGTCTCAAGAGGATATTGGTAGCTTCAGTCGTTATTACTGGCAAGACATGTCAGACAAGTTAGAAATAGGGTCAAAGTTACTGGTTAGCAAAAATAGTAACAAACATACTAATTCCATCCTCAAGTCTGATGACAGTGTCAGATGAAAAAGCAGTATAGCCTGATGACAGTGTCCGATGCATGGACTACATTCTTTCTTTCTTTTTTGATCGGCCAGTGAACTACATTCAAGCAGCTTGAGTGGGTGATAACTATTCAAGCATGGATAAAGTTCTAAAGAAAAGGGAAAACAATGTGATAATGACGCCATTTTAAGTACAGGACACCTAATCCAGCCACTCAGATCTTGTGTGCCGTATCACTGTAGGCACAGCACAAGTGAAAACTTTGATAACCACCCTACAAAAACTCAAGTTAAACCTTAAAAAGCATATTTCCAATCTTATTTTTCTTTCTTCAGGATATGCTTTCTCTAAAGTATCAAAGGGTAATGTAGGAAGAAGACTTTCCCATTCCCTTGCATCTTGATATTTTGAGCAAGGAAAAAGCGCTCCTGGTGACTAGTACTAACAAGTTAACATCTTTTATGACAGGCAAAATGATTGCTGAACAATTTTTTATACCCATTAGAGAATCTAACGAGACCAATTAGAGACTCGTACACAGGAATAATCACAACAAGCAGAGGTTAAGCAACTGACAATGAATGGTTTCTATTATTAACAATCTTAACAGCATGCATTAACAAAAACGATCTAAAACTTAAGAATCTAAGTCACATTTTCTGCAAGCAACTACTGGATGATTAGAATTCAAAAATGGTATAGAGATCCCATTATTACCTTGATTTGGCGGTGGAGCAGTTCGGTTATGAGTAGGATGGTAGGTGGTTGGAGTTGATTTCTGAAGTAAGGCACGAAACAGATTTCAGACGTAAAGAAACTGATGCAATAACAACAAAAATAACTTTCTTAACGAAGTGATATCATTTCCTAAAGTAATAATCACCATTTAGGAGCACATATTTTCATATTTTGATTCAAATGAACCTAAAAGAGAAAGCAGATCCAATAAGAAAGAGCAATAAGTATCACATGGTATGCCACGAAACAGCTCAGAAATCGACGCTAAAAGCGAAAATCTAAACTCTGTCAAAATGAAACAATCAGCCGACATGCCAACAGTTAGGGAAAGAACCAAACGGCCATACATCCCCTTCAAAAACAACCACTCCAGTGAAGCAGATGGGAATCTAGTATGTACTTCACCAGCTCAGAACGCCTAACATGATAATCATACAAAATATAGCGACATTTGCAGAAGGCAGGTTCCCATTTCTCTTTAGTTGTGTCAAGGTATATTTTGCTCTTTTTTTCGATATAACCCATTACTCTAATTACTTCTTTTATCAGAACAGCTATCAAGGTTGAGGAAACATTAACTTCCGTGTGTAAGACGAAGTAGCAAAGACTAAAGACTCAGCTAACTAACTGCAATACCAACTCAATCAGTGTCTGGAGTCGAAAGGGTTAGATTTAGCAGTAAGTAAAACAAAGGCGAAAACACTAGACCATGTACAGTATGGTACATTGAATTTCAGATTTAAGAGCCGGCACTCCTCAAATCAAATTATCCATAAAAGGATCTAAATCTTTAAGATTAACTACTTGAATTAACCACCAATAACTTGCAAAGATTAACATGAACTTCTAAAATAACAATTTTTTCGACTAATTACATCCATTAATGCTCAAACAGATTCAACCATATTAGATCTTTCAGGTTATAACGAACATACAACCAAATTACTTACCCTAACTCAAAATTAAGTTTATTAAATCCAGAAATTTCAGAAAATCACAATTTCCCAAATTCTATTCAGCTAAACAATGCCACCTTACCCTAATCTCAAAATTCCAGTCCCAAACAATACCAATCATGCATAATTGAAAAATCTACCACCCCCAATTATTCAATTTCTCCAGTTCATTAGTGATCAAAATCAAAACTTTCACCAATAAACAGTCATACAAACATGAATCAAAGAAAGGGTCATCAAAATTTCAAACCAATTCACAATAAAAACAACAAAATCTAATCAAATTTGAACTTAAAAGAAAAATAATTGAAAAATGGAAGAAAAGAAGAAGGGGGGTTTGCTTACAGAAGTAGGAAGAGAAGGATCAGTAGCACGAAGTTGACTGAAGTTATGAGGATTATAAGAAGGCCAATCTCCAGGATGAGAACCCATCAAGAGACCCCCAA
Source organism: Papaver armeniacum (assembly GCA_023531295.1). Classification (NCBI taxonomy): domain Eukaryota; kingdom Viridiplantae; phylum Streptophyta; class Magnoliopsida; order Ranunculales; family Papaveraceae; genus Papaver; species Papaver armeniacum. The sequence continues at coordinate 422,884 of JAJJWW010000488.1, forward strand.
ACCTAGACAGACACAGGAGGAATTACTAGAGAGAAGAAGAACAGAAGAAGAAGGAAGAAGAACACGTGGTTGGTTTGGTCTAGTAGGAGATTATTCCAATTTAATATACCACTCGACTTCCACTAGTGATCTAATCCAATCTAATCTATCTGTTGATGTTGTTTCTGTTCGGGGATTGATGATAATTTTTATTCTTATTCTTTCTTTTGCTCGTTGCACTGAATGTATCTACATGTAGGGTGATAGTGCCTACAAACAACTGTTCATTTTGTTTTCTTTTGTTGTTGTTACTGGGTCTCAACCCGTGCCGTTACAAGGATATGTGTTTCAAATGTATTCATCGATTCATACATGTCGTAATTGTCTGGGAAGAATCGGACCGATTAATTCAGATCTAAATGTTTTGAGGATTTGGTTAATAAACATGTCCTTATCCTCGAATCTTTTAATATTGTGTATGTAAGTCATACAACCCTTTGGGACAAGCATAGTTAATCGTTAGTGCAAATCATATGGGCAGTAGAACATTACTTCGTTCACTACTTCCCAACCACCATTAATGCTCGCTTATATGGTTAATATCAAATAAATTTATTATGTATCAACAAAAATATATTCATTTGATCAATTAAACAAACATTCATTATGAAATATCAATTGAACATTTATTATTAAATTTTAATTAAACGTGATCATTTATAGCGGTAGATTTATGTTTTGCAAGTATAAATTTGATCGTTCTTTATCTAGCCTAACTTGTCCAAACTTTATTTTGTATTCAGGAAATGTAATCATTTTTATTTTAATACTAAAACCGTGACTTATTCGTTTGGGTACTATAAATAGTCGGGATCCCATTTGCGTGATCCAGCAGTCATGATCATATTGTCTTATATGATTTAGTATCATCCTCAAAATATTTGTGTTTTTTCCTTACCAGTTGTGCTAAAAACAACCAACTACATCTATCACAATAAAATGTTGCCCACATAAAACTATTATTGTCCAATATTATTCACTAACATCCACCGCCGTACGTAAAAATCATCCACACCCACTATTTTTTCCACCACCAAAGTAATGTTACCACCTCCACCACTCACAAATACCCGTCATTTGTTTCCACCACCCACCGCTTCTTTCACTATCACCATTAAAAATTATTAATATAATTTTTAACCGGGGTCACTGTAGTACAGTGGTAAAGTCATTGAGTGATGATACCGGTTAACTGAGTTCGAAACTCGCCAGTACCAGATTCTTTACCGATCAATATTTATATAGTTTTTAATAAACTTATACGTGTTTATTAGATTCATTAAATGAACATTTATCATGAAAAATTAATTAATCATTTCTTATGGCAATTAATATGACACTAATTAATAAAGTATTTATAATAGTTAGTTGAAAAAACCACGGCCGTAAATTTATCCTCCTAGACAAATCTCGGCCGCTCTTTATGTAGCCTAACCTAGCCAAGCTTTGTTTTGTATCTTAGATGGGCGCTTCCTGGTCCTCAGTTCTCACTAGTCACTACTAGTGTATTATTTAAGAGAATGAAAGGAGATACCAGTGCTAGCAGGTCTGATACCAATTCAGAGATCTACACCATGTTTGTTTGCATCTGACTCGTGATCTTTCTAAGTCAACTCCTGACTTGTTGTGAATTAGATGTTTGGCTATTTATTTTCTATTTTAATTCGGTTTTTGATTTAGACCTAATCCATGACTCTGATCCGTTTGAGTTAGATAAAAAAATATTTATAACTCATGGGACCAAACCACTGACTCATATAATTTTGAGTCATTTGAGTCAGATTTAACTCAAAACAAACATATTAAGTCAGATCCAAGTGAATTCAACCAGATTTAAATGACTTAGATGAGTTAGGAGTAAACAAACATGGTTCTAGTAGTTAGGCTAAGTGGTATGGTTCTACCGCTTCAAAATCCAGGTTGGAAATACGTGGTCAAGCGTCTCTTTTTAACATGATTCAAGTTTTGGTTTCGGTAGCGGTGTCACCAGAAATTAATATTGAGGGGACTAAAAATATAAATTTTAATGGGATAAGTACTAAATAGGAGTGGGCAAATACAAATTATAGGTTAAAATAAAAAAAATTACATAGCTATTAGGCTTAAAAGGGAGCTTGAATTAGAGTTAGTCAAACCTTGGCTCTGCCACTACGTGGTTCAAGGCTTGCATGACTTATACTTGAATTAAGTATGATGCGCCTAATCGGGTGACTGCATCGAATCCGAGTTATAAAAAAAATATTATAAGTTAAAATCTAACAATTGTGCATGAACCATGGGGTGCATCTTAAAAGTTGAAGTTAATTAAACCATACAACTTAGTTCCCATTCAGATTAGGTACACATCCCGAAGGAAAACCCTAAGAGGATCCTGTGAACCCTTTTTTGATAGATGTTCAAATCTGGGCTGAATGCCATGGGATTGTGGGGACCGCTTCAAATTCAGATTCCCAACCGGAATCTTCTGCGGGATTAAATTTGGGCAGCTTAGAATGCCCATTCTAGGTGACATGGCACGAATTTCAAGGTTCAGTTTGGACTGTTGGAATTTCAGCTTCATAACCATCATTTAATTCACTTAAACACGATTATATAAATACCCATATGCCGAAATATATTACCCTAGCATTCTCATATTCTACAATCTAGAAAACACACACAAATATATATATATATATATACAACTACTAATTCATCCTAGAAACTAGAATTAATCATGTTATTGATTCTGATTTGGATACAACATGAATATGACTATATCAATAAGTACAATCACTACAAGGTCATTTATGAATAAGGCAACATGAATAAGAGCTACATAACAACGTATTACACATCAATATATATGTTATATAGAAAGAAATAAAAGCATATTAAAACAAAATAAGGTTTAGTGACTTAGCTTCTATTTATATTTCCTCTTGCTTAGAGATGGAGTAAAACCAGATTTTTTCTTTTATTGCAAAAGGCTAGAAGAGGGCTTAGTCATCATCCAATTAGTAGTTGTGTGTCATCCAACATGTCCATCATTAGTTGGATGGCACCTCACTAGGTGAGTCATGCTTAGTTAACATGACACCTAAGCAACATTATGCGAATCTAAATTCCTTGATTTGACTCTAATCATTCCTTAATCCAGCATATACTTGGTCCAGATTAGATTAGAACTTAACCTAGATTAACTTAAGCTAAGACTAATTTGTTGCTAAACCAACATAAAGTATAACATCTCCCACTTTGGTTAGCAATAAATTATTTACCAGAAATAGCAGGCTTAAGATAATGTACGCTAGCATTCGACAATGAAGACCTACATACCATTTAGAAGATGCATACGTCGTTTCCATAATCAGAAAAACTAAGACGTACAACAATCCTTCAACTGATCTTTATAACAAAAAACCTTAAACATTAGATATTGAAAATTGTAAACGAAATCTGAAAGGACTTCAAACTGAGATCATTACATCTCATTCTTGAGATTTTCCCATGATCTAAAAAGATCTGCCAATGCCTCATTTAAGAGACCTATTTATCTATTATTACCTGAGATTCTATCTCTTTTCGAAAACTTCTTTATATCTTATTCAAATGACTTGTTTTGTCTCGAAATAATCATTTATCCCTGTTAAGAGATTTCAACAAGTTCCTTACGATCTCAACTGAGATCTGCTAATGCCTCCAGTAAGAGGCTACAACAAGTTCTTTATGATCTCAACAGACTTTTACACTAATATCTCGATTAAAAGACTACGGCAAAAGAGATCTGCTAATGTCTCCAGTAAGAGACTACAACAAGTTCTTATGATCTCAACTGAGATCTGCCAATGTCTCTGTTAAGAGACTACCGCAAGCTGTCTCCGAAGAGACTTTCTTTTCTCAATATGAGCTGTGTCGACTTCTTGTGCTTAATATGAGCTATGTCGACTTTCTGTAGTGTTCTCTATAAAATATAAACAAGAACAAGTGTTAAATGATAAGAAAACAAAAAACTATCACACTCCCACTGTTCTTTAGAATTCCGCAATCGTTCATATTTTATCATTCTTTGTTCAGATAGTATGAATTGCTTATAACATTAAGAATTATCTCTGTTTTAGATGATATGAACTACTTGTTAAGGTATCAGTCATCTCTTTCGGAAGATGGCCCTGTTACAACATTCGGAGTATAAAATCATACACATTTATAAGTTTAGAACAATTCATTACCATCACAAATTTACCTATGGGTAAACCCGTGATACATGAATCTGAAATTATCCAAGTAAAAACTTTTACACACAGCAAAATAATGTATGAAGTATTACTCATTTCAAATATTATGACTAGTATGAATTACCTTTGGGTAAGTTCACACTAAAATATCTGAAATGAATCGCCATCAAACCACAATATACATGCTTATTGTTACTTAAACATCTATACATACACACAAAATAGATAGATTATTGATAAGCAAACATAAACATCCTAAACTCGGAACAGGACTCGGTATCATCGCAACTTACCTTTGGGAAAAATTACGACATACATGAGTCTCACACAAGTTTAAGAACATCTCATACCAAGTAACCAACAAAACCATTAAGACCTTTGGATCCAACAGAAAAGTTGTCACTATGAGACGGAATTCATTCAAGACTTTATAGGCATAAACCACCTTTGGGTGAATTCATATTCACAAATTCCAAAATAAATCACAAGCAAACCACAACAACCACATGTTTATTCTCATTATGCACTTTCATTACTCTCAAAGCATCACTTTGGCAATACTTGTCAAGTAATAAAAGGTACAGATTGTTTACAATTACAATTTTCAGAAAACTAAAAATCAAACGCCATAGATACAAAGAACTAGTACACTATGAAGTTCAAATCCGCACTGGAAAGGAGAACATACCTTGAACGTGATTGTATTTAAATTACCTTTGAAGTTGAGAAAACCACAGTGAGAAGGTTCTTTGTAACACCCCACTTCGAATTCTAGGTCGGCTGCCCTAAAATCCCAAGTGTGGTATACTCATGGACCATTTTACACACTCAAACCGTCATACCAACAAATGGAGATCGGGTTATTGTATGGAGCACATTGACAACTATCCATAATAAAAGAATTTATTTAATAAAACATATACTCCCTCCGTTCCAATTTACTTGACCTTCTAGGGATTTTTTTTTGTTTCAAAATAGATGACAGTTTAACTATTTTCCCCCAAATATCACTGATTTAGACCTGCTTTGGAATCACCCCGGAATATTAATTCTCTTTGGAATCACACAAGAATATTAACTCTCATCGTAACTAACAGATCCATAATTAGACCATGGAGGATATAACTCTATCTAGGTTACTTCTCTACTTACCGTATCTTCATCTTCTGCTTCAACAACAACAAAAAAAAAAAATCTCTTCATCTTCTTCTCTTCAAACAACATGGATGATTTACTTTTTTTTTGCTAGGTTAAACAAAGATGGATGAGGATATGCTAGAATATCTAGTGTCTTTGGCTTATACTTTTATAATCTATTTTCATGTTACTCCATATGGTCGAACAACAAGAAGAGTAAGTGGAGAGATTGATGTGAATTCTCCGCCCACGGAAGATGGTTTTGAAAGTATGGCTCAGGCTCGTCAACAAGTTACTGATCAGATGTTGACAATATATTTACCTAATTTTTTTGATTAAGAAGCACCTAAGTATACTCCATGTTAAGAAATCTGTGTAAGAAACCTTCGGGTCAGATGTTTTTTCAATGAAATTTTTGGCTTCAGAAATCTTACTTGTCTTCTGTTTCTCTTTGCATACACGAAAGTGCTTGGGGTATTCTTGTTAGGGCTAATCCTAAAACTGCTTAGGGTACGTATTGTTGTTACTACTACTGTTTGATGGATGTATATATAGAAATTGTGTAATGCTTATCTGTGCTTAGCATATTCTTTAAACCCCATTCATCTTCGTTTTCTCTTTTTGGCAGGCTATCTAAACTCTTCGTCAAGCAGTAACAGTTTAGATAGCAAGGCGATTCACAATAGATTTTAGCAGACTGCAATGGAAAAGAGAACACTGGCCAGCAGACTGCACTGGATACAACAAGAGGTACGTAGAAAGTATGTAAACTACTCGACTGATAAGGAAAACTGCAACCCATGCTCTATCCAGTCTATCAATGGAAAAGAGAACACCGACCAGCAGACTGCACTGGATACAACAAGAGCTACGTAAAAGGTTGGGACAAACGGTAGTGTAACAGGTTCAGGGTCAAGGACAAAGATGTATCGATACTTGCAGTAAAAATTCCTTTTGTACACTATCTAGATACAGATATACTGTAAATGAAACTCATTCTTTTCTTCTTTTTTTGTTTCCTTTTTTTTTTTTTTTTTCCTGCCAGAACAACAACAATGTATTCTAGTTGCATTTTTGTGGACAAGAGTACCAAAGAAGATCACTAACCATAGAAGTAATTATAGACAACGTGCACAAAATAGATGATCATATGAAAAACATTGTTCTGAGAATTGATTACAATACTTCCGGACTCGATTACATTTACTGCAACTTAATGAAAACAAACACTAAGCATCTAAATGGACTTCGACCATACTAAAAGCAAGAAAAGTACTCCGTTAACTCTAAATGGAGTAACACTGAACAGCACCAAGAAGTGAAATCCGATAACTCTGACACACACCAAGTACTGAAATCCAGCAACTCCAACACACACTAAGCATCAAAATAAAATTAAACCTTAAAGCAAGAGAAATAACTCTGACACACATACTGCACTCATCCTAACCTGACAGTACACTTGAACCCATCATGTTGCATTTCGATTTTCAGTCGAGGATACTAAACTTGAACCCACCCTATTTCGTTCAAGTGTGGGCCGAATCAGGCATCCTGTTACGTTCCACCAATACATCATGAAGCAAAGCAATATCCACTTCAATTCGCATAGGAAGATTACCTTCACGCTCTAACTTTTCCTTCCCGATGTGAGGCAAACCATAACGAATTTCTCCACGAGCTTTCATAATCTCCAAAGATGCATAATTGGTGGGTCGAAAAGACCCTATTGATAATGCGTGGTTCCATATCGTTGTAAGCCATTTCTACCGCTGCAATAAGCTCATCAATGTTATTCAAACTTTGACGATGTTGTATAGTCTCGAATTGAATTAAAGTAGCCAAGGTCCAAAGTATTCATATCTGGACTACTTGGAGGTGACATATCGATTGAATATCGAACCCGTCGATTGATGCTTTGCTTTCTTAAATTCTTCGTCATCATTCGAAATATGAGGCTTTGCATTATCTTCTGAATATAAATGGTACGTGTATTCCCGGTGAGGCCATTTAGCACGAATTGTCAGGTAGGACTTTGTTGATTAAAAAAATCCGGTGAAACCTTTCTATCAATAGGATCAATCGGTTTGGTTTCAAGAGTACCAGCTTTCCTATTCTTACGCTTCTTGCTGCCGGTACTTTTTACCATTGGCCATATACCAATTTTTCCATCAAAATTAGATTCCCCAAGGAATCATATTGGGGGCGCAACTAGCATTTGTAAACATAATCTTAGGAATAAATCTCTTGCTTTGACACTCACGGTGAGGTTTGGGTTCATCAGGAAGAAGATAATATCTCTGTGAGACTTTTGTCATGTTAAACCACTTTTCGTCAATATGTACGTAATCGAACATATCCTTAAACATTGGTTTAGAATCGAATGTACTTGTATCAAGCATGTCAATACTGTAGTTTACTTTTTGATTTTGCCATCGATCGTCAAACTTGGCCTTATTGCACTTGAGTGTGGCTTGACCTGACCTTCTTGTATCCTCCTGAATAATGTTGTTGTTGACATATCAATAGATGCCGCAAATGTGCGCATATCTGTACGACGACGGTATGGAACTGACCGTACCTTTTCTTTATCGATTTCCACACGTTTGCGACCGACTCTTGTTGGCTTCCTTGAAGATACATCAACATGCATGTTTGAGTTTTGATTTTGTTTTGATCGTCCCCAAATGCGAGAAACGGTTGAAACAGATGTCTTAAACGTTCCGGCAACTCTTGGTATGGATCCTTTTTTAACTCTTCCATTGTTCTTTGTGACTCAACAAATAATGGTAGATAGATAAACGTTCCTCATTTTTTGAGTTCTCTTGTTGTTCTCAGTATTGGATTATTAAGAACTATGTTGTCTTCAATGGGTACTGCCTCTTCATCACTAGGATTGATGTCTTCATCAGTGGGTACTGCCTCTTCATCACTAGGAAAGATGTCTTCATCAGTGGGTACTGCCTCTTCATCACTAGAATTGGTTTGGCTGGTTTCTTCACCATCAGTTGATGAAGAAAAATAAGCTTGAGTATGTTCCATGGAAGTATCCATTAATGGAAAGAGGGGGGAAAATGAACAGATGGAATTGGAAGAGATAAAAGAGAATTGGGGTTTTATACAATCATGAGTTAATGAATTGAAAAGAATACGAGGGAAATTATTTGGGTTAAATTTTTAAATTTTGATTGAGTATTCGAATTGAAAATTTAGGCAAAACGTATGGAGGGAATTTTTCTGTGTAGAACTTTAAGAGACGTTTTTACTTGAACTTGTGCAATTCTACAAATTGGATTTGGAGGGAATATTTGGTCCAATCAGAATCCTAAGAGGGAATATTTGGTCCAATCAGAATCCTAAGAGAGAATATTTGGTCCAATCAGAATTCTTGGAGGAATATTTTCACTTATCTCGAGTAATTATAGAATTGGAGGGAGTATTTGGTTTGGTTAAATCAAATCTGTAGATTTGGATAGAATATTTGGTAGTGCATCCCAAGAAGTTATTACGGGATTGATGACTTACACCATTATTTAGAAACTAAAAACTAGATTATTTATATCTTCAAGAAGGAATAAATATGGGTAAAATTGGAAAGATTTTACTCTCTCTGTTCCTTCTTAATCTCCGTGAAAAACCCTAGAAGGTCAAGTAAATTGGAACGGAGGGAGTAAAAATTATAATGCTTCATAAAATCTTTAAAACAGAATTTATCCTCGACACGCAGGTCGGTCTCCCAAAAGAATGCTAAAAATTTATTCAAAGGAAATGAAACTCTGGTCTGAAAAGATAAATAAAATAGCTAATTAAACACCTTAAGATACTGGTGAAAAAGCTTTTCGAATCAGAAATGCAATCTACAGGCTAGGTTGCTCCACGGTCATCGTTTCCTAAAAAAAAATAAGTTGGGTCAGACCCCAACTAACAGTAGACTTTCAAGCGCTTATATTCTTTATGTATAATCTAAACAATCCCTAAATTCCTTATAAAAATATGTTGCAAGGAGAAAATAGTTTACAAATCCGATCTTTAAAAAAAAAACTGGTAATTCCTAGTACTTAGAAGTCCAGTACCCTACAGGCTAGTAAAGACGCATGGTTAATAAACAAACTGTTTAGAAAAAGAAAAAGAAAAACAAGGCTACCCACCCTCTGATCAAACATACTAATTTTATCGGCTTCCCCTCTCTACACATTTTTCTTTCTTCCTACTTGATTAACATACGTGCCGAATCATCCCCTAGTAGTCCAAATAATTATCCTACCGTGCGCCGGAGAAATTAAGTGTTTTTGATCCCGATATAAGATAATAGATCCATATCTTTTATTAAACGACCCCTCGATCATCGCCTAATATTCCATGGGAGTCGAGCCAACTACGGGCGATATACAACTAAACACACTATTCGTCTTCGCAAAGCGTTGATACATCAACTGTCCGCATACAGACACACTTTATATCAATGAACAATGGTAGGCACTAGACTTCACGATGCCCCCAGCAGCCACTAACAGAAAGCACTACAGTTAGCTAGTTCCACTAGCCTACTCAGAACCTGGGAATACAGGACTCCCTACGTACTAAACTAATTGCAGGTGGTGTATGATCGCTGTACATCTCTAGTGTTCTAAAAATAATCAAACATTCAACCAATAACACACATGACACATCATCACTCCCTTCTACGGATTTAATCTTACCAACAAGAGTCTAACATCACTAATCAGCTAGTTTTCTTTTAGTTACTCAAGCTAGCCTATTTCACGAGGCAAATGACCATTTGGGAGAGTCCAGATCGTACAGGCAATGAACATCAATGGTCATCTAACTAAATCACGCACTGGGGTCAAGGACAAACGACGTTAGGCGAACGTAAACAAGTGCAAAACTAATAGCCAGCAACATCTATATATCGGCAAAAGTGACGAGAAGCATTTCTGTACACGGATACTAAATACGTTAGAAGCAACTAAGTCTAAGCTACTATCTCACCCAAAAGAGACATACTCCAACACGATTTAAATCTCAATCTAACACGTTGATTAACCATAAAGTACACAATAAAACACAACAAGGCTGTTATAATGGGAATTTTAGTACTCATCCTCCTTCTCTATACGTTTCTTCGCAATCTCTGAAATAGAATACTGAGACCTCTACTCCTTCTCCTCCTATCTCTTCTAAACGTTTTATAGAACTTCTTAAGACTGATTATAAGACACAGTAAAGGAAATAAGACCAAGAAAACCTACCTGTATGAAGCAATAACGATCCCCCAATCAGCAACAACACCCTTTGCCTCAAATCAATCTCCTTTCTCCTTCTTTTTCTCTCACAGCAGCTAGGTTTTCAAACAAGAAGGTTTAGTGCGGCTACTGTGACTTTTTTGAGAGAAGAGAAAACATTCAAAACCCTATTCCTTCACATAAACTATATATGCGTTATTTATTTATTTATTTTATCAAAACTTTCCAAACATGCGAGATATTTTCCTCCAAAAATAATCCCACGCCCATTATTGCTGGTGAGATAATTATAGACACTACAAGACTACTACTACTAACCCACAACACATTTAGGATAAGGGGATTTTACATTCTTCAACAGCTAATCAGCTTGTCCATGTAAGTGCTCAACCTCCACAACGTAGCAGTAAAGTGGTAAACCAATAACTCCAATTGCTTTCATTACTGAAGTGTTGTGAATCATCTCAACTTGTAATCCCAATTGTTGAACTGGAACTACCAGATCACATGTATGTGATGTAGCATACAACTTTTCCAGTGAAAAGAGGTCATTAAATGACAGACCATCACCAAGTGCACTTTGTAAACATGAGTCGCGCATTTACAGAATTTTTGCATGTTGATATCTAGCAGAAGGTAATACAACAGGAGTAATCACACTCCCAACAACTATCCCTTGCCAACAGATAAACAATGTTGACCCCATCTGTTGCTATGTGTAGAACAGCTCAAACATCAAATTCGATTGAACTCGCTAGCTAACCAGCCATATGAACCATCACACACCAAACATTTTCTGTAATCAAGAAACTGCCTCCTACTGAAAATTATGTGGATAGTTGATGCTTTGACAGAGCAGCAACATTTTGGCGGCCAATTCGGAACTCCGCAAGAGGAAATTAGCAATATCTGCTCATCCCGAAAGTAGCTTTCATAGATATCATATAGAGTGCACTCCCGGATGATACTCTGTTAATACGCCTAACCATGGTAATGCAAGTGCAGAACCATGCTTCAAGTAATACTCTAACCAACTCTCTTTAACTGATGTGCAACCTCCCACTACTTAAAGTGTGCATTACGAGACTGCTAATCACGAGCAGGAGCTGCTTCCCTCGATTCTGATTACACATTTGCTACTGAATCTTCAATCTCAAACCAAGCAGGATGTGCCATAGCATAATTTCTCAACCTGTAAATAAATCATTTGATGATACCTCCAAAAACAACAATACACCAGCTTATTCAAAACTGTCCACCAAAAGGTATAATAAATGTAACTTTTGCGGACTACACTTGTCAGGTCGAGAAATCCAGACAGACTTCAGTTCTCTCCATGAATGAACATGTTTAACTTGTATGTTACATTTGAAGCAGCTTGGAAGCATACTAGGAACACTTTTATTTTACCCGAGTATGATGGACCAATCAACTCTGTTAAATGACTGTCTCCTAATCCATCAAAAGAAGTAAGCCAAGCACTTCACATTCCACACACATAATATGCTAATTCTGCCAATCATTCCTTAACAGTGCCACACCATTGACCCAGTTCCAGATGCGCCATATGCATCAAAGTCACCGAAAAGCTGTGCTACAGAGTATACCTCATCCGTCATTCATGGCAGATGATAACATCAGGACTTAATTCTTTTATTGAAATTTCAACAACCACTCCAGAAGAACCTCAAACTAATAATGAAATATCCACCCCTTGATATTCTCTCACAAGATCTTAGACTGCAGTTGTCGAGAGCTTGTAATATCTCTTACTTTATCACTGCAGGTTTAGGGTTTCTTCGGTTTCTACCTTTGCCTTGTAAGAAGGAACGTTGACATCCCATTTTCAGAACTTTCCTGATCTGAGAACTCAAAACAAGAGCAGCAATGGATGATTTCACAAATAAACACAACGGTATCACCCACAAGAAATCCATCATCCGGTTCGGCGGTTCCAACCTATCAGAAAACTTCATGAATTGGAGAAAAGAATTATTCCGCATCTTTGTGCAGATGGAAGACTTCTTTCACCCAGTTTTGGCGATGTTCCTTTGGTTCATCACACCCATCCTTCCAGGTAAATGATCCTTTAACTCCATCTCTGTGGACTTATGTATCCTGGTCAGCAAATTTCTACCTCACATATGTATCCTTCAAGATAAATCTCTCCCCAGAAAAGATAGCAGTATCCTGATCAAAAAGACTAGTGAGTGTCACAAACTCACACAAGCCCCGATCTTTTGCAGCTTTAGACTAACAGTTCTGTGACTCTTTCCTTACAAACTTTTTGTGTATTCTGTGGTTTACGACAGACAGCCATGTTATCCCACATGATACTGGATCCATTATACCTCATTCTGTATGGTGCTTGATTCAACCAAAACATCAGCAACAGAAGTCACACGAAGAACACACAAGAACAATTTCATTAGGTAACTAAACCAAAACTGAATTCTGTATATCCCTAGTTGAAGAATATGAAATAACTACGGGAAATAGAAGTAGAATGTTGTAATTTCAGCTTCATAACCATCATTTAATTCACTTAAACACGATTATATAAATACCCATATGCTGAAATATATTACCCTAGCATTCTTATATTCTACAATCTAGAAAACACGTATATATACAGCTACTATTTCATCCTAGAAACTAGAATTAATCATGTTATTGATTCTGATTTGGATACAACATGAATATGACTATATGAATAAGTACAATCACTACAAGGTCATTTCTGAATAAGGAAACATGAATAAGAGCTACATAACAACGTATTACACATCAATATATATGTTATATAGAAAGAAATAGAAGCATATTAAAACTAAATAAGGTTTAGTGACTTAGCTTCTACTTCTATTTCCTCTTGCTTAGAGATGAAGTAAAACTAGATTTTTTCTTTTATTGCAAAAGGATAGAAAAAGGCTTAGTCATCATCCAATTAGTAGTTGTGTGTCATCCAACATGTCCATCATTAGTTGGATGGCACCTCACTAGGTGAGTCATGCTTAGTTAGCATGACACCTAAGTAACATTATGCTAATCTAAGTTCCTTGATTTAACTCTAATCATTCCTTAATCCAGCATATACTTGGTCCAGATTAGATTAGAAATAAACCTAGATTAACCTAAGCTAAGCCTGATTTGTTGCTAAACTAACATAAAGTCTAACATGGACAACCATAAAAGTTAGCCTTACGGTGCTTCAACATTCAGTATAAAAAGCATACCGAAATCCCAAATTTAGGTTGTGGTTCAAACGGTTGCTGATTGAACATGAACTTAATCAAGTCCGGTGGATTCTATCTTAAAAGAAACAATCGATATTTAATTCTATGTGAGTCAGGAGTTAACTCAGAACCATATCGTGAGTCAGATACAAACAAATATGGTGTAAGTAATTAAGCACCACGAGCTAAATATTTTCATTTGAAATTTATATTGTAATAAAAATATTTTCCGTGATTCTCACAACTAAAAAAAAAGCGTATCTGAAATTTATTGTTCACCGTTAAAGTTTTCTTTTGAGTTAATTAGTATTTGGGTCGTAGATTTTGGTATCCTTTAGAGTTTGGGTCATAAGTTTTTCCGTTATAGTATTTGGGTCGTAGACCGTTAGCCAAAGCAGCCAAATAGTCAAACTGTTAACTACCTAGTGGCTACATAATTTAGTTGTTTTTCATCTGTATGGGGACTTCCGTCGAATAATTGATGGGAATGATCTGGTAACGGTGTTGTCCGACGATGAATCATCTTCTAGTGCTCTCAAAATCCCTGAAATTCATAACCAAAACAAACAAGACATATATAATCATTCATAAGCCTCGAAGAGACATTAATCCAACCAAAGATTCCCCCAAACCATTAACAACAAATGTATTTTAATGGCTGCAAACATGTTTAATGGCAGCTAAACCTCTCCTCCTACTTACTGATTTCTTGCGATAACTCAGAAACATTGTTTATCTAGAGCTACGTAACCCACGTTGATGGTTAACTCGTGACGTTCAAGACCTCCAGGTAAACATAACTTTATATAGGTAGGAATCAGCAATTATAGTTGATATTCGTAAGACTTGCATCGGCTGATATAGAAGGGGGTTGTATTTTGATAAGCTAGTGAAATCCACATTTATTTTGGTAATTTAAAAGCTAACAAACAAGATGATTAAGAAGCGTAAAGATGATAAAAAGATGATATAGAAGGGGGTTGTATCAAGTGCACTTCTGTGATCACTCTATGAGATTCGCCTTAGACGGACAGTATAAAAACTAACATACGTGAACTAAGCTAACAGTTTGACTGCAAAACGTGATTGACTAATGGGTCAACGACCCAAACACTAAATTGGACAAATTTACGACCCACACTAATATATACCTAAATCTACGACCCAAATGCTAATTAGCTATTTTCTTTTATTTCATACAATTTCATACAAGTTGTCTTAACCTCTCGGGTTAGCCCAATTGGCCAGGAGCCTCACTCTCAAACTGAAAGTCAGCGGATCTAGTCGCCGCTCAAAAGTTTGGAGATCTCGTGAAATACTCCTTTTATATGTAAATAAATGGGTTGGATATGGTTGTGGGGCAGTCCGACGGACTGGGTTTGGATAGGGGCCGGGGCGGCTTTCTTGTAACACGATGGAAAAAAAAAAAAAAAGGTTGTCCAAAATCTATTTCTTCCGAAACAAAAATTTTAATACTCCCAAATGTAAAGTCGGTTATGACAATCAGACTGATTTGTGACCGATGTGATTGCACCTCAAGCTCAAAAATTTCGTGTAACCTAAATTTTGGATTGTAATTTAAAAATGTTTCCGTTGCTCTCACTGCCCAAATGCACTGTCACTCAAAATCTATCACTTTGATACCCGACACCTTAATAAATGGAGCTTCAACAAATAAATGACCTGCTCCATTTATTTTGCCATAAGAAAAATAAAAATCCCCACTGTGAAATCCTCTATTACATTCACTTCGACCACAAAATTGAGCAAGCGCCATTTTGAATAGTTGGTTCTGGAAAATTACACGTGATTCAATGAATCAGGTTCAGTAGGTGGACAAGATTCTTTAATTGTGGATTTGTTTGCAGAATTCATAATTTCCAGGAATTTATAATCCTAGGGGATTACAAATTGTGGGATTCGTGTAAATCCCTTGTGTGTTTGATAACCCAATTAAAATTCCTAGGATTCATACAATTATCTTGTTTTAAAGTCCATATACCGTTTGGTTTTACCCTTGGAAACTTAAAATTGAATATATATGAGATTTAGAGTTTAAAAAAGTAGGCTCATAAATCCCTTGATAAGTTTTCCAACAAATCTTAGGGGGAGGGGTCGGACTCCATATGGAGGATTTGCTTGAAAACTGATTCCCATGGGAAACGTGATTCCAGGGATTTGGGAAACCAAACAAACCGAGGGAAACGTAATTCCACCAAATCCCCTGGACCCCTAAATCCCACCTTTAAAATTTTACATCCAAACCCACCATAAGCCTTTTTTTTCTTTCTTTTTAATAGATAAAGGCCTTCAAAAAGGCTAATGATCCCCGTCGACTGCTGGAAGTAACCAAACAGGAGGAACAGACCAGTACATAGAGACACTGTTTGTTTTTGCCCATTGAGCTAAGTCATGGTCAACAGAGTTACAAATGCATGGTTGGAAACTAAAAATACAAGCTACTAGTTTAGAAGAAAAAAACTGAATATCCTTAAAGATAGCATCCGTTAGCGAATCTCCATCAAACTGGCCAACAGAAAATTGATCAATGAGAGTTTTCGCATCACTTTCCACTATGATATGAGTTAGCTGCTGCTCCACTGCTTTCTTCAGAACTGCCCAAATTGCTCTGGCTTCAGCTTCTTCAGCAGACATCACTTCAAAAGTCAAGGAGGCACAAAAGGAAGATTTGCAAGAGAAGTCCCTCATCACATATCCTGCATCATTCGCTCCAGAAATGACATCAAAGGCACCATCAGTATTACATTTAATCCATCCTAAGGAGGGGGGCATCCATTTATCACAAATACTGACAGAACATGTAGCAGATGGTATAGGGCAAGCCTTCCCAGTAAGAAGCATTGCTTTAACTCTGACTAAGACTTCTACATAAGACTCTTTTAAATTTTGAAAAATGAAATTTTTCCTACTGGTCCAGAGGGACCATAGGATGGTAACAAAAAAACATTGAGCTTCATCAGAAATCTTATATAAAGGATCAATTAACCAGAACGAGAGCCAATCAAGAAAAGATTTGTTTTGAAAGAATTGAGAGCTTATACTAAAAGCAGATAAAAACCACACTATGCTAGCAAAGGGGCATAGAACCAGAGCATGCATAATGGTTTCATGAGGATCTTGACATCTAGCACAATCAATAGTGTTCATAGGCATTCTAGTGTGCAGAACAGTCCTTGAAGGCAAAGCATTTTTTGCTGCTCTCCAAAGAAAGACTTGAATTTTGTAAGGTACTCTAACTTTACAAATACGCTTCCAAAGATTCTAACAAGGGGAAGGCCTAATCCCGCTGAGTCCCATGTAGGCAGATTTAGAAAATTTTTTGCCATTCTTTGAAAGATCCTAAGACCTCCTGTCAGGAGTGCAAATCTGTCTTAAGGAAATAGTGACAATCTTCTGAACATAAGCATTATCAAAGTGGGTGTTAAGTCTAGAAAAATTCCAACTCCTAGTTTGAGTATCAATGAAATAGGAGACTTTAATACTAGGATCAGGTGGGACTAAGGGGTTGGGTGTGGCAGATCCCAAAGTGGGTATCCATTTATCACACCATGGGTCAATAAATTGACCATCCCCCACAATCCAAGAAATGAATGGCTTAATAAGCTCTTTAATAGCATGCAAACACTTCCAAGTCCAATAGCACTTGGCAGAACACTTAGCATTCAGAAAATCAGTTTTTGGAAAATATTTAGCTTTAAGAATAGTATCTAAGAGACAATCAGGATGTTCTAAAATCCTCAAAGCACTCCTTGCCAACATAGCAAGATTATTCAACTCAGCCTTTCTAAAACCTAAACCACCTTCAGACTTTGGGGAGCATAGAATGTCCCACCCCAAGAGGTGTAACTTCCTATCCTTGGGGTCTAAGTTTCCACCCACCAAAACTTGCATAGATGAGCATCCATAAGCCTACAAAGATGTTTAGGTATAAGAAAAGACCCCATTTTAAAGAGGGGGATGGCTTGACCAATATGTTTGATCAAAATAGTTCTAGCAGCTTGAGATAGAAGATTATGCAACCAGATAGAAATTATGGCATCAACAACTTGGAGAATACCCATATGGGTTTGGATTTTTGAGGCTTGAAACACTGTTGGAGTGCCAAGATATTTTTCTCCTAAATCTATGCTATGAATGTCAAGAATGTTGGCCAGAGTAGCCTTTCAAACTTAATTTCTTGACCAGAAGCCAGACAGTAGTTTTGGAGATAGCTTTTTATAAATTGAAAATTTTTGGTAGTAGCTTTAGAAAATAGAAGAAAATCATCAGCAAATAGCAGATGTGTCATGACTGGAGCATCTTTACAAACTTTGATGTCTTCAAGAATACCCTTATTCTGAAGGCTGTCAATGTAAGCATATAGAGCTTCAGAGCAAATAATGTAGATATAGGGGATAGAGGGTCCCCTTGTCTCAGGCTTCTTTAAGGATGGAAAAAACCAGTAGGACTACCATTAAGAAGGACTGAGTAAGAAACAGTAGACACACACTGATTTATAAGTTTAATCCAGTGCATGGAGAGACCTATTTTTTTTTCAAAACACTCTCAAGAAAACACCATTCTAATTTATCATAAGCCTTGAACATATCAAGTTTTATGGCATCAATACCCTCAACTTTGTCATTATGATTGACATTATATATAACTTCATTTGCCAGAAGAATATTATCAGAAATACTCCTCTTAGGAATAAAAGCACTTTGATTTTTGGATATAATATTGTTCATAAAAGGTTTTAGTCTGTTAGCCAGAGTTTTAGAAAGAATTTCGTAGATGAAATTACAAAGACCTATAGGTATATATTGAGAAAAAAGTTCAGCAAGATGAACTTTAGGAATCAGGGCAATATTGGTATGGTTAAAGACCTTAGCAATATGCCCTGTTCTGAAGCAGGTTTGAGTCATATCAATGACAGCCTCACCCACAATATCCCAATTCTTTTGGTAAAACAGGCCTGTGAATCCATCAGGGCCTAGATCCTTCTTACCCCCCATTTGGAAAACATCATTTTTAATCTCCTCAGCAATAAGAGGAAGATTTAAAAAAGAATTATCTTCAGCAGTAAACTTTATGGGAAGGTCAGCCAGAATTTCATCTTGAAATTGTTAAGGGTGGGAAGAGTACATATTTTTGAAGTAATTAATGAAGGAAGTTCAATACTATTTCTATCAGTTAGAATAGCATTAGAAGCATCCTTTATCCAACTTATAGCATTTCTTTTTCTCCTAAAGAGGGTGACTCTATGGAAATAAGGTGAGTTTCTTTCACCTTCCAGGAGCCAAACCTCCCTGGATTTATCCTTCCAGTATAACTCTTCTAGATTGTAGGTATTCCAATCTAGCTTTCAGTTTGGAAGTAAAATTGGTATCAGTTGGGTTATTACATTGCATATCTGCCAAATCCTTCCTGATGGTAGATATATTTATTTGAATATTACCAAGGGAAGTTTTTTTCCAGTTTCTAAGACCTTTTTTGTATTTAAAAGCTTGTCTTTTAATTTATAAGCAGGAGAACCCACCACATTAACATACCAAGAATTAGCAATGATATCTCTAAAAATAGGATCTTCCATCCACATGGCCATAAAATGAAAGGGTCTAGGCATACAAACATCCTCATAATTAAAACCAATATGCATGTGGCAATGATCAAGAGTCTCTCGGGCAAATTATTGACACAAAGTTTGGGGCAAAGGTTTTCAGCAATTTGGTTGATAAGACATCTATCTAATCTCTCAAGGATCCGATCTGAACCTTGTTGCGTGTTATACCAAGTGAATCTAGGGCCTGAGAAACCAGGATCATGCAAGTTAAACACAAAACAGAAATTCCTAAGGTTTAAAAAATCAGAATCATTAACCTCTAGACCACCATTTTTATCTTTAATTCTTAAGAGGGCATTAAAATCTCCTATAAAGAAAACAAGTTCATCTAAAGGGGCATTAGATTGTTGGCATTGATGTTCCCAAAAGGCATGTCTTAAGCTACTATTTGGTTCACCATACATGAAATGGATATGACAAGTTTTAGTGTGAATAATGTCATTAAATGTGACATAGATACCCCTCAGGCTAGATGAAATAATGTTGAGATGAATTTCTTTCTTCCAAGCCAAAACCAAGCCTCCACTCCTACCAATGCTGGATACATTAAAATTGCAAGGGAAACCCATATTTTTTAACTTCCTAGTAGCCAAATCTTTGTTCATTTTTGTTTCAGAGAGTAAGATAATGTCAGGGTTGACATTTTTGCATAACAAACTAAGCTCCTTGTTTGCAGATTTTTTCCCAAACCTTTAATATTCCAGGCTATAAGGTTGACATTGTTAACAGAGGATTGAATTATTGGGCTAGCAGAAACACGATCAATTAAAGGGGAGGAGGGGGTAGAATTTACATGAGTGGTGGAGTTAGACCCACCACCAAGAGAAGCACTGGAAGAAACACCACTTTAAGATAAATCTTTGGAAGAATCCAGATTAGGAGTGGCAGCATTGAGATGTGAATTATTGTAGACACCATTGTTGTTTGGAGAAGAATCAACATGTACAATGTATCTTCCATAAGAGTCAATAACAATATGGGTGTTGAGGGAACAATTTGACAAATTGAGAGCAGGTAAATCCCCCAATTTTGTAATAGGAGGGCACAATTGAGCATAATCAGGTTCATTATTATCCTGTTCTTCTGGGATGACCACTAGACTAGCTAAGCTAGAATTAGTTCTTGTTCGTTTCCACAAATCAGCTCTGGGATTGATTTTTCTTTTGAGGTTTGAAAGGGCATCATGTTCAGCTAAGATAATGGTTCCTCAAGTGATAATATGACTTGGAATTTGAACAGTAGTTGTTTTGAATCTTCTTGAAGAATTAGCGGTTCGAATCGGATCACTACTAGTTGGTTCAGTACTAGTGATCGAAGATTCAACAGTAACATTTTGAGTAGTTACCTGTTTGTAGATGATTGGTAACCCGTTATTTTGCTGAGTCAAATTTTGTTGGATCGGTCCTACATAAAAAAATTCAGAGCAGTGGATCTATTCACGAATGGGCCCATTTGAAAAGAATTGGATGGTCCTTTTTGAGCAGTGGTTTCCATACTTTGATCATTCACCTTTGCTTTTCCATTATTGCAAATCAGAGCAACTGTGGACTCAATCTGAGAATCAGGCACAATATCTGCTTATTGCATAATAGTGTCAGAAGTTGCGGAGTTGGTAGAAGCATTGTGTGTGTTTACTTGTGGTGATGGCATCATTAGTCTTGAAACCGCAGGAAGAACATAGTTATTGCATGAAGCAGGCATTTCCTTGATCGCTTTCCGTTTTAACTTCCAAGCTGGGCAATTGATATCCTTATGATCTAGGACACGACAAGAGGTGCAAAAATACCTTGGGACTTTCATGTATCTACATTAAATGAGGAAAGGTTGAGTTCTTCCACTAGTGAACAAATGGATACCTATTGGTAAAGCTTTCTGCACTGGGATCTTGATGCACACCTTCACATTTTCTTTAGAGGGTGTTTGCCAAAGGGATCTTGAGCTTTAATAAGTTCTCCCAATTTGAAGGTTAGTTGTTTGAGATCTTCAAATTCTGAGCACTCTTTTGGAATGTTGCATAAGATGAACCATATTAGTTCTTCAGTAAAAGACAGTTGATGATTTGCTGGCCAACCTTCTAGAGGAACAACTTTCAAGACCATCAGATAACCACAAATGAACCAGGGTCTTTGAGAATTGATTCTGTTAAAATTATCTTCAGCTAGGAAACAAATAAGAACTTTGTTGCGCATACCATTAAAGGTAGAAACAGTAAGAGTTTGAGATAGAGGCCATTGATTGCAGATATAGTAATGGATTGAAGAAGTTGGAACTAAGGTCTCACAACAGATATATCCAACCATACACCACTTCAATTACTATCAGATTCAGCTAGAATAACAGTTTTTTCTATGAAAACTAGTTCAGAAAGAGTTGATGGTAAAATTAATTTTTCAGCCATTTGAGTAGATAGATTTTGGATGTCTTGAGAATTATCAGATAGGTTATGAAGTTCCATTTGGTAAGAGGACTAGATATATAGGATTGTGGGATTAAGGGGATGATGGATATAGAAAAAACATATAATATGGCAATGAATAGAAAGGAATCTCTTACTGGTATTATCTTGATAGAGATCACAGACTATGAAGATATGGCAGACGTTTTGTATTTTTTTTAAAAAACTTTTAAACCTTAAAAAAGGAATGAAAAAGGTGGAAATTTTGGTTTGACAGATGTTCAGGGGGAAAATGGTGTAAGGTTGTTGTTCTTTTGCTGCTACCTCCTCGTTGGAGACAGGATTTATCATATGACATGTCCTTGTCTTGACCCTTTTTTTTTATTTAAAGACTGATAAAATGTATCGATCTTCACGTGAAGTAAGTACTGGATGAGCCAAGTGTAGACAAACCCAAATATGGTTTGAACCTTTTATTGTGGTATCTGAATTTGATACGTAGGCATGATGGTAGCAGAAATTGGTGAACCATAAATGTGTTTTTACACTTTTAGATTGATTAGAGTACAGTGGAGGAAACTGCCAAGAGCCATAATGGTAGTGGTATAATGGAATGTGTGGTGGAGGTTAAACTTACAGAAATTGTGGGAAAATTTCTGGTGATTTAAAGCCTGGGTTGGTGGTGTGCTGAGAGGTAAAGAGAGTGGGTTTAGTGGCTAGACTCGAGTTGGAGATAACCCATCTGGAAAATATGCCCCAAACTTCAATGGTGCCTCCCAGCTGATGCTGCTTTCTCCTAACCTGCATAAAACATAAAATTTTACTTAAACCCCAAAATGTAACCTCAAAATTTGGTGACCTACCAGTACCTCCCTTAATTGCAGTTCCAATGAGGGTAAAAGTAATAATGAGTTTTAGGTGTAGAAAATAGGTATGCATAGGGTAATTATGATCAGAAGGGTGAAGATAATACGCATGGCTTTGAATAGGCGTGGTAAACAAAGCGACATGACGCTTAACCAAGCGCCATAAATGGGATTTAATAGGCACAATTGGGTTTATAAAGGGGTGTTTAGCCTAGAGATTAACATATTCAGGGTATATTTTTTCTAAGTATTGCACAGAATAGGAAAGTTTTAGTTTAGAGAAAAAATAATTAGAGAATGGTTGATCCAACTGATCAAAATCCACCAAACGCCGGTGAGGAAGGGCTTCCCGTTGAACAACCAGAATCCAAAGAGTATGCAAAAAGCAAAGATTCTTGTTCCTTCCTTAAGCATTTAGGAATTGCAGAAGTTGAGACTCGATGTTCAGGCCGAGATTTATCGTCGGATTCGAGAACAAATTCGCCAGAGGGAAGAAGAGGAAGCTGCTCTTCAGAGGGAGGAAAGAATAATTGAGGATCTGTATGCTGCATGGAGGCTAAAGTATTTTGCAAGGCGTGATCATAAGGATGAAGAGTGGGCCGAGAAACAAGCAAAAGCACCAAAGTATGGTAGTGCAACAGAAAGTGATTCTGAAGCTTCTGATGGGTTTGAATATGATGTGGAGGAGGTAAATACCAGTGACCTTGATTCTGATGCTACTGAGGACAAGCGGAAGATGGAGATATATCATGAGAGTAAGGTGAGAAGTCGATTTGAGTATGAGATTGCCAATCCCAAGATCTTTGCACGCACCATGAATGAGGGCAAGCCAAGGAGAATGGATGTAAGGGGATGCTACGCCAAACCGTGAGGAGGATATCAAGAAGAAGATGAAGATAATGAGGATGGCAAAGTGAGGAAACTTCTTCTGCCTAGTGGAACATCTCCGGCTCCATCGATAATGACAAAGGGAGCTATGAGGAAGAGGGCTAGGATACTGATGAAGAAGATTTTTGGTAATCTCTTCAGAATTATCAGAAAAGGCTAGTTTTCCAGGATGTGCATAGAGCTTGAAGACGATCAACAAGTTTTTCACAAGAATGCTTTTCTGGTAATTTTCCTTCCTTCTACCCTTTTTGGTGCAGGTGCATGTGGTAGCAAGCTTCTTTTTGTGTTGGATGTTGTTTCGGACGGTGTTGTTTCTTCTTTTGTGATGATGTTGTGAACAAGTAGTGTAGTTCAGTGAAATTTTTTGATTTAGAAGTATAAAGTTTGAAAGGGTTGTAAGTTTTTCAAATTTGCATGTTATGGTGTTTAGTGGTAACTGGAATTTGGGATATGGTATTCTGGTGAAATTGTTCAGTGTTAGTGTGTTGATGTTTTGGGACTTTGTTCTTTGAGAATTTGGGGAATGGGTAGGTTTGTGGTGCTGAAGTTGAAATTGAAAACTCTTTGTGTAAGCCTCAATGAACTGTTTGTTGTTTAATTCAAAGACGTTTAAGTAAATCTTGTAACTATTTGTGTTAAATTCCAATGCAGTTGGCACTGATGCTGAAAATTTAGTGAGAAGTAACAAAGATATGTAATTGATATAACTGTTAATAAGAATCACAATGAGAAGAAGTAATTGATGAGAACTAGTAAGGTTGAATCTCAGGTAGAGAGTTTCAGTAAACATGAACATGAACAAAGGCAAATGTGCAAACGTCAGGATGACGTTGCAGAGCTAAGAGAGAGACTGGACTTTAAGCCTTTAAAGCCCAAAACATGTCCATTATTCTCACTGAGAGTACACATAATCAAATGATTTGTCTTGCTCTGAGGTTTGAACTTCACTTTTTTTTCTTGGACATTAAAATTTATTTTTGCAAATTAATCGTATTAAATATTCAATTAAGAAAAGTAAAAAAAAAAAATCCACATTAAACAAAATAATTTCATTAAAATAATTTTTTCTTAATTCTAATTCCAATTTAACTCAAATAACTAAATTAGTAGTCTTGCTAAATTAATAAGATAAAATAAATTTTTTATTTTAAGTCCTTAGCAAGTAGAAAATTAAATTAGTAACTCGCTAAATTAATATAAATTGACAATCACAAGAGACCTTTAAATTTTCTATATTACAATATTAAGTATAATTCTGAAATAATTTGTTTTTTGTTCATAATTTTGTGAAAGTTGATCTCATATCTAACTTTTCGTAAGTAATTGAATTACTAAATAAATTATTTTAGATTTTAATAATAATTTCCCTTTCTGGAATGTAATCTCTTTTTCATAGATTAGGCATCGTCAGTGCCCAACTGGTGACTAGGATGACATTATTTAAAATGACTATTATCAATACTAGTTCGGCACTGACGATGTTTGGATGTTTCAACATATATCTAAAATTTTGATATTTCTAAAATAATGTCATTAGTTGGGCACTGACGATGTTTGGATGTTTCAACATATTAAAATGACAATTATCCATATCTAAAATTTTGATATTTCTAAAATTAAAAACATTAAATTTGGATGTTTTTCTTCTTCCCTAAACTAATAATTATTTGGGAAAACTAATAATTGTTTGGTCCTTTTTTAGGTGGGCCCATGTCTGTTTGGTCATTTGGTCAAACGCCTTTACTGTTTGGTCCATAATTATTTAAAAATATTAAAACTGACAAAAAATACTTTCCGTGTTAATATTTAGTTATTTTTGTAGCACTTCATTCCAGAAATGAAGTCCATATAAAAACCTAAAAAAAACAGACTTCATTCCAGAAATAAAGTCCATATAAAAACCTAAAAAAACATACTTCATTCTAGAAATGAAGTCCATACAAAAACCTAAAAAAAACAGATTTCATTTCAGAAATGAAGTCCATATAAAAACCTAAAAAAAAACAGACTTCGTTGGAAAAAGAAGAAGAAAGAAAAAAAGAGATAAATTCTAGATCTAAAAATATAAGAGAGAGAAAGTAAATATGAGAATGATCTAAAAATATATGGTCCTTATCCAAAAGGGTATTTATGCCACTACAAGGTGACATTTACATCATCCATGACATCAGCCTAGGACCAAACAATAATTTTTAGGACCAAACTATAATTTATATTACCAAATAGGTTCAATGTGCACATTTGACTGGGTCAAATGGACTAGACTCTCTCTAATATATTATTCCTAGGACCTAATGGTATTTCCTAGTAAATATTTTTAGTTTATCGAAAATATGATACCTTTACTTTTACCGCGTGTGATGTACATTGTTATTAGGAGAAAGCTTTCGAGGATTGCGCATTAAGAGAGGTGAAGGAGGAAACAGGTCTAGAGACTGGACAGGCATAAACAACTCAGCTGCTCAGCTCAGGAAAATTTATACATAAAACCATAATCAGATCCCTGTTAATACTAAGAAAAATTCAGGACTAGAAAGTGTCACAAACACTTTTTAGCAAACCAACATTTTCAATGGCAGCTATTAAGAAAAAAAACAAACAGAAGCCCTTGTCCTGGCAGCTGTTTCTCCTCATGGGAGTCCTTTAGCTGGCAAGTTTAAGTCATTCTGAATGACAGTAAGATCCTTTAAAGGTCAGTACATCTATGGCCCTGTAAAAATGTGAGAGCTGGTACCAGGCACAAATGGGTGCTTCAAACTGACAAAATGTTTTTTTTTACACTTACTGAAAAGCCATTACTGACTAAGAAACTCGTTTATTTATGAACAGAAATACAGAACATATACCACCAATATATGATACCAGCCGGTTACAAAACTCTCCCTTTGTGCAAAAAATCAAAAAAATGGAGCCCCTAAAAAGTTTGATGTAATTGTTCTAAACAATGTAGTAATGGTATATACTGGCAATCCTGGTCACAGGTACGCGCATCCCTTTCCTTAGCTTCAAATGGGCACATTTTTTTCACAATCAGTCTGGATATTGCACATGCTGAAATTTGAACCAAAGCAGATAGAATTAGTATATGAATCATCATCTCATGTAAGATAAAAAGAGCGTAAACCAACAAATCACAACTATCAAGGCAACAAAATGGAAATTAGTCTGGAGAATACAAAAAATCCTTGTCAGTTGCAACTTTTTAAGAGGAACATGTTTCAACATACAGAATGCAACCATCAAGGAAGGAAAGGTTGTATCTTTCATTTCTCACTGACTTTACGGAAGGTTGTATTTTTCAACATACAAAAATCCTTGTCAGACATAAGAAGTAGCAGAAAATTTTGGAGATACACGGCAACAGCACAATTATATTTCAATAAAATCGGATTCCCCTCATGGCTTATGAGGTTGCACATTCGATTCTCCTATATCAACTTGTGCTACCATTAGTATCATCAAATAAAACCCACAAATGTTGAAGTTAGTTAACAGTGAACATCTAGATTGAACTGGGAAAATGTTTTACTGGAACTCTCATATAAACTTGAGAAACCACCATATCTATTATCATTCAGACACAAAAATATACATTACAAAAATTAATTTGTAAATAAGACTAATTCAAAAGCAAAGTTTTATACCTGCATATTGTCGGCCCGAGTGTCGGTCCCAGCAGAGATAGAAAATGTGGAGCAATCAGCAGTTCTAAGTCAGTCAATACCAATCACACGGAATTCGTCATCCACCACTTCCCTGACTACGCACCCGCCATGATAATGGCGTATGGTATTCACTGTTCTTTTACTAAAGTCTTCCATCAAACCATAAGCCGACTGGTTTGCAGGCAAACCTGATCCCACGTACCTAATATCCCTTCTTCCAAACAACTCCCAATTTTTCAAGACATCCACTGATGTCCCTGCTGCACCTATGACTCCCATACTTTCAACACATCTTTCCGAATCGGCAGGACAAGAGAAATAGTGAAACCTCAGTGATCCAACAGAGAGTGTGCCAACAATATTTTCCATGACAGGAGCCACTGTGAGTTATAACGGAGACGATGCTGGACCATGAACAGAGACTGAATGTGGTGGAGACATAAAAGGAACTACAATTGGTGCTGCTTCTATGTAGGTTCCACGATCAGCAACGCCAACAACTTGTATCAGGAATCGAAAATGTTGTCCTGGTGGTATGAATGATATACCATTTCTGGGGTTATCACATAAAAACTCACACACATGCCTAAGATGATGTGCCAATGCTAATCCAAATTCACTTAACTGAAACAATTGTGAACTTCCAAATACACAGAGAATCGATGATTCTAAACATAATGCTGATTTTCTTGGTTCATTTGTCGTCTGTATCAATGTCTCTGTTGAACCAAAACAAGATTTACCATACAACACCAAATCAGGTTCGAATTCCCATTGAAATTACCATACAACACCAGTAAATCAAGAAAATTACTAGTGTAAAACAAGAAGAAGAAGAACAATAGCTTACCAGAAGAGATGGAATTGAGAATGATTCCTGTTAGAAGAGAAACCCTAACGTCGGAGAAATGAGAATGATTAAACCCCAAACTAAAAGCTGAAACGCTACCATTGTTGGGACAATTGGATCGCATTGATACCAATTGTTGGGGTTCAGAGCCATCTACATGCTAATACTACGGAAACAAAATAGCTAACAAGAAATACTTGATCTCTCGGATTGCTCCATGAACCTCACTAAGATCTAGGATAAGAAGAAGAGAAAGAGAACCACACAGATGCAAGCCATAAATCAAAGCAACAAGAGTAAATTACTCACGGATTTAACGTGGTTCAACAATATACACAATGTGTGTAATATTGTCTACATCCACCAAACGGCTACGACCTCTTTATTCATTATAGAATCACCACTGAGAATTACACAACTGATTGACTAATCAACCCATCGACTCACCATAATGTGACCGAACACAAGAACTCTCACAAGCACCCTATAAGATCCAAAGTAGCGTCTTCACCCATACGAGATAACGTTTACCACATTATCTACCACAACAAGATGATCTTTCTGCACACCCCGATATAGATTACCATGGACGCCTTTAGCTCAACACCAATAATCTAATCTAAAGCACCACCAAGATGATCTTCTCTTCAACAAGATGTCTTACCAACATCTCCATATGAATACTCCATAACGACATATCTTCCAACATCGATAAGTATCCCATAAGCACCATAATGGTGTACTCCTTCCACCATTAGGTCTCTCACATAACCACCTCAATATGTGGGATGAATCCCTCACATCTCTACGAGATTTACATTGAGGATTCCATATCTAAAACACTTAGCCTAGACCTCCTTATATAGGAGTCACAAACTTGGTTCCCAAGGAAACCATGGTCAATTAGGAAACCCATCTTATATATGGAAGTTGTCCTAAACCATCTACGTTTCCCAAACGGAGCCTTTCCGGAACCTCCTAGAATTTAGCCGTCTTCTTTGACCTAAACTAGAAACTCACATTTCCTTACAATTCTCCACCTCGGATCATGCATTCATGCATGAGACGATCAACTTGTTATCCCTCCATCTTCTGAACATCGATTGCACCATCACTGGTTGCCTACATATCCTCAATAGGAATCAAACCGAAATGTAGTTCACCCAAAATTGTTCCATAGAACCTCCACCAGAAGAGAGCAAACCAAACTTGAACGTTACCAACTCAGACTTAACAATCCAACCTCTCGGTGATTGTACAAATCTCCACAACGGTGAAAAATCGACCATCTCAACAAATCAACAGCATATGATCATCCGTTATGCAACATCTTGAGAAACACCTTACTCCTTTATGTTCATAACTCCACATTGATTGGCATCATTCTAGGTGTATTGCATGCCAACTCAATCTGATCATACACGATCATTGTCCATATGCCACCTTCGAATTTAGTTATAGTCATTATGCGCCCTTGAGCCTTTGCCACCTTCGAATTTGTTCCATACCATGAACAAAGCTTCGTCTTGGCCTTCCTTGCTCCACCTGAGTTAATGTTACGCTCTTATAAGCCACTAACTCCAAGTTGCGCACCACATCCGTTAGGGTTGACATCCATAACTAATCGATCAACAAATGAAACTATCACAGTAGCCTCCATGCATCTGACTAAGCATTACCTTAGCAGAACCATAGTCTTCATCTTCGTCTCTAAACTCCAGCCGAGTCAATTGCTTATTTAAACAACTGATCACATACTTGCTCTTTTCCATGAGCATGTCCTCCAAAGCGAGTTAACGAGAAACCTTGCGTTAGTTTATAAAACCAACCTTCATGTTAGCTTCCAAGAAACTAACCATCTTGTATGTACCAAAGCATATTGAGCATGACTCTAACTGCGCACCAAATACAACCAATCCATGGATCATTGCCACTACGTGCCAATCTCGAGCTCATCTCTTATGAATCTTGCTCTACGAGCCTATCTCCGATTGGATTATGATTCTACAACCATATTTCCCCAATTGAGTTTTACTCCTTCAAAAAAGCTCATCATATCTTCAACTAATGCATACATACCATACTAAATATGTCCAGCTTCACAGAGTCTTTGACAGCTGACACACTAAACATCTTCACCACTTCAGCAACCTCAACGGGCTTTGACAACAATGTCCTTTTAACGAGCTTTAACATAATTGTCAAGATAGTCTTTTATCAATTTCTTAGCAAGCATGTAGTTTCGACTTCGCGACAGTCAAACCACAACATAATAAGACTTGGATAACACTGTGACTAATGTCGAAGAATTCATTGTTACCGTCGTAACAATACGTAATGTCACACATTCTTTCTTGTGAATATCCCTTTCCGAATCTTGCTCCAAACGTACACCAACGTTTCGAAATCTGATAATCCGTACTCCAAACAAAGACTCAATCATACCCAGCCATAATCTGAAACCTTTGGTAACTTCCTCAAGCTCCAAGCAATTCAAGACGCCATTGTGTTTATCTTCTCAAACTATGTAGATAAAATAACTTGACGGAAACTATATCATTCTGAACCAAATTTCTCAAAAGAAATCTTTACCTTCATCTCTACAGCTCTGTCCCTATTGAAACCAATTTCAATAACCATAGCGTGATGAGCAACCCCCCAAATATTATCATCGCTATAATGTAGCTCTCTCCAATAGAAAGTCTCACACTGATCATTAGGAAATCAAATAGCCAATGGATAATAAAGGTTGATGGAAAAACACGCCGAAATTGTAGCCCTTCTCAAATTCATGCACCGTGTTTTCTCCTTGTAGTATCCTTGACTTACATAGCCACACCACTATACACATTGTAGTATTATGTCTTTATTCTTTAAACTCTTGAAGTGTCCAAGCGATACCTTTTTAATTCCTCAAAACGGGTCTTCACCAAAGTAGGAACGTATCCGCAACACAAATAGACCAACTTGTTTCCTCAAACGGTCTTGCACTTCAACTAGCTCCGATCGACTTCAAATGGTGTACAAACAAACAAATCTTGACTGAACGTCATCGGGAAGAATCAAAAGATCACAAACTATCTAGCTTCTCTATCGGAAACAATAGGAGAAACTCCATAAAACATTGTTCTACCCGACACAATGCCATACTCAACACAGACAAACAAACCCTACAAACTTTGTCGACAAAATTCTTCTTAAAAATAAGAAACCATAGCTCCACCACAACAAATATCACATCTTCATCCAACGATCAATGTCCTGCAACTATCGTAGCCACACGCTTCAAATACTAAGACTGAATATGAAACTCTTCACTGGAACATAACAACGCCAGCTTGGACAATACATCCAAAACGAAACCTACTAAGAGATTTCCCAAATCCTTATTGTAGTAAACAACTAAAGGCAGAACGAGTATGAATTCATCTTCACATTCTTCAACTTTAGGTTAAAGAAAATCAGCAACATGATCTAATTGATGATGATTGATAACTAGTTATTGTTTCCCTTGGTTTGGAACAATAATGAGACTTTGACATGCTTATATTCCATCTTTACTTCCACAAACATACGAAACAATATTCGTGTCTCAACTACGATACTCTTGCCTTCTTGTGTCTTGCCAAGCAAACACCGATTAATTGAAACCAATCTATGAAGATCTTTCAAATAGTTCACAAGAATATAGTACGAAGTATAGAGAATAAATAAACTTACTTGAAGCCATGCATAGGGTTTCGCTCCAATAAGAATCAATGCCAAATCTCCAATGTAGAGCACCAAAACATCAAGACCATACATCTTGACCATATCGAATGCAGATCACCTTGTATAATCCCATTCCTTCAGAAGTACGCTTTACTTTGCTTTGTTCCCAAAACTGATGAAATCAAATCCTACACATACTTGATAACATCAAACTTTGCATCTTCGGAAGCTGTAACATCAAATCCTCACTTACTTGATGAAACCAAATCCTTCGTCTTCAAAATTTTTTGCTACTGGAAAACCCAAAAAAATACTTCTCTCTTTAAACCTTTTATCCAACCTAAGCTCTGATACCAATTGTTGGGACAATTGGATCGCATTGATACCAATTGTTGGGGTTCAGAGCCATCTACATGCTAATACTACGGAAACAAAATAGCTAACAAGAAATACTTGATCTCTCGGATTGCTCCATGAACCTCACTAAGATCTAGGATAAGAAGAAGAGAAAGAGAACCACACAGATGCAAGCCATAAATCAAAGCAACAAGAGTAAAGTACTCACGGATTTAACGTGGTTCAACAATATACACAATGTGTGTAATATTGTCTACATCCACCAAACGGCTACGACCTCTTTATTCATTATAGAATCACCACTGAGAATTACACAACTGATTGACTAATCAACCCATCGACTCACCATAATGTGACCGAACACAAGAACTCTCACAAGCACCCTATAAGATCCAAAGTAGCGTCTTCACCCATACGAGATAACGTTTACCACATTATCTACCACAACAAGATGATCTTCTCTCGCACACCCCGATATAGATTACCATGGACGCCTTTAGCTCAACACCAATAATCTAATCCAAAGCACCACCAAGATGATCTTCTCTTCAACAAGATGTCTTACCAACATCTCCATATGAATACTCCATAACGACATATCTTCCAACATCGATAAGTATCCCATATGCACCATAATGGTGTACTCCTTCCACCATTAGGTCTCTCACATAACCACCTCAATAGGTGGGATGAATCCCTCACATCTCTACGAGATTTACATTGAGGATTCCATGACTAAAACACTTAGCCTAGACCTCCTTATATAGGAGTCACAAACTTGGTTCCCAAGGAAACCATGGTCAATTAGGAAACCCATCTTATATATGGAAGTTGTCCTAAACCATCTACGTTTCCCAAACGGAGCCTTCCTAACCTCCTAGAATTTAGCCGTCTTCTTTGACCTAAACTAGGAAACTCACGTTTCCTTACAATTCTCCACCTCGGATCATGCATTCATGCATGAGACGATCAACTTGTTATCCCTCCATCTTCTGAACATCGATTGCACCATCACTGGTTGCCTACATATCCTCAATAGGAATCAAACCGAAATGTAGTTCACCCAAAATTGTTCCATAGAACCTCCACCAGAAGAGAGCAAACCAAACTTGAACGTTACCAACTCAGACTTAACAATCCAACCTCTTTTGGTGATTGTACAAATCTCCACAACGGTGAAAAATCGACCATCTCAACAAATCAACAAAGATATGATCATCCGTTATGCAACATCTTGAGAAACACCTTACTCCTTTATGTTCATAACTCCACATTGATTGGCATCATTCTAGGTGTATTGCATGCCAACTCAATCTGATCATACACGATCATTGTCCATATGCCACCTTCGAATTTAGTTATAGTCATTATGCGCCCTTGAGCCTTTGCCACCTTCGAATTTGTTCCATACCATGAACACAGCTTCGTCTTGGCCTTCCTTGCTCCACCTGAGTTAATGTTACGCTCTTATAAGCCACTAACTCCAAGTTGCGCACCACATCCGTTAGGGTTGACATCCATAACTAATCGATCAACAAATGAAACTATCACTAAGTAGCCTCCATGCATCCGCCTAAGCATTACCTTAGCAGAACCATAGTCTTCATCTTCGTCTCTAAACTCCAGCCGAGTCAATTGCTTATTTAAACAATCGATCACATACTTGCTCTTTTCCATGAGCATGTCCTCCAAAGCGAGTTAACGAGAAACCTTGCGTTAGTTTATAAAACCAACCTTCATGTTAGCTTCCAAGAAACTAACCATCTTGTATGTACCAAAGCATATTGAGCATGACTCTAATCGCGCACCAAATACAACCAATCCATGGATCATTGCCACTACGTGCCAATCTCGAGCTCATCTCTTATGAATCTTGCTCTACGAGCCTATCTCCGATTGGATTATGATTCTACAACCATATTTCCCCAATTGAGTTTTACTCCTTCAAAAAGCTCATCATATCTTCAACTAATGCATACATACCATACTAAATATGTCCAGCTTCACAGAGTCTTTGACAGGTGACACACTAAACATCTTCACCACTTCAAAGAACCTCAACGGGCTTTGACAACAATGTCCTTTTAACGAGCTTTAACATAATTGTCAAGATAGTCTTTTATCAATTTCTTAGCAAGCATGTAGTTTCGACTTCGCGACAGTCAAACCACAACATAATAAGACTTGGATAACACTGTGACTAATGTCGAAGAATTCATTGTTACCATCGTAACAATACGTAATGTCACACATTCTTTCTTGTGAATATCCCTTTCCGAATCTTGCTCCAAACGTACACCAACGTTTGAAATCGATAATCCGTACTCCAAACAAAGACTCAATCATACCCAGCCATAATCGAAACCTTTGGTAACTTCCTCAAGCTCCAAGCAATTCAAGACGCTGTTGTGTTTATCTTCTCAAACTATGTAGAGAAAATAACTTGACGGAAACTATATCATTCTTGAACCAAATTTCTCAAAAGAAATCTTTACCTTCATCTCTACACTCTGTCCCTATTGAAACCAATTTCAATAACCATAGAAGATGAGCAACCCCCAAATATTATCATCGCTATAATGTAGCTCTCTCCAATAGAAAGTCTCACACTCGATCATTAGGAAATCAAATAGCCAATGGATAATAAAGGTTGATGGAAAAACACGCCGAAATTGTAGCCCTTCTCAAATTCATGCACCGTGTTTTCTCCTTGTAGTATGCGCTGACTTACATAGCCACACCACTATACACATTGTAGTATTATGTCTTTATTCTTTAAACTCTTGAAGTGTCCAAGCGATACCTTTTAATTCCTCAAACGGGTCTTCACCAAAGTAGGAACGTATCCGCAACACAAATAGACCAACTTGTTTCCTCAGACGGTCTTGCACTTCAACTAGCTCCGATCGACTTCAAATGGTGTACAAACAAACAAATCTTCGATCGAACGTCATCGGGAAGAATCAAAAGATCACAAACTATCTAGCTTCTCTATCGGAAACAGTACGAGAGAAACTCCATAAAACATTGTTCTACCCGACACAATGCCATACTCAACAGACAAACAAACCCTACAAACTTTGTCGACAAAATTCTTCTTAAAAATAAGAAACCATAGCTCCACCACAACAAATATCACATCTTCATCCAACGATCAATGTCCCTGCAACTATTTGTAGCCACACGCTTCAAATACTAAGATTGAATATCAAACTCTTCTTCGGAACATATCGAACAACGGACAATACATCCAAAACGAAACCTACTAAGAGATTTCCCAAATCCTTATTGTAGTAAACAACTAAGGCAGAACGAGTATGAATTCATCTTCACATTCTTCAACTTCAGGTTAAAGAAAATCAGCAACATGATCTAATTGATGATGATTGATAACTAGTTATTGTTTCCCTTGGTTTGGAACAATAATGAGACTTTGACATGCTTATATTCCATCTTTACTTCCACAAACATACGAAACAATATTCGTGTCTCAACTACGATACTCTTGCCTTCTTGTGTCTTGCCAAGCAAACACGATTAATTGAAAACCAATCTATGAAGATCTTTCAAACAGTTCACAAGAATATAGTACGAAGTATAGAGAATAAATAAACTTACTTGAAGCCATGCATATGCTCCAATAAGAATCAATGCCAAATCTCCAATGTAGAGCACCAAAACATCAAGACCATACATCTTGACCATATCGAATGCAGATCACCTTGTATAATCCCATTCCTTCATAAGTACGCTTTACTTTGCTTTGTTCCCAAAACTGATGAAATCAAATCCTACACATACTTGATAACATCAAACTTTGCATCTTCGGAAGCTGTAACATCAAATCCTCACTTACTTGATGAAACCAAATCCTTCGTCTTCAAAATTTTCTGCTACTGGAAAACCCAAAAAAAAACTTCTCTCTTCAAACCTTTTATCCAACCTAAGCTCTGGTACCAATTGTTGGGACAATTGGATCGCTCTGATACCAATTGTTGGGGTTGGAGCTATCTACATGCTAATCTTGCGGAAACATATTAGCTAACAAGAAACACTTGATCTCTCGGATTGCTCCATGAACCTCACTAAGATCTAGGATAAGAAGAAGAGAAAGAGAACCACACAGGTTGCAAGCCATAATCAAAGCAACAAGAGTAAAGTACTCACGGATTTAACGTGGTTCAACAATATACACAATGTGTGTAATATTGTCTACATCCACCAAACGGCTACGACCTCTTTATTCATTATAGAATCACCACTGAGAATTACACAACTGATTGACTAATCAACCCATCGACTCACCATAATGTGACCGAACACAAGAACTCTCACAAGCACCCTATAAGATCCAAA
Organism: Papaver armeniacum; assembly: GCA_023531295.1. Classification (NCBI taxonomy): domain Eukaryota; kingdom Viridiplantae; phylum Streptophyta; class Magnoliopsida; order Ranunculales; family Papaveraceae; genus Papaver; species Papaver armeniacum. The sequence continues at coordinate 459,470 of JAJJWW010000488.1, forward strand.
GTAGCGTCTTCACCCATACGAGATAACGTTTACCACATTATCTACCACAACAAGATGATCTTCTCTCGCACACCCCGATATAGATTACCATGGACGCCTTTAGCTCAACACCAATAATCTAATCCAAAGACCACCAAGATGATCTTCTCTTCAACAAGATGTCTTACCAACATCTCCATATGAATACTCCATAACGACATATCTTCCAACATCGATAAGTATCCCATAAGCACCATAATGGTGTACTCCTTCCACCATTAGGTCTCTCACATAACCACCTCAATAGGTGGGATGAATCCCTCACATCTCTACGAGATTTACATTGAGGATTCCATGACTAAAACACTTAGCCTAGACCTCCTTATATAGGAGTCACAAACTTGGTTCCCAAGGAAACCATGGTCAATTAGGAAACCCATCTTATATATGGAAGTTGTCCTAAACCATCTACGTTTCCCAAACGGAGCCTTTCCGGAACCTCCTAGAATTTAGCCGTCTTCTTTGACCTAAACTAGGAAACTCACGTTTCCTTACAATTCTCCACCTCGGATCATGCATTCATGCATGAGACGATCAACTTGTTATCCCTCCATCTTCTGAACATCGATTGCACCATCACTGGTTGCCTACATATCCTCAATAGGAATCAAACCGAAATGTAGTTCACCCAAAATTGTTCCATAGAACCTCCACCAGAAGAGAGCAAACCAAACTTGAACGTTACCAACTCAGACTTAACAATCCAACCTACTGGTGATTGTACAAATCTCCACAACGGTGAAAAATCTGACCATCTCAACAAATCAACAGCATATGATCATCCGTTATGCAACATCTTGAGAAACACCTTACTCCTTTATGTTCATAACTCCACATTGATTGGCATCATTCTAGGTGTATTGCATGCCAACTCAATCTGATCATACACGATCATTGTCCATATGCCACCTTCGAATTTAGTTATAGTCATTATGCGCCCTTGAGCCTTTGCCACCTTCGAATTTGTTCCATACCATGAACACAAACTTCGTCTTGGCCTTCCTTGCTCCACCTGAGTTAATGTTACGCTCTTATAAGCCACTAACTCCAAGTTGCGCACCACATCCGTTAGGGTTGACATCCATAACTAATCGATCAACAAATGAAACTATCACAGTAGCCTCCATGCATCTGCCTAAGCATTACCTTAGCGTAACCATAGTCTTCATCTTCGTCTCTAAACTCCCGGTAGAGTCAATTGCTTATTTAAACAACTCGATCACATACTTGCTCTTTTCCATGAGCATGTCCTCCAAAGCGAGTTAACGAGAAACCTTGCGTTAGTTTATAAAACCAACCTTCATGTTAGCTTCCAAGAAACTAACCATCTTGTATGTACCAAAGCATATTGAGCATGACTCTAATCTACGCACCAAATACAACCAATCCATGGATCATTGCCACTACGTGCCAATCTCGAGCTCATCTCTTATGAATCTTGCTCTACGAGCCTATCTCCGATTGGATTATGATTCTACAACCATATTTCCCCAATTGAGTTTTACTCCTTCAAAAAAGCTCATCATATCTTCAACTAATGCATACATACCATACTAAATATGTCCAGCTTCACAGAGTCTTTGGTGACTGACACACTAAACATCTTCACCACTTCAAAGAACCTCAACGGGCTTTGACAACAATGTCCTTTTAACGAGCTTTAACATAATTGTCAAGATAGTCTTTTATCAATTTCTTAGCAAGCATGTAGTTTCGACTTCGCGACAGTCAAACCACAACATAATAAGACTTGGATAACACTGTGACTAATGTCGAAGAATTCATTGTTACCGTCGTAACAATACGTAATGTCACACATTCTTTCTTGTGAATATCCCTTTCCGAATCTTGCTCCAAACGTACACCAACGTTTCGAAATCTGATAATCCGTACTCCAAACAAAGACTCAATCACACCCAGCCATAATCTGAAACCTTTGGTAACTTCCTCAAGCTCCAAGCAATTCAAGACGCTATTGTGTTTATCTTCTCAAACTATGTAGAGAAAATAACTTGACGGAAACTATATCATTGCTGAACCAAATTTCTCAAAAGAAATCTTTACCTTCATCTCTACAGGCTCTGTCCCTATTGAAACCAATTTCAATAACCATAGCAGATGAGCAACCCCCCAAATATTATCATCGCTATAATGTAGCTCTCTCCAATAGAAAGTCTCACACTGATCATTAGGAAATCAAATAGCCAATGGATAATAAAGGTTGATGGAAAAACACGCCGAAATTGTAGCCCTTCTCAAATTCATGCACCGTGTTTTCTCCTTGTAGTATGCGCCAGCTTACATAGCCACACCACTATACACATTGTAGTATTATGTCTTTATTCTTTAAACTCTTGAAGTGTCCAAGCGATACCTTTTTTAATTCCTCAAAACGGGTCTTCACCAAAGTAGGAACGTATCCGCAACACAAATAGACCAACTTGTTTCCTCAGACGGTCTTGCACTTCAACTAGCTCCGATCGACTTCAAATGGTGTACAAACAAACAAATCTTCGACTGAACGTCATCGGGAAGAATCAAAAGATCACAAACTATCTAGCTTCTCTATCGGAAACAATACGAGAGAAACTCCATAAAACATTGTTCTACCCGACACAATGCCATACTCAACACAGACAAACAAACCCTACAAACTTTGTCGACAAAATTCTTCTTAAAAATAAGAAACCATAGCTCCACCACAACAAATATCACATCTTCATCCAACGATCAATGTCCCGCAACTATCTGTAGCCACACGCTTCAAATACTAAGACTGAATATCAAACTCTTCACTTCTGGAACATATCACACCCTGGCCAACGGACAATACATCCAAAACGAAACCTACTAAGAGATTTCCCAAATCCTTATTGTAGTAAACAACTAAGGCAGAACGAGTATGAATTCATCTTCACATTCTTCAACTTCAGGTTAAAGAAAATCAGCAACATGATCTAATTGATGATGATTGATAACTAGTTATTGTTTCCCTTGGTTTGGAACAATAATGAGACTTTGACATGCTTATATTCCATCTTTACTTCCACAAACATACGAAACAATATTCGTGTCTCAACTACGATACTCTTGCCTTCTTGTGTCTTGCCAAGCAAACACTGATTAATTGAAAACCAATCTATGAAGATCTTTCAAACAGTTCACAAGAATATAGTACGAAGTATAGAGAATAAATAAACTTACTTGAAGCCATGCATAGGGTTTCTGCTCCAATAAGAATCAATGCCAAATCTCCAATGTAGAGCACCAAAACATCAAGACCATACATCTTGACCATATCGAATGCAGATCACCTTGTATAATCCCATTCCTTCAGAAGTACGCTTTACTTTGCTTTGTTCCCAAAACTGATGAAATCAAATCCTACACATACTTGATAACATCAAACTTTGCATCTTCGGAAGCTGTAACATCAAATCCTCACTTACTTGATGAAACCAAATCCTTCGTCTTCAAAATTTTCTGCTACTGGAAAACCCAAAAAAAAATTCTCTCTTTAAACCTTTTATCCAACCTAAGCTCTGATACCAATTGTTGGGACAATTGGATCGCATTGATACCAATTGTTGGGGTTCAGAGCCATCTACATGCTAATACTACGGAAACAAATTAGCTAACAAGAAACACTTGATCTCTCGGATTGCTCCATGAACCTTACTACGATCTAGGATAAGAAGAAGAGAAAGAGAACCACACAGATGCAAGCCATAAATCAAAGCAACAAGAGTAAAGTACTCACGGATTTAACGTGGTTCAACAATATACACAATGTGTGTAATATTGTCTACATCCACCAAACGGCTACGACCTCTTTATTCATTATAGAATCACCACTGAGAATTACACAACTGATTGACTAATCAACCCATCGACTCACCATAATGTGACCGAACACAAGAACTCTCACAAGCACCCTATAAGATCCAAAGTAGCGTCTTCACCCATACGAGATAACGTTTACCACATTATCTACCACAACAAGATGATCTTCTCTGCACACCCTGATATAGATTACCATGGACGCCTTTAGCTCAACACCAATAATCTAATCCAGCACCACCAAGATGATCTTCTCTTCAACAAGATGTCTTACCAACATCTCCATATGAATACTCCATAACGACATATCTTCCAACATCGATAAGTATCCCATAAGCACCATAATGGTGTACTCCTTCCACCATTAGGTCTCTCACATAACCACCTCAATAGGTGGGATGAATCCCTCACATCTCTACGAGATTTACATTGAGGATTCCATGACTAAAACACTTAGCCTAGACCTCCTTATATAGGAGTCACAAACTTGGTTCCCAAGGAAACCATGGTCAATTAGGAAACCCATCTTATATATGGAAGTTGTCCTAAACCATCTACGTTTCCCAAACGGAGCCTTTAGGAACCTCCTAGAATTTAGCCGTCTTCTTTGACCTAAACTAGGAAACTCACGTTTCCTTACAATTCTCCACCTCGGATCATGCATTCATGCATGAGACGATCAACTTGTTATCCCTCCATCTTCCGAACATCGATTGCACCATCATTTGGTTGCCTACATATCCTCAATAGGAATCAAACCGAAATGTAGTTCACCCAAAATTGTTCCATAGAACCTCCACCAAGAGAGCAAACCAAACTTGAACGTTACCAACTCAGACTTAACAATCCAACCTACTGGTGATTGTACAAATCTCCACAACGGTGAAAAATCTGACCATCTCAACAAATCAACAAAGATATGATCATCCGTTATGCAACATCTTGAGAAACACCTTACTCCTTTATGTTCATAACTCCACATTGATTGGCATCATTCTAGGTGTATTGCATGCCAACTCAATGATCATACACGATCATTGTCCATATGCCACCTTCGAATTTAGTTATAGTCATTATGCGCCCTTGAGCCTTTGCCACCTTCGAATTTGTTCCATACCATGAACAAAGCTTCGTCTTGGCCTTCCTTGCTCCACCTGAGTTAATGTTACGCTCTTATAAGCCACTAACTCCAAGTTGCGCACCACATCCGTTAGGGTTGACATCCATAACTAATCGATCAACAAATGAAACTATCACAAGTAGCCTCCATGCATCCGACTAAGCATTACCTTAGCAGAACCATAGTCTTCATCTTCGTCTCTAAACTCCAGCCGAGTCAATTGCTTATTTAAACAACTGATCACATACTTGCTCTTTTCCATGAGCATGTCCTCCAAAGCGAGTTAACGAGAAACCTTGCGTTAGTTTATAAAACCAACCTTCATGTTAGCTTCCAAGAAACTAACCATCTTGTATGTACCAAAGCATATTGAGCATGACTCTAACTGCGCACCAAATACAACCAATCCATGGATCATTGCCACTACGTGCCAATCTCGAGCTCATCTCTTATGAATCTTGCTCTACGAGCCTATCTCCGATTGGATTATGATTCTACAACCATATTTCCCCAATTGAGTTTTACTCCTTCAAAAAGCTCATCATATCTTCAACTAATGCATACATACCATACTAAATATGTCGGCTTCACAGAGTCTTTGTGGTGACACACTAAACATCTTCACCACTTCAAAGAACCTCAACGGGCTTTGACAACAATGTCCTTTTAACGAGCTTTAACATAATTGTCAAGATAGTCTTTTATCAATTTCTTAGCAAGCATGTAGTTTCGACTTCACGATTAGTCAAACCACAACATAATAAGACTTGGATAACACTGTGACTAATGTCGAAGAATTCATTGTTACCGTCGTAACAATACGTAATGTCACACATTCTTTCTTGTGAATATCCCTTTCCGAATCTTGCTCCAAACGTACACCAACGTTTCGAAATCTGATAATCCGTACTCCAAACAAAGACTCAATCACACCCAGCCATAATCTGAAACCTTTGGTAACTTCCTCAAGCTCCAAGCAATTCAAGACGCCATTGTGTTTATCTTCTCAAACTATGTAGAGAAAATAACTTGACGGAAACTATATCATTGCTGAACCAAATTTCTCAAAAGAAATCTTTACCTTCATCTCTACAAGCTCTGTCCCTATTGAAACCAATTTCAATAACCATAGCAGATGAGCAACCCCCCAAATATTATCATCGCTATAATGTAGCTCTCTCCAATAGAAAGTCTCACACTGATCATTAGGAAATCAAATAGCCAATGGATAATAAAGGTTGATGGAAAAACACGCCGAAATTGTAGCCCTTCTCAAATTCATGCACCGTGTTTTCTCCTTGTAGTATGCGCCAGCTTACATAGCCACACCACTATACACATTGTAGTATTATGTCTTTATTCTTTAAACTCTTGAAGTGTCCAAGCGATACCTTTTTAATTCCTCAAAACGGGTCTTCACCAAAGTAGGAACGTATCCGCAACACAAATAGACCAACTTGTTTCCTCAGACGGTCTTGCACTTCAACTAGCTCCGATCGACTTCAAATGGTGTACAAACAAACAAATCTTCGACTGAACGTCATCGGGAAGAATCAAAAGATCACAAACTATCTAGCTTCTCTATCGGAAACAGTACGAGAGAAACTCCATAAAACATTGTTCTACCCGACACAATGCCATACTCAACACAGACAAACAAACCCTACAAACTGTGTCGACAAAATTCTTCTTAAAAATAAGAAACCATAGCTCCACCACAACAAATATCACATCTTCATCCAACGATCAATGTCCTGCAACTATCTGTAGCCACACGCTTCAAATACTAAGACTGAATATCAAACTCTTCACTTCTGGAACATATCACACCCTGGCCAACGGACAATACATCCAAAACGAAACCTACTAAGAGATTTCCCAAATCCTTATTGTAGTAAACAACTAAGGCAGAACGAGTATGAATTCATCTTCACATTCTTCAACTTCAGGTTAAAGAAAATCAGCAACATGATCTAATTGATGATGATTGATAACTAATTATTGTTTCCTTGGTTTGGAACAATAATGAGACTTTGACATGCTTATATTCCATCTTTACTTCCACAAACATACGAAACAATATTCGTGTCTCAACTACGATACTCTTGCCTTCTTGTGTCTTGCCAAGCAAACACCGATTAATTGAAAACCAAATCTACGAAGGTCTTTCAAACATTTCACAAGAATATAGTACGAAGTATATAGAATAAATTAACTTACTTGAAGCCATGCATAGGGTTTCGCTCCAATAAGAATCAATGCCAAATCTCCAATGTAGAGCACCAAAACATCAAGACCATACATCTTGACCATATCGAATGAAGATCACCTTGTATAATCCCATTCCTTCCTAAGTACGCTTTACTTTGCTTTGTTCCCAAACTTGATGAAATCAAATCCTACACATACTTGATAACATCAAACTTTGCATCTTCGAAAGTGTAACATCAAATCCTCACATACTTGATGAAACCAAATCCTTCGTCTTCAAAAATTTTCTCTCTTGGAAAACCCAAAAAAACTTCTCTCTCTTCAAACCTTTTATCCAATCTAAGCTCGATACCAATTGTTGGGACAATTGGATCGCTTGATACCAATTGTTGGGGTCGGAGAGCTATCTACATGCTAATCTTGTGGAAACATATTAGCTAACAAGAAACACTTGATCTCTCGGATTGCTCCATGAACCTTACTACGATCTAGGATAAGAAGAAGAGAAAGAGAACCACACACAGATGCAAGCCATAAATCAAAGCAACAAGAGTAAAGTACTCACGGATTTAACGTGGTTCAACAATATACACAATGTGTGTAATATTGTCTACATCCACCAAACGGCTACGACCTCTTTATTCATTATAGAATCACCACTGAGAATTACACAACTGATTGACTAATCAACCCATCGACTCACCATAATGTGACCGAACACAAGAACTCTCACAAGCACCCTATAAGATCCAAAGTAGCGTCTTCACCCATACGAGATAACGTTTACCACATTATCTACCACAACAAGATGATCTTCTCTGCACACCCTGATATAGATTACCATGGACGCCTTTAGCTCAACACCAATAATCTAATCAAAGACCACCAAGATGATCTTCTCTTCAACAAGATGTCTTACCAACATCTCCATATGAATACTCCATAACGACATATCTTCCAACATCGATAAGTATCCCATAAGCACCATAATGGTGTACTCCTTCCACCATTAGGTCTCTCACATAACCACCTCAATAGGTGGGATGAATCCCTCACATCTCTACGAGATTTACATTGAGGATTCCATGACTAAAACACTTAGCCTAGACCTCCTTATATAGGAGTCACAAACTTGGTTCCCAAGGAAACCATGGTCAATTAGGAAACCCATCTTATATATGGAAGTTGTCCTAAACCATCTACGTTTCCCAAACGGAGCCTTTCCGGAACCTCCTAGAATTTAGCCGTCTTCTTTGACCTAAACTAGGAAACTCACGTTTCCTTACAAACTCTTCCTCAACCCCAAATTCGAATCAGAAACCCCAGCCTACATCAAAATCAGCTCTATCAGTAAAAACCAGCATTAATTGCACTACTACCACCAAGAACTATTCTTCTAGCACTAAGAACACCACTAACCCCTCTTCCAATGTCATCCATAACCTCCATTACGACAAAGAATTCAAAGAAACGAAGTAAAGAAAAAAAAAGAAAAAGAAAGAAGCAAGATTCTTAGCGAGAATCGATGATTCTTTTCAAAAACTTCACAATTAGGGTAACGATGATCCTAGCAAACACGTAGAATGAAATGTAATCAAATTGAGTAACGAAACCCCTTTCTAAACAGGTAAGATAGCTCAAGCCGAACCAACTAATGGCGATACAATCCAATGTTCCGATAAGAATAGCTAGGATAGAAACAAGAAATCTCGATATTGGACTCATCACTTTGATTGATTTCTGAGAATGAATGACTGTGGTTTTCTGAGGGTGGGAATTTTTGTTTGAGAGTGATTTTGTGTTCAATTTGTGAGGGAGTTTTTGAGTTGTGTTTGTCTGTTTGTTTTTCATTCTTTAGTAATGGGGGCTGTATTTTGTTTATATAGAACCAGGAGGGCCCGCTCAACCCTTCCGGCACGAGCCTTTTGGTCAAGCTACTATGCCTGTTTATGTGTATTAGTAGTATTACTTTGTTTTTTACAACAAAAGATGCTCATAAACTCAAAGAAAAGTACTTTGGTTTAGTTGATGATTTCGAGAAGTCAAGGAATGTATCGTGGTCTACCTGATACATAGTTTCTTAGAGAAGAAAATCAATCAGAACTACAACACTCCCAAGGACATCACTGGTTGTGTCGTCTATTTGCTGGTATGATTGGCTAGTACAAGCTTTTTTACTTTTCTTTTCTTTGAGTTTATGAGCATCTTTTTTTTTTCTTTTCTTTTCTTTCCTAATAATGGAAAATTTGCTGTTTGGTCCTAAGCCCATTAAGTTAGCTATAGTAGGGTCCAACTGGCTTTTAGACTTATCATCAGGTCCATAGTTATTTAAAACTAGCAAAATGACCAGCTTACCCTAGAACTAAACACGTGTGAAGAATGCACCACTATCTTACGGTTTTGTTTCCCGTACAAAAACTGCTGAAACGGTCAGAAAAACATTTAATGAATTTTAACGTTACTACTGCAGAGAGAATTCAGAGAGAATCAAAACTTCACAGAGAGAATTCAGAGAGAATGATTGAGATATGAACAGATCTCAAAATTCATTCTCAAAGAGAAAACAAAACCTAAATTCATTTAGAGATTCTGCTAAAACAACGATTCTGATTTAGAGAAACCCCTAAAACCTAGATTCTGATAATGGTTACAAGAAGAAAAATCAAAAGAACAATCCAAGAAGAAGAAACAATAATGGATGATAGCACTGCTCCTAGGTCATCAGAAGACGATTCAAGAATTTCAAGACGAAAATCAACGAGGAAAAAGAGTAAAAAGGTTGTAACACCAAAATCAAAAAAGAAAGTTGCTAAAAGTTCATCGGACGATGAATCTCCGGATGTACTAAGCCGAAAAGGAAGAAAACCGAGTAAAAAGGCACCAAATCAGAAAAAGGTACTATTTCTAACACTTTTAGTATGTTTTTTGTGTTTCTGGGACATTGATACACCAGTACATAAGTGAGGTACTGATGAAAAATTGATGAATACCCATCATAGTTTACATGCAACTTCTACTTTGTGTTTCTAGCACTTAGAATTAGCAGTACATAACTAAAAAACTGTAGAATAATAATCAAAAGTGATATGCAATGTGTTTTTTTTTTTTTTTCCTGATACATAGAACCACCAGTAAATATATCAAATACTGAGGTTTTTTTTATGAATTAGGGTCTTTTTTGCCAGTACATAAGTCCAATATTGAATGGGTAACATTGTTTATGTGTCTATTTATCATTGTTTGTGTTTCTGGCACATAAGTTGTCAGTACATAATTCAAAAACTGTTGAATAACAATGTGTGTCTTGCCTATATTTGCAATACTGAAACATTGTAGTGTTTATGTAATGTAAATTCATCAGTTTCTATATTATACATCAATTTTTTTTCCTTTATGTGATAATGATCTTTGGATATGCAGTACATAAGGCCAATACTGATTGTTTGTGTTTCTGAGATGATAAATGTGCAGTCCATAAATATTATACTGAAATAAAACTACTTAAATTTTGCAGGTAAGGTTGTGCCAAAATCTGTTAGGAAGTTGTGTAGGTCTGGTTTCACAGCATTACATAGCCTAGTTGTCAGAATGAAGGCGAGTAAATATACTTTGAGTGAAGCCCAATTACAAAAGATAGGTGAATCTTCTTATGGACATATATTCTTGATGTTCTGGCACACTAAGTACACCGAAAGTCATTGGGAAAAGTTGGAAGGTGCTGTTAAAAAGTACTTGAAGTGTTACAAAAGGGGTCGAGTCAAGAATGAGCTCACATTTGAGTTTGTTAGAAGAGGTGAAACACACATTGACACGTCGAAACTAGAAAAAATGGGTGTAATATTTGGAATGCCAAGAATGGCAGGAAGAAGAACTGACGACACCTTTTTGATGAGAGGTGGTGGATGGAGACAAAAACCATTCTACATTAGACAATTTGGTGATAACAACATGGTTACAAGACCAATGCTAAAAAATGCGATCCTGAACATGCTCAAGCGTACTGGAATTAAGAAGAAAAATTCTGAATCTGAAGGTGGCGAAGACAGTGATGAATACAATGAGGATGATACCGAAAATGAACAAGTACCGGATAGTGAAGATGATGAAGATATGGAGTACAGGATACCAAGAGTAGAAACTGAACAAACAATTGAAGATATGGTCAAGCTATTATTCCCGTTTATGTGTATTACTTTGTTTTTTACAACAAAAGATGCTCATAAACTCAAAGAAAAGTACTTTGGTTTAGTTGATGATCTCGAGAAGTCAAAGAATGTATCTTGGCATGACCTGATACATAGTTTATTAGAGAAGAAAATCAATCAGAACTACAACACTCCCGAGGACATCACTGGTTGTGTCGTCTATTTGCTGGTATGATTGGCTAGTACAAGCTTTTTTTTCCAAGTACATATTTACTGTACTGTCAATTTAAGATTCTGTATTGAATCTATTGATGTTATTTTGTCACAATTGTTGTATGCGGAGCATACTCACTTGGTGAAACCACTGGCGTTACCAGATGATCGATACCTTCCAAGAGCGGCAAGGTGGAACATCAAATAAATATTTGTTGAGTTTCTAAAGGATATGGAGGCTTCGCAATACACAGTAAGTCCCTAAGAAAAACAATACATATTACTAGAATAAGTTTTATTTCATTATGCTTCTTGTAGTTTTGGTTTAGGAAACAATGATGCACCAGTACATATCTCAAAAACTGATTAAAGTTGGTCAATTAAAGTATAATTATTTATGTTTTCATACATGAAATGATTTGTTTTAGGTAGGACACTATTAGAAAAGCAGTTTTCTGATTGACCAAAATGATTGTGTGTGTGTTATATGTACTATTTAATTGAGTACAAATATGTTATACTGATACAAAAACTGGTTATATGTGTGTGTTATATGTACTTTTCCAGTTCTCTGAAGAATTTAAGGATGAATATACTATGTATGAAAAAGAAATGTTGAATAAAATTGCTCAAAGGCTTCCAGTTGAAGACGTACCATTAAAAGTAGATTGGCAAGAAAAGTTTGAGGATTTAGAAGTAAAGCATGATGATTTGAGGCTGACAATTGCAGAAAAATGGGGCGAGTTACAGATTAGGAAAGAGAACGGCCTCCCCATTGATGTGAGTATACTAGAAGAGATAATGAATGATATATATCACAGAGCTTACCCACCTCCATAACCAAACTCGGGAGAAGAAGAATCTAGCAGTAGCTCTGAAGAAGAATCTAGCACTAGCTCTGAAGAAGGCCATGATCATTTAGATGACACAGTTCCATCATCAACTACTCCCTTGGTAACAGAGGCTGAAAAGGAAATTCCAGTTGATACACAAGAAAAGTCGAATAAACAGGGAAATGATTCTCCAACTATGCCTGTTATGGGGAGCTCTGAAGATAATCCCACACAATTCGATCTTGAGGTTTCACAGTTTAAAATTTGGGCTTGATCTGATTTGGAGCGAAATGTGAAACAGCTGCTGATAGACGCATTTATGTGTCTATTTTAATCCCAATTACATGTATTGTTAGTGCTCGACTTTGTACTTATTTGGCATTTTATGTTTTTGTAGGTGTTTTTTTGGATAAATGAGCTTTTGATACGAAATCGGCTCGAAAAACCACACGGAGGACATCTGCTATTCACACCCCCAATTTGGATAAGGGCACACAAGCGGTAAGGGAACTTCACCGTTATTTTTTGGATGTACTATTTACGCTCAAATGGCTAAAGGGAGTCTAGTATTTTGGATAAGGGGAGGTCATCCTCTTTGTTTGAATTTTTTATTTTGGAGGGAAAGTAGGTGTTGTTTCTGGCAGATTTAGGGTTGAAGTTTTGGACGTGATTTACAGAGATTCAATCGTTGATTTTCATGGGATAGGCCTGTTATGGATAACCAAAGATGGTAAGGGTATTCAATTGGGATGAAATTGGCTAAATCATCGAGTTTGACTCAAAATAGGGGCATGACCATTTCACGGGAATTTCAGGCGAGAGTTTGTGGAGTTTTCGTCGGAATTTCTTCACATGAAAGAGTTTGTTTGGGTCTGTTAAGTTCAAACAGGGTTAGCATCGGTGTTTTGTTCGATTAAACAGGGCCCAAATATTGGTTTGAAGCAAAACAGAGTGTGTGGAATATATCGGGTTCTGTTTGGCTTATTTTCGGAAATCCAGTGAGACTAAAACGCAGATAAACTTTCTTAAGATTCACATATACCTGATAGAGAGTTTGGAAAGGATTTGTGACTTGGAAACGCGTAAAACGATTCGGAGAGAGATTAATTCCGGGTTTTTTTGCACAGAAAGAAAGAGAGGAATTTTAATCGGGATTTTTAGGTTTCCAAGAGATATAAAAGGTGTAGTCGAGTTCTAGGGAGGATGATTGAAGTTTATAAGAAGTTAGGGGTAGTTTAGAACACCACAGAGATCAACAAGAGGAGTTGCAGGAAGTCGAGTTCTGCTGGTGTAGAAGGAATAACACGAAGAACATTAGACCCTTTAGAGCAGTCTTTTATTTTACATCATATCAATTCTATCGTTTCCTGTAACAGTTTATATTGCGACAATTCTCTGCAACAGTTAGTTTGTAACGCCTGTTAAACGTTGCAAACGGTTTGCTCTAGTAGTTCTCTCTTGTTTTTCACCCTTTTGAGCTATGAACACCTACTTTGAGCACGTGAGTAACATGACGAGCTAAACCCCATTGCTGAGGCGACGGAGGAAGCCAATTTTTCATGATGTGAGTGGTAATTTCTATTTGAATTAATTTTTGCAATCTCTTTTAAGATTATTTGCCTTGATTGAAAATTGATTGAATGATTTTTCCTAAGCAATTGTGATTTCTCTTGATAGATTATGCTTAGACCTAGGTTTCTGATATTCTATGCTTTCGAAATACAATTGTTATTCTAAAAATCTACCTTTGCAAAATATTAGAATCACTTTAAACGTAAAGAGTTGCACGAATATTGATTAGATTAAATCACATAAAATTGGAATTTGGTGGAATCCTGAGTTTTCTATTTGGAAATAAAATTCTAAAATCAAATCTCTACAAGTCTGAGAATCGAACCTTTGTTACCACTTTTTACAACACATCAATTTTTGGCGCCGCCGACGCGGACTTGTTTTTAGGGTTTTAGATTTATTTTTTAGTTTTTTATTATTTTTGTTCTTTTTTACGTTTTTGGGTATTTATCTTTTGTCTACAGGTTCTGGATCATAAAGAAAATTGATCCAAGGAGTTTGGTGATTTCGTAAAGACTTGGAGCTAAAGATTAAAGCGAAAAGAACTAAAAGAAGACAATTTTATTTTAGTTATTTTTTTTAGGGTTTGTATATTTTTAGAAAAAAAAAAAAATTTGTATTAGGGTTTATTATTTTTGTAATTTTTCTTTTCTTTTTGGACTTTGGACTTTTGGACTTTGGACATTATTTTTATTTTTACCCTACGGAAGGGTACTTTTAAATATAAACTGTTTGCAGAGAATGAGGACAATTACGATATTGTCTCGCACTCAGGTTTTAATCTGACATATGAGTCGGTGGTCCGAGTCGACTACAACTAATTCATCCCGTCTGCTGAACGGGAGGTAAGATTCCGAACACTCGCGAATCCCATGTCGGCGAGTTCTTTGGATTCCTAGTTACATATATGCCGAGGACTTGAATATGGCTGCTTTAATTTTCTAGTAAAGGCAAGGCCTGGCCATACAAGATAAGGGTTCGGATTTCATCACCGTTCTCTTCTTGCCCGCCTTAGGAACACGTAACCACGCAAACCTAAGCCTTAAAATTTTGACTAGAACAACACCGATAGGTAACGAGCTTAATAGGAAAGTCATTGAAAATATTGGTTACTCTTTTAAACACACTTCTAAGTTCATGAAGGTTTACGTGAGTTGAATGCGTTATCGCCCGCCTTGTAATTCGGTGAGGCATTGGGTATCAAAGCTCCATTTGAGTTTTCCCGCTTCTCTATTCAAATTACTTTGACTCGGATTGATTCCGAGAGGGTTTGCTTAAATTGTAACGAATTCCTTTCGAAAGATTAGAAGTCGGGTCTAAAAACAATCTAAGTGGAGCCATCATGCTTTTTGTTTGCTAGAAATCTCTAGGTTTGCTTTGGTTTAGTCAGCCTTGATTTGTGATTGCAAAGAATCCCCTTCCTTATTCTTTTGCATGCCTAAACGTAAAAGAGAATCCCTAGGTAGATTTGTTAAAGAGAAACCTAATAGTTCTAAGCGTCTCGATTACCTCAATTTAGAAAGTCCTATTTTTGAAGAGTCCGTTTTTGAACGTCCATTCAAGGAGACAATCCTCGATATTCCGATAGTGCTAGAAATGGCAACTTTGAAAGTTTTGTTGAACCCGACTAGGACTACTCGTCCCTCGTGTATCAAAGTTAGCTAAAACAAGCAAATTATGAACTTAAACTCGGAACCTTACAAACTCCCAATCTTCTTAGGAAAGAAAATGAAAACCCCTATTTCCATGTTAGGGACTTTGAGGAAATTTGTAGTACCCTAAAGATTAGAAACCTTGATGATGATGCTTTGAAACTCGAGTTATTCTCTTTCCTTGAAAGATAAAGTCAAATCGTGGCTATATAGTTTGGCTTCTCGGTTCAATCGAAACATATGAACAACTTACATCTGCCTTTTTGAACAAGTTTTTCCTTAGGCACAAAACATCGTCTATTAGGACGCAAATCTGCACGTTTTCTCAACAGGAGGGAGAATCTTTGTATAGGTATTTGGAAAGGTTCAATGATTTATTAGCCCAATGTCCTCATTTGGTCTAGAAAAGGTTAGGTTAGTTTAGATCCTTTATGAGGGTTTAGATTATTCCAGTACGACCATAGTAGAATCTATGTGTACAGGTGGGTTTGAAAACCAAACAGTTGATGAGGCGATGACATATTTGCATGAAATCACTTAAAAGACCCAAAGAATGGGAAAATAGTAGGGAACCCAAGAAAACAATTCTTCAGGAAGAGAAACGTTAATAGGCTAGAAGGAGGATTTGAATCAGATGCCAAAATTGCAGCAATAACTAAAAGGTTAGAAGCTTTAGAATTGGGTCACACTATTGGTAGGGTGGAGCCTTTTTGGGAAGGCCAGACTATTGAAGAGCAAGCCAATGCTCTTTATAATAATAACACTAGATTTGATAAAATCACAAAAGTTTGACCCATATTCGAAAACCTATAATCTTGGTTGGAGAAACCATACGAACCTCTCATGGTCTAAGGACCAGGAACCAAGGTCGTTTAGTAATTCGAATGCTCCCCGGGTTTTGGCTATACTAAGAATCTTCGTGAGTAGCTCGGTTTCAAAATCATCGATAAGAAAATTTTAAGTCTAGAAGAAACTCTTGCCTCATTTATTCGAAACATCGAAAAGATGCACCAATCACTTTCACAAAGCGTAGAATCTAGTAATGAGGATAGGGCAAGAAAATAGTCAAGCTATTGCCGAGTTAAAAACGCAGTTAGTCCGATAAATGAGTCCTTGAGAGAAAAAGGTAGGTTCCCTAGTCAAACACAAACAAACCCCTAGAGGAGTTCATGAAGTAGGCGAAAAAACCATCACATCAGTTGAATTCAGTTAGAACCCTTAGGAGTGGCAGAGTAGTAGACAATCAGGTAACTATGCCCGATAGTGAGCATATTGTAGTTCACCCCTGAGGACCATCCATCACTGAGGAGACTGATAAATCTCTGATGATGCCAATTCGGTTCCTGAGAGGCCCTATTTTATGCCTAGAGCCCCATTTCCACAGCTATTAGCACCAACAAAGAATGAATCCAACTTTAATAACATAATGGAGGTTTTGAAGAAAGTTACCATAAACCTTCCGTTACTAGAAGCAATTAGGCAACTTCCGGCTTATGCCAAATTCCTTAAGGATATGTGTACACGAAAGCGCAAGCTTAGTGTCCCTAAAAAATCCTTTTTAGCCAGTCATGTAAGTTCAATCATTCAAAACAACACAACTCCTAAATATAAAGACCCAGGTGCCCCTACCATTGCTTGCACGATAGGAAAACATCGGGTAGATAAAGCTTTACTTGACTTAGAAGCTAGTGTGAAATTACTTCCGTACCATGTGTACTTACAGCTAGGACTTGGTGAATTGAAACCTACCAAGATAACACTGCAGTTAGCTGATAGGTCTGTTAAAATTCCTCGTGGTGTGATAGAAGATGTTCTTATTGAGGTCGACAAGTTTATTTATCTGCGTGGATTTCGTAGTCTTAGATACCCAACTTTGTCCCCGACCCAGAACCAGACACTGTGATTTTACGCCGCCCATTTTTAGCTACGTCTAATGCGATCATAAACTGCCGAAATGGTATTATGAATCTATCTTTTGGTAATATGACTATGAGTTGAATATTTTTAATGTCAATGTTTGATTCCGAGATAGATGACACGTGCATTCAAGAGGTGAACATGATAGGAACCTTAGTTCAAGAGTCTTTACCAAACATCATATCGGAAGATCCATTAGAGAGTTGTCAGCCCATTTTAGCATGGATTTGACGATGATAGCAACATTGAACAAGTAAATGCTCTGTTGGATTCTATTCCTATGTTAGATACTGATACATGGAAAGCTAGGTTTGAACCATTATTAGATTTCGAGTCTACCTTAATCCGTTGTTTATAAGAGTCTCCTAAGTTGGACCCTAACTATGCATTTTTAGGCCTATCTCGAGACTTTCCCACTGTTATTATAGCTTCCGATTTGGATAGTGATCAGGAGAGTAGGCCAGTGACCGTGCTTCAAGACAATAAGGAAGCTTTAGGGTGGACCATAGAGGATATTAAGGACATAAGTCCTACTTTGTGTATGCATCAGATGCATTTAGAGGATGAACCACCTGACTATAACTTAGATAAAGCAATTGACCTTTTTCAGGAACCCGATAATCTAGAAATTAGGAATATTGTGACTAGTCTATTTAGAGACACCCAAAATTCTAAGTTTGGGGGTGGACTTGGAATATATGCCTCTACCATTTCACAAGAGTATCTTCATAGAAAGGATTCGTTGTTAGAAACCCATCCTATGGTTGATCCGGTTTATTCAAAGCTATGATACCAGATTGACTTTGTTTTCCCACCAAATACTTTTCAACCAATTGTGGGAATGTATGAGTTCAAAATGTGTCGGCTTATTAAGTTCGAGACCAAACCTAATTATTTTAGGAGAATAGAAACAACACATTTGCTTAAGAATGACCGCCAGTTTCATCGTGGTCAACTGTGTGAGTCAAAACTGATTGACTTAGAGGATCCTCAATTATTCAGGTTATTATTATGTGCTTCTAAGTTCTTATTTGAGTTTTTACAGATTTTACAACCTAAACCGGATCTTAGCTTTGAGGAATTCCAGCCCATGAAAATATTTTATTTGGACCCGGTTATAGAACCCGAACTAACTCCGAACTCCGAACTCCGAACCACATTAGGTGTAGTTGCCTTAAACAGGAAACTAGACAAGGGTATGCTTTATTTGTTCATTTTCTTGGCATGTTGCAGATTCTTTTTATTTGTGGTAGCTTTATTTGGTTTTGATGATCCACATAAATTCTGGCTATTACTTTATGATTTTATAAGGTGACTAATCCTTTCTTAGTCTGGCTGAAGACTTTAAACTTAGCACTTCTTGGGAGGTAACCCAATATTCATACGACACGGTAATATCTTTCCTTAACTCTTTTACTCCAACCATGATTTCTCCTTGTTCATGCTTTTACTTTTATCTTTAGAACATTGAGGACAATGTTAGATTTAAGTTTGGGGGTATGGGAGAAACATTTTAGTTGCATTATTAAACTCCAGAGCTTAGAAATTTATGCCTATTAAGGATGACACTAACCAATCTAAGTGGATGGAAGCATTTTGGTTGTAGGAGTTGAGAAACCAATCTGATTAGATGGAAACATCTAAAGAGTCTATTCATAAAAGCACAGAGCTCAGGTGTTAGAATTAAAAAAAAAAAATACTAGTTTCGCCATATCTCGTTGAATCCTTTTCACTTCTATTTTTATTTTGTTTTCTTTAAAATATGTTTCTCTAAGTGATTAGGTGGGGCTCACGATTCAAGTTGTTACCACTGCTAGGGTGAAAAAAGTTGAGACCAGACCACGAGACCAACCGGAATAAATTCAGTAAAGTCGACCACTGGTACCCTTGTATATGCTAGCTGAGTTGACCTAGAGTTAGGATTATCGACCACTGGTTCCCTTGTATATGCCAGTGTGCTGATATTAGTCCAGACCATTAGGATAGGTTCATTAGGATAGGTTCATTTTGGCGGAGGCCTTCATACAGATATGGGAAACACCATTCACCTTAGTCAACATCAAAACCATCTATGTTTTTTCTATATCCATCTCTTAATCTATCCATGTGATTGGTTGACTCCGGTTATGATGTCCAGAAACTATATGAGTAGAGCTTTGTGACTTATATATGAATTTTGGTATGCTTGAGTGCAAACTCGTGTACATCAATTGGAATTTCGCATTAGGGTACTTCCTCCTGTAGTCAATAAGTATGCCAACCAAGGAGATTCTTTAGTGACTTCCAAGGTTCTGCATAGATAGCTAGGGTCTGGAGTAAAAGGTTTTGTGGGTATATCTCTTGTAAACCCTCCCGAGACTATAACTCGGCCACTAGGGCCACCTAGGGGTTTAAAGGCTTATTGCCTATGCTAAATGCAATCGACGATGCTGACAGGTGAGTTAGGATTTTATTTTCTAGATTTGATTTGCTCGAGGACTAGCAAATAATAAGTTTGGGGGTATTTGATAGACGCATTTATGTGTCTATTTTAATCCCAATTACATGTATTTTTAGTGCTCGATTTTGTACTTATTTGACATTTTATGTTTTTGTAGGTGTTTTTTTGGAGAAATGAGCTTTTGATATGAAATCGGCTCGAAAAACCACACGGAGGACATATGCTCTTCACACCCCCAATTTGGATAAGGTGCACACAATCATGTTAGGGCACTCCCTTTATTTGCACCTGGATGTGCTATTTAGGCACGGTGGCTAAAGGAGTCAATTTGGATAAGGGAGGTCATCCTCTTTGTTTGAATTTTTATTTTGGCGGGAAAGTAGGTCTTTGTTTTACGGCAGATTTAGGGTTGAAGTTTTGGACGTGATTTACAGAGATTCAATCGTTGATTTTCATGGGATAGGCCTGTTATGGATAACCAAAGATGGTATGGGTATTCGATTGGGCTGGAATTGGCTAAATCATCGAGTTTGACTCAAAACAGGGGCATGACCATTTCACGGGAATTTCAGGCGAGAGTTTGTGGAGTTTTCGTCGGAATTTCTTCACATGAAAGAGTTGGTTTGGGTCTGTTAAGTTCAAACAGGGTTAGCATGGGTGTTTTGTTCGATTAAATAGGGCCCAAATATTGGTTTGAAGCAAAACAAAGTGTGTGGAATATATCGGGTTTTGTTTGGCTTATTTTCGGAAATCCTGTGAGACTAAAACGCAGATAAACTTTCCTAAGATTCACATATACCCGATAGAGAGTTTGGAAAGGATTTGACAGCTCGGAAACGCGTAAAACGATTCGGCAGAGAGATTATTGCCGTGGCTTGCACAGAAAGAAAGAGAAGAATTTTAATCGGGATTTTTAGGTTTCCAAGAGATATAAAAGGTGTAGTCGAGTTCCAGGGAGGATGATTGAAGTTTAGAAGAAGTTAGGGGTAGTTTAGAACACCACAAAGATCAACAGGAGGAGTTGCAGAAAGTCGAGTTCTGCTGGTGTAGAAGGAAGAACACGAAGAACATTAGACCCTTTAGAGCAGTCTTTTATTTTATAGCATATCAATTCTATCGTTTCCTGTAACTGTTTATATTGCGACAATTCTCTGTAACAGTTAGTGTGTAACGCCTGTTAAACGTTGCAAACGGTCTGCTCCAGTAGTTCTCTCTTGTTTTTCACCCTTTTGAGCTATGAACACCTACTTTGAGCACGTGAATAACATGAGGAGCTAAACCCCATTGCTGAGGCGACGGAGGAAGCCAATTTTCGATGACGTGAGTGGTAATTTCTATTTTAATTAATTTTTGCAATCTATTTGAAGATTATTTGCCTTGATTGAAAATTGATTGAATGATTTTTCCTAAGCAATTGTGATTTCTCTTGATAGATTATGCTTAGACCTAGGTTTCTGATATTCTATGCTTTCGAAATACAATTGTTATTCTGAAAATCTACCTTTGCAAAATTTTAGAATCACTTTAAACGTAAAGAGTTGCACGAATATTGATTAGATTAAATCACATAGAATTGGAATTTGGTGGAATCCTGAGTCTCAATGCTTTTAAAATCTTGATAACAACATCGTCTTGAGTTTTCTATTTTGAAATAAAATTCTAAAATCAAATCTCTACAAGTCTGAGAATCGAACCTTTGTTACCACTTTCTACAACACATCATTTTTTGAAAAATTAGTGTGTTTTAAACAAGTTGTAGAAAGTGGTAGTAAAGATTCGTTCAACTCAGACTTGTGAAGGATTTTTTTAGACTTAAATTCAAAACAAAAAATGAAAACTCACTAAAAATTATAGAAAACTCTGACAAAGATGTTATCAATTTTTTTAGGCTTCCTCTGTCGCCTCAGCAATGGGGTTTAGCTCCTCGTGTTATTCACGTGCTCAAAGTAGGTGTTCATAGCTCAAAAGGGTGAAAAACAAGAGAGAACTACTGGAGCAGACCGTTTGCAACGTTTAACAGGCGTTACAAACTAACTGTTACAGAGAATTGTCGTAATATAAACGGTTACAGGAAACGATAGAATTGATATGCTATAAAATAAAAGACTGCTCTAAAGGGTCTAATGTTCTTCGTGTTCTTCCTTCTACACCAGCAGAACTCGACTTTCTGCAACTCCTCCTGTTGATCTCTGTGGTGTTCTAAACTACCCCTAACTTCATCTAAACTTCAATCATCCTCCCTGAAACTCGACTACAACTTTTATATCTCTTGGAAACCTAAAAATCCCGATTAAAATTATTCTCTTTCTTTCCGTGCAAGCCACGGGAATAATCTCTCATTAATCGTTTTACGCGTTTCCAAGTCTGTCAAATCCTTTCCAAACTCTCTATCAGGTATATGTGAATCTTAGGAAAGTTTATCTGCGTTTTAGTCTCACTGGATTTCCGAAAATAAGCCAAACAGAACCCGATATATTCCACACACTCTGTTTTGCGTCAAACCAATATTTAGGCCCTGTTTAATCGAACAAAACACCCATGCTAACCCTGTTTGAACTTAACAGACCCAAACCAACTCTTTCCTATGAAGAAATTCCGACGAAAACTCCACAAACTCTCGCCTGAAATTCCCGTGAAATGGTCATGCCCCTGTTTTGAGTCAAACTCGATGATTTATCCAATTCCAGCCCAATCGAATACCCATACCATCTTTGGTTATCCATAGCAGGCCTATCCCATGAAAATCAACGATTGAATATCTGTAAATCACGTCCAAAACTTCAACCCTAAATATGCCAGAAACATCACCTACTTTCCCGCCAAAATAAAAAATTCAAACTAAGAGGTTGAACTCCCCTTATCCAGCACTGGACTCCCTTTAGCCACTGGGAGTAAATAGCACATTTGGGGTGCAAATAACAGTGGAGTGCCCCTTAACAGTTGTGTGCCCCTTATTCAAATTGGGGGTGTGAATAGCAGATGTCCTCCGTGTGGTTTTTCGAGCCGATTTCGTATCAAAAGCTCATTTCTCCAAAAAAACACCTACAAAAACATAAAATGCCAAATAAGTACAAAATCGAGCACTAACAATACATGTAATTGGGATTAAAATAGACACATAAGTGCGTCTATCAAATAGTCTGAAGGCCACTGCCAAAATGAACCTATCCTAATGGATTAAGATACTAGTCTGGACTAATATCAACACACTGGCATATACAAGGGAACCAGTGTGGTCGATTATCCTAACTCTAGGTCAACACAACTGGCATATACAAGGGTACCAGTGTTCGACTTTATTAAATTTATTTCGGTTGGTCTGATGATCTGGTCTCAATTTTTTTCCTCTTTTTTTGTCTTTCTTTTTCTTTTTCACTTTCTTTTTTTATTTTTTTTTATTTTTTTTTTGGCATCTCAATCACTCTATTTCACCCTAGCAGTGGTAACAACTTGAATCGTGAGCCCCACCTAATCACTTAGAGAAACATATTTTAAAGAAAACAAAATAAAAATAGAAGTGAAAAGGATTCAACGAGATATGGCGAAACTACCATGTTTTTCTTTAATTCTAACACTCGAGCTCATTTTTATGAATAAACTCTTTAGATGTTTCCATATAATCAGATTGGTTCCTCAACTCCTACAACCAGAATGCTTCCATCCACTTAGATTGGTTAGTTCCATCCTTAATAAGCATAAATTTCTAGGCTCTGGAGTTTATCAATGCAACTAAAAAGTTTCTCCCAGCTGCAAGAGGAAAAGAGCATGCCACAACTATCACAGGTAAGTTATAATCCTTATAGTATTAGTTTTATTTGTAAAAAACAAAAATTGTCAGTACATATCCACTATATTGAAAAAGCATACAAGTACATATTTGCAATAGTATTGGTTAACTTAATGGCTGGCAATTCCCCTTTTAAAAAAGGAGAAGGGAGAGCATTCAACATAGCTGAGGAAACAACACTTTTGGGATAGGATTTTTCTATTAACAAAGGTGAACCTAAAGGTTCATTGGTAGATAAAATCGACATTGAGAAACACAGAAAACAGGGAGGACTATTATGAGAACTAGCAAACATCCTAAAAATCCCGAAAGACATTAGGCTGAATGTCCAAGAAGCCACGGGAGAAACACTTGGATAAAAAATCAAACAAGAACACAACAAGCCCTAAACCAAAAGACATTGTGAAGAGGAAAATCAGAAGAAAACCCAAAATAGACAACAAGGTAAGGAAACCCTTTACTTAGACAAGCAAAGAGAAGATTAATTAGAACACTAATGAGAAAAACTGAAGAAAAAGGGGGTACCTGAAAATTTCAGAAAAACTAGAAATCCAAAGAAGAAATTGATTTTTGAAGAAAACCACTATTAAAGATCGCAACATAGGAAATAAAGTACCTATTAAAGATCGCAGCATAGCAAAGAAAGTACCGATTACCAGAAGCAACTCAAGAAGAAACTCGATCTAGCAAGGTTCCTTCATTACCTTCACCACTTTTTCCACCCATAATATTCGAGCTATGACTCAATCGTACATTGATCTTGCGGAGTATATAGTAGATGTACATTTATCTCTATGTAAATTTTTTGTAGTACGTTATCCAACTAAAGGAGCATAGGGGTGGTGCGAATTGTATATCAGAGGAGGATTTATGAAAACTTATGCACTGACACTGGCAACCCTGAATAGCTGTAATGCACGTAGCTGAGTTTTCTTTCGATTTGGAAATATAAGAAAACAAGTGTAGATTTTATAGCTCTAGTTCGGGTTATCAATCGATATCGACTTAAGGGTGACTGAAGTTGTATTTGGAGCTCAAGAAGAATGTTGAAGATGGAAAGGAACAAAATTTGCTTGATAAGCTCAATCCTTAAGAAGTTTTCGATAACCTGTAAGGGATGTTAAAAAGTCCACGCGCTACTCGAACAACATGTTACTGTAATTTTAATTAAATATAAAATAAACTAGATATTATTTTCCTTAGATTAAAAATAAAACCCAAATTTTATTTATTCTTTTTGATTTAAAAAACAAAATACATTTATTCAAATGAAAAAGGAAAGTAATTTACAAGAAACTGGTTGAAAGCCCTGCAACAAGTAGCGCTCCAAATTAAAAATATCAGATTTGTTCTACTCCCTCCGTTCTTAAATAATAGGCTGGTTTCTATAAATAAATATTTCAAAAAAAATAAAATTGCTTTCCTAATTGGGAAAGTCAAATATAACTTTAATTTTAAGGACCACTTTTCTCTTAACTTCTTTTGATGACAAGTGTCATGGGACCATTTCACTTTACTTCTTTTTGCGTAAGTGTCATGAGGACCATTTCACTTCACTTCTTTTATTGACAAGTATTATGTGGACCACTTGCAATGATTAGTTCTCTTAATTTCCTTAATTTTCTCAAAAAACAAAACCAGCCTATTAGAAAAGAACGGAGGGAGTAAGTTCTAACTAAATGTAATCATCTCAATTCCAATTAAAAATATTAAATTAAACTCCATGAGTTTACGTAAGCATAATTCAACTACTCAGCCTCATTCCAATTCCTATCATACGCTCTCCGCATCATACTCCCAAACCCTTGGTACGATTGCACAACTTGAGATCCCTCACCTTGATTTCCAAACCATTGATTTAGTTTTTGAGCTTGAAAGCCTTCGCGATCAAATAATCTGCAATGATCTTGACGATTTTGTTAAATGGTTTGATGATATGAAGATAATTCTTGCATTTATCGATAGCGTTCTCTTTGTCTAACGTTGCGTTATGCGTTTACCACTTTATCCTAGGATGGTGGAGTTCTAGTATGGATTGAAAATTTAAAATTATTAGCCTATAAGACAATGTAACATCACATTTCAAACCCCCATTTAAAATGCCAAGTTCCACGAATAAATGACATTTAGAGCTTGTTACAGTGGTTGTTTCTCTGAAATCATATTGTCCATGGAACACTCTCTATTTTTTTCGAGATAAGAGTAGTAGGCCGTCCACATTTTTATGTATGGGGTGCACTGTGTGTCTATAGTGTTCACTATCTGCCTCTGCTTCGAATGAAATTGAACATGAAGTTGTTTGGGCAAAATGTAGTAGTCTTCAACTCCAATCTCCTAATGACCTATTTTAGGCCTGTTTTAGTTCAATTTCGAGTACAGACTACACCCCATATGATTTGGTATAACAAACTAAAATTATTAAGCGTTAATTTTTACAACTTGAATTCAAAACGGAGGATGAAAAATTACTTCTTTCCAACTGATTACGGACCACCTCAATCAACACAGAGTAAAGCTAATTAAGAACAGAAAAACATGAAAACAATGTCATTAGAATAGATGAGTGTCCTGAAAATTGGACTCCTAATAGATCCTCCCACCTAAAATGTAAAAAATAAAAATAAAAATACCAAGCACAACAAAAGTTAGTATGTATTGCCAGAATTCATCTTCTGGTCGATAATGAATTTCTCTAATTACTGGTTGTCTGACCTCCTTCCGCAGCTCATCTAATGTTCCCTTACCATCCCATTCTTGCACGGTGCAATTCTTCCCTTCAAGAGCTTGCAGTGAAACAAAGGTATTTATGTGCCGGGTTGCATTAAAATACTTCAAACCAAGAGATGCCTCATCCTTAATAATCACCTTTGAAGTCGACAATTTCTCATCAAAACACACGAGATTTGACTTATTGTGCCATAGTAGAACTTTATTCTTCTCTGTTACAAAAAAATGGATCGAGGTCGTCCCGGATCTTCCTACTGGCTATACTGAATTCTCTTCTCCAACTCTTATTACAGTACTTATTCTTGTCGTCCTTCATAAAGAACCATATGTCAATTCGGTTACTTCCCTTGAACCAAATACGTTTACTTGCTCTCGTGTAATGTACGACACATAAGCATCCTCTCAATGTTTTGAGCCTATAATTTTCTTCGACTGAATGCAAGTTATTATTGGATGCACCCTTATCCAGACATAAACAAGGTGGTGACGGAAGTAATGTGAACTTTTCATCTGCTAAATTCAAACCTACAATTTTCATTGCCTTGTAGTCTATCCAGTAAAGAACTCCGTCCACAAGGACACCTGGTGATGGACATAGCGAGTAAGAAATTTCTCCTTTATATCTCCATCCGGTGCCACCACCAAGAGTGTAAACTTCCACATGTCCGAAAGAAACATTTTGATCCGGGTAAAAGAATCTAACCACCTTGTGTTTGCTAGTTGAATAAAATCCAAACCCACTCACTACTAAGCCTTTTGAACAGATTGATGTTAACTTTGGGAGGTTAACGGATTCTCTTGTCAACGGGTTACATATGTAAATAGGATCATCTATAACACCATTAGGTAAAGTGATGCAAACCAAACCGTTACAGGATCCAACAATAACGTCTTTGTATTCCTTTTCAGAGGGGTTTTTGTGATATCTGTTTTGGATGGGAGGATGATGGACCATCTTTACAATGTTATGGTGTTTCGGTTCTTTCTTGATACGACTGTGCATCTCAATTACGTTAGAAGTTGCATAGTAAAGTTTGAAATTTGGATCTTCTTTTCGGTTTAACCCAATTGCGAAAATTATGCCCTCGTGCATGTGGCCGAATAAACTTTGCCAAGTCTTCGATACTTGCTTGCATTGTAAGGCAGATTCAGCTGGTAGGTGAGAAAGTATTTCCTGAGTTATTTCAGGTAGAAAATTATCCCAATCCAACGGATTCTTCTCCATCTTCATACTAGCGAACTTCTCCATCTTCAAACTAGCGAAAAACAAAAAAGATGTACAAAGTTTAGTACTTATAGGTACATAAGACTATAAGTACATAAGACTCATGCACAAGACTTTGTCAGTGGTGTATTTATAGGTACATAAGACTCATGCCGTATATATATAGAAAGCAGTAATCTTAAGTCGACTATGATTAGGAAATACTAGTACGACCGTTGCCACGGTGGGAGGGCCGACCGAAAAAGAATCAGAACACGGGGTTCGTCTGCGATTACTTTCGCCCCGTTTCCGAAAAAGTGATACGGCATGGAACAAATATTTGTTCATGGAACATGGAACAAATAGCTCATGGAACAAATAGCTCATGGAACAAATAGCTATGGAACAAATAGCTCATGGAACAAAAGTGTATAGTTTCCATAGATGTAGCAAGTGCATGTAACGGTTATAACGTGCGAGAAAACGTTTTAACGAGTCTAAAAAATGTTGTTACAAGGTATTTTAATTTTTTAATACTCCCCACGTCCCTAAATAGATGACCTATTAATTTTTAAATTTTGTCCAACTAATAGTTACATATATCATTAAGAAATTCTAATACTACCATTTTATTTGATTATTGTTAGTATAAGAAATGTGTATAATTCGATAGTCATGTTTATATTCTTTACATAGGTGTTTAAAATGCTTTTCACTATACAATTTACGATACGAAAGTTTGATAAAATTCGTGTCAGTAAATTATAGCCACTAAAATTGGGCTTTAGGCAACAATTAGCTAGGTATACTTGTCCCTTTATTAGATCGTGAGAATTTCCATCAAATGCCAAGAAGTAGGCAGGGTTTTAACAAACGAGATGTTTTTCATGCATATTGCACTGTAATGCCTGATGGTAAAAAATTGAAGTGTAAGTTTTGTGAAAAGGAAATATCTTCTGGTATTTCACGCATAAAATTGCATTTAGCACAACAAAAGAGGCAGGCTGCCTCATGCATGCATGTGCACTTTGAAGTGAAAAATCTTGCTAAAGTGGCACTAGAAGAAAAAAGAAAAGCAAAAAGGCAAAGAAGAGAAGAATCGATAACGAAGATTGTAACAAGTATATCATAATGAGCCATGGAACCCCGTGTGTGGTATAGATGAAGAAGAGCCGATTTTCATGCGGGAAGAAGAACAAGTACCGGTCACACAAAAGAAAAAAGACTGGGTTTTTAAAGAGCCTTTTTGGACGAAAAATAAGAATATTAATGCCGGAGAGGGTACATCGCATGGTCCCCGGGCCTCTGCAGAAATACCTAGGTCTACTATACGGCCTTCACAACCACCTAGGATGTTTGTGGATATGGGAGGACAATATAACCCTTCTAGGGATTCTCAACCTTCGATGGAAAAATTTGGCAAAAGCAAAACATGTCGGGAAAAAGTCGATTCTTCTGTTGGACGTTTTTTCTATGCCAATGATATTCCCTTCAATGTGGCTAACTCATCTCAGTACCAAGAGGCATTCGATGCAGTTGCAAATTTCGGCCAATCCTATAGAGTTCCATCAGCTTATAAGTTGTCGAATCCCATATTAACTTCAGAAAAATAAAAGATTGAAAAAGATGTGGTGTCTGTTCAACGACATTACTGGAGAAAATATGGTTGTACACTCATGTCGGATGGTTGGAAAAGCAAAAAAAACCGTACGATTGTAAAATTTCAAGTTTGCAGCGGTAGTGGAATTACATTTTTGAAAAGTGTCGACATAGAACATAATCGGTTGACAATAAAGTATTTAATTACTTTGTTCAAGCCCGTTATAGATGATGTCGGTCCGAGAAATATTGTTCAATTAGTAACTGATCAAGGATCCCAATTCAAAGTTGCAGGTAACTAAGAATAACTTTATTTTATTTTTATATATATATATATATATATATATATATATATATATATATATATATATATATATATATATATATATATTGGGAATATATTAATCATTAACTTCTTTCTATTTTTGTTTGAATAGGTAAGAGATTGGCATCAGAATATGGCACATTTTTCTGGGTTCCTTGTGCTGCTCACGTATTGGACTTGATGTTGGAAGATATGGAAAAATTCCCCTTTGTTAAAGATGTGATCGGAGAAGCAAGACAAATTAGCAAATTTATTTACAATCATGGTTGGGTTCTTGCTAGATTTCGACAACATTCTGCAGGACGCAATCTATTGCGCCCTGGATTAACAAGGTTTTCAACGAATTTTATTGCAATCAAAAGCATCATTGATCAACGTAATCTATCGAGAGCCTCTTTCTGGACAAGGAATTTCTGAAATCGGATGAGGCAAGAACTAAACAAGCTAGACAAGTGAAGAATATTATTTCAAATGAGATGTTCTAGACGACGTGTCAAAATGCATGCATAA
The DNA here is from genome assembly GCA_023531295.1 of Papaver armeniacum. NCBI lineage: Eukaryota > Viridiplantae > Streptophyta > Magnoliopsida > Ranunculales > Papaveraceae > Papaver > Papaver armeniacum. Next base: position 489,604 of record JAJJWW010000488.1, read on the forward strand.
TAGTTGGTCCTTTATTGAAAATGATTCTTTTCTTGGACTCAGACAAACCCACCATGAGCTATTTGTTCCATGCACTTGCTACATCTATGGAAACTATACAAATGGGTTTGGGATCAAATCGAAATGGTTCTATCGTGGGTGTAATAAAGAAACGATGGAAAAGTCAGTTGAGTTCTCCTCTTCATGATGTATCGTATTTTCTCAATCCTTATTACATCTTTAACCCAGCAACTAATCTGATCAATAATGATATTTCTGAGCCGCAAATTTGTCTTACTGAAGTTATATCAAAAATGGTTAGTAGCCCGCAAGAACAAGCACAATGCATGCATGCTAGAGGTACAAAATTACTAATATTATCTCCAAATATGTATAATTAAGTAATTTGAATTTCTAGTAACAATTGTACTTTTCTTTGTAGGCAGGAAGAATGCGAATGATGCAAGGTCAATTTGGATCACCATCGCACGTATTGCAGCTCAACATGGTGATCCTAAGTTGGTGGTTATCTTATGGTGTTGAGTATCCATCCCTCCAAAAGATTGCAGTAAAGATATTAAGTCAAACAAATACATCGTCTGGATCAGAGAGGAATTGGAGTGTGTTTGAAAGAATCCACACCAAACTACGCAATCGTTTACTTTCATCGAGATTAAATGATCTGGTGTATGTCCATTACAATTTGAAGTTGGAGCAACAAAGAATTAAAGGTAAAGCAAGGAGACATAACATTGATTTTCACGGCGTTCATAGTCTACTTTTGAGGGATGACAATATGCTTGACTGGATAGCGGGGAAGATGAAACAGTTTTACCTCAAGAAGAACGGTGGTTAAAATATTTGGAAGAGGAGGCCGTTAATAATCCGAGCATGTCCCTCTACCATAAACCGGCATGATCAGGAAGTTCAAATCTCATACGAAAGGTTATCGGTGAGTGACTTTGTTTATGACTTTGGTAATCTTTCATTTGGGGATAATACACAATTTTATGAGAATGTGAATCCAACAAATGATTCTCGTTACACTTCCGATCGCTCTGACCATGGTGTTCAACATATGAACGAAGGATATAATTCTAATATTGATAATAATAATGAAGTAGGTAACAATAATGATGATACTAAAGGAGGTTATGATAACGATAATGATGGTTATTATGATGATGATACTTATGCAAACGAAGATAGCGAAGACTACAACAACGATGACTATGATGTGGAAAGGAACCGTCGAGAAAATAAAGAATACTTGAAAAAGGTGGTGGTCGTAGTTGGTTCGCGTAGCTTTTTAAATGATAAATACTAGTTTAATAATCATATGTTTTTTAAATTTGTAGTTTTAATCCTGTAGTTAGTTTCCTTGTATCATTTAAAAATATTTAATTCAAGTTTTCAAACTTTCAATCCAGAAGAAAAAAATCAAAAGAAATGGTAAGAAAGTTATTTACACGGTTATAACGTGCGTGATAACGGAAAACAGATTCTAAAAATGCACGTTAAAATGTTATTTAGAAGAAAAAAACATTCAAACTAATTTTAGAAAAACGTTACATAACGTGTATGAAAACTGAAAACGGTACTATAAAACTACCGCTTTTTCCTATTTATCGCCTAATAAAGGCATCGGGTTCGGGACCCTCACGGCCATGGTATATGGGTGTGACCGTTTTAACGGTCGTTTTTTCGGTAACAACGGACGTTTTTAAAACCTTGTATAAAAGTACATTTTGAGTAAAATATAAATTCAACCATAGATGACATAGAAATGTCTGCAACAATGTACACTACATGACCTCACCAAATATTTTCACCCAAATTCATGTATCAAGGTGGAGGGATAGAGTACCTTGTAGAGATTTAGGTCAGCAGAAAAACTCTTCAACAGCCTACTCACAGTTAACTTTAACACCACCAACCATCACCAGCACCAGTTGTATCAATACATGTAACTTTAACACCACCAACCTTGCCCTTAAATTCCTGTTCTTAATTAAACTCACACTTTATTATCCATTTACCACATGATGAATTGAATACTTAACCATCCTGTTGAAAACATTTATATGCTTACCTTGATATAATATCTACAGCCCTTCAGTTACCAGCAAAAGCTTAACATTAGGGAAAAATAGCTTCTTTAATCTGTAAGTAAAATGAAGACCACATTTGAAACAAGCACCACAGCACTATGGTAAAATAGCTGCTAAAATCTTGAGTGGTCATAATGGTACGAGTTTGACCAACTATACCTTAACGATACCTGCTTGGTCCCTAATGCTCATAATTTCTTTCTTAGCAGCCACAGTGCAAATCTCAAATTTGGATCGTAAGAGGGGATAGAACCAGCCTTCTTAGGTATCTTCATAGCAACGAGTTGTGTGGATCTGCACGGTTCCTCAATCAAACTCACAGAGCCATAGTGAAAGACAGAGGCCTGTATCAAGTTTTATGAAACAAAATAATGCTTAGCGGCAAAGAAAAAAACAAGCAAAATTGCAAAGAAGGTCTTTATTAATTTCTGAAACTATTTCAAGTACTCTATCCCTCCTTTATACATTCCTGGGCTTCATTATTATACCTTCCTCAGGAGGTCTTTATTAAGTTCTGATTCACGGAGAAGCATATCTGCACTTGGATTGCGGAAATACATAAACTCGCATTCACAATCAGCTCTCAGTGCCACAAATAATGACAGTGCAGTAACTCCAGAATTATCCACATTGTTTCGCTTCAAGATGTCGGACAACATATATCTAAACTCATCATTCCCAACCTGAGATTAAACGTATGTATCAGTTTAAATGTTACTGAAAAGAGAATGACACAAAAAATAGCTTCAACTAACATAAGAGGGACCTTAAATGAACCAGAAAGCCTTTCTATTCCAACAACAACATTCGCTGGAACTCCTCCTGGTGCTTCCTTAGATGCTGGTGCTTCTGCAACTGAAACTCCACCCACAGTGGGAACAAAATAAACCAATATCTCGCCACAGCAAACCGCAAGCGGATCTTTTTCATTACTTTTCGCATAACAGACGACTATCGAAGAACTTTTAGCTAGACAAATACATACAAAACACAATCATATCTTCAGTAGATGTCAAAAGTAACACTACTGAATGAAATTTTTATAATTTCTAAATTTCCATTGTTGCCTAACAATAATGACATTTACAGAAACCCAAAACTCATAATCGACACATAAACCCCTAAATTTATCATTTTCTTTACAGAAATTTCAAATTGTCATAAACATGAATAAACATCCAAAACCCCTAAAAGTGTCAATGTGATTAAGGCAATTGAAATGTTTACCCATCTGATACTTAAAATTGGCGGGAATATCAAGAAATGATGAATCTGTAATGTAAAAGAAAGAGAAGAAGAAACTAACCAGAAGAGATTGAATCGAGAACGATCCTTTGAAGAGAAACCCTAATATTGTTTGAGAAATTATGTCTTCTTCCATCAGGAGAATGAGCGGAAACCGAAGTCTTGAAACAACCATTAAAATCAACCCCAATTTGTAACAATCCATCAGGATCTTGAAACCCCAATTTCGAATTGGAAAACCCACTAAAACCTAAATCAGCTCTGCAAATAAATTTACCATTAATTTCACCACTACTACTACCAAGAACACTGCAACGAACCCCTCTCTCAGCCATTTTGTACATAAAGAATTAACAAACGAGAATAAATAACAACAAGAACCCCAAGATTGTAAGCAACAATCTGAGTTAGCGATTCTTCCAACACTCAACAATCTTGGAGAGTAGCAATCGAACAATGATGTAGGCCAAAATGATGTCACATTCAGGAAGAACGTAACCAATTTGAAGAGATGCGATTAAAATCAAGTATAAACACAGAATACTAACAGAATCGATTAACGTGATTGCGCAGGAATTTAGACGGAGGAATTGAGATAAAAGGGAAGACATTTTTTTCTTCTCTGAGAGTATTTCGATGAGGGTGTTTTTGTTTTAGCAGTAGCTTTTTCTTGTCCCCCTCTAATGTGGGGGCTGTAGTTTATATAGGACTAGATCTTAACCCGTGCCGTAACGGCACGGGATGTTTTGTCTCTAATACGATATTGTTCACATTTTTCTTGCTAAATTTTATTCGTGAGTAATTATTTTGATATTCAAATAGGTTTTGGGAAACAAAATGGGTTACCTGATCTTTTTATTTTTACTTAAGCATGTTATTCCAATTTATTATCTGGACGGAGTAATAATGTTGTGCCAACATGAAAATAAAATAAAAAATACAGTAAATAAAATTTTTCCCTATTTATTGTTCCATCATACCATAATTTCAAACTTCAAAAAGAATATTTCATCTAACAGTACATATACCTAAACCGCCAATCCAACTCCATGATGTTTATGAATACTTTTGTTCAAATTATTGATAACTAAGGCTCTAAGGGAGTGAAGCAAAACCCATAATATTTTCCCTACTTGTAGATAAACACTATTTATTTATTTTTTGCAAAATGTGAGAGTTATAAAAATGAAGAACCCTTGGCTATTGGAAGGCTTTGAGATATACACATGAGTTGAAAAAATAAACTTATAATAGTAAATCAAAACATGTGTAAGATTCTTTCTCAATCATATTGATAACATAATATTGAAGAAATTGTGGATAAAAAGATTTCACACCAACTATGCTAAGTAGTGCATGAATGACGTTCTCACATCTAGTGTTACTCAAGTAATTTGGAGTTTTAAAGAGCATAGTCATATTGATATTTGTATCTACATAAATTCAACTAACCTTCCGAAGAAAAATTATTAGTTTCAAGGTAGAGCCGACACCTCGCCTTCAATGTATACAACACACATTGGGTTTAATCGGCCTTGAGATTAAACAAATACCCCAATATTAGTCAAATAATGTCTACAAATACGGATCGAAACAATGTGATAACGGGAAAATGAGAGACTAACATCAGTTCTACGAAGAAAATACCTATATGTATCAAAGTTTGTTAACCAAACATGTATTCAAATTAAAAGTCATCAACTTAACACAAAAATATAAAAGAACCCAAGTTAAATCAATACTTGCATAAACAAAACTTATAAGATAATTTTATAATTATTAAATACCTTTAAAATCACTATTAGAGATTTAATTGCATGCCCATAACGGTAGGAGGAAATCACCAAGATTAATTTGTAGAAATTTCTTGGATATGTAGCAACCAGAGAAGTTTATACTTGGTGGTGATGCGTTCCATCTAAGTGTTGTTCGATTGATTATTTTTTTTAGAAGGTTTTGTTTCATTGGACAAACCGGAGAGGGAGCGTTTCATTATATTCATTATCATTCAGGAAATCCAAGACCAACTCGCCCTATGCTTACGGGATCTCAATACAACCTTAGATTTATCTATTGGACGGAGAAACCTTGATACTAAATATGTAGTTTTTAGTGTTATTTATTATATAACGTGACATCCAAATGTTTTTTTCTTCTTCTTAATTTTCATGTATTTTAACCGAGTTTATATTAGCATTAAGACGATCAACCACATTTCTAATTTATAGTGTTATCCTTTTGTAGCAGCACATAATTAACATAGTCAATTACTACTCATCAAAACCGCCACACCACAAACCACCAGATATTACTTCTTTCTCCACCACCACCATTTTCCATCCCTCGTAGAATATTGGGCGCACTTATAACTTTTAATCCCACACGTCATGTATAAAGTTTAGATTTAACAAACTTAGGTCGTCAATTAATTTATTCAACTATATGTTTTTTGTTAATACTGAAAATCATGCGTACGAACGGTTACCAAAGATAGCAGTGGCACCAAAAATAACCATTTTGTCTTATATGATTTGGTATCATCCCAAAAGTATTTTTTATCCGCCTTTTTTGATCGTGTCAAAAACAACCAACTATACTTTTCACAATACAATGTTACCCATCATGTAAATTTTTTTATTATTTTTGATTCAAAAAGAAAAAACTAATACCACCGCCATTAAAACCATCCAGCGCCACTATTTCTTCCACCAAAACTAATGTTACCGCCTCCACCACTTTGTAACACATTCCACCGCTTCCACCACTTACTTCTTCCTCTACTACCACCACCACCACTAATATCTATTGAAATAATTTTTGTCAAAATTATTACTTATTGATGGAGATATGTATTAATATTAATTAAGGGATATTTATGATGTAAAATTAATAAATCATTTATCATGAGAAATTAATGTTTCCTAAATTAATAAAACACTTATACTAATTAATATTTAAGTTGAACAAACCATAACCATAGATTTATCTTCTCTCTAGACAAATCACTTATACTAATTAATAAAATACTTATACTAATTAATATTTAAGTTGAACAAACAACCACCTGTTGATTTATCTTTTTATCAATTCCAACCAAGGTGGAACAATGGTTAGAGGCCACTCTTATGACACAATAGTTCATGAGTTCGAACCTCCCGTTATAATTTTTAAAATTCAATATCTTGACTTGAGTATTCATTTTTAATTCATAATATTGGAATGAACACCACGTGTGCGACTTGTAGGGTGTGGCACGGAGGATCACAGCCTTTGATTTATCTTTGCCAAGGATAAATCCCCGACCACCACTCATATAGGCAAAGTTAGCCTTGGCGCACGCACGTGCGGTTATGGGTGTGGTCTGCACAACCACGACCGTAGATTTATCTTTGCCCAGAATAAATCCTGGCCACCACTCAGAAACAAACTGTGCTTTATATTGTAGACTTGCGCCTTTGCGTTACTAGGCACTGGAATTTTGCCTAGGCGGCGGGTTTGGTGAGGTAAAAATTAGGGATGGCCATTTGCCCCACCCAAATCCGCGTACCCGCCCCATTTGGGTAGGGTTTTACCCGCATAAATGGGGATGGGGTCGGATATGGGTAATACCCGAAACATAAGTTACGGGGATGGGGTGGGGACGGGATTCAAGGTCCCCACCCCATACCCGCCATGTAGTTTTCATAATATAAGGGTTTAGACTTTTATGCAAGAATTTGTATTGAATTTTTATTTTACACCACTTGGTCGAGCTTTCTTTTATTTAAAGGTTGTTTTGTTCACTTTAAAATGAATTTCTGAATTTAAAATTTTAGAATGCATTATTCAAACGTTATTATTTTTGCTTGAATCATATTTAAGTTTTGATTATAATTTTTTTTATGTATTAATTCAGTGTTACGGGTAACCCATAGAAAACCCGCCCCATATGGGTTTTTCCCATACCCGCCCCGCCTCAATTCGTGTGGGTAACAGGGCAGGTATGAGTAATTTTTTTAACGAACAGGGCAGTGATTGGGATTGCCATACTCATCCCATGACCATCCCTAGTAAAAATACTATGTTAGCCTTTTCAATTCATAGTAGTACGTTTATGCCTCTCTCGATTCTAGCTAGTAAGTTCACAAATTATACGAATCCGCCTATATCAAAGTTTTTTTTTTTTTTGGTCCTCTGACTTTGGTCAAGGTTCTTTGTTCATCTTCTTAGATGAGTTTTTTCTCCCCTGTTTAGGGCGATCTTTATATCACCACCTAGTGATTTCCTTCTCCCCTCTGTAATTTGTTTCTCATCTCCTTCATCTTCTCTCATTTTCCTTTTTCTCGTGTCCTCTTTGGTTTTCTCTCCCTTGTTTCTTATGGCTTCTACATCCGAAAACAAGGATGATTTTGAAGGTTTCTTGAATAAACTCGAAAGACAATATTGAAGAACCCCAAACGTATGAGTATGAAGACGATGATGACCCAATACAAGTTCCTAAAGCACAAAACAAGAGTCTAGTGTTTAAGATGATCTTATGGAAAGAGTATAATGTCATTCTCACAGAGGTGGTAACAAAAGCTTGGAGACCATCTGGTGCTCTGAAACTTACAGATCTCGGGTTGCGGTATATACAAAGTCCAGTTCGATCTTTTGTGTGACTTAGAGGCTGCTTTTTTACAGGTTCTCCATGGTCAGATTAGAGATGAGTTAATGATAATGGAACATTATCAGAAAAGACCTACTTATTGAGGAATATGAGTTTAAATTGCCTCATTCGGATGCATATCTATGGATTATCGATTAGCATGATGAATGATCAAAAGGTTTTTAGCATGATGCGAAGATTGGCTCTCGAACCTATTGATCCACATATGGCAGTGAAATGGGGAAGTATGCTAGAGTCAGAGTTTTCTTAGACATTACAAGACCGATACCAAAAACATGGTGATTACGCTAAAAAAGAAGAAGAAAATAACTATCACATTCAGGTATGAGAAACTTCCAAGATTATGTTTCTACTGTGGATTCTTTGGGCATGTGATGAAACAATGTCCGCATCTATCAAAAAAAATTAGAGGAAGATCAATCATTATCCACAAAGGAGATTACCACTAAGATGCTTGATAAGTCTATGGCTAGATACATGTAAGAGATTCGGAGCTTTTTACAAAGAAGATCTAGGGCTTTCAAACCTACTTCAAACAAAGCAACCTTGCGAAAAGAATCAGAGATATCTCAGCAGCTGTCGATTTGTGCTATAAGAATAAACGATCAGATGGAAGCCACGAGGCGGGTCCAGTTGAATTTGGATACTTTACAAAGTTGGTGACTCAAGTGGCCGCAGTGGTACTAACAGCTTATCTCTACATTCCAACGGCTTGGAGGACACCAATACAGCTGACATAGTAAAAGGGAAAGGTAGTGCATCTGAGAAAACCGCTTCACAAAAAGTAGGAGGTGATGAAAATGCTAGCAAAAAAGTTTTAGATGGTACAAGGGGGGATATAACCAAAACAGGGGGTAGTAGTGCCATCATCACAACAACCTACGTACACAACAAACTCGATGCTCCAAAGGTTGTTGGGGACCAGATTTCAGAAAAGAGACGCTACGGATACAAGAAAGCCACATGTGAGAAAAGTTAAAGATCCAAACAATTCTTCTCTTCCAGCAACCAATATTACATCTGTTAGTAAGTTATCTTAACCCAACGTTTGTAACGTTAGGATGTCTTGTTTACCTTCGTTAACTTTAGAAAAAGAAGTTACATTAGTAAATTCGGGGCAGAGTAACCCAAATCCACCAGGTCTGAACCCTTTATCCATACCCGAAAATTTTTCAACCCTAAAAACTTCACCCCCCGATTCAAAATACCCAATTATTCAATCCACCCAATCTTAACCTAATCTCATAACTCCCATACTGAAGAGATTACATTATCTTCATCTACATCTCAATCAGAGCCTTACTAAAACAAGAAGAAGAATAAAGGGTGGAAACGATCATCTAGAGCTTTAACTGAGAAACGACAAAAGCGCTATGACGAAGGAAATTCTAGTGGATTAAAGAGAGCAGCTTGTCCAATGGACATTGATGTTCCTACAAAGAAGCTTATTCAATCAATGTCTCCACAAATGGGTGTGGTGGTGCCAAAAATCACCACAAAATCGATGTTAATTCTCTCTTGAACTGTCAAGGATTGAGAAACAACTTGACAAATCCGTAATCAAGGAGTTTCTCGTATGCAAACCTCAAATTGCATTTCTTACTGAAAATTTAATTGGTGAGTCAAATTCTCAGAAATTTTTTATTTCGTTAGTGTATGATAATTTCAACTATGTTCCTGCGATTGGTAGAAGTGGTGGTAACGTAATACTATGGAATAATGATGTGGATTTGAAGGTGATAAAGGCTGATAATAATGTGGTGCATTGTAGAATTCACAGTATGCTTATAGATAATTGGGATCTTTTATGTGTCTATGGACCCCCCTCAACACCATCTTAAAAACAAATTTTGGGCTAATCTCTCATCTTATGCAGCTCAAATCTCAAACCCATGGTGTATTTTGGGTGATCTTAATGCCATCAACAATATATCTGAGAAGCATGAAGGTAGTCAGAAGACGACTCCAGCAAACTCTGAGTTCAAGAATTATCCATAGTAGAGAGTTGATTGATATGGGTTTGATAGGTCTAGCTTTTACTTGGAATAATGGAGCTATTGTGGGGAACCTATTTTCGAAAGGCTAGATAGAGCTCTTTGTACTTCAGATTGGATGTTCATGTTTCAAAACAATAGTGTGTTACACCTTCCAAGGCTCAGCAGTGACCATGCTCCAATTTTGATAAATACTGATAGAACTAATAAAAGAAAGAGGAAACTCTCTAGCAAGTTTGAATATTTCTGGGTTGAACACCATGAACTTAATGAACTAGTTCATAATTCCTGTTATTCAAATTCCTTGAGTATTGTTGAGAAGCTAGATAATGTGGGAAGAGATTTGAATAAATGAAGTAAGAAAGAATTTAGGAATATCTTCAGAGCTACTGAAGAATCAAAGCAACAACTTCTTAGAGTGCAGATAGAATCTCATATTAGAGACACAAGACAGGAGGAGAAAGATTTTATGTCAAAAAATTGATTACCTTAACCTTCTACATCAACGATACTTCGAGCAATGAAGCAAGGTGCACTGGATTCCTAACATAGATAAAAACACTCGTGCATTTCATCTATCTGTCATCCAAAGAAGGAGGAAAAATCAGATTGAAGTTGTTCAATATGCTTTGATGGTAGTTGGATCAACGATAACTCGAGGTGATAAACCGCCTTGTGAGCCATTTTACCAACCTCGTTCAAGAGAGATCCCGATGAAAATAATCACCCAATTGGCCCAAGTTGCTACAAAGATCGACATCTCTCAAAACAACAACATATCAAGAGCACCTACTAATGAAGAAGTTTGGAACACCATCAAGAGGATGAAAAGGTTGAAATCCCTGGACTCGATGGCTTCCCTACTCTCTTCTACAAAAGATGCCGGAGTTTATCGGAGAGGATGTTATCCACACTGGGTCAAGAATTGCTTCAACAATGCCACCTTACCACTAGGTTTGAATCACTCCAACATAGTCTTAATTCCTAAGATAAAACCCGATGGTTCCCCTAATATATGCCAATTGCTCTAACAAACATATTATATAAAGTTATCACTAAGATCATTGCCCAAAGGTTAAAACCATATTTAGATGACTTAGTTGATAAAGCCCACCGTATTCATCTTAGGGAGGCATAGTTGATAATATTGTAATTGCAAAGGAAATTCTCCATTCCATGGCTCACTCTAGATCAATTATTGGAGCTTTTGCTCTAAAATTAGATATCAAGAAGGCTTACGATAAGATAAGCTGGAGATCTCTCAGTCATTGTCTTAGGAGCTTCAAGATAGTTGGAAAACTCATGAACTGATCATGAAATGCATATCTACTCCCTTTTTCTCTATAGTAGTTAATGGCCAGGTGAGGGCTTCTTTGTAAGCGAAAGAGGGTTGAGACAAGGTGTCCTTTGCCCCCTACTTATATATTCTTTCTCCTGTGGATCTCCCGGTTGATGAGAACTATGGAATAAAACGCCTGCATAAACAACGGTTATAGAATTTGTAAAAATGTGCATGCTATCTCTCACCTTATGTTCGCAGATAATCTTCTCGTTGTTTGGAACTCTCGACAATAAAATAGTGCAAACTATAACGAATATTCTACATACCTATGCCGATGGTATGGAAAAAGGCAAATATGCAAAAATCGCTGTTCTCTTTAGCAAAGGAGTCATGAAGATAAAATAATTGAAGTGGCTAGTAATCCGGGAGTCAAGCAAATGGAGATCGCTGACAAATATCTTGTTCACCAACTCTTAAAACCGGGCCATCAATCCGCAACATATGAGTTCCTCAACGACAAGTTTGATGTTAAACCGGAAGGGTGGAAGGGAACTCACTTACGCATGCAGGGAGGACACTCATGATCAAGCATGTGCTAGCACTAATCCCACCGTATTACATGGCTACCTCTCTTATTCCAAACAAGAATTTGGTATTGATGACGAGAAAGATGAGAAATGTTTTGTGGGGCCACTCGAGAGACACTAAGAAGATGCACTTCATCAACTGGGACCAGATGGAAATCTCAAAAGAACAGGGAGGGTTAGGTATCAGACCTCTACAGAATTTAAACAAGGAAATGTTTGCCAAACTGGTTTGGAAAGTTCTCGCAGAACCCGAGTGTCCATGGACCAAACTTATGCAAGCTAAATATATGAAGACGGTTACCTTTTGGGAAGCCAAAAAACCAGCTGTATGTTCCACTACATGGAGTGCTATGTTGAAATGCAGAGATGAAATGCGAAATGAATGTTGCTGAAAGGTTGGTAGTGGAGCAAACATTTGGTCTGATCCTTGGGTTCCTAATCTTCCAATGAAAGCTCCTACTCGCAACAATAATGTCCCAACTGATATAAGTAAAGTAGAAGATATAATAATCTCAGATAAACACATATGGAATGAAGAAAATCACAGTGAGCACTTCACCCTATTCAAGTCATGAAGATTATGGAGATTCATCTTTCATCAATGGAAACCAACTCAAGGAACAAACCGTTATGGACACCTCATCCCATTGTGATTTTTAGGCCAAATACTATCTCTCGAATGTTAGTCGTGAGACAACCATGTACAGCTACTAGCTCGATTTCCATGGAAGAGGTTATGGAAGCTAAATAAAATTGCACCTAAAATCCAGATGTTCATTTGGAGAATTTTCAAGAATGGCTTAGTTGGATATAACATGCGTAAACATATCAATGGAATAAATAGTGAGTGCAGATCGTGTAACAACGAAATTGAAACAATCGATCATCTTTTCATTTCATCGTCAGCAACATCTGGCGGCTCTACTTGCTTCCCCATGAATCTAAGGACAGGGATGAAACCAACCGATATTGTTCAAGAATGCATTTCAAGTCGGGCTTTAAGGAAGGTGGTGATTACTCTAAAATGAGAATGAGAGCTTGTATGTTCGGGCAATATAGAAAACTAGAAACAACATCATTTTCAATAGGGGTAAGTTTGATATACTTGCCATCATCAAAGAAGAAATGTACCGGTATAACTGAAGTTAATCTTGGGTTGAGTCCAACTCTATGCCCTGAAGCGTGGTTTTAGAAACGCAAAGAACGTGTGGGAACCTCCTAAAGCCAACACAATCAAGATCAATTTCGGCGGAGCTGCTGGAATTAAAGGCTTTACGTGTGGTGATATTGTAAGAGATTACAAGGCAGGGTTCCAAGGTCGTCGAGTCGTGAGCTTATCTTCACCATCGCACCGGGAGGCAGAGGCATATGGGGCTTTATTAGGTACAAAATTGGCAATGACCGGGATGCATGGAGAGATGTTGTGATCGGGCGACGCGCTAAATATAATCAATACGTAAAAGTACCCACACCTCCCATACCCATGGCGCATCCAGTACACAATTAGCAGAATCATGGACTGCCTACACACAGTTTAACTCCTTGAGTTTAGGTTCGTCAAAAGGAGGCCAACAATGTGGCTCACTCCTTAGTCTGCCACACGTTTCAACCCACACCTCAGATGTATGGCTATTTCCCCTCCTTCTTGTATTGCTTCTCTCATTCAAGCTTCTCCTTATCTCGTAGGTTTTTGGTATCTTTTTCCTTTTTTTTCTTTTTGTCAAAATAAATAAAAAAATCCGCCTTTATCATCCATAGTTTGGAATTTCGACTTGGTATTGCGAATTTCATCCTAAAACGAATTTTACATGTATATATAAATTACCAAACTATACGGTCCTTATAATATTTTGCCACGTTATCACCAAATTACCATTTTTTGTATTCGATTTTTTTTAAATGACTACAAGTTGAGTCTGTTAGATTTTGTATGTTCGATAACCTCTCGATGAAATATATACAATGATTCTAATATTTTGCGAAGATTTAATTTGCACAATATCATTTCATTTTGAAAAATAAACAACATTAAGAGAGTTTGTTTTACATAATGATTTCAACTTTCTAAGTATTAGACTGACCTATTTCATTACGAGTTCATACTTCGAAATGAACTACCAATATGATTTCATTCAACAAAACAAATAACTAGAATGCGGTTGCGAGTTTATTTTACAAAACAAACTACTAGAATTTAGTTTGGTAAAAAAAATTATTTGGTCCTGTGATAAATATTGTCCACGTGGATGCCGTCATTAATGTCATCATCAATTTTGAAATAGTGCCAGAAATATCATTTTATCTGTTCTTTTTTTCTATCTCTTCATACAAATAAATAAAAAGAAGCATGCATGGGAATGCTCAATGTTTAATATGTAAGCAAGTTGTTGAAACAACAAGGCATATACTATGGGAATGCTCTTTTGCAAGAGCAATTTGGTTCACAACACCTGGTGCTAGGAGAAGTATGCCTGCTGCAGATACATCTGTTCAAGACTGGATAAAAAGCTGGTTTTCGAATGATTTCACAAAACTAATAGATTATTGGGTGGTAAGAATGGCTAACACATTGTGGGAAATCCAGAAATCCAGATGCAGGAGTGTGTTTGATAATATCAAACCAAATACGGTGGAAGTCATCAGAGGCATTCAGCTTCTAAATGAATCTACAGGAAAACAGATGTTACAGATACACAAAGACACTGCAGCTACTATGCAGAATATTCAATCTTATTGGATACCACCTAATAGGCCTTATCATTCATTTTGTTGTGATGCATCTTTTAAGATTGTGAACTCTATAAACTATGCAGGATGGGGACTAATACATCGTGATTTTGCAGGAAACTTCATTCATGCAAGGTGCGAGCATGCCAATGGTGTCTTAAGCGCTGAAGCAACAGAATGCGGGGGATTAATGTATGCAATAATGATAGAATAAGAGTTGGATGTACAATTTGCCTGTTTCGAGATGGATGCACAACTAGTTATTAAAGCAGTCAATCAAGAAATTCAATCAGTTGCTTGGGAGAATCATTCTATCATCTTAGATATAAAACATATGCTGTCAAAACATCCAAATTAGATCCGCAAATGTATCAATAGGAAAGTGAATTCACCAGCTGATAAGTTGGCAAAACATGCTAGAGTCCATGAAGTTTCTCAAGTTTGGTCTGATTATCCTCCAAGTTTTATTACAGGCACAATATTGGAGGATATGAACAATGTATTTCCTTCAAATTTTAATTAATTGGTCCGACCGAGCGAAGCGAGGGAGGTCCTTTATATGGCCACTTTTTTGTAAATCTAAGTGATCAATTACCACAAAAAGATTGAGAATGGTCCATGCTGAAAAACCAAAAATATCTCTCTCTTTTAGTCCAATTACTATAACTCCTTATATTTCCTATTTTTTAGGGGTATAATTGGAAAGCAAACTTTAATATAACATATCTAAAAATCCGTGCCTTGGAATTTTACAAATTTTATCTCGTTGGAAAGCTAATAAAAAAATCTATCCAACGAGCACAAACAACAATATCAAATTTAGAGTTTTTACGAAAAATTCGTTGGTATTTATCATTTTAGGCACAATTTTAGAAAATTAAATGTATATTCATTATGCAAACCACCACAAAAGATACATAATACTTTATGTAGCAAAATTTTGGTTTATGCATCATCTAATTTTCCGTTCCAACTAATAAAACGATGTACTCCCTCCGTTTCAAGAAAAATGATACTTTAATTTTAGGGACAATTTTCAAAAATTGAATGCATAGCCATTATGCAAACCACCACAAAGGATGCATAACACATCATGCAACCATATTTTGGTTTATGGATCGACTAATTTTCCGCTCAAAAAAGTGATACTTTCACAACCCGTTTCGAAAAAGTGAAACTTTCATTCCGTTTTGGGAAAAGTGATACTTTTTCGCTCGTTTCGGAAAAGTGATACTTTGTTCTGTTCGGGAAAAGTGATACTTTTTCCGTTTGGAAAAAATGATACTTTGCTTCATTTCGTAAAAAGTATCACTTTTTCTCAAATGGGGCGAAAGTATCACTTTTTCAAAACTAGGAGAAAGTATCACTTTTCCGAAACGGGGCGAAAGAATCACTTTTCCGAAACGGGAGAAAGTATCACTTTTTCCAAACGGGGGTGAAAGTATCGATTTTAAACGGGAGAAAGTATCACTTTTCTCGAAGCGAGGCGAAAATGTCACTTTTCTCAAACGAGGTGAAAGTATTACCTTTTCTGAAACGGGACTAAAGTAGTCATGGACAAACTCCATCTTCATATTCTTCTTCGGTCGGCCCTCCCACCGTGGCAACGGTCGTACTAGTAACGATTCCCTATTTGCATAAAAAAAAAAAAAAAAGAACTTAAAACTCAATTTTTTGTAGAACCGTAAATCAAAAACTAATAGATCTTATATACTCGGAAAGATCTCGACTGGACCTTTCCAACGAGTACCACTGTTGTTATATTTCGAAGTTTTTAATTTTTACGATATCCTTTAGCTAAAAAACAACTAGAAAATGAACCACCATACGAGTTTATTTTACAAAACAAACTACTCGATTAACAACAATACTAGCTAGTCAAGAGTATAAAGCACAGTTTGGCTAACTTTGCCTATGCAAGTGGTGGTTCAGATTTGTCCTCACAAGAGATAAATCTAGGGATGTAATTGTTTGTCATAAGTGATGGTTGTGATTTGATTAGAAATGCATCTAGCAGATATAATTTATCATGTCATTAAGGTTTCATAATTATTCATAATAAATACTCTATTAATTTTCTATGATAATGGTTTATTAAATGTCAATTTAAAAATGATAATATATAAATTATTCTACTTCATAATAAATACTTTATTAGTTTTCCATGATAATATTTTATTAAATGTCAAATTAAAAATGATAATATATAAATTATTCTACTAATGATGATAATAAATATATTTTTATTATCTAATACTTCGGATTAGTCCGGGTATTGCTGCGAGCTTTATAAAACTACTTTTCCGAATGTACGTTACTATATTAGCTATGGAAAAAAATAATTGAATGGTTGCCGATATACGTTATTGTGCTCTAGTTCAGTAACAAAAAGCAATTGAATGGTTGCAAATTATAAGTTAAGGATAAAACTATTTTAAAAAGCGACCAAATTGTGTCTGCAAACTATCAGGTTCAATTATAGTTAGTGAGAAAATGATAGAAAACAGATATATATCCGAAAAATTGTTTATTCTATTTTATTAAATGCATAAAATAAGTAAATTTTCTCTTTGTTAGAGTACATATATGTAATATTTAATTTACTATTAGTATTATTACTAAAAATATTATTTTTCATAACCACTTTTTAAAAATCAATAATTTTCTTAATATTTATTATTGATAAATAAAAGTATATTTCAAAGGATACGGTATAACATAAAATGTTGTTTGAAAATAAAAATAATTATCTTTAAAGAATAAAATATAACGAATAAAAATTGGTGTGATCATATATAGATTCAAGTATAATTTGCTAGTTATAAAAAGATCGGATAGAATTGGAAAATAAAATCAAATTAGGGTGAAGTATAGTATTTGCTTTTGAAGCTTTTTAAAAGCTCTTTCTCCCCACTTTTAAAATTGATAGATTTTGGAACTGTTTTGCATAAAAAACACTTTATGAAATCTTTACCAAACACTAAGATGAAAAATATTACTATAAATATGTTTTCAAAATACTTTTTTTTTTTTGAAAGAAAAAAAGCTAAACCAAACTTAGTTAGATTAGCTAGCAATATTAGTGGACCATAGTGACGGTGGCAAGTATTGGTGCTCAATTTAGTAATTTCGTAGATCGTCATACGTATTTCTTGATCAATGGTTCAATACTATTTTTATTTAGTGATGATGGATAACAGAGATTATTGTTATTACGTTAAGTACTTAACGATTTGACTTACTAACTAATCATGGTTTTATTATTTTTATGCAACGAATAACCTCACATTTGGAAGCGTAATGTCGTAGAATGTAATGGCCTGACCCTCTATCGATAATGTCCCCACTTAGCCTCTGCGATCATCTAAAAAAGATGGTGTTTTCAATGGTCACCAACGCGGTCATCCAACAACAATTTTTCTGGGAGGTCACCCATCCCGATTACTCAATACCGAGCATGCGTAACTATAGAGATTTTTCGCCAACTATGAAGCCAATTATGACGAAAAGGTCTCGGTGTTAGGAAAGGATAAACAATTACCTATATTCCATTTGACGAATTCTACCTACCGATTCGGAGTACTATAATACCACCAACTTAATTTGGAGTCGTCCTTGGCTCCGGAATATGTTCAATCCTAGACTCTGGCATTTTTTCTCACTCATGATACCCTTTCCCGACACAATCCGTCAAGCATACTCTTTCACCCTCAACAGGTTGGCATTTTTTTTCACTCATGGGATTTCCTTAATGTTTTGGTTCCGCTTGGTTGTTGGAGTATGTGGCGCGATAAACCACATATGTATAGATAGGGATAGTCCCTCATGAAATAAAGATGAATACATGTGGAGCTTAAAAAGCTTGGGCATCTCCATACATATCACCGAGGAATTTTAGTTTAAAACACCAAACATCTTATCCCAAGGTGGTCAAGTGGGGTTCGGGGGTATGTGGTCGGGCCCTGAGTAGCGTATGATGGTCCGTGAAAATCCTAACAATTGGTATCGTGAGCTCATGGTTGGGGCTACTATCCGAACATTAAAGTGGTTGTGGATGTCACCCGATGAAGGTGCAAGTGGAATCAGACTCAAGGTGGAGCAGACAAGGTCCAAAGTTGAACGGCGCTCAACGTGGAGTTAGTGTCTCACCCATTAACTCGGGTGGAGAAGGGTTCTAGATCGGCATGGCAATGCTCAAGGTTGAACTGGTGCTCAAGGTGGAGTTAGTGTGTCACACATTAACTGTGGAGCAGGGTTCTAGGTGGGCAAGGAAATGCTTAAGGTGGAGTTAGTAAATTTTCTATTTTATTATATTTTATTAAATGCATAAAATAAGTAAATTTTCTACTGTTAGAGTACATATATGTAATATTTAATTTACTATTAGTATTATTACTAAAAATATTATTTTTCATAACCACTTTTTAAAATCAATAATTTTCTTAATATTTATTATTGATAAATAAAAGTATATTTCAAGTTGATACGGTATAACATAAAATGTTGTTTGAAAATAAAAATAATTATCTTTAAAGAATAAAATATAACTAATAAAAATTGGTGTGATCATATATAGATTCAAGTATAATTTGCTAGTTATAAAAAGATCGAGATAGAATTGGAAAATAAAATCAAATTAGGTGAAGTATAGTATTTGCTTTTGAAGCTTTTAAAAGCTCTTTCTCCCCACTTTTAAAATTGATAGATTTTGGAACCGTTTTGCATAAAAAACACTTTATGAAATCTTTACAAACACTAAGATGAAAAATATTACTATAAATATGTTTTCAAAATACTTTTTTTTTTGAAAGAAAAAAAGCTAAACCAAACTTAGTTAGATTAGCTAGCAATATTAGTGGACCATAGTGACGGTGGCAAGTATTGGTGCTCACTGAGTAATTTCGCATCGTCATACGTATTTCTTGATCAATGGTTCAATACTATTTTTATTTAGTGATGATGGATAATGAGATTATTGTTATTACGTTAAGTACTTAACGATTTGACTTACTAACTAATCATGGTTTTATTATTTTTATGCAACGAATAACCTCACATTTGGAAGCGTAATGTCGTAGAATGTAATGGCCTGACCCTCTATCGATAATGTCCCCACTTAGCCTCTGCGATCATCTAACAAAGATGGTGTTTTCAATGGTCACCGATGCGGTCATCCAACAACAGCTTCTCGGAGGTCACCCATCCCGATTACTCAATACCGAGCATGCGTAACTATAGAGATTTTTCGCCAACTATGAAGCCAATTATGACGAAAAGGTCTCTGGTGTTAGGAAAGGATAAACAATTACCTATATTCCATTTGATTTAATTCTACCTACCGATTCGGAGTACTATAATACCACCAACTTAATTTGGAGTCGTCTTGGCTCCGAATATGTTCAATCCTAGACTCGGCATTTTTTCTCACTCATGATACCCTTTCCCGACACAATCCGTCAAGCATACTCTTTCACCTCAACAGTTGGCATTTTTTTCACTCATGGGATTTCCTTAATGTTTTGGTTCCGCTTGTTGTTGGAGTATGTGGCGCGATAAACCACATATGTATAGATAGGGATAGTCCTCATGAAATAAAGATGAATACATGTGGAGCTTAAAAAAGCTTGGGCATCTCCATACATATCACCGAGGAATTTTAGTTTAAAACACCAAACATCTTATCCCAAGGTGGTCAAGTGGGGTTCGGGGGTATGTGGTCGGGCCCTGAGTAGCGTATGATGGTCCGTGAACATCCTAACAATTGGTATCAGAGCCCATGGTTGGGGCTATTATCCGAACATTAAAGTGGTTGTGGATGTCACCCGATTTAGCGTGCAAGTGGAATCAGACTCAAGGTGGAGCAGACAAGGTCCAAAGTTGAACTGGCGCTCAACGTGGAGTTAGTGTCTCACCCATTAACTCGGGTGGAGAAGGGTTCTAGATCGGCATGGCAATGCTCAAGGTTGAACTGGTGCTCAAGGTGGAGTTAGTGTGTCACACATTAAGCGTGGAGCAGTGGTTCTAGGTGGGCAAGGAAATGCTTAAGGTGGAGTTAGTGCTTTCCTTCTCATTAACTCAAGGTGGAGTAGGAATCTAGGGCGCATAATGTTAATAATAATGATCGATGGGTAGCTTATACAGATCGGTAATCATATGGTGGATTCCGATTGATTTGGTAAAGTGGTTTAATCTCGAAAAAGTGGAGGTTGTTGGAGTATGTAGTGTTTATGGGTAAAAATCGTTTTCGCCGATTTTGGTAAATTCGGTAGGTGAGTGAGAAACGGGTTTAAACCCTAAACAAATGTCTTTGCACGTGAGCACTTTATAGATTCGAGAGATCAATCCGTACAAGTCCGTCCTAAACCAAGAAATGGCCGTTCCGGACTTGCTTCGTCACAAAGTGGAGGAGAAGGGTTGATTTGGGGAGGGAAGCAAAGAAAGGTGTTGAGACCGTGAATACACTCGGGGAGAGTAGTGTCTCGACTTGTATCATAAAGTGAAAGCTTAGGAAGCTTGCAAGAGATGAAAGCTTTTTGAAGAGCTTGCAAAGTTGCTTTTTCTGAGAGTGTTGTATTTTTCTCCTGAACGAGACCTGTTGTCTGGTGGAAATAGGTAAGACCTATTTATACAAGTCGAGATTGAAACGTACCTTGGCCTCATGAAAGAAGAGAGTAAAGGGTGAAATAATGGGAGGAGGTGGTAAGCAGATGGTGTTAATGGGTGAAAATGTTTTCACCATTATTTCCTCATTTATTTGACCGCTTTATTCCTATTCACGCTTTCTTAATGTGAGCGTAGTGTACGCTGCAAGCTGTGACCGCCAAACCAAGACCCTGGAAAGCATCCCCCAGTTTGTGTTGATGTCTCGAGTGTTGGTATTTTGAAAACATATTTATAGTAATATTTTTCATCTAACAATATTAGTGGACCATAGTGACGGTGGCAAGTATTGGTGCTCACTGAGTAATTTCGCATCGTCATACGTATTTCTTGATCAATGGTTCAATACTATTTTTATTTAGTGATGATGGATACCGTAGATTATTGTTATTACGTTAAGTACTTAACGATTTGACTTACTAACTAATCATGGTTTTATTATTTTTATGCAACGAATAACCTCACATTTGGAAGCGTAATGTCGTAGAATGTAATGGCCTGACCCTCTATCGATAATGTCCCCACTTAGCCTCTGCGATCATCTAACAGTATGGTGTTTTCAATGGTCACCACTGCGGTCATCCAACAACGGCTTTCGGGAGGTCACCCATCCCGATTACTCAATACCGAGCATGCGTAACTATAGAGATTTTTCGCCAACTATGAAGCCAATTATGACGAAAAGGTCTCGGTGTTAGGAAAGGATAAACAATTACCTATATTCCATTTGACGAATTCTACCTACCGATTCTGAGTACTATAATACCACCAACTTAATTTGGAGTCGTCCTTGGCTCTAATATGTTCAATCCTAGACTCGCATTTTTTTCTCACTCATGATACCCTTTCCCGACACAATCCTTCAACATACTCTTTCACCCTCAACAGTTGGCATTTTTTTCACTCATGGGATTTCCTTAATGTTTTGGTTCCGCTTTGGTTGTTGGAGTATGTGGCGCGATAAACCACATATGTATAGATAGGGATAGTCCCTCATGAAATAAAGATGAATACATGTGGAGCTTAAAAAGCTTGGGCATCTCCATACATATCACCGAGGAATTTTAGTTTAAAACACCAAACATCTTATCCCAAGGTGGTCAAGTGGGGTTCGGGGGTATGTGGTCGGGCCCCCGAGTAAGATATGATGGTCCGTGAACATCCTAACAATTGGTATCGTGAGCCCATGGTTGGGGCTACTATCCGAACATTAAAGTGGTTGTGGATGTCACCCGATTTAGCGTGCAAGTGGAATCGACTCAAGGTGGAGCAGGACAAGGTCCAAAGTTGAACTCGGCGCTCAACGTGGAGTTAATGTCTCACCCATTAACTCGGGTGGAGAAGGGTTCTAGATCGGCATGGCAATGCTCAAGGTTGAACTGGTGCTCAAGGTGGAGTTAGTGTGTCACACATTAACTGTGGAGCAGGGTTCTAGGTGGGCAAGGAAATGCTTAAGATGGAGTTAGTGCTTTCCTTCTCATTAACTCAAGGTGGAGTAGGAATCTAGGGCGCATAATGTTAATAATAATGATCGATGGGTAGCTTATACGAGACGGTAATCATATGGTGGATTCGATTGACCTGGTAAAGTGGTTTAATCTCGAAAAAGTGGAGGTTGTTGGAGTATGTAGTGTTTATGGGTAAAAATCGTTTTCGCCGATTTTGGTAAATCTCGAGAGGTGAGTGAGAAATCGGTTTAAACCCTAAACAAATGTGCTGCACGTGAGCACTTTATAGATTCGAGAGATCAATCTGTACAAGTCCGGCCTAAACCAAGAAATGGCCGTTCTGGACTTGCTTCGGCCACAAAGTGGAGGAGAAGGGTTGATTTGGGGAGGGAAGCAAAGAAAGGTGTTGAGACGAGAATAATTTTGGGAGAGTAGTGTCTCGACTTGTATCGTAAAGTGAAAGCTTAGGAAGCTTGCAAGAGATGAAAGCTTTTGAAGAGCTTGCAAAGTTGCCTTTTCTGAGAGTGTTGTATTTTTCTCCTGAACGAGACCTGTTGTCTGGTGGAAATAGGTAAGACCTATTTATACAAGTCGAGATTGAAACGTACCTTGGCCTCATGAAAGAAGAGAGTAAAGGGTGAAATAATGGGAGGAGGTGGTAACCGCATGGTGTTAATGGGTGAAAATGTTTTCACCATTATTTCCTCATTTATTTGACCGCTTTATTCCTATTCACGCTTTCTTAATGTGAGCGTAGTGTACGCCGTAAGTCGTGGACCGCCAAACCAAGACCCGGGAAAGCATCCCCGTTGTGTTGATGTCTCGAGTGTTGGTTGCATCTTGAGTGCAAGTGGTGCTGCTAGGGGCGCATGTGGCATGTGCGGAATGCCTTTGTTGCGAGTTGCACCTCGAGCGCAAGTGGCAATGCCAGAGCTGCTAGTGGTGTGTGTCGCATGTGCCAATGGCATGTGTGGAATGCCTTGGTGGTAGGTTGTACGTTGAGTGTAAGTGGCAAGGCATAGAGTTGCTAGTGGCGTGTGTGGCATGTGCGGAATGCCTTGGCGGGGAGATTGCACGGTTTGCAAGTTAGGCTACCAGCGTGGGTTTTGGCATGTGCCAATGGTGCGTGATGGACAAGTTGGCCTAGGTTACACGACTTGCAAGTTGGGCTACCAAAGATGCGTGTTTTGCATGTGCCATTGGCATGCGTGGCCAAGTTGAATCATGGCCCGTGTTTAGAAAAACTACCAGCGAGCGTGTTGGCATGTGCCAATGGCATGCTCGGCCATTAGGGCCACGTCCTGGTAAGAAAAGATACCAGCGATGCGTGTTGGCATGTGCCAATGGCATGCTCGGCCATTAGGGCCACGACCTGGTAAGAAAAGCTACCAGCGATGCGTGTTGGCATGTGCCTGGCAGGCTGGGAAAAGTGTTTGCCTATAATGTATAACTCGCAAGTGCACAGTGCCTATTGGAGGCAGGGCAAAAGGTGTCGATCCACAAGGATTTGGGGTTGTGTAAAGTTGACTTCAAGGTTCCACTAAGGCGATTTCTAACACGGGGTTGCCAAAAAGTGAGGTTTTGTGTCGATACGACAAGGTGTTTGGTAGTGAACAAGTAAATAAAGCAAATTGTAAAGAGATAGCTAGAAAAGTAAGAACAGGGTGTAAACAACTGATTTGGTGGCACTAGGGAGATTGAATTCACCACTTAATCCTATACTAAGGAAATCAAACTCTTATTATGCTCTTGTCCTTCCCTTGAAGGTTTCTCGGTGGAAGAATTGTTAACTGATTCACTACTTCTCCCCTAGTATTGGTTGTCTTCTTACAGTTCAACTAATCACAGAATAATTTGAGCAATCAAGCTAACCCTGATTCCTATTTCACTTAAGCACAGCAAGGACATAAATTGAACTGAATCAACTCAACATAAGATTAAGGGTTTCCTCTACACCCTAGTAAGGTGAATTAGAACTTCATGCAATTACTAAAACAGAATTTAATTAACATAAAAATAAAACCCTAAAATTGACTCCCTCTCACATGAAGAACAATTCAATTTATACCTCCCCATCTTCTCTAACACTCGAAACTTACAATAAATGCGAACCCAATCTTGTTCCCTCTTCAAATTCGGCTCCGGTAGCCACTAATGAGTTGTTTGAGAAACCCTAGCTCCAACTATCTCTCACCTAGCTTCTAGGGTTGGGAGAAGCTATGTAAGAGGTAGCTTGAGCTAGAGTGGCGGAGAAGGTGGTCAAGGCGGCCGTTGTTGTTGTGGTTGTCGGGAGAAGGAGATGGTGATGGTGGTTCTCAAGAACCGTCTGGGGGAAGAAGAAGAGGTATGGGGGTTTCTCCGGGTTTTTTCGGGGGAAGGAAAATGGAAATGAATATGGGGCGTGTTTGGTCGATGGGTGAAGGTGTAGGTGGCTTCGGTGTGAAGCGGGAGCAGCGAGAGTCGATGCGCGGGCCGATGCGAGCGTTGGATGCGGAAGGGTCAGATCTCACGGCTCGGATGCGATAGGCTTGGATCCGGTTATGGGCGGGTCTTGGATTGCTCAAGCCCATGTCTTGTAAATGGGTTGCTACTTGTTGGGTTGCAAACCGATGCGCACGCGGGATGTGGATTTCTCGCTCCATAGACGCTCGTCTCCAATTTTCTACCTTTGGCTCCTTAATTTCTCCGAGCTTTATTTACTACCTAAAAACACAAAATTAATTAGTACGAGTATTTATTCTTGAAAAAGAGAAAATATTAATTTGGGATAATATCTCGATTTTCGAGCACAAAAGATGAGTTAAATGCCAATAAAAAGATGTAGAAATATGCAATATTTGGCACTCATCAAATACCCCCAAACTCGAATTTTACTTTTCCTCAAGTGAAACAGTAAATTTAGAAATCCTAACTATACCACTTTATTTGGTCTCTCGAATGCATTTAGCGTATGCACTAAGCCTTTAAACCCCTAGGTGTCCCTAGTGGACGAGTTGTAGTCTCGTGAGGGTTTACCAGAGGTGTACCCACAAAACCTTCTCCAACTTCGAGTGTAAAAGAGTCTCAAGCATCCAAGGAGCTATGAGGACATAGAGTTTCGCATGCTAGTAACACGGTTAGAACTACCAAAGAACGCATTCTCATCCTTAAGAGTTCAGCGAGAAGTAACCATACCATATGAAAGAATTCGGGTTCGAGAGTGATCACAAGTCTCGACTTCGCCTCACCAATAGGGTTTTTATGATAATTGCACTCAAAGAGATCGCTTTTTTTAGTCTCTCATGTGTGCAGGTAGGAATAAAGAGAGAAATCCTGCACATGTTGAAGGTGAGAAGGATAACCTTCCGAAATAATTTCTGGAGACTCCACAGAATTGTGGACAAAAAGAATCTTTTTCCGATGATCTTTAAGAAAAAGGAAATCAACCATGAGCAAGGATAGAGTACTCACTTACCTTCTCACCCGATCGGCAATTAACACCACTCTCTCATAGCATCCATAGAAATGTCTTCAATCTTCGTTCTTCGGTCTTCGGTCTTCACCGTCGATGATGAACTTCAACTTCACAAAAACTTGACAAATATATATATATATATATATACAGGGTTTTCATGCCCGTGCATTGATGCACGGGCTAGGGTCAAAATGGAAGATGCAATCTAATTTTTTCTACATGCAAGCGTGATGTGCCCCATGAAGAGTTTGATTTTCTTTCATATGATTCTAAAGCTAAAGCAAGTGGGTTTGATGCTCCTTCAATTTATAATAAGTCCTCTATGATTCATCTTTGGTGCTTGAAATTATTTTTTGTGCTTCTAAAGAGTTGGGGAACACTCAGTTGGGTTTTGTAACACCCTTCTACCTTCAATTGCTTCATACATTGATGTAGTTTAGCTCGTATATTATTGCTTTGCATAAATATAACTTACCGTTCTTCGGATTAATAATGGATTAAGCCAAAAAAAAAAAAAAAAACCGTACTTCCAATTAGCTTCTACTAAGATAATTGTCTTTGTTGATAATGTTCTTTGACCTGAATCCCTTTCTGGCAAACATATTGATGGCCGAAGTATTTTTAACGACGTTAGAAATATTATCTTGTAACTTGTAAGTTACCATAAAAATTTATACTTCACCTGAATAACCATCTAGAAGCCAAAAAATAATGTTGTTGATAAGAAATACTAACTTGGTTAACAGTTAAGGAATATTAACTCAACCCACTTTGTTCTTATTTTTCACGGCTCGTCAAACAACCATATCCAAACTGAAAGAAATCCGGAGATTCAAATATTCCTCTCTTTTGATAATATTTACCATCGTTATTTCACAATGCAGCCGATCGCGCACCACTTTGAAAGAATCCAAGAAGACACGGAAATTGATGATCAATTGATGCGACTTTGAAATTATAATCCAAGAACTGATATTAGCATGCATGCTCATATTTATGGTGCTATATTAAAAATTCCAAGAGAAAATACCTTTACTCATTACTGTGCCTTGTTAAAGAAATATGGGTTTGTTATGTCATGCACAACCACTGCAATACCTACTCTGTCGAACATGATTCACCACATCCATCTGGTCTCGAGTATATTCAGTATTCCTTTGTATCTGCAGTTGAATCCTTATTTAAGATGAAAAGTGTTTCAATCCAAATAATCAATTGAAAACCACTAAATTTAAAACATCTTACCTCGTTACTGGATGTGGAAAGATATTCTTACAGCAACAAATATTAATGATCCATCTCCGACACATGCGATCCGCATTTTGGAAATGAATGGGTATTTCCAACCATCTTGAAGAAGTGCTTTTGGGCTTCATATCTCAGTCGAAAGTTCCAGCCGACATATTTCATTAACCATGCGGTACCAACATAAAAGTGGTGCAGGCATCTTGCATTACAGGGATCACAAACTGGTCACAGAATTCTGGCAAATTTATCTTTTGCTTCATGATTAACTTATTTTCATAGTCCTTGTCGTCAAATCCCATCTGCGATGATGAATTGGAGGATATAACGTCCTTTAACTTACTGACATAGAAACCCATCGAGAACACACTCTCTTTCTGAACAGTTGACAAAACAGCACTCATCCGACTCAAACATGCACAAATAGGTAGTCCCAAATCTTTTTTTTTTTTTTGAAGGAAAGAGGTGATCCTCTCAATTTCATTAATATAGAAAGATTGTATACATCAATTTAAGATACATCATTGAAAAACATAATAAAATACAAAGAATTTGTATCACAATAGTATGTAAATTGTAATACAAATGTATTAAATACATGAATTTCAAGGAAATTGATGATACTTGAGGGATGGCACTTGAATTAAAATTCTGCCATTTGGATTTGAAGAATTTGTCTTCTTCATCATTATCTTCTTCATTAAGATGGAATTGTCCCATATGGGAGTAATAAGCACAAAACACCATTATCACAATCAACTCCTAGAGCCATTGTTCTTCATGAGAATGTAGAATTACGTCATCTTGGGAAGAAATCGTCCTTGATGTACTTGAAATAATTGTAATAATCGTTTGAAACGCCTATAAGGCTATGAGAAATCTCTCCGATGGGTTTGAAAACACCATGAGAGTAATAATGAAATTGAAAAGGAAAAACCTAAAAATCGCATTGAATAGCGATGTTTTATTTAAGATAATATTAATAGAAAATATTTATTTATTGTATCCAAATCTCGATTGGAAGATCTCGAAAATTTCGTGATAATATCCAATAGATTTGGAGTACAATTTTAGAGAATCAAAGATTTAGGAAGATTTGTTGCAGAGAATTTTCTTGGAAAAAACGAGTTACTGGAGAGAAGAGAGCAACAGGGGCCTGGAGGTAGTCCCAAATCGTTCTCCTATTTATGGATCGACTTTGGCGTATTTAACTTATTTCACCCTTTATTTTCTTTAAGTGTTCTTAGAGATGTATCCATGGTATTTTTCTTTCAAAAAGTGGAGAGAGAAATCTTTTTCCAAGAAGAATGTTCAAGTCTTCTTCTTCATTATGAAATCCTTCTTAGCCAGTACTCAACCCGAATTGTTGACATACGTGTGATACATATTTGGATCCTTTATCAAATCTCCATGTGTATCTGTGGAATACAATTTCAAGTTATCAACCAAGTCTTTACCCATTGCAACTTCTTCCCTTGGAGGCATTATATGTTTCCATAATGATATTCTCATTCAAACAAAACGATTCCCACTAATCAACATAACCATAATACATTTGCAACCTTCGTTGAGTAATGATAACCAAAATTTCACTTGAATTAAGTATTTGTTGCATAAGCTAATATCCCAATTACAAAACCCACGATAATTTGTACCCAACCTGGAACATATAATGATCAACTACTTTACGAATTTCTTACTTCTTGTCAAATCCCATGTGAGAAGGAGAATTGGACGACAACACATATTAGTGACATAAAAATCCATCGTGAACACACTCCCTTTCTGAAAAGTTGGCATTAACACACTCATCCAATTCTCATACGTATGTAATGCACTTATGCAACCGCATTTAGAATCTGCACACGATGTTCAAGCTGCAATACATCAGCATACATCTTCCTCCAATATAAACAGATACTGTAGAAACCGGCAAAACATTTCATAAGTGGTTGCTGTTGGAATCTTGCAACAATGAACAGCACGTTAGATGTATCGAAAATAATATGTAAAGAACTAATGCGAAACAACTCTACCAAAATAACTTGACAAGGCGTAATCACAGGTTCAACAAGTTGTCCTTAACACATTAGTTCGCGGGTATACTCGAGTTGAGTAATGCTAAACCCCTCACAAGCGAAGATGTGTCCAGATAAGACCGCCCGATATAACTTGAGTTAGCACAACGCAAGTTACCCTCTTCGAACTCAAAGAACAGGATGGAGATAAAAACGTCCTGGAGAAAACCCTAGAATAAAAGAAGAATTTTTCGGTGTATTGAAAACAGATTTTCGAGTTGTATTTATAGGATGAAATACTTGCAAATCAAGTTAGGTTTTGGTTTTCTTCAAAAACAAGTAAAAGGAATTTTACCATAAATAGAACTCTTAAGAATTAATTTTGGAATTAATTTTCTAAAGAAAAACTCGCCAAAAATAAATCCGTGTAGAAAAGGAACTTGGTGCATGGCATACGCGCATATCGCATGAGTAAAAATATGTATTTTTGCCCACCCGCTCCACCCACGTTTTACAATTCATACATAAGTGTATGGTTATATAGTGGAGCTCATCTTTAGTTTTCCACAATGTGGGACTAAAGGTTCCACTTCATTCACCCAAAAAATGAGTGAGCATCCTTAGACCCTTAGGTCATTAGATCAAACCACACCAAGACCATAAAACCTTTTAATTAAAACTCATTTTCTCCAACAATCCCCCACATGAATGAAATCTCGGAAACGAAAAAATCGAGTAAGGAAAATACCATTTAGGCAAAGGTGTCCATGAAGTCTTGAACCCTTACTTAGTGAGAAGTTACCTAACTACTAGCTAAACAGTGAACCTAGTCTTGAATCGATAGCGTTGGTGTAATTCGCGACAACAGCCACACATGATATTCTCCTGGTGTTGCTAAGTTCGTGCCGTTTTGTCCAATTTGGCCCCGGACATATCCCGTTTCTCGTAATGCTCTAGAGAATTGGCTCAATTCTCATAGGAAGCGCCCCACTTCCACATTCAGATAGGTGAGTTCCATCAAGAGTGTTTATCGCTACACCCCACTTCAATCTTAATTGAAACTATGGAACTCATTAAGACTTATTTAAAAATCATCCTCCACATGCAGTCACACTATCACATCAACACCATAGGAAGGGACAGAGAATGAAATTCTCGATAGTGTTTACCTTTACCCACATGAATTAGTTGTCTCATTCAAACCTTGATCTTCTCCACAAGCAAGGTTGAGTATCCTTCATGGCAAGTTTAATTTTTGAGCCTAAGCCCCATCCCCTCGATGCTTTACTAACTATCTCCTTGACAAACCTTTCGTCAAAGGGTCCGCGATATTCTCCTTGGACTGCATCCAATCTATGGAAATAACGCTCGTTGAGATTAGTGTTTTCAAAGTATCATGTCTTCTACGAATATGTATAGACTTTCCATTGTAGAAGCAACTCTTAGCTCTACCTATCGCAGATTTGTCATTACAAGTAGTATAGATATAGTGGGGCAATGTGCCTATGCCAGAGAGGAATATCTTCTAAAAAGTTTCTTAGCCATTCGGCCTCCTCTCCTGCTTTATCTAACGCAATAAACTCCGATTCCATAGTGGAACGAGCTATACATGTCTGTTTGGAACTCTTCCAAGATACAGACGCACCCACTAGAGTGAATACATATCCACTCGTAGACTTAGAATCCTCCGATCCTCGTTATCCAGTTTGCATCGCAAAATCCCTCAAGGACGGCCTAGGATATCCTTTGTAATTCAAACTAAAGGTCATTGTGTACTTCAAGTACTTTAGCACTCTAATAAGTGCATCCCAATGTATCCGCCCGGATTACAAGTATACCGCTTAACCTACTTACAAAGATAAGCAATGTCCGGTCTCGTATAATTCATCAAATACATCGACTTCCTATGACTCTCGAGTATTCAAGTTGGTTAAATCCTACACCCTTATTCTTCTTGAGACGACGCTAGAATCATAAGGAGTACACACAAGTTTAAATTAAACTGATTAAATTTCTTAAGTATGGATTCAACATAATGAGACCTGACTAGGACTATAGCCATTAGAAGTTTTTCTAATCTTCATCCCTAATATGACATGTGGGCCTAAGTCTTTCATGTCAAAATTCTCATTCAACAGGTTTCTTAGTGGAATTAATAACATCCATGTTTGTACCTAGTATAAGCATATCATCAACATACAAGCATACAATCACACAGGCATCCTTGACAAGTTTAGTATAAACACACTTATCGATTCATTAATTCTAAAACCACTAGAAATCATCACATGATCAAATTTTTCATGCCACTGTTTAGGTGCTTGTTTCAATCCATACAAAGATTTAACCAGTTTACACACTTTCTTTTCACAACCTTTAACTACAAAGCCCTCAAAGTTGTTCCATATAAATTTCTTCATCTAACTCACCATTAAGAAATATTGTCTTTACATCCATTTGATGTATCTCTAAATTATGGATGTAGGTTATAGCAATTAACATCCTAATGGAGCTAATTCTACCACCGGTGAATAGGTGTCAAAGAAATCTATACCTTCTATTTGTCTGTAGCCTTTAGCTACCAGCCTAGCCTTGTATTTTTCAATAGTTCCATCTATCTTACGTTTTCTTTTGAAAATCCATTTACAACCTATGGCCTTACACCGGAGGTAAATCTACAAGTTCAAAAGTACTGTTTTTCTCGAAGGGAATCCATTTCACTAATGGAAGCTTCTTTCCACCACGAAGCTTCTGGACAAGTCATGGATTCTCTATAAGTCCGAGGATCGACTCGGCTAGGTATGTAATGCAACCAGTGGATAGGTTTTCTCGTTCTAACCCTTTTACCTCTTCTAGGTTCCACTTTCGGTTCATCTTCCTCTAAAGGTAATAATTGACTAGTTGAAGGAACATCTAGGGGATCATCTAAACACCTCTTTCGAGAATCACGTTTCAAAGGAAAAACAGCTTTCAAAAACTCAAAAGATCCCTAGACTCCATGATAGTATTCAACCCTATGTCGAAATTTTAACTCACAACCATAAACCTATGAGCACTAGAATGCTCGTGGATACCCTATAAAAACACAATCAACGGTTTTGGGTCCTATCTTATTTTTCTTACAGGAGGGATGCCCACCTTTGCCAAGCACCCCCACACTTTGAAGTAATCATAAGATGGTTGTCTACCTTTCCATAACTCATATGGAGTTTTATCTCGATCCTTTAAAGGGTACTGCTCAGATGTAATTGGCGTGAGAGGATAGCCTCCCCCCACAAATTCGAAGGTAATCCTGAACTAATCAACATGGCATTCATCATATCCTTAAGGGTACGGTTCTTACGTTCAGCTACACCATTGGATTGAGGTGAATAAGGGGCTGTAGTCTCATGTATTATGCCATGTTCTTCACAGTAAATCTCCTACGGGAATTTCATACTCACCACCACGGTCGACCTAATAGTTTTAATGGTAGTATTCAATTGGTTTTCGACTTCACTTTTATATATCTTAAAGGCTTCTAAGGCATCATCCTTCCTCTAAGTAAGTAAACATGGCAAAGATTTCGTACAATCATCTATAAAAGTAATAAACCATTTCTTACCACCTCTTGTTTGAACCGACTTCATATCAACTAGGTCTGAGGATTAAATCTAAGGGTTTAGAGTTTCTCCGGACATTCTTATTGAATGATTTCTTAGCATGCTTAGATTCTACGCAAATCTCACACTTATGATTTTTATCTAAAGTGAATTTGGGTATGCAGCCTACGCTAGCCAATTTATGCATTGATTTATAGTTTACATGACCAAGTCTACCATGCCAAACGTTCAATGACACACACATGTAAGCAGAAGAATCATTCAATTTCAATTCAGACAGGTTACATTAAGTTTATATAGACCCCTAGCCTTATAACCCTTACCCACATAATCATTGCCCTTAGTTACTATAAGTTTTCCAGACTCAATTGTAACTTTAAAACCCTTATCATCTAAAATGTAACAAGAAACAAGATTTTTGCAGATGTCCTGGAACATGAAGAACTTCATTCAATATGAGAGTCTTTCCAGATGTGAGCTTCAGATCGACCTTTCCTTTTCCCGCAACCTCGATGCAGATGAGTTACCCATATAGAGTTTCTCGCCTTCCCTACCCTCCGGTAGAGGTGAACAGTGTCTCTGTTCCCACAAACATGCTTGGTAGCTCCGTGAGTCTACCCACCAATCCATCACATTGGTCACCGATTAACTTCGCACACCACCAGTAAAACCTCGTCTTTGCTTTTCTCAACCAGGTTAGCATTATTCTTCTTATCCTTACGTTGTCTAAAGTGAATCGCCATATGACCAAGTGTTTCCACACACCCAACAAGGACCCTTAATTTTAATAATGCTAGATTCTCGGTTTACGAAACGCACCTTTCTTGTTAGGTCCATGCTTCGAGTTGCGATCGTTGTTGTCACCTTTTCCGACTTTGGATGGCTTATGTTCAGACATATGAGCTTTGTTAGACATGTCCCTGGCAGATGACACGTTCTTGTCTTTGGTGCACAACATCTCTTCCACTTGAATCTTCTTTCCCAATTCAACCATGTTGATCTCGCCAGATTTCATGCCTCGCCTTTTTCTTGTACTCCACCAAGAAGATGGTAACTTCTCAATTACCGCAGACACTTGAAAAGTCTCATCAACAACCATACCTTCAAAGAAGAATCCGGTTAATAATTTGTTGAAGTTCGAGGAATTGATCAACAATGAGACTTATCATTCGTCATCTTGAACTCCATAAACTTTGCCACAGAAATTTCTTGCTTCCTGCGCAGTCTCGGCTTGGTACTTTGCTTCTAACGCAGGTCCACAACTCATAAGCAATCAAGTTCTCTTTAGCATTGTAAAAATCATACATCGCATCTTCCAAACCGCTCATGATATGATTTTTAGCCGTAAAATTAGACCTCGTGTTCATATTGACCTCCTCCTCGCACAAATTTTCAATATTGTATAAGTCATCACCTGGAACCAAGACATAATCCAGTTCATGATGGCTCAGATAAAACAAAGATCTTGGATTGCCATCTCTTGAAATCCTTTCCGTTAAACTTTTGTGGTCTTTCTACATCGTTGATTCCCATTGTTACAAGGAATACTAATGTGTTAATAATGTGTTAAGATTGTTGGAATCTTGCAACAATGAACAAAGACGTTAGATGTATCGAAAATAATATGTAAAGAACTAATGCTAAACAACTCTACCAAAATAACTTGACGAGGGCGTAATCACAAAGTTCAACAAGTTGTCCTTAACACATTAGTTCGCGGGTATACTCGAGTTGAGTAATGCTAAACCCTCACAGTCGAAGATGTGTCCAGATAAGATCGCCCGATATAACTTGAGTTAGCACAACGCAAGTTACCCCTCTTCGAACTCAAAGAACAGGATGGAGATAAAAACGTCCTGGAGAAAACCCTAGAATAAAAGAAGAATTTTTCTGTATTGAAAACAGATTTTCGAGTTGTATTTATAGGATGAAATACTTGCAAATCAAGTTAGGTTTTGGTTTTCTTCAAAAACAAGTAAAAGGAATTTTACCATAAATAGAACTCTTAAGAATTAATTTTGGAATTAATTTTCTAAAGAAAAACTCGCCAAAAATAAATCCGTGTAGAAAAGGAACTTGGTGCATGGCATACGCGCATATCGCATGAGTAAAAATATGTATTTTTGCCCACCCGCTCCACCCACGTTTTACAATTCATACATAAGTGTATGGTTATATAGTGGAGCTCATCTTTAGTTTTCCACAATGTGGGACTAAAGGTTCCACTTCATTCACCCAAAAAATGAGTGAGCATCCTTAGACCCTTAGGTCATTAGATCAAACCACACCAAGACCATAAAACCTTTTAATTAAAACTCATTTTCTCCAACAGTTGCATCGCATCAATAATAGAATTCAACGTTTAAAGAAGCATTATTTAGTTACTTACAGGAACGACCATGTCTTCAACACTTTTTAACCAATGCATGCATCATTTTGTTTCTCATATATGATCAAATCATAGGCCAAATGGTGAATATGTCAACTTCTTCATTCAATGTTTCCTCTTCTTTTCCTAACTGAAGAGAAATTAGTCGGCATCATTGGAATGGTTAAAGTTAATGATATCCAAAAAAAGAAATAAGAAAATAAACTAAAACTTGAAAATTAATTAAAAAAAAATATATCTCCAAGCCGATTCATAAGAAGATGGGAAGGTTTACGAATAAGATTACCTTATGAGGTTTTCATCCCTTATAAAGATTTCTGTTTTAGTGTTTCGGGTCTTGATGAAGAATGGTGCGTCCTTCAAAGAAATTTTTTTTTTTCCTGGTTGAAAATCGCAAGTGTTGAAACGAAACATCTGCAAACAATTTTCAAATCAATGAAATCTTTAAGTCGTTCCTAACGGCGAATTGCCTTTAAAGTTCCTCACTCACTGTCCGATATGATTGCAACTTTTCAAACAAAACTGTTCGGAACAAAGAAAAAGGGTTTCCATGAAGCGTCTTATTCCTAAAACGATCCCAAGGGTACTTTCCTTTCAATTTTATCCGACTTTCCTGAAATGTAACATCCTCACGACACGTCAGACTAAACAATCCGAAACTTCATGTAAGAAGGACATGTCAGCAAAGTTATTCTCCTTTATATAATAAGGAATTGATATATATATATATATATATTTAAATTGAACATGAGATGAAAATAACAATAAAACTCAATTTTCCACAACTTGTATTGTCTTGATTTCATAAACTTCACTAATTCTCATCTTATCTTATTTTCTTTGAATTGTTGCATGTAAACCTTGGACTATTCAACTTTTCTTCAAATATTCTGATGTTGCTCTGCTTGCTGATGATGATGTGTTTCTATGGATCTGTTGATGTTGTTGAGAGAGAGAGAGTGATGCTAACTGCAAATCGAACTACAATAAGGAGTTTTCATCTTTAAACGTCACCCTCATGATTGACAAAATAAGCACTCAAGAGATCAAAAATAGTGCTGAAAGTGGTGCGAAGTTGGGTAGCTCACCATTCCTACCCGGAATTGACGTACGGTGACACACACTCTAATAGATTTTTTAGAAAGTCATAAAAATTGAATGTTGGTGCCTCGCTTGATGTAAAAATGGGTAGTCTCCACTATGGGTGATCACAATTCTACTACCGAATGTCTATACAACACCTAATTCGCCCCCCGGCATGGTCAAATCCAACTTTAACGCTCTAATCAACTAAGAAACCCGATTGTGTTCTCCAGTACTTCCAAGTTTAGTTATTTGGGTCAGACTCTCTATGTAAACATAGCTAGAAGCATGCTAGTGACTCTAGGATCTCTAAAAGTTGGAGGTTTTATGCAAGTATTTACAAAGAGTTTTGAATTTTTGAAATTTTTGATTATTTTTATTTTTTTGAAATAAAAGACTAAAAACTCTATATGCAAAACACACCCCCAAACCTAAATAAAACATTGTCGTCAATGTGTCAACAGATAATAAGAATTCATAAAGTCACATACCAAGAGAACTATGTTGAGTAGAGAAAAGGGAAGAGATTACCGGATGTACAAGGATGTTGCTAAACCAAAGAAGGATGAATGCTTTGAAAGCAAACAACCAGAGCGCAAGATAAAAAGTTTGGTTAGCACACATAAAAACTATGCAAAAAGGAAAAGAAAAGGGAAAGAGAATGGATTTATAGTCCATATTTATGTACACAAGTGAACTAGTTTAGTCCACATAGATGGGGTCTTCCAAGTCGACGGTCTCAACATCTGGTGGAAGATGCTCCAGAAATGGTTTCTCTGACCATTGACTTTGAAGATGTTCTTGGTTGCTGGGTTTTCGATTTCATGCCTCCATGGGGGAAAACGGCACGTACCAAGAATGGTCCCGACCATCGAGAACGTAACTTTCCTGGAAACAAATGCAAACTAGTGTTGTACAATAAAACTTTTTGACCAGGTGTGAAGGACTTGCGTAGAATGCGCTTGTCGTGAAACACTTTCATTCTTTGCTTGTACAATTTGGCACTATCATATGCATCATTTCTCAATTCTTCTAACTCATTGAGTTGAATTTTTCTTTGGGTACCATCTTTATGAAGATCAAAATTCAACTTCTTTACAGCCCAATATGCATGGTGTTCTAACTCTACGGGTAGATGACAAGCTTTACCGTACACAAGTCCTGCAAGGTGACATCCCAATGGGAGTCTAGTATGCGTTCTATAGGCCCACAAAGCATCATTTAAACGCAAAGACCAATCTTTCCTAGAAGGATTAACAGTCTTCTCAAGGATATGCTTAATTTCCCTATTAGAAACTTCAACTTGGCCACTGGTTTGAGGATGGTAAGGTGTTGCTACCTTATGAGTGATTCCATACTTGCGCACAAGTGATTCAAAGGGTCTATTGGAAAAATGACTACCTCCATCACTGATTATTGCTCTAGGTGTTCCAAAACGGGAGAAAATATTTTCTTTAAGAAAAGAATGAACAACTTTATGATCATTTATTTTGGATGCAATGGCTTCTACCCACTTAGAGACATAATCAACAGAAACAAGAATGTACAACTTACCTTCAGAGTTAGGAAATGGACCCATGAAATCAATACCCCACACATCAAACAACTCAACAATCAAAATGGGTTGTAAGGGCATCATGTTTCTCTTAGAGATACTTCCTAATTTCTCGCATCGGTCACAAGCAACACAAAAAGCATGGATATCCTTAAACAAATGTTGGCCAATAAAAAACCGCTCTCGCAAGATCTTTGCAGCAGTTTTCTTGGCACTAAAGTGGCCTCCACATGCATGGTCATGACAGAAAAAAGAGATGACGTCCCTTTGTTCAGTAATTGGGGACACATCTCCTAATGATTTGGTCTTGGCAAGATTTAAAAGATATGGGTCATCCCAAAGGAAATGTTTAACTTCAGCCTAAGAATTTAGAATGGTCTTGTTTAGACCAATGCAAAGGCATTCTACCCGTAGAAAGGTAGTTCACAATATCAGCAAACCACGGCATTTCAGACACAAGCATCAATTGTTCATCATGGAATGATTCTCTAATCAACACGGATTCATCAGCAGATTCAACATTCAACCTAGACAAGTGATCAACAACAACATTTTCTGACCCTTTCTTATCTCGAATTTCGAGGTTGAACTCTTGTAACAAGAGTATCCATCGAATTAGACGAGCCTTAGCATCTTTTTTAGACAAAAGATATTTCAATGCAAAGCATGGTTTAATATATGATGACTTTAGACCCTATCAAATAAGATCTAAACTTATCCAATGCAAACACAACAACTAGCAACTCTTTCTCAGTTGTGGAATAATTCAGTTGAGCATCATTAAGTGTTTTACTAGCATAGTAGATCACATAATGGAGTTTGTCTACTCGCTGGCCTAAAACAGCTCTCCTACAAAGATAGTCAGACGCATCACACATAATTTCGAATGGTAAGGTCCAATCAGGTGGTCTAACTATAGGGGCAGATGTAAGGAGAGCCTTCAGTTGCTCCCATGCTTCCTTACAAGCATCATCAAAGACAAATGAAACATCTTTTGCAAGAAGATTACACAAAGGTCTTGAAATTTTACTAAAGTCTTTGATGAATCGGCGGTAAAACCCGCATGGCCTAAGAATGATCTTATGTCCTCACAGAACGAGATTGAGGCAAGTGTTGAATGAGATCAACCTTGGCTTTGTCTACTTCTATGCCTTTTTCCAAGATGATATGCCCTAAAACAATTCCTGAGTTAACCATGAAATGACATTTTTCCCAATTCAAAACCAAATTCTTTTCCTTACACCAAATCAGCAACACTACAAAAATAGGTCTCAATCGTGAGGGTTTTTTTAGGGGGGGCGTCACAAATATGAGCTATTTGTGAGGGTTTTTGTCAAACCGCCACAAATACTCTAACTAGTCAAAGTCAGCTGAAGCTCGGTCGGTTTCAAGGGTCCGACACAAATTATTGTTGAGGGTTTGCTGGACTAACCGCCACGAATACAAGTTAGTCAAAGTCTAACCTACTTTCTCGTCACTTTTGAGTCTCCGACAAAAACAAATTTCACAAGTTTTAGTTTCTGTACAGCAGAAACTTTCTTCAATTGCTGCGGTTCTCAAATCCGTCAAGAAATTTTCAGAAAAGGCGGTGATTTTTGGTGGATTTCAATCTCTCCCGCTGAAATTTTTGCCAAAATTTTCAGTCTTTATATTCTTTATCTCTCTCTCTTATCTTCTTTACAAAACTTAGATCCGGGTTTTCTCTTCTCTTTCCTTCCGTTCTTCTCCACCAAGAAGATTGTCGAGAGGTTTGCTTCTCTTACTTTCTCTTCATCTCGTCTATCTCGTCTATAAGTACTACTCTTGATTTTACTCTTATCTATTAATGGGTTTTTTTCTTTTGCTTTGCAGGATCTAAAGGAGTCAATCGAGGTGATTTTCCCCTTTTTTTTTGGTTCGTTTCTTTGTTTTAGGATTGGAAGTTTTTTCGATCCGGTTAATTTGCTTAATATTACTTTTAAGTTTTAATTCCTATTTGTTTGTTCTCAGCAGATTTGAAGGAGTAAACTTGAAGGTAAAATTTCCCTTTTAATCTCTTTTTGTTTCTTTGTTTCTTTGATTAAGGACTGATTTTGCTTTTAATTGCTTGATTTTATTGTTTTGCAGATCTAAAGGAGTAAACTTTCGGTGAAATTTCCCTCTTTTTCTTTGTATTCACTAGGATTAAACAAATTTAATTTGTTTTTCTTTAGTTTCAATTTCTTAGGTTTATTTGAAACTTTTATTTTCTTTAATATCCGAGGGTCTCGTGTTGGATTTCATTTGTTTAATTTCTTAAGGTTTGTGTTATGGATTTTTGGTCATATGGGTTTTCGTTGATGGAACTTGGTATTGTGCTTTAAGCTTTGATTTTCTTAGATTTGAGCTTTGAAATTCGATACAAATGTTGGGGTTTTGTGACATTCTTAGTTTCGATTGTGTTTGTGTTGTTTCTCTAATTTCGTTGAATGGGA
Organism: Papaver armeniacum; assembly: GCA_023531295.1. Classification (NCBI taxonomy): domain Eukaryota; kingdom Viridiplantae; phylum Streptophyta; class Magnoliopsida; order Ranunculales; family Papaveraceae; genus Papaver; species Papaver armeniacum. The sequence goes on from JAJJWW010000488.1 coordinate 530,084, forward strand.
AAGCTTGAGAAAAGGTTGAGCCTTGAAATAAAGAACCCTCACCCCTTATATCAATTTATTGGATTATTATGATGTTTTGTACAAATAAAGATATTATGATGTTGGAAATGAAATTTCAGTTCTAGAGAGGTACGATAGGAAACTATAAGATGTTCTCATTGTTTTTGTTGTGTGTTTGGTGTTTCTCAAGACTGTTTTATCTACATAATTGAGCTTTTTCGAAAGAAAATACAAACTGTCCAACCGCTCGTAGAGACTATGAACTTTGTTAGCCAAAGCATTTGATGATTATGTGTTGTAAGAAGATCGATAAGGTGATGCGGAAGATTATATGTACATAATGTGAACTATGTCCGTAGGAGAGGTTGCTATCAATAGGCGAGATGGTTTACCGTGTCCTGGACATGCAATATCCCATACTTATGAGATGCCTACCACTACTACCAGGCTTACTTTGTTAACTTGATGTCCGAATTTGGTGGCGAATGTTTGTTAACTTGATGTCCAATCGCCTTATGAATTATTTTTTTACCGCAAAATGTTGTTTTGAATTTGGTCTTATTGGTTTACGGATTTAAAGAGTCGCAAGGGTTATATATGGTTTTGGACATTTAGGATTTTCTCTTAGACTTGGACATTTTGGTTAAAATCTGATGAGCACTAAATGATGATGGATGGACCACTTTTAAAATTTGTAGATATTTTGTTTTCTTAAAGTGAAATGTGAAAACCTTATCAAGAGAAAAGAATCGAAAACCTATTTGTTTTTTGTCTTGAAAAGGATAAAGTAGTATGTTTAATTTTAGCCAATTTGGATTAAATTTTTGATTCAGTTGGAATTCGGATCAATAGTTTTTGAATGCTCTAATTTGGAAATGTATTCTTTAGGGGTTACATGTTATGATTTCTATTTAGTGGAGAAGTATGCGCATTATGATGATGAAACAGTGAGTGTCCAATTTGCTTGTTGTCGTGCTTGGAATGTGGTAGTTGAATGCTGTGATATGAAAAGAACGGTCTTTTGGATGTATATTAGCTAGCAATTTTGCCATTTTTAAACGTGTTTCGCTTGTGACTTGGATCGTCGCTTTATGCCATGCACTTTCGTACATCCGCACAACAATGACATAACTTGGTATATCTATTATATAATTTATGGGGTTCAGTTGAACGAGTAAGAGATAAACCTTGTTTGTATAAACAAATGAGAGGGACCGTAGATGACTAGTGTATCTCTGTCTTCATCGACATTGAGTGGAAGCTTCCTTTTTTTTTTTTTTATATATGGATAGAGTGCTATATGTCATTTAGACTTTTCTTACCTTTAAGAACTGAAACGTAAAACTAAAATCCTAGTTCATTGTAATGTTCTGGCCATTTAGGATTTTCTCTTAGACTTTGAAACTTTGGTTATGCTGTGTTCGAATACTAGCTTTGTAATCCACAGAGGTATCTTCATGTGCTTCTTTCATTAAATACTTTAATGTTTGAGTAAACACTTCACTATTTTGTCTTGTTGGATAATTTTAACATATTATTCTTGGATAAATTAGAACGATGCACATGTATTAATATTAATCTCTCCATAATATTGTCTCGTTGTTTGCAATTTAGAGGTTTAGTCCGTTTATGGTGTATGCTACCTAGTCCATTGGAATGTTCAAGGCCATTTAAGATTTTCTTGGTCTTAGACTTGCACATTAGTTATGATCGTGTTCCAATACCAGCTGTGTGTTAAGCTCGAACATGTTTGATAAAGATATATTGGGTACTCTAAAATGTCACTGAAACATTTTTTTTTCTTTTTTTCATGTTGTTTCTTTTGTTAGATGCTTCCATTGTTTCTACTGTAAGTCTAGCTGTAACTCTAATTTTCTAATGTTCTTTTCTACTGTCGGGTTTCTACTGTCAGGTACTAGGATGGTCGAAGAATATTGCTTGAATTAATTTGTACCGATTGTATCCGTTATTTTAGTTGAAGAATATTGTGATTGATAAATGGATAAGAATTGGGTTCATTTTGAAAGATCAAGTAAGGAGTTTCATGAAGGGTTGTGTTTGTTCTTGAACTATGCGTTTGAAAATGGGTTTGTTATCAAGATAACAAAGTCAAGTGTCCATGCAAGAAGTGTGCTAATATACATTACAAGACTAGAGATGAGATATATGATGACTTAGTTACCGTGGTATGTTAAGGAGCTATACAAGATGGTATCATCACGGTGAAGGGTTGTAACAACATTTCCATGTAATTTGGGGGTAGAGAATACCAATGTGGATCAAGGTTAATATGGATAACAATGACGAAGAGGTTGGAGATGACATTACAGGAATGCTGCGAGATGCATATGGATTACGTGCTGATGAGGATATGAGTGATATGTTGGATGCAGAAATGAGTGGGATGCCAAGTGATAGTTCAGCTGCGCAGTTTTATAAGTTGCTAGAAGATTCAAAGAAGCCGTTATACCCTGGATGCGATAAGATGTCGATGATGTCTTTCCTTATTAGATTTTGGAACTACAAATGCGTTGGTGGGATGTCCGACAAGTCATTCAAAGAGATGCTTCAACTCATGAGAGAATCATTTTAAGGGTGCACATTGCCGTAAAATTTCACACAAGCTGTAAGAAGGTATTATCGATTTGGGATTGTCTTACGTTAAAATCGATGCGTGTCCCAATGATTGTATGTTGTATTATAAGGAGACAAATGGATCTTGAGTCTTGTACGGTTTGTAAAGCTTCTCGTTACAAAGATGGAAGATTAAAAACGCCTAGGCTAAAATACTTCGTCACTTTCCATTAAAACCTCGCACAACGGTTGTTCATGTGTTCTAAGACCTGGGCAGGAGATATGAGATGGCATCATGAAGGGCGTACAAAAGATGGGGTATTGAGACATCCAGCCTGATTCTCAAGCTTGGAGGCATTTTGATGAGATGAATCCAACTTTTAAGGCAGATCCAAGGAATATCGATTAGGTTTGTCAACCGATGGGTTTAGTCCATATAGTTCAATGAGAAACCGCATAGCACATGGCCCGGTCGTTCTGCTACCCTATAACTTACCGCCATGGTTATGCATGAAACAACCTAACATGATATTATCTTTGCTTATACCAGGCCCGCATAGTCCGGTAATGCTATTTATCTTGATTTTTATATGTTTTGTCAAGATTACATTAATACGTTGTTTCATAAATATTCAAACCGATCACACCTTCTATGTCAAAATTTCTGGTGTAACTACATTGATGTGTATTTGAGACCATTAATAGATGAGTCAAGGAATTATGGGAGGAAGGGGTGGACACGTATGATTCCTCACTAAATGAAATGTTCAATCTGAAAGCGGGATTACTATGGACTATAAGTGATTATCCTGGACTTGCAATGCTCTCCGGATGGAGTAATAAAGGTAAATTGGCATGTTCAACGTGTCTTGAAGAAACTCGGAACCGGTGGTTGAAGAATGGAAGAAAACAGTCTACATGGGCCATCGGCGATTCTTACCGATGAATCATAGGTAATAACCTTTATACATTAACTGATATCCCTGTCAAAATGATTCTCTCTATTGGCCCTTTCTTACTTCTTTCTGTTTGACATAGATCGCCTGTGGCCGCCCTACAGCTTAAAGCAGTCCTGGGCTGTTAGTTGGTTTTAGATTTTGGAGTCTTAATTTGGTTTGTTTGTAAACCATGACATTCAAGTATTTTAGAACTAGTTAGTCTCTTTTTTTTTTATATAGAAAATCACTTTTATGTTTTGTGGTGAACTGCTTTTGCACTAATTAAAGAAGATTGTGAAGACTACTATTAGAATATGAGTAACAAGTTTTCTTAACTTGCAAGACATCAATTTTAGTGATCCTAGATTTTGAATTTTAGGAGCTTCATTATAATGTCATTCATTTGGATTCCAATTTTAGATTCTTTATGTTATTTGTAAGTTTGTAAGATTCTTTATGTTATTTGTAAGTTTGTAAGATTCTTCATGTATGAACAAAGTCTCTTTACATTCGGAGCTCAAATTTTGATGGTAAGAGCTAGATTTTTTGGTTTGTCGCATGTGCTTGAGCCGTATGCTATTCTTTTTATTTGTTCATGTGCTTGTGGTCCTAAAAAACAGTATGGTAGTGGATTTTACTTTATTAATGATGTTTGTTTTGAAATGGTCGTGTATTTGACAGCTTGATTGTCCAATTGTTATCACAAAGTTTCGCACTACACTTAAGAAAGATTTTGATGGGAAAGTAGAATCGAGCCCACGTCCAAACCCATTGTTAGGGCCAGATATCTTGAGCTTGCTGAAAGACATTCCGCACACATTTGGGAAACAGTTTGAGGAGAATTTGAGGGGAGATCTTCCACGCAAGAGAAAATCACGAGGATCAAGTAGAGCCGCAAATAATATGCCAAGCAATTGGAAGAAATTGAGTATTTTTTATGAACTTCCATACTTGGGTTAATAATCTTCTCAAACATAACATGATGTGATGCACATAAAAACATGTATGTGATAGTGTTCGGTACGATAATGGATATTGCCGAAAAACAAAGGATGGCCTTAAAGCAAGATTTGATTTGCAACTCCTCAAGATTAGACTCGAACTTCATCCAAGGCCATTACCAAACGGGAAATACTTCTTGCCGGGAGCATGTTATTCCATGGATAATGCAAGAAAGACTATGTTTCTTAATGTCTTGAAGAATTTGAAGACTCTAGATGGTTACTCAAAGATACATTGCGAGGTGTGTGAATGTCCAAAGAACGTAAAATTTTTGGTCTAAAAAGTCATGATTCACATGTGCTCATGCAAGCAGCTTCTACCTTTGGCATTCCGAAAGACGTTACCATCTAAGGTCGGTAAAGTGCTGATGGAGTTGAGTTCCTTTTCCGTGAACTATGCTCCAAGGTGTCACGCCCGAAGATTTTGAAGAGTTGGAGAAGCGAATTGTTACCATTGTCTCTGTGAATTAGAGAGGATTTTTCCACCCGCCTTCTTCGACATTATGGTTCACTTGCCTATACATCTCGCTGGCTGTACAGCACGTTTAGAGGACTCGTGCAAGATTCGTGTGGATGTATCCCATTGAACGGTATACATTTTAAACTTATGTTTGCTTTGTTTGTTTTTTACTTATTTCAAGGCAATAAGTTATATGCTCTCTTTATTGTTGGTTTTCTGTTCACCGACTTATTATTCTTTTTGGCGGGTATTTGTACACTTTCAAGAAATATGTAAGGAATAAAGCTCATCCAGAGGGATCTATTGTGAAGGCTATTTGGTGATGAATGTGTTACATTCTTGTCGAGGTACCTCAAAGATATCGAGTCAAGAACCAATAAACCACCTAGATACGTAGATGATACTCCCATTGGGAAACCCGTGAGATTTGCTTTAATCGGCGATCAAAAGAAGAAGATGCATGACTATATCTTGTCTAATGATGATGATGTAGCTCCGTACATAGCGTAAGAAGTACTCTATTTATGTTTTATGTTAAGTCTTTTACTTTCTAGGCCACACCATTTAATTTATCTCGCTTTGATTATATTTTTTAGGCAACACAAAACTACACCGGCTATGATGCACCCAAGACTGAGTGACCTTGAACGTCACGAAAGCACAAACATGAGTTTTTGATTGGTTTAAGAATCATATTAGGTTGCTTATGAGATCTAAAGTGAGTATTGCTGAAGGATTAGATTTGCTTGCTGAAGGTCCTTTTTCAACTGCGAGAAAATTCACCGGCTATACAACACAAGGCTATAATTTCAAAGTTGTAAGTAAAGAAAATGGAGCAAAGACATGTAATAGTGGTGTGGTAGTCGATTCAACAAAGACCTTCCTTTAGAAATGGAGCAGACTTTAACCCAAGCAATGATACGGAGCGCACGTACTATGGAGTACTTACCAAAGATAATTGAGTTGACATATAGACAAGGTCACTCATACGTGTTGTTTGAGTGCAAATGGGCTAATGTGGTGAATACTTCAGCGTAACAAGGATCGCTTGGTTTGAAGACCGATAGCTTGGGGTTCACTCTTGTGAATTTTAACCATCTGTTGGGGACACAACGGGAGGAGCCTTATGTGTTGGCCTCTCAATGCCGACAAGTTTTTTATGCCGAAGACCCCGTAGAACCCGAATGGAATGTTGTGGTCGTGGAATAAACCGAGGGATATTTTTGACATGGGTGATGATAATTCGATCAACTACTGGATAACCTTCCATTTGGAAATGAAGCCAACAATGAAGAGGATGAAGTTGTTGGTGTTGTGAATAATGGGACTGGGGTGATAGTTGATGCTCCTACGAGAAATGGCAAGTGGAGATCGATATGGGTTGAAGAAGAAGAAGAAGAAGAAGAAGAAGAAGAAGAAGAAGAAGAAGAAGAAGAAGAAGAAGTAGAGGAAGACGACGACAAAGAAGTAGAGTCGAAGAAGAAGAATTTGTGGATGGGTTTTCTAAGATGAGAATGATGACTCTGATGTTGAATTTGATAGTGGATCAGATGATTCTTAAACATATTATAATTTTTCATTCCTGCATTGCTTGTTCTCTTTATAATGTGCTCTTAATATAACATTTGAATAAATAGTTCTGTTGAAATTGTGTCTTTATAGAAGTTATGCTTATTTCAAGATTACTCTAATTGTTAGATTATCGATTAAGTATACTTACATTGTAACTTTGATATTTTTTGTAGGATGCCTCGAGGTGGAGCGGCTATGAGGTTCTTGCATGACCTATTACCAAATCGAGGCTTGCATATTGAAGTGGACATGGAACACCTTTGCCCTATGGGTGATAATGGTACGTATATAACCAAATATATTAGTCATCTAGCGAATGATGGACACAAACTTCCGTTGACAATAGATGACTGGAAACGCATGCCTTCACAAGTTAATTGAGAATGTGGTTCTTGAAATAAAGGTACAATAGCAAATGCATGTATTTTCATATAACCATTAAATCCATATCTTTTCAAAATCAAATGTTTTTGTCTTTTGTTGTATATTTGATGTCAAGCAAATATTTGAGTATCCGTAGTGTTGGATGGCCGGATCTACACCAAGATAAATTATAGGTGGAAGGATCACAAATTTCATGTTAAAAAGGCTGCTTATACAAAATGGAACACCGTGGAAGAACGTCTTGCTAATCCACCACACAATGTTGTTGAGAGCCAAGTGGAGGGTACTCGCTGAGGTTTGGAATACCGATTTGAAGAAACAAGTAAGCATTATTACTCTTGTTTTTCATAAGAAGTCTCATAATTAAGCAGGCATGACATTATAAGATCTTATATTTGGTAATAAGCCAAATAAACAAAGAAAATAGGAGAAACAGTAAATTTCACCATACTACCGGCTCTAAACCACATGCTATGTGCAAGCAGAGGTAAGTTTCTATACCACCGCTAAGTCTTAAATACTCTTTCCTATGCTACAAGTTTTAACATCTTTCAACCGAACAATGCTAACCTACCCAGTAAATATAGAGAATCTGGATTTATTATAGCAAAGAGAAGTTAGTATACATTACATTTCCTCTCCCTCTTTTGGAATTCTTCGGAACTTTACATTGAATGAAAACATGTTATTTATGTAGTCAATAGTGATGGATCTTCCTTGCTGTTAAAAGTATAACTTGAATTGTAGAACTTAGAATTGAACTTAATCACTACGGCCATACCTTCCTTAGTTACTTTTTTTCCCACTAATGTTTGTTATGTGTGATTCTTAAGTCGGAAATTCATCCATTGTTTCGAATCTCTTGAGTCTCGTTATGTTAGGTGCTATCTAGATCTGCAACATGTTGTGTATATGATTTCAAAAACTATCTCTTGATTCCCATAAGGATGTTCCTGCAATATTTTCGCTGTGCTAAGCTTTTATGGTTGTGAATCTTTGAACCTGTCTGTCTTCATTTTAAGCTCCATCTGTGGCCTGACTTGGGCAGTTGTTGCTGATTTTGGGTGTTATAACCTAGTATTTGGGATGTCCCCTAGGCTATGATAGTAGTTTCATGACTGAACTAATTGCTTGCATATGATTTATTCAAACTTTCTACGTGAAATCCCATTCCCAGTTGTTGACATGACTGTCCAAGCTGAGACAATGGGTGAAGCTAAGAATCTGCCCCGTACCCTCCAGGATTACATGTATCCTGCGAGAGTAAGTTTGTCCTCATGAATGTTTTACCTCAAACCGATAATCCATTTGAATTGAATGCAAACATGTTACAACCGCTTCCAATTAAGTATTCAATGAGTTTATATGTATGTTTCTCGTTTTTATATGTATGTTGATTTTCTTATCGAATTCTCTTTATATAGTCTGGGAAGAAACTAGGACGGCGTCCTAAACGTCACGAGATCTTTGGTGTTACCCATACCAAAAAGAAGAAAATCAAGACCCGTAAGAAGTTTTGATGGATCCAGATGTGGTCTGCAGAGCTTGTATGTATTTTTGATTTATTATTAATCAATTTTGAATATGTATGATTACTTACGTATTTGATCTTGAAAATGATATTTCGTAGAAGGAAATGGAGGAAGTAGAGATCCAAGCTAGCTTACCAGTGTTCGATATTGTACTACAAGGACGACATGATGCTTTTGCCCAAGTGCGAGGACGAGATAAAGGGGGTCGTGTTCGTTGTCTAGGCAATGGTATAAAGCCAAAGAACTATTGGGGTGAAGAATCATCCACCAACCCCGCCATCGACCCAAATGCTGAAATTGTGAACCTTAGACAACAATGGAGAATATCTTTGTTGCACAACTTCAAGTAGCAATGCAACGGATAGCTGATTTGGAGGCACTACTTGTTGCGCATGATGAACCTGGGAACCGCTAACACCTTATTACGCCATCGAATGACGCAGATTATGAGCGATCCATGAATGGAAGATCTTAGTGCACAAATGCTTGACCGATATACTACTTATATAACTCGGGTGACTCAGTGCTTGTTTTTTTGAGTATAAGGGAATGGGATTTTTTTTGTTTTCATGCCATCAGTTTGTTCTTATCATGTCCCAAACTTTCCTGAGGCATTTGGATGTTGATAAACTTAGTTACCAGCTTTTTTAACTATCCGGGTGTTGTCCCGTTGTCCAGATTTATAGTTTTTGATCGATTAAACATCTATTTCATTTGATATGTAGGTTTCTATATATATGGTGCATCAATGTAAAACTTTGTTATGAATGGTATAAATTTCGTTTTTTGAAAAGCTTTTTAATTTTTGTGTTAATGATTTGAGATTTCGAGAAATTCGGGAATGTAAACCAAGACCGAGAAGAAGACTCAGAAATCGACGACGGTATCGAAAAACCGAGCAAACGTCGGATAAATCCAGCGCCAATAATAAATATATTAGTGAGGGTTTTTAAACCGTCACAATAGAAAAATCCGGAACTAAGGCTAGGAATATTTCCGATTACGGAAAAAACTATTTATGACGGTTTGACCGCACGCCACAAATAAAGTACATAATCGTGACGGTTGACCAAACGTCACAAATAATACCCAACCGCCACAAAAACATGTGTGACCCCAGAGAGTAAAGACGGATTTTGGCCCGTCACAACTGCTTTTTTGTGACGGTGTTTTGTCTATTTGTGACGGTTTTTTGCTATTTGTGACGGTTTTTAAACCGTCACAAAAGGCCCTCTGTTTTGTAGTGTTTACATCATCTTACTCGTTTGCAAACGAGTAAGATGATGTAAACACTCATCAAAAGGAGACCCAAACACAGAAAAATCATCCATGAAAATTTCAAGAAACTTATCTACCATGTCTGAAAATATGCTCATCATGCAACGTTGAAAAGTAGCGGGTGCATTACACAACCTAAAAGGCATACGACGATAAGAAAATGTTCCATAAGGACATGTAAATGTGGTCTTTTGTTGGTCTTCGGGTGCTATGTGAATTTGGTTGTAGCCCGAATAGCCATCTAAGAAACATTAATGACTATGTCGCGACAACCTTTTTAACATTTGGTCAATGAAGGGAAGGGGAAAATGGACTTTCTTTGTTACTGTGTTCAATTTTCTATAATCAATACAAACTCGCCACCCAAAGGGTCACACGGGTGGGGACAAGCTCATTCATCTCATTTTGAACTACAAGAATGCCAGACTTTTTGGGTACCACTTGAATGGGACTGACCCACCTGGGCTATCCGGGAACCGGTAAATGATACCCGAATCAAGCAATTTCAAAATCTCACCCTTGACAACATCTCTCATATTGGAGTTAAGTCTCTTTTGCATTTCCCTAGATGGTTTAGTGTTCTCTTCAAGGTTTATGTGGTGCATGCAAATTGTGGGACTTATACCTTTAAGATCTGAGATGGTCCAACCTAAGGCTCCTTTATGTTCTTTAAGCACTTCTAAAAGTTGACTTTCCCGTTGCTCGTGTCTAAACATGATGCAATAATCACGGGTAAAGTATCAAGGACCTAAGAAAGCATACTTCAAAGTATCGTAATGGTTTCAAATCAAGCTTAGGTGGTACATCAAGAGGTGGGGCGATTTGGAATCGAGAGTGGAAGGGGTTCCACCGCATTCTCGCCATTTAGCAATATCCATGGGTGGAACAGATTCAAGCAAAGAGTGAATTTCCCAATGTACTTAGACTCAAAGAGATCTAAGTCAAAGTTATCTAAACATGCTTGCAAAGGGTCCACTGACAAAATATCGGGAAATAAGTCTTGGATCAGACTCTCGATCATGTTAATCTCATGCAAATCAGTATCATCACAATCAATGGGTTGTTGACTAGTGTTAAAAACATTAAGCTCTACGATCATGTTACCAAAAGACAATTTAAACACTCCATTACGACAATTGATGATGGCATTGGACGTCGCCAGGAAAGGACGTCCTAAAATCACAGGAATGTGATTACTTGGTTTTGCACGGTTGAGTATCTAAGACGATGAAATCCACAGAAAGAAAAATTTATCAACCTTGATTAACACATCTTCGACAATACCATGGGGATTTTCACGGATCTGTCCGCTAATTGTAGCGTAACGGTGTGGGCTTGACTCCCAAGGCCCGATTGCACATACACAGAGTATGGCAATAGATTCACACTTGCTCCTAAGTCTAGCAATGCCTTTTCGACCACATGGTCACCTATGGTGCATGTAATTGTTGGGCTACCTGGGTCTCTAAACTTAGTTGGAATCTTGTTTTGGATTATTGAGCTCACTTGCTCAGTGATAAAGGCACGCTTATGCACGTGAAGCTTTCGCTTTTGTGTGCACAAGTCCTTCAAAACCTTAGCATAGGTGGGTATTTGCCCGATTGTTTTCGACAAATGGAATGTTCATGTTAACTCGTTTGAACATTTCCAAAATCTCGTTAGATCGGTTACCCCATTTCGCTGCACTAACCTTTGTGGGAATGGAGCAACAGGTGCATGACTTGGAAAAGAAACATCTATATCAGTAGGACTCTTGGATTTATCAATATGCTCAGATTCTTTCTCTACAATAGATGTTTTTCGGTGTTGTGTGTACTGGTGAGTCTGATTTAGACTCACTTGACTGTGGTACACCTACATTGTTCTCAACAACTTTACCACCGCGAAGAGTGGTGACAAGCATTCACATGACTATGTGAAGTTTCATTGCGTTTGAAGTACCGCTTGAAACACATTCTTTGGATTTTGTTGGGGTTGACTAGGAAGTTTGCCTTTTTCTCTCTCATTCAATGCATCACAGATTTGACCCATTTTAAGTTCTAGACTTGTGAAACGTTGGTCGGTGGTTTTTCAAGTTGTGAAAGATTTTGGGTTAACATACCGACACAGTCTTCAAAGCTAGGCTTTTTCTCTGCTGTGGTACCGAGGGTGTGGTTGTACTTGGGGTTTCTAGGATATGAGTATCCTTGGTTGTTATTTGTTGTTGCCCCTTGTAAAGGCCCTTTAGACCATGAGAAGTTAGGGTGATTCCTCCACCCTGGGTTGTTGGTTTGAGAATACGGGTTGTTCTCTTGCCTATGGTACAATGCATTGGCTTGCTCTGGTTTTAGACTCTTGAAATGCATGTAGGTCCGGACACATTGTCCACTAGGTGGTCGGAACTATGGCATGCGGCACAAGTGGCCATCTCAATTTGGTCACGGAGAGTAGGGGCATTAGATTTTACATTCTTCTGCAACTCAAGCACTTCTATTCTCCGGGCCAAAGATGCCATTTTTGTATTTCCCTCAAAGTCAGACTCGATTCTATGAACATTATTTACATGGGTAGTCCTTTTGGTTCACGGATGGACTCCCACTGTTGAATCTTTTCAGCGACTTCGATTAAGAAAGTCCAAGCCTCATCAGCACTTTTGTCAATAAATGCACCATTGCACATTGACTCAACCGTGGTTCTGGTCCTAACATCTAGACCCTCATACAAGATTTGCACGAGTCTCCATTTTTCAAAACCATGGTGGGGACATTGGAGCAATAATTCATTGAATCTCTCCAAGTATTTTGCTAGAGTTTCGTCTTCTAATTGCACAAAACCATTTAGACTTTGGCGAATTGTCACCGTCTTATGGTTGGGGAAAACTTTTGAAAAACTCTTTTGTGAGATCATCCCATGTTCTAATGGATCGTGGTTGTAGGGCATGAAGCCATGACTTGGCTTTCTTTCAAATAGAAAGGGAATAATCTCGAACTTGAGGGACTCTTCCGTCATTAGGGTAAAACGTAGAGTCCCACGGATATCTTCAAGATCTCTCACATGGTGATAGGGGTTTCAAGCATCAACCCCTCTAAACACGGGCAACATGTGAATTGTGTGCTTTGCTTTTAGTTCAAACCGACTAGCATCACCATTTGGCGAGAATGATGCAAGAGGGCCGACTTTCCCTAGTTGGGTACATGTAGTCCTTGAGACTACGGGTTGGTTTAGTTCATCACCCATGGTTTCGATGGGTCCGGGGCTTTCGTTGAAGAACCGGGTATGTTGACAATATCGTCCGGCGGATTCTAACTAGTCGATTTGTTTGGTCTCTAAAAGACACAATCATATCCTAGCTAGCACATCTAGCATGTTAACATATACACAGCCAATCAAGTTCAAAACATAGAAACACCAACTCACACAAATAAAACACCAGCTCAGTTACACAGGATTAATGGTTGCTGCTGTTGAAGAGTGCACAACACTGATTATGCACAAGGAAAAACAGAGAGTCTGTAAGGTGCACAGGGCAGGCTGGGTTATGCTCACTCAAGGTGAAGCACGTGCTAGGCTTGTATGTGAAAGACAAATAGCTACTGATCACACTAAATCAGTTACTCTTGGAGAGATTCAAGTACCAAAGGTTCACACACAATTTACGAATCTTTGGTGCATGATGCAACAAAGCAGAAGATGCACAATTTCAAGATATTTGCAGTGGTATATCATTCATGGCATCAATGAGTTAACAGTCACTCAATGTAGATATAAAACTTCACAGATGCAGCAGATGAACAACAAATGAACAATGCCAGCATTTTACAACATGCCACAGAGTGTCAACAAGGTCAGTTGACCTAGCACTCAACAAGTTAAAATGATAGCAAGTGAAGATGACTTAGCAATCTGGCAGACATACTCATACAAGGTCTCATAACAAAGTTTGGTTGTGAGTAAAGCATGCATAAAGGTACAGGTCAATGGTGTCAACTCACTCAGTTGATGTCAACTTGGGCTAGCAGCAAACTTGGCTAACCAAGTTGCAGCTCAATCTCAACAGCTACAGGGGCTGGAGCTAAGCCCAGGCTTTGTTGAAGCCAAGGGGTTACAGTGAAAAGGTAAACTAATTCAGCCAATGTTTAATGCACAGATCACACAAAAGCATAGGCTTCAGATATTGAGCAATACTCAAAGAAGGTAGCGAGTTTGTCGGCAATCATGGCTCACAGATGCACATACAAAGATGGCTTGTTCACCACGGAGGTTATAGCTCAATTTCTCAGGATTATGTGTATGGGAATTCAAAAACTAGCAACAGAAATTGTGCACACAGATTCAGGGTGACATGCTAATTCACAAGGCAGGATTGCACAAATCAGTGAGGCAAGGCTCATGGAAGTGGCAACGGATTCACATATGCATACAAGTCAGCACAAAGATATAGAAAATTCGGCTAGTATGTATGAGTTGCAGGTTTGCAGGGACTGATAAGGGCTATGTGTAGCTCTTGTTTAGCATGCATACATGGAATGTCACACATACATTCATCAACACAGCAGGGTTAGACAACGATACCACCGATATAAATCGGGTTTAGGCACTTCCACAATTGTCCTGCGCCTTTTTCTTCTCCTCCTCGGGGGTTTGTTCAACAGGGTTTTGTACACTGCTATCTCAACAAAGCAATCTCAGTTCCCAAAATTGCACAGTTAAAGCAAGATAAGGAAATGTTCACAATTTCATCAAAACTAGCTTTGAGGACTCTACAGCATAACAGATATTGTGAACTGCTCTGCTGAGTTGTTAACCAGGGCAGATTGAGATTTACAGATGCACAACTACAATGGAGCAGGTCTAGGCTAACACAGAGTATGATTATGAACAAGAAATGCTAAAGTTCTTGTGCTAATATGTCACAGGGGAATGAAACAAATTTGCCAGGGCACTAGTGGAAAATGGGTGTTTACCGACCCACATCCGAGACCCTCAGTAACAGTAGTTGGACCGCTGACCAAAAATAACCGTCTCTGATATGATAAAAACACGGAAAAATTCCGAGATGATTAATAGCCGTCTCTGAATAATTACTATTTTGCCCTAAAACTACTACGGATCCCGCTACCCATGAAAACCGATTTAGATATGATAATGTTTTATTATTTGATAGAGCATATAAATATACCTCTTTCTCTCTCCCATTTCTCTTTCTTCTTCTGCCTGCTCTCTCGGTCTCCTCCTCACCTCTCTTATCCATCTTCTTGACCTCACCACTAAAGCGAAACCGAAAAAACCTCGGAAGAAATCAATTAAATCGTTTCTCTTAAACCCAGCCCCTTTCCTCCACAAAATCATCGAATTCTCCAAGAAACATCTAACCACCGACTTAAGCAAACATGAAGAAATCCGTCCATTGTTCTCGAACCATCTTCTTCTTTTCATATTTGCGATTAAGGGGAAAATCAAGAGATTTTGAAAGATCGTGATGAGATGTTGAAATCGAAAGAAGGGGAGTTGGAGATTAAAGGAAAGAACAACGAAACTTCAAGTTGAGTAATTGCAGAAGTTGAAGGAATTTAATCCTCTTTGTGGTATGGTTTTCTTCATCTACGGGTTTTTAAATTTAGGGTTCATAAATTTTTGATAACGGGTTTCCATATCTTAATCTTGATTTGTTGAATCGGAGTTTCGATTAGGGGTTTTGATTTTTATAGAAAGGGTTTTCGTTTATTGATCATGAATTGTTGAAATAGGAGTTTTGATTTAGGTTTTAAGTTTTGATCTTGATATTTGATTTCTTCTAGATTTAGGTTTTAGCTAATTGATATTAAATTTCGAATTAAGGGTTTCAATTTCTTATCTTAGATTTTGAACGGGATTTGATTTTGATTTGGGGATTTTTTTTTCTGTGTGCAGAGTCTTCCACTGGTTCAATCTCTGAGAGAGAAAGAAGCTGAAAAGAATGAAAAGAACAAGAAAAAGAAGAACCTAGCGATGAAAAAACCATCATCAGATTATGTTTTAAGGTGCAAAGATCAATGGGATGATGTTAAAAAAGAGAACCCAGATGCAGAATTCAAAGAAGTTTCAAAAAAAATAGGATTCAAATGAAAGAGAACGATGCGTTGAAGCTACTCGAAGAGGATCAGAAGCAGAAAAATGCAATGGAATTGCTTGAACAGTACCTGCAGTTCAAGGAGAAAACTGAAAACATAATCAAGGTTTGTTTGTTCATCCATTCACTTATTGAAATTTGTGAATTGTTGTGGAATTGGACATGATAAGAGATAACTATGTCATTTGCATTGGATGAAATTTGTTTGTTGTTATATCTGCAGTGAGGAGGATAAGAGATGGTTTATGGAAGCTATGCGGCTCAGACGGTTGATGTGGTCAAAAGGATGAAAGAGATTACTCTTGCTAAGAAGAATTGGAAGATCAAGGTGTTACTTCCACAGAGATCGAAGCAGGTGTGGATCGAAGCAAGGGTGGAGCCAGAATTCTAAAAATGGGTGGGCAAGTTACCAATTAGTGCACATTTGAGGGGGTGCAAAAGAGTTAAAATGGCAAAAATGGGGAAAAACTCGTTCAAATTAGGCTTGGAAGCTCACAGTCGAGGGGTGCAATTGCACACCCACCTCTCCGTGTGGCTCCGCCCCTGGATCGAAGGTATACTAAATTAACCATCAAATGTTATCACTTTGGTATTTTAGTCACTGATTCATCTACGATACTTTCTTCAGGTGGTTACCGATATTCTTCATCTACAAGCACAGAAACTGACAGCCTACAAGGGGGACTATGATACATTTGAAAGGACACGTGAGTTACAGATGAAGAACCAGCAGAAGGCCTTTGATTCGAGTGAAAAAGCCAAAGCTCATATGCAGTTCACTTCGCTTACTAACCAAATGAACGAGGATGCAATCTTTTCTTTTTCCCCGTATTATTTAATCATTCGAAACTAATTGGTGAGATCAGAAAAGTTGGTGAAACTTTATTATTTTTGCGAGCATGATTTGCATTTGAGGCTCGATTTATGACCGATTTCTAACCATTGCTTTTGCAAAGCTTTCGTTGATTTGCAAAGAGGGCATCATTAGTTCAATCAAGAATTAAGGTAATTTTTACCATTCACTTTATATAATATTAGAACCAATTTAAAACCTATGTTATCGCCATTTGAGTTAGTTCTCCGGAATCGATTTGGCACTGTGAGCACTAGATCTTTTATCTCATGTATTTGTTCAATTAGTTGGATTAGTTTCGGGCATAGAGCTTTTCAATGCCTGTTTTGAGATTTTGTATTCTAAGGCCTCTATGCGATAATTTTCTTTCTTATGGTTGCTTGTGCTTGATTTCTCCAGGCAATTGTGCGATTGGGTACTGTGGATGAAGTCATAAATGACCCTGAGTATGCACTAGTTCTATTGATCCTTATTAAAAATCTACTTATAAATAATAAGACTTCGGATATTGTCAATCACTTGTTTGCTTCTCTTGGGTTTCTATTTTTACTCGACTCCATTGGTTAACTTCCTAATATATGTTGTTATGCAGCTACAAGTTTGAGTTCCCCACACCGGATGACGGACCGGGGCTCCTATTATAAGTTTGGGTTTGTCGCATTAGCCCACTAAGAAAGCTTTTGTGCAACTTATTTCGTGTTGTTGCTCCATCTCGTTGTTTGATATGTATGTTTCCACTATGAGTTTATGACAAAACCCAAGTATAGTATTTAGAAAACATTCGGATGCTTAGTGATAAGTTTCTGGTTAAATTTCGTTGGATTGTCGGAAAGGAGTTCATATGATGCCACTATTCCACTTACAATATTTATCGCTAAAAACCGTGAATATTCAATGGCCAATCCGATAGATTTAGAAATTTGTGTAATTCTTGTTTTCTTATATTAATTATCTATTCTTTTTATCGAGCACTCACACAACTTTGTTGCCTTCTTAAGTTCTTATTATGTTTCACCTTCTATCACGGCGACACATCATTTGGTTACCGGTGGACCTTTAGGCTTACTTGAACTATATGAGTTTATTAACCTAATTATATGTGTTCCTTGTGTGCTTAAAAAGTTTTGGCTCTTTGTTTACTATATGATTTAGTTAACACTTTTCTTGCTATGCACGTTGCCTTTACTTATCTGAATGCATAACTTCTGATTCAAGTTCTGATCCTTTCTTCCATCCGAAATGTTCTTTTATTGCTAATTTATGTATATTCTTGAGTTCGTATTGTTGTCTTTAGTCAAGCACCACGTTGATGGGCTCGATTTAACTTCAAATTCCCTTTCGTACATGATGTGTATCCCGTAAGTTGCTGATCCATTGCTAACTTGCTTTATACTCGATGAATTCTTTCATATTCTCTTGGATATATTGAACAGCATACGCACTGCATACGAGACACACACATATCGTAATCACTGACTTGTCATTTTCTTTCCAAGGAGTTCTGAATGTAAACTTCGATCTCACTTGGGTTCTTTGGGTGTTACTGGAAATCTTGCTCTTCAACCTATATACACTTTGTCAGGTATATCTCTCCTTCAATGCCCATCTTTGGGTAAGTTTAAAGAGATTGTTTGGAACTATCACCTAATGCTCAAGTAATTTGAGAACTGGCGAATTTTAGATGGAACTATCATCAGAAAACAAGATATGTGCTGTAGCCATAAAAATTTAGTCGGTCTGCTTCTACCTTGTAGTTGAGAGCAGCTTAGTTGACGTGATATGTATATAAACTCGATTTCATTGTCAAACTCAAATGCTTAAAACAAGAATGAGTGATATATAAGCATATAAATTGTAATAACCTCGTATTTTTCAATGATGTTTGGATTGCCGAACGTGGAGTTAAATGATATCCGGTGGTCGAAGAGCATGGTTGCTTTTGCAAAGATAACATTCAAGAAACCACACATTATTCTCATTGGACGAGCCATCCAATCATCTTGTAAGTCTGTACCCATGCGTGAAAGTTGCGCTTCTGCTTAAAATCACCAGGGATAGTTTTTGTCAAATATCACTAGAAATTCAATGACAAGTGCTGTTTTGCTTGTCTCATTGGTGTGTTTCCATGTTGGCAGGATTTGGATGCTGGTTGATGTTCAATGGCGTCACTTGAAATACATCTGACCTCTTTTTGTATTTTCTATGGATGTCTTTCTGTTTTGATTCGATACAACAAGCCTGGAGTTTCTGTATTTAGGCTAGAAAATGGTTATGGAGATTTGAGAGATGCACTGGATTGCAGAATCGTTAGGTTTCAAAGGTAATTTGCTCATACACTTGATTAATTTCATCTGTTTTTGCTGCTTGCACACTGGAAAATACCGTATTAACGTTTAGATGGCTTTCAAACATGTCTTCTTTTGTTGATATCTATGATTGTGAACTTAGTAGACCTGTCCAATTTCAGTAATACTCTAAACAAGAGCTGATACCATACGAAGATGCATATTACCTAACCTCTCTTGTTTAGACTAATTGACCACCAATAGTTTATTCAAAGCGTAATTATGAAGGTGGTGGCATACTCGCAAGATTCGGTACTTTGGATCCCAGGAACTCGTTGATAAAATGGATATTTTAGATGAGTCATTAGAAGATAGATGAGTTATTTACCTTGATTGTGAACAACAAGATGTGAAACAAGGAGACAAAGACGTACATGGATGCTCTACTTGATATCATTTATGAAGTATGGGCTAAGTTCATCGTCATCGGAGGAGGTTATCGTTTTGTTGTTTAACAAGTTGTTTTTAGCTTATTGTCTATTTGTTTAGCAACTTGTTGTTAGAACTTACTAGCTAGCTAGCTTGGACATGTATTGTTTTGAACCAGAATTTCATCTTTTTTGTGTAATTTTAAACCCAATGGATAAAATGAATGAATGTGGAATTCTCAAGTTTGAGTTTAAATTTGAATTTCAGTTTGTGTTTAATCTAAGTTTGCCTTGACTTTGACTTGACTTTCTTTGAGTTCCATTTGCCTTGACCTTGACTTTGACTTTGACTTGAGTTCCATTTGACTTGAATTTTGTTTGACTTGACTTGACCTTGATGCGGTCAGATTATTTGATTTAGTCATTCAGGACATTTAGCAAATCAATCAATTTTTTTTATATTATAATTTAAATCGAGACTCACGGCTTAGGTCCGTACTCGATACTCTTAAAATCGTCGTTATTTTGAGACACACGGTTAGGGGTCGTACAAAACAGCTACGCTTTATCAGAGACCCCAACAGAGACGGTTAAAAATGGTCGTATAACTCGTATATATGACTTGTCCTGACGGTCGCGGAACTTCTGTTTTCCACTAGTGGGGATGAGTGCTGATGATGTCTGGCCGCAAGCTAAACAGGAATATGATGCAAAGTAACAAATGCACATTCACAGATTATCTCAGAGGTTTGCAGGTTATGAAAATGGACAAACTACAGGCTTACGATCTAAGCTACGTAATTATAGTAAACTATTAATCTACAACATGCACAACCCAATGAACTGAGAAACAAACAACAAAAAACTTACACTAAAAAAATGAAATGAAATTAGCTACAGATGATGATAATGATGCAATGTATGCTAATTAGATGATTATTGAAAATACAGCTAGCTAAATGCAGATTATTATGAGATGTAACCTAGTAAGAAGCACTAAGAGAATGCAGATATGCAACTGAAGAATGAATAACTGAACAGTAAAAATTATAACTAATGCTACTGGAGATTATGTAAACAGATGGCACGATTAATGGTAACAAAGATAGGCTAACTAAAATGCAATGAACAGAATGCAACAACAGATGTAGAAATATAAAAAGTTAAGCTAAGTTACACTAGCAATGATTAAAAGCAGAAATTCAAAGCACATATGTAAAAGGGTGAACTGAAAATCAGTAAAGAAAGCAATTAGTCAACACAACAACACTACCAAATCCCCGGCACCGGCGCCAAAAACTTGGTAGGCTGGGAAAAGTGTTTGCCTACAATGTATAACTGCAAGTGCACAGTGCCTATTGGAGCGTGGCAAAAAACGGAGTCGATCCACGGGATTTGGGGTTGTGTAAAGTTGACTTCAAGGTTCCACTAAACTGATTTCTAACACGGGTTGCCAAAAAGTGAGGTTTTGTGTCGATACGACAAGGTGTTTGGTAGTGAACAAGTAAATAAAGCAAATTGTAAAGAGAAAAGTAAGAACAGGTGTAAACAATCGATTTGGTGGCACTAGGGAGATTGAATTCAACACTTAATCCTATACTAAGGAAATCAAACTCTTATTATGCTCTTGTCCTTCCCTTGAAGGTTTCGTGGAAGAATTGTTAACCGATTCACTACTTCTCCCTAGTATTGGTTGTCTTCTTACAAAGACAACCAATCACAAGATAATTTGAGCAATCAAGCTAACCCCGATTCCTATTTCACTTAAGCACAGCAAGAACATAAATTGAACATGAATTAACTCAACATAAGATTAAGGGTTTCCTCTACACCCTAGTAAAGTGAATTAGAACATCATGCAATTATTAAAACAGAATTTAATTAACAGAAAAATAAAACCCTAAAATTGACTCCCTCTCTCACATGAAGAACAATTCAATTTATACCTCCCCATCTTCTATAACACTCGAAACTTACAATAAATGCGAACCCAATCTTGTTCCCTCTTCAAATTCGGCTCTGGTAGCCACTAATGAGTTGTTGGAGAAACCCTAGCTCCAACTATCTCTCACCTAGCTTCTAGGGTTGGGAGAAGCTATGTAAGAGGTAGCTTGAGCTAGAGTGGCGGAGAAGGTGGCTGTGGCGGCTGCTGTTGTTGTGGTTGTCGGGAGAAGGAGATGGTGATGGTGGTTCTGCAACTTTCGGGGGAAGAAGAAGAGGTATGGGGGTTTCTCTGGTTTTGTCGGGGGAAGGAAAATGGAAATGAAGATGGGGCGTGTTTGGTCGATGGGTGAAGGTGTAGGTGGCTTCGGTGTGAAGCGGGAGCAGCCGAGAGTCGATGCGGGGCCGATGCGAGCGTTGGATGCGGAAGGGTCGGATCTCACGCTCGGATGCGATAGGCTTGGATCGGGTTATGGGCCGGTCTTGGATTGCTCAAGCCCATGTCTTGTAAATGGGTTGCTACTTGTTGGGTTGCAACCGATGCGCACGCGGCCGTGTCTTTCGCTCCATACGCCCGTCTCCAATTTTCTCGCTCCTTTAGCTCCTTAATTCTTTGAGCTTTATTTACTACCTAAAAACACAAAATTAATTAGTACAAGTATTTATTCTTGAAAACAGAGAAAATACGAGAATTTGGGATAATATCGATTTACGAGCGCAAAAGATGAGTTAAATGCCAATAAAAAGATGTAGAAATATGCAATATTTGGCACTCATCGATGCCAATGGCATGCTCGGCCATTAGGGCCACGTCCCGGTAGGAAAAGCTACCAATGGCGTGTTGGCATGTGCCAATGGCATGCGTGGCCAATTTGGGGCGCGCCTTGGTAGAAAAAGCTACCAGCGAGCGTGTTGGCCTGTGCCAATGGCATGCGTGGCCAAGTGGGGGCGCGCCTTGGTAGAAAAAGCTACCAGCGAGCGTGTTGGCATGTGCCAATGGCATGCGTGGCCAATTTGGGTCGCGCCTTGGTAGAAAAAATCTACCAACGAGCGTGTTGGCATGTGCCAATGGCATGCGTGGCCAATTTGGGTCACGCCTTGGTAGAAAAAGCTACCAGCGAGCGTGTTGGCATGTGCCAATGGCATGAGTGGCCAATTTAGGTTGCGCCTTGGTAGAAAAAGCTACCAGCGAGCGTGTTGGCATGTGCCAATGGCATGCGTGGCCAATTTGGGTCGCGCCGGTAGGAAAAGCTACCCGGCGAGCGTGTTGGCATGTGCCAATGGCATGCGTGGCCAATTTGGGTCGCGCCTTGGTAGGAAAAGCTACCTGCGAGCGTGTTGGCATGTGCCAATGGCATGCGTGGCCAATTTGGGTCGCGCCCTGGTAGGAAAAGCTACCATCGAGCGTGTTGGCATGTGCCAATGGCATGCGTGTCCAATTTGGCCTAGGTTGCATGATTTGCATGCCTAGGCGTGGGCGCCATTTTGGCATGGCATGGTTAGGGCCAAGGTAAGGGTGCTTGGCTTGGCGTGACGTGACTAGTGTAGCTAGGGCCAAGGCAGAGTGCGTTTGGCATGGCGCGGCGTGACTAGCGTAGCTAGGGCCAAGGCAGTGCGTTTGGCATGGCGTGGCTAGCTCGGGTTAAATGTGGCTGGCATGATTTGCCATTGGCACGGAGGTGCGGCTAGCA
Organism: Papaver armeniacum; assembly: GCA_023531295.1. Taxonomy (NCBI): domain Eukaryota; kingdom Viridiplantae; phylum Streptophyta; class Magnoliopsida; order Ranunculales; family Papaveraceae; genus Papaver; species Papaver armeniacum. The sequence goes on from JAJJWW010000488.1 coordinate 553,109, forward strand.
TGGTTGGCATGCTTTTGGCGCGTTTGGTGTGGTGGCATGATTTTCCATTGGCACAGAGGTGCGGCTAGCTTGGGATAGGTGTGTGGGCATGATTTGTCATTGGCACGAGGTACGGCTAACATGGTTGGCATGCTTTGGCGCGTTTTGGTGTGGCTGGCATGATTTGCCATTGTCACAGAGGTGTGGATAGGGCCAAGGTAAGTGTGTTTGGCTTGGCGTGGTGTGATTAGTGTAGCTAGGGCCAAGGCAGAGTGCATTTGGCATGGCGCGGCTAGCTTGGGCTAGGTGTGGCTGGCATGATTTTCCATTGGCACAGAGGTGCGGCCAGCATGGTTGGCATGCTTTGGTGCGTTTTGGTGTGGCTGGCATGATTTTCCATTGGCAAATAGGTGCGGCTAGCTTGGGCTTGGTGTGGCTGGCATGACTTGCCATTGACACGGAGGGGAATTAGGGTTTTGTTCGTCGTAACTCTAATTTGAAAAAATACCCCCTATTAATTACTGATTACATGCATTAAATGTCCTAATAAATGTATCACCGGGGTGACATTAGGTTATTTGGGGTTTTACGATTTTACCCTTTGTTTAAAAACCACCATCAACATTAAGTCCCCCGCTAGCTCGGAACAGGAGCTTTGTTGCGAGGTAAGCATAAGATGGTGACAAACTATCAACAAAGAAATCAGTAAAGAAAATTGAGGAGGCTCGTCGACCTTTTTATAAATAGGATTTGGAATCCTTGCCGGCGCGATTTTGCGCAAATCGGAGGGTCGGCACAATTGGGAAGTTAGTGTCGTGAGAGACAGGAAGCTGGGCGGCATTGAGAAGTTGTTGCGAGTTAGGAAACTGAGCGTGCTAGCTGGTGGGACCGGCACAAGGTGGGGAAGCTGTGCGCGCTTGCTGGTGTGGCTTGGGCGGTCATTGGGAAGCTGGGCGCAATTGGTGGGACCGGTGCAACTTGGGCGTCGTTGGGAAGTCGGGCGCCCTTGTGGGCCCGTTCCTTATAAGCACGATTTTTGGTAAAGGGAAATCCTTCCCTATTTCAGAATCTTCACGCCCATATATATAAAATCCCTTTCTCTCATCTTGCACTTTGTTCTTTCATCTTTTCATACTAGCGGCAGAGTCGCAAAGAGAAACCGGATTCCAGGTATGTCTTCCAGTACTTTTCTTGTTTCCCTTTTCACGTAGGTGTAAACCCTAAGAGTAGGCGTTTTCATAATCCTTGCAATTATATTGCGCATAGGATTTCTTGGCGTGCTTTTGTAGAAAATATTGTCTATATGTTTGCATATATGATTCAAACCCGTAGGAAAAAAAAATGCTCCATATATAATTTTGAACCCGAAGAAGGATACCATAGACGCATTCGATCCCGTAGAAAATACTGCGTATATAGTTTTGAAGTCGAAGAACGATACTGCAGACTCACTTGAGCCCGTATAAAATATTTGCGTATATAATTTTGAACCTCGAAGGAAATCTTTTGCGTGTGTAGTTTTGAACCCATGAGAGAATATTGTATATGAATCAAGAAGAAGAATTTGTTGTTTATGAATCCAGAAGAAGTATACCGTATATGTGCTTCATATGACTTCGAACCCATAGGAAATATTGCATATATGAATTTCGGACACAGAAGAAAATATTGCGCGTGCGATTTTGAACTCGTAGAAAAATGCTCCATATATAATTTTGAACCCGAAGAATGATACTGTGACGCACTTGAGCCCGTATAAAATATTGCGTATATAATTTTGAACCTCAGAAGAAAATACCGCGTGTGCGAGTTTTGAGCCAAGAAAGAATACGCCTTTTTTTTTTTTTTTTTTTTTTTTTTTTTTGTATTTCAAGTTTTCCTTTTGTTGGGCGCGGTTATGTGTCGGGAGATAATTTTGTTTTTCTCCGTAAAGATATCTTGTTACTAAGTTGTGATGAAGAAATCCGACAAGATGTTACCTGAACAAAATTTCGCCTCATCGAAGGATGTCTATAGTTCCAAACCAAACACGGATGATGAATTCTTCGCCAAAAAACTTGCCTCTGCTCGGAAAAATCACCGTGTTTCGTGCCAATTTTGTTAACCTAGGTGGTGAAGATGAAAAGAAGACACGTTCGGTTCGCCAGCAGAACACCATATGGTTCTGTCTTCATAAAGGGGTATATTCCTCTTCCAACATTGATTTCAGGATGTGTCAAAGCCCATTGCGTTCTTTTTGATAGATGGGTTGGTTTCATGGTGAGTAAGGAGCACATAAATACCAACTTGACTCGAGCGCAGCATTATTGATGCCGTCGAGCTTGAAAGAAATCTCCAGCATTAGGAAGGATATCCAGGGCTTGGTTGCTTTCATCTCCGGATGGTGTTCTGACACCCATACGATCATATGTAGATGGGGTGAGATAACTTTCTCCTTGGAGAGTGTGGCTCTCTTGCTGAATCTTCCCAGAATCGGGAATCATAACATCCAATTATCTCGAAAGTGAGGGAAGATGCGGGATGACCTTGCCGCTAAGTTGGGAGATTTCGCTCGGAAAGACTCCACCGCGAAGTCGAAGGATTCTCGTGGGAAAGAGGATGAAAGGTGCCTTTACAACTGGTGGATATCTCAATGGTTTTAGGACGAGATGGAACCTAAAGCAGAAAAAGCTGATGATCTTCACGTTGCGGCATTTTTGGCTCTATGGTTGTCTAGAGACATTTTTGACGCATTTGTTGGTAAGAAGGAGATAAGACCAAAGTTGCTAGTGATTGATGCGAAGTTGGCAAAAGGCGAAGTTCTTCCCATTGGCAAGCTATTTCTTGGTTCCCTGTATGTGCATCTGGATCACCTAGTTGCGAACATGCGAGTTTCGAATGGTTTTATGAAAGTGGATTCATATGTGCACGTTGCTTTCGCAAGCCCGGTTATGGGAACACTTTGAGAAGTATGCCCCAAACCGTTGTCATCGATTCCCGCGAGTTGGGGGTTCCGAATTCTTCGATGGGTGAACAGGCGTCCAAGGGTTGGCATGAGCTTGGTTAGTCTTCTCGATAAGTCGTATGAAATCGGCGCCCATGGGAGCTTGGTCCATAGGTCGGTGACTCAAATTGACACCTTTGCTTCGCTCCGGTCATGTCTTTGTCTTCTGATGGCAATTTGAGCGTTGGTGAAAACTTGTTCATTCAAAGCTGTATGTCCGGTTATATGCCGTCTTTCTTCATGGGGTCTTTCCAGATAGCTTCTTACAATATTGACCGTGCGGCTCGTCACATGGGTTTCGATCAAGGGGTGCCTCTTGCTTACCGGCCGGTGATTCCCAAGGATTCATTGCGTGCCGCCCTCAATGCCAGTGCCCTCGGCGGGTATCCGCCTTCCCTTCTTTCAAACGGGAAGAGTAACTTCGACGACCTTTGGCTATAATGAGTTCCGGTGCGATGAGTTTATTATGATCCAAGATTTTGTAAACAGCGTGGTGGAGAATGTTCGTTGTAAACCTTCCCAGCAGTTTTGAAGAAGTATCCAATGTTGAGGGTTCTCAAGCGAAAGTTTCCTAGCAACTCAGAAAGTCCCCAGGCCAAGGAACGGAGAACGAAGAATCGTCTTTGGCGGGTTAAGGCGATTTCAAAAGATCCTCCCGCAGCTCTCGTGTCTTTCGAGTTCTTCCAATAACCGGTGTATGTGTCGCCTCCTTGTTGGTTTGTCTCAAAACACGTGAATTCTCGCTGAAAACATGTGTCTTGTTTCTTCCAGGGCTTCGATAGTGTTAATGCTTTCGCCGCCCTTGCACGTTGCCAGGAGACGGAAATTTCTTCGAAGAATTCCGGAAGCACTGAGCCTTCTCATAGCGGTGATGAGTCAGATAAAGAAGAAAGTTCGGCAAGTGAGAGTGATTCCTCGGTAGCACCGGTTCTTTTTCGGGAAGTGTTTGGTGAGTTTCGCGCTTCTTTTCTTTCTTCTTTGTTTCTTCTTTTGAAAAATGTCTAACTCAAGTTCGCAGGAGGAACCGGTTCGAAGGACGATTCTGGGGTGGAGCCACACGAAAACTTGTCTTTGGTGACCACTGCCGGTGACTCGGGGATGGGAGCTAGCCAATCGATGGGAACAGATGTGGTTCAAACGGTGGATGATTCCCTGATGGTTGCTGTCGTAGACATAGAAAAAGACCCTTTGCGGGTCGTGAGGCCAGTTGCAGGCGCCATTTTTGATCCCCCGTACTTGGTTCCTTATCCAGGTCATGTCTTTGGTTGGCGGTTTCAAATTCTTTGGCTAAGTATGAGGCATTGTACACGTAATCTGGGATAAGCATGGACATATGGCCACAACCAAGAAGATCGCTAGTCGATTTGCGCTGGTTAAGCGTGTGGAAGAGGCTTTATCTTCCATTGAGGACATGCGTGAGGTGAGGGCCACACCGTTTCAAGACGTTATTGCCGACCGGGAGCACCATCGCGACGTGTGTGTATAAAAGGAGTTCAATGCTTCGTGGTTTGTCGAAGGCCTTGCTGAGATCCAGAAAGTCGAAAGATGCTGGCGATGAAAGCCTTTCGCAGAGGATATTGCACGACAGGAGGTAGAACTCGAAAAGCTTTCCAAGATGCGATTATGAAGAGAGCGGCTCTTGAAGATGCAAAGTTGACTTTTCTCCAAGAAGAGCAGACCACTGTTGGATGATTTTCCTTGAATGTTTCTCATTAAACTTTCATTTAGGTTCTTTTTTTTTTTTTTTTTTTGAAAAACATATTGGATGTCCGGTTTAAAGTTCGAATAGGTTTTGATAGGCGGCTGGTAGCTTTTGAGGATATTGGATTATTTCGGGATGAATGGTTTTGATAATATAACTCGATTATGTTTTGGGAAAGGAATATTGCTTTTATGAAAGTGTGTGCTAGCAATGGGCACAAGACGCGTAGTATGACCGGTTTTATTAAGAACCTAAAAGCGGATCGTATATCTTGCCCAATCTAAATTTACTCACTTCATAGGTTTTTGCAAACACGCCTCTCTCCAAGTAAAAGGCGGCTTTGATGGTAGCATCGCCAGCAAGTCCCCAATCGTTGGTAGCATCTTCAACGAGTCCCAGCTTTTTTTGGTGTAGTTTTAACAACCGGTAACCGGGTTGTCTGCGGTTGAGTCGATTGAGTCGCAAGTCCCCAATCGCTGGTAGCATCTTCAACGAGTCCCAGTTTTTAGGTGTAGTTTTTACAACTAGTAAGGGTTGTCTGGCGATTGAGTCGGATTGAGTCGCCTTCCCTACCATCTTGACATCTGCGTCGAAGAACGAGATCGACAAACTGACGTTGTAGCCGATAGATCAATCCTCCCGTCGTGGTCGCCAATTGTTTATGGGTAAAAATCGTTTCCGCCGATTTTGGTAAATTCGGTAGGTGAGTGAGAAACTGGTTTAAACCCTAAACAAATATGCTGCACGTGAGCACTTTATAGATTCGAGATATCAATCTGTACAAGTCCGGCCTAAACCAAGAAATGGTCGTTCTAGACTTGCTTCGGTCACAAAGTGGAGGAGAAGGGTTGATTTGGGGAGGGAAGCAAAGAAAGGTGTTGAGAACAGAATAATTCTGGGAGAGTAGTGTCTCTACTTGTATCATAAAGTGAAAGCTTAGGAAGCTTGCAAGAGATGAAAGCTTTTTGGAGAGCTTGCAAAGTTGCCTTTTCTGAGAGTGTTGTATTTTTCTCCTGACCGAGACCTGTTGTCTGGTGAAAATAGGTAAGACCTATTTATACAAGTCGATATTGAAACGTACCCTGGCCTCATGAAGGAAGAGAGTAAAGGGTGAAATAATGGGCGGAGGTGGTAACCGCATGGTGTTAATGGGTGAAAACGTTTTCACCATTATTTCCTCATTTATTTGACCGCTTTATTCATATTCACGCTTTCTTAATGTGAGCGTAGTGTACGCCGCAAGTCGTGACCGCCAAACCAAGACCCCGGAAAGCATCCCCCAGTTTGTGTTGATGTCTCGAGTGTTGGTTGCATCTTGAGTGCAAGTGGTGCTGCTAGGGGAGCATGTGGCATGTGCCAATGGCATGTGCGGAATGCCTTTGTTGCGAGTTGCACCTCGAGCGCAAGTGGCAATGCCAGAGCTTCTAGTGGCGTGTGTGGCATGTGTGGAATGCCTTGGTGGTAGGTTGTACGTTGAGTGTAAGTGGCAAGGCATAGAGTTGCTAGTGGCGTGTGTGGCATGTGCCAATGGCATGTGCGGAATGCCTTGGCGGTAGGTTGCACGGTTTGCAAGTTAGGCTACCAGCGTGGGTTTTGGCATGTGCCAATGGCGCGTACGGCCAAGTTGGCCTAGGTTGCACGGCTTGCAAGTTGGGCTACCAGCATGCGTGTTTTGCATGTGCCAATGGCATGCGTGGCCAAGGTTTAATCATAGCCCGTGTTTAGAAAAGCTACCAGCGAGCGTGTTGGCATGTGCCAATGGCATGCTCGGACATTAGGGCCACGTCCTGGTAAGAAAAGCTACCAGCGATACGTGTTGGCATGTGCCAATGGCATGCTCGGCCAGTAGGGCCACGTCTTGGTAGGAAAAGCTACCAGCGAGCGTGTTGGCATGTGCCAATGGCATGCGTGGCCAATTTGGGTCGCGCCTTGGTAGAAAAAGCTACCCAATGAGCGTGTTGGCATGTGCCAATGGCATGCGTGGCCAATTTGGGTCACGCCTTGGTAGAAAAAGCTACCAAACGAGCGTGTTGGCATGTGCCAATGGCATGCGTGGCCAATTTGGGTCGCGCCTTGGTAGAAAAAGCTACCCACGTGAGCGTGTTGGCATGTGCCAATGGCATGCGTGGCCAATTTGGGTCGCGCCTTGGTAGAAAAAGTTACCAGCGAGCGTGTTGGCATGTGCGGCCAATTTTGGTTGCGCCTTGGTAGAAAAAGCTACCAGCGAGCGTGTTGGCATGTGCCAATGGCATGCGTAGCCAATTTGGATCGCGCCCTGGTAGGAAAATCTACCAGCGAGCGTGTTGGCATGTGCCAATGGCATGCGTGGCCAATTTGGGTCGCGCCCAGTAGGAAAGGCTACCAGCGAGCGTGTTGGCATGTGCCAATGGCATGCGTGGCCAATTTGGGTCGCGCCCTGGTAGGAAAAGCTACCAGCGAGCGTGTTGGCATGTGCCAATGGCATGCGTGGCCAATTTGGCCTAGGTTGCATGATTTGCAAGCCTAGGCGTGGGCGCCATTTTGTCATGGCATGGTTAGGGCCAAGGTAAGGGTGCTTGGCTTGGCGTGACGTGACTAGCGTAGCTAGGGCCAAGCGATGCGTTTGGCATGGCGCGGCGTGACTTGCGTAGCTAGGGCCAAGGCAGTGCGTTTGGCATGGCGCGGCTAGCTCGGGCTAAATGTGGTCGGCATGATTTGCCATTGGCATGGAGGTGCGGCTAGCATGGTTGGCATGCTTTGGCGCGTTTGGTGTGGCGGCATGATTTGCCATTGGCACACAGGTGCGGCTAGCTTGGGCTAGGTGTGGGCGGCATGATTTGCCATTGGCACGGAGGTGCGGCTAACATGGTTGGCATGCTTTGGCGCGTTTTGGTGTGGTCGGCATGATTTGCCATTGGCACGAGAGGTGTGGATAGGGCCAAGGTAAGTGTGTTTGGCTTGGCGTGGTGTGATTAGCGTAGCTAGGGCCAAGGCGAGTGCATTTGGCATGGTGCGGCTAGCTTGGGCTAGGTGTGGGCGGCATGATTTGCCATTGGCACAGAGGTGCGGCGACATGGTTGGCATGCTTTGGCGCGTTTTGGTGTGGCCGGCATGATTTGCCATTGGCACGAGGTGCGTCTAGCTTGGGCTAGGTGTGGTCGGCATGACTTGCCATTGACACGGAGGGGAATTAGGGTTTTGTTCGTCGTAACCCTAATTTGAAAAAATACCCCCTATTAATTACTGATTACATGCATTAAATGTCCTAATAAATGTGTCACTGGTGACATTAGGTTATTTTGGGTTTTACGATTTTACCCTTTGTTTAAAAACCACCATCAACAGTAGCACGATAAACCACATAAGTATAGCTCGGGATAGTCTCACATATAAGAAAGAGGAGCATATGTGGAGCTTAATAAGCTTGGTCATCTCTTTACGTAACACTGAGGCCTTTTAGATTACAACCGCACACCTCTTATCCAAAGGTGGTCAAGTAGGGACATCATCGGTGATATGTGGTTGGGCCCATAGTAGGTTACTTTGGTCCATGGATATCCTAACATCGTTCACTAAAAAAAATAATTTCGATATAATTTCATTGGTCGCTTGAGGATACAACTCGAAAAATGAGAGGCATAATATAAGAGGATGTCAAGGCGGAATTGCCAGAAAGGGTTTGTGAAGTGAAGAATAAAATATCTATAAGGTTTTCCTTTACTTTTGTAATGATAAAAAGGGTGAACTTGATATTAATACATATTATATTTAATATTCATATGTCGGAAAATACATAACTGAATAAAAATTACGCTTGTGCCGGTACGGCACGGGTTAAGGCCTAGTTCATTCTATAAAGTGAACTAGTAGAATGAACTATCGTTACGAGTTCATTAAATCATATGAAATACATTAAAAGTTCATTATACAATATGAACACCTATCTCGAGATAATTCTATTCATTTTAAAATATGAACTATCATAATAAACACCTATTAAGAGTTTATTTTACAATATGAACTGCCATAATTAACAGGGGTAGTCAAATAAGATTTCAAATGACTTCCACAGAGTTTCCAAATCTACTGTTAGTCCATAGACATTTTTGGAGAGTCTCCTAATGTCTCTTGTATTGGTTAGAGACTATTTTTTAAGTCATTTAAATTCTCTGAAACTCCATGTTATTGGATTATGATTTTATAAGAATCACTCCAACACCTCAGTTATTCGAAGGAGAATTGAAAGTCATTGATTTGTTATTTTCAGAGATTTGGGGAGACTTTTTAAGGAAAATAGGCATGGTAGAAATCTCCCCCAAGCGGTGATAGTTTGGGAGACTTCGAAATTTGAAGAATTTTTTTTTTTGAAAGTAGGACATTTTTTTTTGTTTTTTTTGTTTGAGGTGATGACCAATTTGCTAATCCAGCCGAACTCATCTGAATTTTGGTATCTTCTCTCTCTTCTTCTTTTCCCTCGTGTATACTGATTGAGCATTTTCTTTTCCACTTCAAAGCACGATTGTTTTTCCCAACCTTGAGATGTTCAGTAAATCCTTTTCTTATAAAAAGAAACCCAACAACCTCCTGAACACGTATTTTACTAAGTATATGGTACTTTGTTAACATTATAACGTGCATGATAAAAAAATTGGTAGATGTTTTGAATTTTTAATTAGATAATATACATTTTTTATCTCTATAAATCACAAAGACTCTTTACGATTCTCATTTTTTTCTCTACAAGTCACAAAGACTGTCTAAAATACCCTCAGAGAATCACTAGAAATCTCTAGATTTCAAAGAATCTCTGGGAGTCACCCAAATAAATTTTCTTCTTCTTCGTCATCATCGTCATCATCTTTCTCTTCTTCTTCATGTCTGCCACTATCATCTTTTTCATCATCGGGTATTGTAAATTCAAGATCAAAAAAAAGGTCTATCGTCATCACCATAAATAATATATTCTTTCATTTCTTCGTCGAAGATTTAAAGGAACCATCTTGATTTTGGGCTTGTAGGATTTAATTCAGATATTATATTTTTTGTTTCGGGAGAATGTAAATTTCTTCTCCGGGTTTTCTTTCCGGAAACCAACGTGTTACCATTTCAGCTTTTTCTTTGTGACGTATCAACTAACCACCCCAGCCCGCGAGTAAGTGGCGGAGAAGGAGCGATGCGCGCGACCGTTTGATCTACTATGATGTCCATGTTTATCTTATTAATTCCAAAGCTCTATTAGTCAATGTTTTTTTTTATTATTTCCAAAGCTCTATTAGTCAACTTAGGTGTAAACCTGTCTCGACCCCTAGGTTTAGACCTGTCTCGATCCATAGGTAATTGGAGTCGAATAATATGTTGTGAATCTAAAGTTCGCCAAATTATATTTTGATCTATCATGAAATCATAGTTTTACCGGTGTTAATTATCCCTAGGATAATCCATTTGACTAATATAAAAAAGGAGATATTTTGGTTGGTCACAAAATGAAAAAATAATTTGGTGTGACCTTGATATTACTAATATGACCTTCAATACCAACTACCACTATACATAAGTATTTAAGTGCCTAAGAGCAACTGCAGTGGTGCGACCATAACCAAAGAGCAAAGAGCAAAAAAAAAACTAAAATTTGGGTTTAGTCCGTGTTGTAACGTGGTGGAGGGAGACTAAAATTTGGTCAGGCGCAACTTTGAGTTACGCCCAACCAGGCGCAATTCCAAATCTCGTCCCATTTTTTTTTTTTTTTTTTTTTTTTTTATATTATTGTTGGGGCGCAACTCAAAGTTGCGCCCAATGTTTTTTTTTTTTTTTATTATTGATGGGGCGCAACTCAAAGTTGCGCCCAATTTTTTTTTTTTTTTTTATTATTGTTGGGGCGCAACTCAAAGTTGCGCCCCATTGGGCGCAATTCCAAATTGCGCCCCATTTTTTTTTTTTTTTTTTTTTATTGTTGGGGCGCAACTTTGAGTTACGCCCCAATCAGGCGTAGACGCAGATTACGCCTGACTATAACTAAACCAAAGACCAAATTTGGTTTGGTTTTTAGTTTTAGTCTAGGATTTACTCGATACTCCACTCGATAGTGTCTCTGTTTTCGACCAAATTTTTAGTTTTGGTCGACGACTGTGGATGCTCTAAGAGCAACTGCAGTGGGCGACTATACCCATTTATTTGGTCTCTGAACCAAGCGTAGCGGGACGGACCAAAGACCAAATCCCAGACTAAATGAACAGTGGGCGATTATATTTGGTCGGGGACCAAAGACTAAACCCAAATATAGTCGAGCGTGCATATAATGTTCGCCCCAAAACCAAAGCGAACTTAAAGTTTACGCCCCACACCCGGGGGATATAGTTTACGCCCACACCAAGCGGGGGTAAAATGTTCGCCCCACCATTTTTTTTTTTTTTGTTGAGGCTTAAGATTATATGTGATCCTGGTGTGGGGTAACATTATATGTGATCCCACACCAAAGCGGACATTATATGTTCGCCCCATTTTTTTTTTTTTTTCTTTTTTTTGAGGGCGGGATAAAGTTTACGCCCCACACCAAAGTAACTTATACTCCCCGCTCGACTAAATTTACTCGCCACCCACACATCACACGATGGACCAAACTAAAATTTGGTCTTTTTTTTTTGTCTTTGATCTTTGGGTTTAGTCGCACCGCTGTGGATGCTCTAAGGGTCAATATTCAATGTAGATCAAAATATAATTTGGCGAACTTTAGATTCACAACATATTATCCGACTTCAATTACCTATACGAGGGCTGCTACATATACCGCAATTGCTCCCGAGCTAAATCCCGATAGGGGAATCCAAAGGCCTTTATTAAACGTTCTTAAGATTGGGATTATTAGAAGTTAAAACTGGGCCCAGCTCTCTCAGTTGGGTTTTTGCTCGGGACAAAGTGTGGTCAACATCGCATTTCCGACGAAGAAATGGGAAAATTTGATGGTAGGGTTCTTTGTCGGAAAAAAATTATCTTTTCCCGCAGGGCAAGTTGCGGTTAGTTAACTGTGGAAGTTCAAGAAGGAGCTAGGTAAGCATCAAACTTCACAGTGAATGCGTATTTATATTAAAAAAATTTGATCATGAAGATCGTAGGCAAGTTCTTGATACTGGTTCATGTACATCTTCAACCATCTTCTTACTCTGAGACCTTGGTCACACTTTATTGAAAATTCAATTTCAGACGTCATGTTGGTTTTCATTTGGGTTATGATTTCTTGGGTTCCACTCCATATGTGGAATAGAGATGCATGGTCTAGGTTGGACATCTAGCTATCTAGGAAACCATGGTAGATGATGACCGCTCCGTGAGGCAAACTAGGTTGATTTATGCTAGAATTTGCATAAAAAGTGACTTTGAATTCTCCTATCTTGCTGGCATACCCTTGTTAATTGACGACAATTTTTTTAATATGACCCTTTATTGAAATTGTCCCACTTAGTCACAGCGCTTATTCCATAATGTGCTGCTTTCCACAGACATTGCTGCGGTCATCCAGCACTCATCTCTGAATTAGTCCCAGCCGGAGCATGCTAAATATAGAATTGTCTTCAAACTTTAGAGCACACTTAACTGAGAAGTTTTCTCACAACTCAGATTTAATTTACTGTCTCTTTTCTTTGACTTGGTCCACAAGGTTGTTGACTCGCTTACTTGTGATAGTAAGGACCTACTTGACTCAGCGGGGCTTCGGTATTAGGAAAAGATAAACAATTACCTATATATTTCAACCGGAGAATCTATCTGCCGAACCGGGCTATTTGCAGTTTTCAATGGATTTTACCGTTGAATAGGAATGGAAGCCACCAAAATGTGAGGTGTCCAGGCTGCAGGGTATTAGGGAACACAACAAAGAACTGTCCAAGAACGAGAAGACTAGATGGACCCCGACCCTAAGAAGGTTAGAAGCACACAATTAGGGTCACTGGGAGGGGATTTGAATAAAGAGAATGAATGGATTGCGCAGGGGGTCAGGTTTTGAAGCTATTATTTGGAGGTCTTTAAAGCACCTCAAATGATATGAATGAGGGGCTAGCTATGAGAACGAATGAGACAAATGATGAGGGTGGCGACATAAATGATCAGGTATTGGGGCAGCGATCGATACAACCACTTCTGAAGTTAATGACATGGATAATCTGGTGCCATCAGTAGTAACAATATTGATGATCTAATGTAGAGTCAATGCAAAAGAAAAATGGTAGACATAGAGATGTTTCAAGTGCAATTGCAGTCGAATTATGTCTAGGGAACATATTACAGTAAGCAAGGGAAGAAAATCTGGTCTCAACCCCTTTAACTGACAGAGTCTAACTTGGATACTTCTCAAGGAGAACGATAAGAAATTAAAGGTAAGCAAGACCTTCCCCTAAAAAACATATACAAAAGATAAGAGAACCGAAACATGAAAAGAATGTCAATCGGACGCTCAGCTCACTGTAAGAGTTCCCAAGAAATTTAGCCTCCTAGCATCCGCCTTAGAGTGCGAAAAATAAAAACTACGAGAACAAACAAAACACAAAACAGTATGAAAACCCAGATTTCATCTTCTGGTCGATAATGAATTTCTCTAATTACTTGTGGTTTGACCTCCTTCCGCAGCTCATCTAATGTTCCCTTACCATCCCATTCTTGCACGCTGCAATTCTTCCCTTCAAGAGCTTTCAACGAAACCAAAGTATTTATGTGCCGAATTGCATTAAAATACTTCAAACCCAGAGAAGCCTCATCCTTAATAATCACCTTCGAAGTCGAAGATTTCTCATCAAAACACACGAGATTTGACTTGTTGTGCCATAGTAGAACTTTATTCTTCTCAGTTATAAAAAATGGATCAAGGTCGTCCCCGACCTTCCTATTGCCTATACTGAATTCTCTTCTCCAACTCCCATTACAGTATTTATTCGATTCCAAATTCTTGTTGTGACCGTTGTCCTTCATAAAGAACCATATGTCAGTACGGTTACTTCCTTTGAACAAAATACGTTTACTTGCTGGCACGTAATGCACAACACATAAACACCCTCTCAATATTTTGAGCCTATAACATTGTTCGACTGAATGCAAGTTATTATTGGATGCACCCTTATGCAGACATAAACAAGGTGGTGAGGGAAGTAATGTGAACTTTTCATCTGCTAAACTGAAACCTACAATTTTCATCGCCTTATAGTCTATCCAGTAAAGAACTCCTTCAACGAGGACACCCGGTGATGGACATAACGAGTAGGTAATCTCTCCTTTATTTCTCCACCCGGTGCCACCACCAAGAGTGTAAATTTCCACATGTCCGACAGAGACATTTCGATCTGGATAGTAGATCCTGATAACTTTGTGTTCGCTAGTTGAATAAAATCCAAATCCACTCACTACTACGCTATTTGCATCGATTGATGTCAACCTAGGGAGCATAACAAATTCTCTTGTGAACGGGTTACAAAGGTAAACTGGATCATCTATAACACCGTTAGGAAGAGTGATGCAAACCAAACCGTTGCATGATCCAACAATGACGTCTTTGTATTCTTCTGACGGGTTCTTGTGATATCTATTTTTGATAGCAGGATGAGGCACCATCTTTACGACGTTATGGTATTTCTGTGCTTTCTTGATAACACTGTACACCTTCTCAATCACGTTATGTTTTGCATAGTAAAGTCTGAAATTTGGTTCTTCTTTTCGGTTTAACCCAATTGCGAAAATTATGCCCTCGTGCATGTGGCCGAATAAACTTTGCCAAGTCTTCGATACTTGTTTGCATTGTAAGGCAGATTCAGCTGGTAGGTGAGAAAGTATTTCCTGAGCTATCTCAGGTAAAAAATTATCCCAATCCAAGTGATTCTTCTCCATCTTCAGATGCAAGTTTGGTACTTGTTGTTGATCTTTATAGGTACATAAGACTCATGCCGTATCTAGAAAGCAGTGATCTTAAATCGACTATGATTAGGAAATATTAATATCAAATTCCAATGGGATTCTCAGATTGAAGTTTCCAAGTCCGGGTAAGCTTCAGGATTCTCGCTTCTCCGGGATCAAACCAAAGTAAAATGTCCAAACGAGGCTTCCAAGCTCTTGTGTTCGCGTTTTTGTGCGGAGTGTTGTCTGACAATGGAATTCCTCAAGATGTTCGCCGGGAATTTCCAACGGAAAAGCAAACTCTCAGGTTAACATAATAAAATACTTATTTTTTTCTGTGACGGAACATATAAATATACAAATTTAGTATGAGCTGCTGGACGGATGTTGTAAGATCAAACCTCACACTATTTGAGCATCCCACAATCATATGCCATATTTGGCAAATGGATGGCCAGTTGGTCTTGCTAAAACTTCAAAAAGTGCCAAATTTAATTGGGCGCATATTATAAGAAAACTTCGCCTGGGGTCAAGGACATGGTCTGAAACCCAAAAATACATGACTGAAACACAACAGAAAATTTGTATCACTAGGGCACACCAAAACATAAAACCCATCATTTGATTTTTATTTTTGGGTTGCCTAGTGGTGTCACTCATTTTTAACCTATAATTGTAATGAAATAACCTTTACATAAACATGAACACTTTACCTTACTTAACTAGTTCTTTGAGCTATTTTGAACTTTTATCTTGTTATGAACCGATGTAAAGTTTTCGCCATAATAATCCCAAAACATAGAAATTTACATCAAAATGTAAGTAGGGGCAATGGTGTTGGAAGTCAACTGAGACATTGGAGTAAACTAAAGGCATGCAATCGAGACATTTCAGTAATTTTGAGACGATGGAGAATTTGAGAACACCGTAGCCAGTGGAGTTGCAATGAAATAGCCATGCATTTAAAGTTTAAACCTCTACGTAAACATGAACATTACTTATTTAGTTTTTTGGTTTTAAACTTTGACCGTTACATATCTTTGTCACATCAATTATAATCTTTTCGTCGTACTCTACGCAAAACATAGAAAATTACATTAAAATGGATATAAGTGTACCACGAAGTTAACTAAGACATTGGAGTAAGCTGAAGACATAATTTTTTTGGTAAACTAAAATATCATATTTATGTCAGTATGAGTCATCTTTTATTTTACAATTGTTTGATCTATCTTTATTATCTCAGTTTTTACTTTTTATTTGATTTTTTCTCTAGATTAGTTTGTATTTTAGAAAGAATTTTGATCCAAGTAGATACTTTACTTTTTGATAATCTCAAATCTCTCACTTAAGACTTTCTTGAAGATCACTTAAAATTTTTGATCCAAGTAACTCCTCAGTTAATTGTTTTTTTACATCATTTTGGCATTTTTGATCATCTTTTTCATTAAGAATTGCTTAGAGTCATTCATTCTTTTCCATTAAGAATTGGCTTTTTTCTTCAATTTTTACACGATTTTTTCTTTTATATTTTTCCTCAACTTAATCTTAAGATTTTCTTTAACCTCTCCTTCAAAAAAAAAATAAAAATTAAAAAAAAAATTAAAAAAAAAAATTAATTGCTAATTTTTTGGATGTGAACCAAGTTCTAGGCTACATGGAAATATTGAGGTGCACACATATTTGGTTGCAGAGTACGGAAAAGCTTAGCAAGAAATTCGTACCAATCTAGTACTTTCTCTAACAAAAAGAACAAAAGTTCTTACTAGACTAAGAAAAAACCGAGTGAAAAAACCGCCAGACACATAACCATACCCAAAACGGCCCCTGCTCTGCTCCCGTGGGGCCCACAGGGACCTATCACAAAATTGTGTCGGGCGGTTTCGCCATAGTCCACATTCTCGGTCTGTTAAGAATGATTACAAAAAGAAATCAAGGCTATTAGCAATCTTGAAAGAAATGCTCAATAATTATAAGGTTGAGGGTGAAGATGACCTTTTTTTTTTTATAACCGTAAGTTTTGGGAACATCAAACCCTACATATAAAACAAGCGCGGTTGTCATGGAGATTGACAAAAAAAAACAAATTTGATCGGTAGAGAATCTGGCGCTAGTATCATTGCTCAATACTTTACAACTGTACTATAATGACACCTGCGAGTGCAAACTCTTTCTGTGGGAATTAAAAGAAGAAAGAGTAATCCGGTACAGGTGTCATTAAAACTGGAGGTGTTTCACTGACTATTATACCTATCCCCAAAATCTATGTTTATTTCTACAGTCGTTCTGCACGTACCGTGTAGATGAACGATTCAAAAAGCCCCCTCACACGGGGCGGGTCCCACGTGGTAGGGAATTAGCGAGGGGTGGGGTCATTGGAAAGTCTGTGAGAAGCTCGGTTTTGGCTTAGTTTTGCTCGGAACGTTAGGAATTTTTGTTATTTCTATCAATCAGTAACATGACACCTATCAGGGAATGATGAGTCATTTACGGCCCATAGTCGGTCTCGGCAGAACAACCATAAAACAATAATTTTGCTATACATATTGGGGAAAGGAGTGTAAGAAGCCCGCATTAAAAAATAAAAGAATTTAACTATTCAATAAAAAAATAACAATAATTGTAGGTTATTTGAAACACAAAATTGGTCAAAAAGACCAAAATCAACAATTCCTGGGTGAAAAAGACACTTAGGTTTTGATACTGTTTAAATAGCCAAAAATTAAAAGATATCATTTAAATGGACAAAAATTTAAAAATAGGCGGGGATGTAACTCAGTTTCATCCTGTCCATTTTCAAATATTTTTTTCTTATTTTTATTTTACACGGGGATGCATCCAGTTTCATCCTTGCTATTTTTTAAGTATAAGCCAAGGATGAAACCAGTTTCATCCTTGCTATTTTTTTTTTGGCTATTTCACCCGTACTTTTTTTTACTCGTCCATTTGAACCGTGTTTTAATTTTTTTTGGACAAATGACCCATTTTCTCTATTTGAAACTAATAATAACAAAGCCCAGCGAAAACGAGAGATAATACACCGATTGTGGGTTGAAAACTTGAAATCCTGCAGTCCAACAGCCACAGTGGAGTGGCACCTCCCCAACCTGGTGATTTAGCAGTGGGTGGGCTTAGGGTGGGGCCCTCCGTGACTCTTTCACCGATTAGACCGATCCAGATCGGAAACGGAGAAATCAAAAAACACGTGGCCTATGTTCAAACCATTTGACACCCCCTGCAATGGTCCATTTCCTTCAAACCTTACCCAGCATTTTTTAAGGAACCGTTTTTTGGGGACCAGCCTTTTTTTGGGGGACCATGGTTTTATTTTGGGTAAAGACATTAGAAGTAATTCTAGGTCACCCCATATCTAGTTATTTATTTAATACCTAATCTACCCTCTTTATTAATTTTAGGTTATGATTAGTGAAATGATTTAGTTAAAAACAATTAGTGAGATTAAATTAAAAGATGGGTTTATTATTAGTTGAGTAGAATTATTGTGAGAGTAGAGTTAGAGAAGATGAAGGAGAAAAACATGAAAAATAATTTTTTTTTTCCAATTCACCCCCTTTGAGTATTCAAATGATGGTCAACCACAACCGGAGGTAGAGTATTTGGGTGAACAAGTATGCTCCAAACTTAGATAATGTATGTTGAATTGGTAAAAACTTCCCCAAAAATGTAAAATTTTGAACAGTTCGGTTACTTTATATGAAGAACAAGTAACCGAACTCATCTGAAGGTGTAGTTCGGTTGCTTTGTGAGGATGAACAAGTAACCGAACTCATCTGAAGGTGTAGTTCGGTTGCTTGATCCAAACACGCAGGTTACCGAACTCCATATTAATGGAAGCTCTGACATGCAGTGTTATGTTCGGTTGGTTCGCAACTAACCGAACTTTATGTACAAATAAATTTTAACCAAGTGTATAAGGTTCGGTTGGTTCGCAAACTACATGCTTTTGCGATCCAACCGAACTAAGTTTAATAAGTTCGGTTGTTTTCGCAAACTTGAGATTAATTGCACAACCAACCGAACTTAACAAACAAAAATTTCTTATGTTTTTAACCGTAGAGTTCGGTTACATGGCAGTTTTAAAATTTTTGCGAAATAACCGAACAAAGTTGATAGAGTTCGGTTATAAGAGAAATAAAAATAATGGGAAAAACAGTAAGGTTCGGTTACATGACAACTTTTTTTCTTATGTTTTTAACCCTAGAGTTCGGTTACATGGAAGTTTTATACATTTATGCGAAACAACCGAACACAAATCGGTTAAATAACATAGTTATAAAGCATATAGAACCGAACTCATTCGAAGGTGTAGTTCGGTTGCTTTGTGAGGATGAACAAGTAACCGAACTCATCTGAATGTGTAGTTCGGTTGCCTTGTGAGATGAACAAGTAACCGAACTCAGCACTGTAACCTCCATTAAACCTCTCCACAACTTCCATTTTCAACTCATTTGGATGATTACTTCTCATTTTTTCAACCAAAAACAAACGGCAAGTAATGGGTTTGTGAGAATATCTTTGCTAAAGATTTAAATTAAGTTATATATATATAGAGGTGGTGGTGGTTGGTGGTGATGGTGGTAATCGGTGGTTGGCGTTGGTGATAATCAGAGGTGGTGGTGGTGGTGGTGGTAATCGGCGGTGGTGGTGGGAGGAGGTGGTGGTGGTGGTAATCGGCGGTGGTGGTGGGATGAGGTGGTGGTGGTAATCGGCGGTGGTGGGCGGTGGTGATGGTCGGAGGTGGTGGTGGTATTTATCGGCGGTGATGGGCGGTGGTGGTGGGAGGAGGTGGTGGTTATATATATAGAGAGAGGTGGTTATTAGGTTGGTTTTAAATTAAATTAGGTTAAGGGCAAGTTAGTAATTTCAACGCATTAGGACATCCCTTATAACTAGAGGGAAGGTGGCATAATCAAACCATGGTCCCCTCAAAAAAACCACGGTCCCCAAAAAATGGTTCTTTTTAAGCTAACGACATTTCTTTTCACGTGTAAACCAACTATTTGACCCCTGAGAATCAAACTATTATATGTACTTGTGGGAAAGCTAGACCAAACGAGAGAAGTGGAATTGATTGTGGTTTGTAAATGTGCTGACTTCTGCTTCTCGGGAAGTAGAAGATTGCTTCACAAAAAGTTAATTTTTTGACTTTTAGAAGTTGTTCTGAAATTTGACGTCCAATAAATTTCCGACTTCTTAACTTTTAGAAGTCGAAAAGCTATTTCCGACGTGCTATCCAAAGATTCCAAACAAGCTACAAGTTTTAATCGGATACGTTGAATTTGGGCTGATTTCTTTTAATAGAAGATTTGCTCTTAGCATGAGTTTGGAAGATCTGTCACTACAAAAAATCCTAACAAAGGCCACTAAAATCTCGCAACTATTAGTTGTCAAACGATTTTGAAACTAGTCAAAGGCAACTAGTAGTTCCTACATACTTCGGCAACAATCTGACCGCAACTACCTTTTTTATTAGTTTCGGAATCCTCTAGTAACAAATATATGCTAACTACATAAAATACACTAGTTGCCTAATGCTTTGGGAACTAGCCAAAGACAATTGTTAGTTCCTATATTGTTTGGCAGCACGTCAATCGCAACTATTGTTTTCATTAGTTTTCAAACTCTTCGGCTACAAAGATATGACAACTACATATAATGCACTAGTAGCCTCACACGTTTAAGCAACTAAAAACACCAAACTAAAGCCCGATTAGTTGCTTAAACCGCTCTTCAACAACTAAGCTTCGACAATTAGTCGATTGCGTAGTTGCTTAAGCCTTCGGAAACTAAATCCAGCAATTGTGTTTGCCAAAGGTTTGACCAACCAAATACACCAACAAGATTATGTTAATGGTTAAAACACATGTCGACATTTAAGTTAAAAGCTTTTAGTTTTGTATCATAAGACTACCTGGATCATCAGATGGTTCGAATGAGTACATCTGCAAAATATTTCATGCTCAAGGCCCTTTGCATATTATAACCCGGATGACAAGAAATTAGATTAAAGAAAATAGAAGGATTTAATAAGAATTTGCAAAGTTTTAACACTTCGATTTCTTATCACACTCATTCTTGATCGGTTTTTTTGAAAACAAGAAAATGTTGTTTTAAGTCAAAGGAATTTGGACTACTAGTCTTCCCTTTTGAGATTCCTTGACCAGCCGACATCAGGTAAAAATTAAGATGGCAGTCATGTATGTACAAAAGTTTCCACAGTGAAAAGTGCAATTTAGATCCTTACAGCAATCCGGTTAAACTATCGCTCATGGAAATAGTTCAAGAAAACTAGTGCCTTGAAATACTCTTAATAGTTTACAAAAGATTCAAAATAAGAATCATGAAAGACTCTTTAAGGTTTACAAAGATTACAAGTTTGAACTATCCAGTCTTCCCAAATGCGAAGTAGCCAATGTTAGAGTAGCTTCCTAACTCAACTTTCGCGGCGGGAAAAGTCTTAACAGCGAGTAGTGACACCTGTGAATCATTCAAAAACTTGTAAAAATTGGAGGCGTCATAGTTGATTTCTTGCAGCAAATCAAACATTTCATAGTCGCCGTCCTGCACCACATTTCCAGTATGGGATCGGTAGTTTCCCTCACCTGGTCCTCCTCCCCTTCTCCACGGTATATCCAATCGACATATCCCTGCATAAACCCATTCCACAAAATATGTCCATGCACTTCAGACACAATATATCTATTATTGTTATTGCAATCCTTACAAGGACACATAATTTTTTGTCTGTGTTCTATATCCCGACTCGAAAAGTCTATGAACTTTTGGTCTCCTGCAGTGAAAGCATCATTGTCTCTTGGCAGTCTATCCGCCTCTTGTCATTCAAAGTAAAATCTTGGAAATCCATCCTATGAATAAAAATATCAATTCAATGAGCAGTTTTAGATGTAAATCATAAAAATCCCTAAAAAGATAGTCTGAATTAGAGTAATAAATTAAACTTGCTTCAGTAAATTATACGTAATTAGGAATTTTAGTTGGTAACCAATTGCTTTATATAACAAGACAAAAGACAGTGAAATCATCATGACATAATGCACACAAATGAAAATGAGTTAATAGCAAAGCAAGTCACAGTTCAAGTAACACACACAGTGGATTTAATTCATATGGAAGTACATTGCAAGTAGAATCGCTCAGGGTTGTAAAACTTTCAGCTGACGTACTAAGACAAAAATATTAGATGAGAGTATTTGAGATGCAAAGTGGGGAGGGTAACAAGTACAAAATTTACAAAAGAATTCTAAATTTTTTGCTACCAGAGTTGAAACATCAAAATGAAGGACTTGTTTAAATACTTACTGAATGAGGTCTATAAAGAAGTGCAAGATAAATTCATATGGCAGTTAAGAATGCATTGTAATCTAAAAATTGAATTCAAGGATTGATTTATGATGGTAATTAGAACTTATTTGGCTCCATAGATTTATAAATTTTCAAGTTGAAGTGGGCATCACCAAAAGTGACTTGATACAATAAACAAGCCGAGCATAATTTAATTGTGCACTCAATATTCTGTCTAAGAGGAGTTGAAGCACGAGTCATGACATATCTGTGAGCCAACGGAAGCTCAAAAAGATTGAGTCTCAAGAAAGAAACAGGGATAAATTTGTATGCAATTATGTTGCTTAGCTATCGGCACAAAGAGAAGCTTCACAATCCAATAAAGCAAACAAATTTAACTAATTACTTAACCAAATGTCACAAAAGAAAACAAAATAAAAATTCTATGAACTACACCATATCAGTTCCAATATCAAACCAAACATCGTCACTAATTACCTTCAGAAGTCAGTGGTGGTCGATGAGAGGAAAGTTCAGATCCTGCAGCGAGCAAGAGAGCGATCCTGTGAACAGAAGACGATCTACGAGAGTCCGTAAAAAGAAGTGCAGAACAACTATGGATTAACAAAACCAACAGAACAGACAAGACCCAAAACACATAACCATTTAAACTCAATTAGATTACATAAAACGCATTGTTTGTTATCAAGAACTGGTTTATATCTCAACATACATCTGCAAACCAGAACTTAAAAGAACTTGAATAACACATTAAATCTATTACATTTGTTTTGAAGGGCAATGAAATCTAACATTCTAATGCATTAACCCCCATCCCCTGATAATGATTTTAGAGCAAATAACACAAAAGGTAACAATGCCTAAATTAGCAAGACAAGTAGATAAGACAATTGAAACTTAATTCATCAAATCCCGAGACACAAAATTTCTGAGAAACAAGGAGAGATCTTGGATTAAATTGAAAAGTAAACATATAAACAGGCAATTGAATCTAAATCGGTGCCACAATATGTTTCTTAAAAACCAACTATTCCACCTACAATGAAAGCTAGCTTATAGTACCCAAACCCAACAAACAGATAATATGAATCCATCGTATACAAATTCAAAATTTTAGCAACCTATGCAAGTCAAATTACTGAAGAAAAAAAAGCCAAAAGTTAAGGATTGGATGGAAACAACTATGATTTCTTTGTTAATATCAACAATCAATATGATTATAAAATCCGCCTGCACCGGTATTCAGATTCAGAGGGAAACTGATTAAAACACATATCTCAGTGACAAGATTTACCTAGTAAAAGGCAGCACCAACACAGGCCTGTGAGCATACGATCAAACATTGATGAAACTGCCAAAAATTTGTCACATCAGAGCCCTTTCCAGCTCCGCTGGAAACCTGGTAGTGGACAAAAAAAGAGAACACATATCAGTAAAATCAAGAAAGAAAAATTACTCCTTTAACTAAATTGAAGAGAATGGACCAAATTGATATGAGACTATAAGATTTATCTCCAAAGTCTGAATCATTTTATAGTTTTAGAGAGTGTTGAGGGAGTTAGGTTTCAAAATATTCAACAATAACATAAAAATCTAAACCAAAATCACAACCCACACCCAGAAATTAACCGCCAAAGGGTTCTATTCAACAATTTATTGAAAACAAAAACATTACCGAAATCAAAATTAGAGTTGTAAGAAAAAATTACAGAAGAAAGTTACCTTTTGCCCTAACTTTTGTTGGAATCCTTTGATTTTCAATTTTCAACAACTTCTTCATCTAATCGAAGTCAATGAAGAAGAAAAGAGAAAGAGCCCTATGAAATTGAAGAAAAATAAGATGGGGAACCGGAGGAAGCAGTTGTTGAGAAGAGAAATATCAACGAGGAAGTGGTGAGTGGGTATATGAAGATGAAAAGGAGAGAAGTGAGATTGGGACGGAGTGATCTATGTTTCTCCCAGCGTATTATTTGGTGTAGCTGGACTATAAGATAGGAGTACCTCACTGCCATAGATGGAAGCCACCTATCCCCATCAAAGAGATCTGATGACCAAATCTTGAGACCCAAGATCTTACGGTGAAAACCGGCTGCTAAAAATTATCGTTTGTAACAATTAACAGATCCAATTTTTCGCAGTAAAACTTGAGAGGGAAAAAATACCGCCCAAGGAGAATGGTGGCGCCAACTTTACAAACTCGAGCGGGAAACACACTTCCCAAGGAAAATTGTGGCGGCAAGTTTGCATTTGAGGTGGCAATCCGTGTGACATTTTGTACGGCTTTCTATTGGCCAGAAAAATATCATACGGATCTGTATAGGAACCGGACCAGAACCGATAAAAAAGAACCGATATCGGACCGGAATCGGCTAAGAGCAACTGTAGTGGTGCGAGCATAACCAAAGATCAAAGAGAGAAACAAAGACCAAAATTTGGGTTTAATCCGTGTAGTGACACTACGGGTAGAAGACTAAATTTGGTGGAGCGTGCATTATAAGTTCGCCCGATGGTGGAGCGTAGATTATAAATTCGCCCGATGGAGCGAGGTCCTGTTCACGTACTTGAAAAAAAAAAAAAAAAAAAAAAAAAGTTTATGGGGCGGAGGTATAAAGCCCGCCCCATTCAAGAGAAAAAAAATCATATCATGGGGCGAAGGTATGAACAACCGCCCCAACATAATGAAAAAAAAAAAAAAACAGGCGAACGTATAATTAACGCCCCACACCTGCACGCCTGTTGTGGGGCGTTAACTATACGTTCGCCTGGTGTGGGGCGTTAATTATACGTTCGCTTGACTAAAAATCTGGGTTTGGTCTTGGTCCCAGACCAAATATAGTCTGGGATTTAGTCGATGGTCGAGGTTTAGTCGATAGTACATCCCACTACGTCTCGTTCTTTTACCAAATATTTGAGTTTAGTCGCCCGCTGTGGTTGCTCTAAGGGAGTACAGGTAACGGTTCTCATTTTTAGAACCGGTGTATAGAGAATGCAGTCTGGGATTCATTAAGATTCCCGACCAAACCGGTACCCAAAGAATCAATGCATATGAACCATTGATAAAATCTATAAAAATAAATCTTGGCCATTAATTTTAGGTTAAGCATAAATCTCTTGTATATCAAAATCACCGGTAAAAACCCGGTACCGGCTAGGACCGGACCTGTATCACTGGTACATGTACAACTCCAGGTACAAGTATAGGTACCGATCCTCAAAATGAGAAACCGGTCAATTTTATCAGACATGTTTACAAATTTATACAATCATAAGAAAGAATCGTCGCGATTCTAATATTTGTTCCATCTCATTGGTTCCAAAGTCAATTTAGGTCTAAGGGAAAACTTTGATTCACGAGTGAGATTTACAATAAAAAGTCTGGTCAAAAGGTAGTTTTTCGTTCATACACTACAAGAAAGTGTATGATTCATTTCCAGGTTGGGGATTTTCCAGTTACTTGCACAAGATCCTTTTGCTAATCCTGGATGACTAACTGTTCAGATTATCTATGTACCAGAACCGATGCTTGAATATATTAGCAAGTTAAACAACTTTTATTGGTTATGATTGGAGGGGTATGCAAGACACTAATGTAACCTCTAATGTCAGCTTATAAGAATTTCATTCTATCCTCTGCGAAAATCACCAAGGTCATTTAGCAGAGAGCAATTAATCGCTTGGAATAGACCTTGGAGACCGTTTTTTACTACTCCAATTCAAATCCCAAAACATCCAATGAGATTGAGTTAGACCGAACAAAGTCTAATATGAATTAATTTTAATATTTAAGCATCCAACGAGATCGAGTTAGACCGAATGGATTCGTAGACGAATGGATTCAAATCTCAAAGAATCCACTGAGATCATTGTTGGTACAAAAGTATTTACCCCAATACTCCTCGAGATGTATGTAGATTGATTGAATCTCCATCGTAGGTCCAATTTTTCCAGAAACTGTTGATGAAAGATGTGATAATTGATGCTGAAAAATGTGAGGGGTACCTGCAAAGAAACTCTAATGCTAAAGTCAGAGGGAGTTCCTAAGCAGGTGAGTTGTGGAGAAAAGGAATAGAAATTATCTACCTTTTGAGTTGGATTTTTTCCTCAATTTATAGGCAAAAACCAAATCTAGTTGTAGTTAACCCTACATTTGTAGTTATCCAAAATAACCACTTAGATTTGTACTTATCATTTGATATTTGTATAAATCCTTGAAGATCCATGTTTATCTTCACAAGATTTAAGTCTATCTTGGAAGATCCTTGTATATCTTCACAAGATTCATATCTATATTTAAAGATCCTTAGCTATCTTTACAAGATTTGTGTCTATAATAAACCAAATCGGGATTCTATAATAATCCATGTGGGTTTCCTCAATAAACCCACAAGTTTCTATAATAAACCAATTGGGTTTCTCCAATAAACTGTATTTCCTCGACATCAAATAGCTTGTGCGGTTCGCACATGCACCATTTCATGGGGGTACAACCAATCATGTTAAACTGAATGAAGTCAGGGATGAATTGAAAATTCTAAGCATCTTATGAGATCAAGTTGGGCTGAAACGAGTTGGAAACGAATGAATTCAAATATTTAGTCGTCCAATGATATCGAGTTAGATCGAACACATTCAAAGAAATGAGTTAAAATCGGCTTGGAATCGACTAAAAAATCGCCTAAAATCGGAAAAACTTAGATTCAGTATTGGTATCGAAAATCACCAAGGTTATTTAACAGGGAGGGATTAATCGCTTGGAAATAAACCTTGGAAACATGTGTAACTACTCTGATTCAAATCCCAAAACATCCAATGAGATTGAGTTAGACCGAACAAAGTCAAAGAGGAATAAACTTTAATCTCTAAGCATCCAATGAGATCGAGTTAGACCAGATGGATTCAAATCTCAAAGAATCCATTGACATGGAGTTAAACGGAAACGAAGTCGAAGGCGATTGGATGCAAATCTCTAAGCACCCAATGAGATTGTATTATACCAAACGGAGTCGTGGGCGAATGAATTTGAATCCCAAAGCATAAAATTTGTTAGATGTTTATAAATAAATTTTAACGAAATAAACACTAGGTAACTAGTCAAGAATCCAATATTACGGTGCAATTTCATTTTCCAAAAATTAGTTATTACAATTCAAAAAGGTGTGTACCAGCTTGTCGTTAGACTTCCCACCACCTCCTTGTAATTTTCCATCTTCAATAAAAAAAAGTTGTGATTTTTATTTAAAAAAGTAAAAAAGGATATACATACAACAATTTTTCAATCAAAAATTCGGATAACTGAGCCACAAAAGAAAAACACATGCCGACAAATATCGGTAACAAGAAAAGTTTCAATTTCTGAATCCAATACATTAAATCATTAAATTTTGAATAATTATATTCAAGCTCACTTTTTATCTTCATGTGAGGTATAGCAAAGCTAAAAATGGCCGATGTTATCGTAGTACAATAGTAAAATCACTAGGTAATGATACCAGTGGCTTGAATTCGAAACTCGCCAGCAATAATTTTCTTTACCGATCAAGAAAAAAAACAAAGCTAAAAATGTAATACGCTTTACCGATCAAGAAAAAAAAAACAAAGCTAAAAATGTAATACTATGAGATAATCACGTGGACTTGGGGACTACTCCCTCCGTCCCTAATTAGATGAGCTACTTGTAGTTTGCACAAATTTTAAGGCAAGGAGGAAAGTGGAGTATATTTAAGTGTTTTTTACTATTATACCCTTATGGGAAATAATTAGTAAAATTTAGAAACGATTTATCTCTTAAATTATACCACGGTTTTTTATAAACTTTATACCGTTGAAAAGCATTTTAAAACACTTACGCAACGAATATAAACATGACTATCAAATTAAAAATATTTCTTATAGAAAAAATAATCAATTAAAAGGGTAGTTTTAGAAATATCCCCTTGGTTAATGAAATAGCTCATCTATTTGTGGACAAAACTAAAAACCAAATAGCTCATCTAATTAGGGACGGAGGGAGTATAAGATAAGCTTTGGTCCATAAAATGAGACTATAAGAATTTATATAATCATAGCACACACACGTAGAAGAAATGTATTCTATAAGATAAGCTTTGGTCCATAAAATGAGACTATATACCCTGGCCCAGTAACATAAAATCCCAACTTCGATCCGTTGACTGGTGAAAAATAGAGGCACAGCATAAACAAAAACGCAAATGCACTAGTTATCTATGTAGCCAGAAGAACCTTGGAGCTAGTGCTCGTCTGACACGTAACCAGGAGATAGTGCACGTCTAAAATGCACGCGTGATTAGCTAGTTCTCGAGATTCTGATTAGATGTCTCGGTTACTTCTATATTATGCTCAGAAGAGAAGGAAAACCTCAACCCTAATCTTATCACATTCTTTCTCCGCCTCCCTTCTCCCTCACCCTCTCTGTTATAAACCCTTCCTTAGTTGGAAATATCACGATCTCCTTTTGTCTCTCTGTATCTATCTCACTTTCAGTCAAAATCATTTTTTCCGTAAGTAGCACTACCAATTCTCCATCTCTATGCGAAGATAGCTCATTATAATTAGACCTGTGAGAGGGAAGCAATGTAACTTATTTTTGTTCTTCAAGGCTGTAATTTTTTTTTTCATTATTTTTGTTTTCTGAGATTCGAAGATCATTACTAAAAAATGACCATAGAGGAATTAATGATAAGAGGAATTGGTGGTGGTATTGTTCATAGTGAAACTGAACAGAAAAATGATTATTTTATTTTTTCCAATAGTCATCCGTAATTAGCCGATGATGGTGATCTCATTTGCACGAGGGTCTTAAGAATCTCTTTTAAGAGATGTCAGTAACACGGTACATCTTCTTCTTCATTAATCATTTTTTTTTACTTGATTTGAATTTAATCAAAACGATGGAAAGAATGTTAATATCAAATTTCATTCTTAAATATAATTACTTGTTATGCGCTAGAGTTTTTTTTTTTTTTTTTTTTTTTTTTTTGACTGGCTTAGGTTTTTTTTGTTAAAGGTTAGATTTGGATTTTATGTTTTCAGTAAACTCTAATCTTTGTATTTGTTTGCAACTAAATGCAGAACTCAAGTTTGTCAATTCCGGAGGGAGGAACCAGATCTGGAATGAGTACTTTATTAATCTCAACATCAAATCTAAATTACAGACTGAATGATGTTAGGTCGCAGCATTATGAATGTCTTAGTTGTTTGAAGCTTGGCCGGTGGTAGTTTAAGCTTCAATTTTTTTTTTTTTTTTTTTTTTTTTTTTTTTTGTAATCTTTTTTGTAATTTTTATACCTAAATGATTATATAAATTTTTATACCTAAGCTTGGCCGGAGTAATATTTATAAATTTCTGTTTTCCGTAGGAATTTAAATTTTGAATCTTATGTCTTGGAAGAATTTACATTTGTGTTTTTGATGGTGGTTTGAAGACCCAAACTCCAGCACTACAATCCAGAAATTTGCATTGGTTGAATATTAATATTTTAATTTTAACATTAATGGTGGTTTAATTTCAATTTTACATTAATGTTGGTTTGAAAACCCAACCTCGTTCACTACAACCCAGAAATTTTCATAGGTTTGAATGTTTGACCAGCTGTCATATTAATTATACAGTAACTGATTACGATGTTGTAATCAATGCCTATATTAACTACCATATTAATTACAATTTTATTAGAAAAACCAGATTAACTACCATATTAATTACAATCTATTAGAAAAACCATCGATGCAAGTGCCTGCCATCTACAAAAAAGTTAGTTGCCATCACAGTTGTGGAATGATTTGGAAACATCATACCAACTAGTAAACTTAGTTGTTGAATGATTCGGTAACTTTCGGCCATCTGCAACTTAGTTGCAGAAACTTACTGCAATTATGACATCAAGACATTTGACTACCATAATATTAATTGCTAAATATATTCGCAACAGGATTTTAATTTAGTTGCCATATGGTATAGCAATTATTCGACAACTATATAACTTTAGTTGTCAGAATATTTGGCAACTTCATAACAACGGCTAAAATTAGTGAGTTTAATTAACTGCATTTAATTAGTCACGTATTTGGCTACTACAACATAAGTTGCCAAAAGTACGTATCGCAACTAGGTATTTATAGTAGTTGCCTTTGCCTTTCGAAACAACCGGACGGCAACTAAAGCTTGGCAACTACCACTAGTTGCCTTTCTCTTTGGCAACAAAAATCTCATATTAGGCAACCAAACTAGTTTGGTTGCCAATGCTCAGGTTTTTTGTAGTGTGTGTGTCAAAAGTTGGAAGTGGATAGCGGGTTGAGGTTTCCAGCATTTTGGTCGTGGAAGTCCTCCTTGTGCAATAATACCCATATAAAGGTTTAGTGGTTTTTATTAGTACCGTAGAGACGTAAGACTTACTCTTTTTATGACGCCGATCCTTGTTGGAAATTTTGGGCTAAAACAGAGGATGAAAAAAAAAAAAAAAAAAACTAAGAGAAATGTTGTACTTCCGTCTTCAAGGCTCGATTAAGATTCTTTTAGACAATTATTTCTACCTTCCCAATATCAATTGGCGATTACAACAGGTATGCGAAATATTGCCGTCAGGATACAATGAAGCCCTATAACAACGTAATTGGATTCAAGGTTTGTACCCCTTGACCCAACCAAGAACACACAAGAATAGAATATACGATGATGCTTAGAAGAGAGAAAACAGAAAGTATTTGATATTTTTCATTGTATGAATGAAAACAAATCATCACTACTTATAGGGAACTCATGCCTATTGGAGATGCCTCTTCATTACCAAAAGACATCAATAGTGCCTTATGGGAATGGATGTGTTTTTTGTGAACCATCACACCCTTTGGAGATGCCTTTTCATCTCCAACAAAAATCCATTGCATCTATTCGGCACCGGACGCTCCCCGTGATAGTGGCAAACCAAAAACGAAAAACGTTTTGTTTTCTATATTATTGAAAATATCCAACAATCTCCCTCTATTTTCAAAAACCAAAATAGAAAATAAAGTAAAACTTACAAAAACCGGAGTGGCTGCATCACTCAAGTGACTGCCTACGTACCCGAGTAGGATCAAGCCAACGTAGTTCAAGCAAAGTTGGGAAATAAGCATCATCGTTGAAAACAATACATAAATGATAGGTATCTTTTGGATTTGAACCTTCACTTAGTGTAAAAAATTCAAAGCCTTATCGAGGTTCAGTGGTGAAACTAGTCTTGAACCAAGTACCGCATGTGATAAAACCGGAATTTCCACACATACTGATTTCAGAGATTGTGTGTTCTGTAGCTCAGCACGTTAATGGCCATGTGCTATATCCTGGATTCATGAGTCTGCTTTACAGAACAGTCTTCTTCTCTTAGGAAACGGCCTGATTTCCATACTCATATAGGTAAGTCTCTTAAGGTGTTTCTGCGATACACCTGTAGACAATAATAGACTTATTAAGGATTAATATCCATCCCTTTTTTCTTGCAGAATCCCTGCACTAAAACAGAAATGAGAAGTTTTTACTTAGTGCACCATAATCACATCCATAGCTTGTTGGTACCACATTGAACCTTGTTTATCCTTTTCAAAACATAGGTTGGGTTTCTGCTATGGGTGATCAACCTTCCTTCACAGACCTTAGTCCCATTTCGTATACTTCATTGAAAAACATTTCCTTTGGGAGACTCTTCATGATAAGTTACGCCAAGTTTTTCTCCGTTTCAATGGTCAACCGCAATTACTCCTTTCTTGAGTAATTGACTTACCGTTCAACGTATAAGACTTGTATGTCTTGACTTTTCATTATAAGTCTTTTTAGAGACGTTATAGATCATAGCCTGAGTCCCAAATAATCAAGACAGCTTGAAATGACTTCTTCCAAAAATGGGATCTCTACAAGTTAGGTTCTAAGCCATTCTTCCTCATTAATTGCATCCATTTATGCAATCAATTTTGACAACATTATTAAAAATGTTCCTATTTAATTTTACAAAGTAATTGTAACTTCTCT
The DNA here is from genome assembly GCA_023531295.1 of Papaver armeniacum. Classification (NCBI taxonomy): domain Eukaryota; kingdom Viridiplantae; phylum Streptophyta; class Magnoliopsida; order Ranunculales; family Papaveraceae; genus Papaver; species Papaver armeniacum. The sequence goes on from JAJJWW010000488.1 coordinate 584,987, forward strand.
AGGAATCATAATTAACATTCACAGTTAATTCACAATAAGTTATTCTAGACTTGCATTCACTAGAGGCATATGAAATTTGTAGGCAATTTACTTGATATTTCAACAAGCACATAATCAGGATGAGTACCTCCTCTACTCATGTCCAATCTTCTACAAATTTATACCCAAAAACATAGACAATGTCTATTTAACATTTTACATTATGTAATGCAAATGTTCATTATTTATGCATCGGTAATATTGTAACACCTCATCGTTGGATATTTGGTCGCGCGCCCAATCTTCCAATACGTTACATATTCACCAGTATTCCATTTTCCTTTTCGATGTCATTTAAGACATGCCAATTTCCAAATTTTGGAACCATATAATTCTTAATGAAAGAATTATGATTTCAGACTTCTAAATTTATAATTCCTACCGCAAAAATTATACCCGTACCAAAAATTATAGTCTCAACAATCATTGGTGATCTCCATTTTGGTTCTCTAATCTTAGAGCATTCATGACAATACTTTTCTAATGTCACGCGACCAAAACTGTGTCATTGAACGACACTTCCTTTATTTGTATCAAGTACCGCATGTGTCAATTTCTGCCGAAACACGGCGCACACCATTTCTAAATAGAAATAAAAAACTTCAAATCCAACGCACTGGTATGGGTACCATCCTTTTGGATTTGGGTCACTTTGAGCACTATAACGATGGCTACAGAAGTTAGCCTTTCACTGCACTCAACAATTGTCTACGAACTAGGAAGATTTTTCATATAGATTCTCCCCCTATTTCGTAACCTTAGCAACTGTCATTGGCCCAAGGAATACAACTGGTATCTACTGGGAAGATTACTGCTACTTGCATTAATTCCTTAGAATTGGATACTAATGTCAGTTGCAGTTAAACAAGGAACTAGAGATGTCGCTCTTCCTTCTGTTGGTTCCATATACTACCATTACCAATTTGCAAAACCATTATGCATTACGTTGATAAGAATGCAGAATGGTACCAACTACCAGCAAATTGAGGTTAACCAGGCTATTGGCCTTTGAATGGAATCCCATTCTTACTTTTGATGCCACTCACCGTAGATAGGTGTTTTCAGATCCATTGATAGATCATTAACTAAAGCAGTTAATTGCTTGGATCCTATTAAACACACTCCATCATTGTACGGCCTCAATCACGGCCATCCATGGAACCTAATTCCAATCCCTTATCCCCACATTTCATGATCAGTGTAAAATGTCATGAGCCTACCAATTCTGTTAAAGATTGATCTATTCATTCTCCCATTGTCATCCAAATATTTAGAAAGATGCGTTGTTTCATTCTTTTCGACAAACGGATGCAACTGGGAAATTCCTATCAATCGACACGGAAGATAAGTGTGTAGTGGAGAGAATATCAAATGCAGTTTGCATTTTCTTCGACTGCTTCTCGCGCATCTTCTCCAGTTAATAAAATAAAATTAAAAAAAGAAAACGCATAGAGTACTTACATGTGGTTTCTTGAGTGATTATCAACACAGGATCTGTACACACAATGGGAACTGATGACGTTGCATCACAATTAATTTTTGAATCATCAAAATTATTGAATTATGCCTTCCCTAACTCCCTGTATAATCACTATAACGGACAAATTTCTTGAAGCCATAAATGTCCCCAATTTTAGAAGACATCCGAACAGAGGGATGTGTCTCTTGAAGAGACTTGTTCTGTCTCATCAGTACCACTTTGTCCTTTCTCCCTTTCTTGTCCTTTCCAAACGTTAAGTCCTGCTGTGCACACGATGTTAAAACAGTGTGAACTTCTTTCAATCTTCCCTCATTTATATTCATTATTGAAACCCAACCTTGACTTAACCGAACCGCTCAAAGTTTCTCTTATTGTGGGATCAGTTCATCCTCCGTTGTCAGAAAAGTAATTGTCTAAAACTGTTGGAAATTTTGGGCTAAAACAGAGGATGAAAAAAAAAAAAAAAACTAAGAGAAATGTTGTACTTCCGGCTTCAAGGCTCGATTAAGATTCTTTTAGACAATTATTTCTACCCTCCCAATATCAATTGGCGATTACAACAGGTATGCGAAATATTGCCGTCAGGATACAATGAAGCCCTATAACAACGTAATTGGATTCAAGGTTTCACTAGTGGAAAATGGAAGTTAAACCACTGCCAGGAAAAGAAGTAATATCACTAAAAACGATTGTGTCCATCAGTTGGAATCTAGAAGTGGTTTTTCTCAAAACGACTGTTTCTGGCAAATGTTGAATTCTTTAAAAAAACCACTTTGTTCAACAGTATCGTGAAACATACTGATGGACACAATGGTTTTACTGGTGATATTTTATTTTAAAAAAATGATATTGATTCAGCTGAATCCAAAGCTGATTCAACTGAATTACTAAAAGATGAATAATGATTTCAAAACTGGATCTAACAAAATTAAATTGATAATGACTTTAGAACCCAATTTGTATTAAAAAGTATATTCAATTTACAATTTCAACTTTCGAATACTGCAAGTTGCATGTCTGAAAAAGTTGGAGACTAAGTTGGAAAACCTTGACCAATATCCTATTACAAGCTTAACAAACCATAAAGTTTCACCATCCATGCCTTCATTTTCTGACAACCTAGCTCAAATCCGGTTCATTGCTCTAGCCCTAAGCTGTAAACAAAAACATACCAAGACTACATCAATTAACAGCAAAAAAGAGTGAGAAAAGGAATCCGCTCGAAACAAGAACCACCTAAACACATACAAGTATCCACTCAAATTGAAATTTGAAGAAAACATATGATTGCAAGTAATTTTCATATGTAAAATATCCCGTCCAAATCTCATGTAGAATTGATATCCTGAAATCATGATCAAAAGCATACACAGTCAATTCGTAGAAGTCTTAGGAGGAAATCCACAAACTTCACCAATTGAGATCCTTACCGAGCAGACTTGCCAGTTGACACTTATAGGGAGGTCCATAGTTGCATCCATTCCAATATATATGATCAAACGTTAATTCCACCTACTCCCCTCTGGAATTTCTACCACCTGAAATTATTAGGAAGGTTATCAGTACAATGACGATTATTACAAGAACCACAATTCAAAATCCGAAACCAAAATTATACTAGCAGCAGGTCGATCATCATTTTGTTTAGGACTGCAAGGCGTCTGTCAATATCTGTAATCCAACGAGCATTCAGTTGTAAGGCGGCTGTTAATTCAACACTATTTATGGATGAAAAGCCACAGACTTTCCAAGTCAAAATTCAAACACCCACATTACTACAACCAACTACGATTGTTAATTTGATTCAAAGACGCGTTTATATAGTATCGAAAAAACGATATATAGTTCAATGACAATTCAAAATGCTAGCTACTAAGTACACTAAATCCATAGTTCACATTTATAGTTTTCATATCCGTTTAATTAGTAAGCAAACCAAATCCATATCACATAGTTTTATTTCCCAAAACAGAGATGGAGTACCACATAAACTAGTGTACTTACCACACAGTTCATGGCATCTTCTCTGGATGTATATATATTGAATGAGATCTCTTAAAATGTAGTTCCCAATATTAATACTACTAGGAAACAATAAGGAATTGAAAATCAATTCTACAAGTCTGCAAATTAAACATATTATATCATTTTGGAAAGAACAAACAACCCTCTACAAATTCTTAGAAGAAACTCATATCAAATTCGGAGTCTAAATGGCACAAAATCAGATGGAAAAATAGGCACAAGTGCTGAATTCAGAAAATTGACTTGACCGTTTGTACGTTCCAAGCTCTATCTTGAAATTACAATTCCAAACAACATGCTATTTTAACAAGCCCTAAAGGACACTATAATGAGACATTTATGGAGAAGAAACTATTAGCTAAAACCCCACCTATACGTGCCGAAACTAGCCTCCAAAAATACTGTCCGCGTAGTAATTATAAATGTTCGTTGACATTCTAACAAATATGCATTTCACAAATCCATAAATGTTATCGAAAATATTCCAAATTTAGCAATTAAAAGTCTTACACTTCAATCAAAATCTCAGCTCATATTGTAAAATCTAATACTACCTATACAAGTGTCATTGGCAAATGTTATTGCTTATAACCATGAGCAGTTCACAAGTTTCCATAAGGCGTACCTTTAGATGGAAAATAAGTTAAGAAAATGAATAGCACCTATGAGCAGTAGCCACCTAAAATTAGCTTGGTACACATGACCACATTAATTCCAGGCAACTAAAACATTTCCGAACTAGTGGAAACGACAAAATGACAAACCGAACTAGTGAATAAACAGGTCAAAACGACAAATTATTTGACCAAGCATGAGAAGAAAATTAAACACGTCAACCTTATACATGCAACCATTCCAAGATTAGTCCAGAATCATCATAACAGCTGCACAAAAGGAGGTTGTGGGTGGGGGTGAATTCTAGGGATCTCTTAGATTAATAACTATTAGTTGATGGCTTGGACCATATAACAGTCTTCTTATGTTTTGAATTATAAATCATGTTAGAACTTGTTTTAGAAATTTTGTCACAAACTTATCTTTTTAAAAGTCTTAACTTAATGAACCATATTCACTCACCTTAGTGAGTGTCCAAGCCATTGACTTCCCTTTGTTTGTAGTCTTTGCTTTCAAATAACAAAGTGCAATCGGTAGCATTTGTTGTCAATCTGCGAAGCAAAATAATTTTAATATTAACTGTATCCTATGACACTACAACATGGCTAATGATAAATAATCACCCAGGGTGACATTTCCAATTAACCAAACTAAAGTAGATGTCTTTGCTGCTTTGAATCATATCACTACATCTCTTTACAGAGAATACTTTTTTCACAATCTAAAGGACTATTTGCGAACATTAGAAGCTTATTATAATCAGGTACACTAACCTTTTAGGTAGTGCCATCAGTGAATTTGCATGCTGTCATGGACGTGAACCAAATTTAAGAAGAATCCTTATTATTAAACCCTCCAAATCAAGCTAGAAACTGAAATAGGATGGAAAAGGCTTTGCTTACCCATGGAATGACCAAAAGCATGAGCATTTCTCAAATCTATATGACCCATTAATTCCAATGCATCCTTTGCCAAATTGATGTCCTGTATCAACAATCCCATCACACAAATTTTCAAAACTGTATGAAAGAAATACATCAAAACCACATATTTGACTCGAGACTCACAGGGGCAGGGGCGGAACTACATCCAGGCTTTTCCTGGCTGAAGCCACCCCCAAAGAAGCCCAAGTTCATATTTCCTAAGCCTATTTTCTCTTTGGGCGGTAGAGTGTGTGTACATTTTTGGCCTAAGCCCGGGGTTAATAAAATGCTCAAGCCAGGGCTAGACTAAATGTCTAGTTCCGCCACCGCACGAGGGACATCCATCTTCATCATGATCCTTTGTTCTTCAACAAACTCCACTTCTACCAATCGAAAACAAACCAAAAAATGGTGAATATGTGTTGTGAAACAATCGGAAAGCGACAAGCGGTGAATAAAGATTGCAATCATTCATGCAACACAAAAAGAAACCAACGCAACACAAAAAAAAAAAACTTTCAATCAAAGCGGTAAAAACACAAATTTCCAGACCATAATCCTAATCTAGTGCCATAAGAAAAACCCATATTTATCAAACAAGCTGAAGTAATGATCTTACAAAAGAAAATCACAGATTAATTCCTAGCTTTATCAAACATGAACATGTTGTGAAACTTCTCCTTTTGCTTTCCTTTGTTCCACTTCTGTAGAAATCACAAAAAAAAAATAACTCAATAAAAAATATAAAAACCTAAATTCAAGATAAAAGAAGAACCCAATATGGATTTAATCATGAATTGATCTTTATTTTTTGTTTACCACCATTAGATTTAGCTGGATTTGAAGATGGTGGTGGAGCTTTGAACTTCTTTCGTGCTCGAATAAAAAGAGAATATACACAATCAAGTAAAACAAAACTAAGAAAACAAACAAATAACGTATCAACAAATGCACAAACCGATAATCTAAAAAAGAGAACCGAGATGAAATCCAAGCTTTTAGGTTTACTAACATCGATTTTTTTTTCATATGAAATTTCAATTTGGAGATGAATAAGTTAATCGTTTGATATATAAAGATGATACTTACCTTTCGATTCATTTTTGTAGATGAATCTTCGTTTTTAGTTGTTGTTGATGATCTTCATCACCTCTTTTTCATCGATTGTAACAAATCATCAAGAGATGATCTTTGTTATGATAGAGAAGAAGATGACGCAAAACCTAATACTAAATTTTTGATTCACAAGAAACAAATTGTGATGATGAAGAAAAAAAATTAAGCCAAACCAGAGAACGAGTTAAAGAGAGAAGTGCAAAATGATAAAAAGATAAAGAGATAAGGTTTGGTTTGGTTTATTTTTGGGCTTTTTGATAAAGTACCCTACTTTTCACATTACACTCAAAAAAATTGCCCCCGTTTTTTAAAAATTTGTTAAAGTACCCTTGTCTTGACCGTTTTATTCAAAAAACGGTTAACGGCAGTTAGCAGCTGTTAACGCTTAGGTGGCAACGTCAAAATGTCTAAAAGGCCCTTCCTACTGAGTTGAGCTGAATCTACTTGAAATGCCGATTCGAGTTAAGTCGAGTCGAGTCAGTACCTGCAACATTACTACCACTTCCATTATCTCTGTAACTTACAACACCACTACCACTAATTCAATATATTTCTTATTAGATTCAATCAAAACTGAACTACAGATATCAGTTCCACTCAAATCATACTTAGCCTTATAACTGAATCAAGACTAATGCTAAAACTTGCTTCTCTGCAACGCCATTCAACTCATACCCGCCACTGCCAAGAGCCCAAGACCCTGTCATAACATACATCTACTTGTAAATGACCAAAGAGCTCAATCACATGAGTTCATCAAACTACCACTATAAAGAGTGACAACCAAACCAAGTTTCAGACCATCAATACCATGTTCTTACTGTTTCTCATCCTCAAGGTATGTCCAACACCAACTCGACTCCCACAACAACATCCTTCTATCACCGCAATGAATTGCGGGTTCAATATCATCTCATCTCAACACCCCGGATATGTGCTCATCTCCATACAATCACCTTCAGATTCCTAAAGCAGCAACCCACAACATCCACTACTTCAACTCCATCATTGCCTATTCTTTTGCAATTCAAGCACACAACCACTGGAGCCAAACCAATTCCTTCTTCTTTGAAATCCCATCTCAATTGTTGCTCTCGGATTCTTCTTTATTCAACGACAAACACTAAATTCATCTCAATTGCAGCTTCCGTTGTTTCAGGTCTAACAACTACCATCAACCCGAGTCTGCAATCTACACAGTTCATCATAACCATCTTGCACCACACAACCATCATCAACACTTCCCTGTTCAGCTCACAACCAACACAAATAAACAGCATCCAAAATCTCCTATTCCTTCTTAATCTTCAATTGCTTGCACCAATTACCATATCTCATAACCTATGCATAGCTATTAGTTACTTCAGTCGCAACAAAATCTGTAGATCCATGAATTTCAGCTCCACACAACCATTCACCAACACTTTCTCTGCTCTTGTACCTGCATCCATAACCATTGCAGATTACCACCAGATTTAAAATAGTGTTCGAACTTGTACAACACCACCACCTTCTCTGTAATCTTCATATGCATTACCATAGAATTCAAACAAAACCCATCAAGACCATCTTCAATTCCCAACTCAAAATCGAATCCAAGAGCAACCATTTTTGTGATTCTTCTCATCAACACTAACAATGTCATTCTTGTCTTGATTCAAGACTCGGCACTCCTGAAATCTCCTCATCAAACCCTAACTCTGAATTTATCCCTTTCTCTGAAACTTCCATTCAATCCACTTATTCTTCTTCTGTATTGCAGACCCCCAAAATGTCTCAAGAACCCTAATTCAGGGAAATCCTCAAATTGAATCATACAAACCGTAATTAAACAATTGATTCAACTCAGATTAAAAAAAAAACATTCACACGCAGATTAATACAAACCCATATTAAATTGATTCAATTTAATCAAATAAGAAAAGAAAAATCCCAAACTGAATCAATAGAAATCATCTATTCATATACAAATATAATTACCCATTTCATGATTTGGTATTCTTCTTCTTCCTGTTGTTATGGATGATAGCTTACAAACCTGTTGCATCGACAGTTTCAGAGAACCCAAATTCTTCATCTTCACCAAAAAACCCTAGAATCATAATACCCGTATCAGAAAAGTACCACCAACAACAACACCTTGGTTCACTAATTTTATTCAATCGATTTCAATGCCGATTAAACCCTGGAATCAAAACCTAACATCAAGAACAACAGGAGGCGTCTTTTTTCTCACTGCTTCTAAAAGAAAGAGAACGAGAATGAAGGAATGAATAGCCTGTATTAGGGTAGTTAAATATGATAGGGTAGCGAGGTAAGTTAACTTGTTTTTTTGACTTGGTAAACGACTATTGACTCAATTTGTGGGCCCAAGACGTGAAAGATAACTGTAAGGGCAGTTTAACAAGTTTTAAAAAAACGGGGGCATTAATTTTATGGGTATGAAAAAACGGGGGCACTTTATCAAAATTCCCTTTATTTTTCTCTTTCCATAGAAAACTCCGACTCTCACAGTAGTTCTTGAATCTCCGATTTTTTACAAAAATACCCCTCTATAAAACTACTGCGTTTGAAACAAGTTTATGTTTTGCGTTTTTTTTCCCAGTAAAACTACTGTGAGTCACGGCACTATACATAACTACAGCCCACCAACAGTAGTTTTTGTAAAGCCCAGGAAGTGGTTAAGAACCCATTTTCCACTAGTGTTTGTACTCCTTGACCCAACCAAAAACACACAAGAATAGAATTGTGATGATGCTTATAAGAGAAAACAAAAGTATTTGATATTTTTCATTGTATGAATGAAAACAAATCATCACTACTTATAGGGAACTCATGCCTATTGGAGATGCCTCTTCACTACCAAAAGACATCAATAGTGCCTTATGGGAATGGATGTGTTTTTTGTGAACCATCACACCCTTTGGAGATGCATTTTCATCTCCAACAAAAATCCATTGCATCTATTCGGCACCGGACTCTCCCCGTGATAGTGGCAAACCAAAAACGAAAAACATTTTGTTTTCTATATTATTGAAAATATCCAACATTCCTCTCCTTAAGAAGATTGCTCACTGAGTTGATGGGGTAGTTGCTGATAGCACTAAAATGAATTAATGGGTACTGGGGTTCTTGAATTAATGGGTACTGGGGTTCTTGATTACAAAGGAAAGAGACAGAAATCTCATTAAAATAACAGTAAAGACAGAGTGATATATATGACAGAAACCCTTATTGTAACAGTTTCTTATCCTGCACCGCACTATACACTTATCCTGCACCACTGCACAATACTTGTCCTCCATACAATACAAGTACTCAAACTGCATCAATAGTTGCGGATGCAGGGATCTACAGAACTACAGTTACCACAACTGAAATATAAACAGGGAGGCAATCAGAGAGGTGTCGAAGGGGGATCCAACGGATGCACATGATATGTGTACAGTACAGCAGTGAACTTTGAACATTTTCTGACACACATTGAAGTCCAGAGTTCTGTAACAAAAATTTCATTCAATAGAGCTCAACTTTGTGCAGGTTACACTATTTCATTATGTTCAATATACTGTACATTTGAACTTGAAAATATACAAGTGTTGTATTTCTGTCTTATATCCTAGAGGCAGAGAGAGCGAGAGTTGAACATAATGCGAACACCATTTACAGATAAGGAACCAATCTATAACAGTAAGTTTGATAAGGACGACAATCTATAAAAACAGTCTCTGCTTCACGTTAACATCCTCTGATGCATTAGCCACTGACTCTGATTCACATTCACACAAGGTGTCCTCATCGGCTCATCTTACAAGCTTGTCGATTTATTCTCTGCGGCACATAATCCCCTGCATCAGCAGTACTAGTCACGGAATCCCCTGTATCAGCTTGGTCTTCTTCTGTATGGCACATTTTCTTAACACTACCAATTGGACAAGCCAAGGATTCCTCTTCTTCACTTACAAATGCATCACCAGCATCAGTGGTATAATATCTGTACCCCTCAGATCCCTTAGTTAGCAGCAAAAGCTTCTTTAAAACAACTGTATCTTCAGGCCCATCAGTCAAGAATGATATTTCTTCCTCACTAATCTGTAAGTAACAAAACAGGAAGTTCTTTTAAGACAAAATCACCATTTGACTATTTCTAAATTTGGTACAAAAATTAAAACTACCAATATTCTGAGTGGTACTATCATTGTAAGAGTTGGACACCCAATACCTTAACTACATCTGCTTGGTCCCAAATGCTCATGATTTCTTTTTTAGCAGCCTGAGGTGATGGCAACAGCCCCAATCTCAAATTTGGATCGTAAGAGAGGATACAACCAGCCTTCTTAACTATCATCATAGCAGAGAGTTTTGTTGATCTACAAGGTTCTTCAAACAAGCTCACAGAGCCATAGCAAAAGACGGATGCCTGTACAAAAGTTTTACGAAAAACAGAATGCTTAGTGGCGAAATAGTTGGACTTGCATCAAACAGAAACAGTCTCTGGTTATATGAAGCAGAAAACAGCCAAAATCTAGATAAGACAATTTCAAGTTCCATTACTGGGCTTAAAAATATGTACCTTCTTCAGAAGTTCTTCATTAAGTTCTGATTCACAGAGAAGCATATCTGCACTTGGATTGCAGGAAAACATAAATTCACATTTACCATCAGCGCTCAGTGTTACAAATGCCAGTGCATTTTTTGCTTTGGAGCCAAACCAAACTATAGAATTATCCACATTTTTTTGCTTCAAGATGTCGGACGACATATATCCAAATTCTTCATCCCCTACCTGAGATTAAACATGCGAATCAGCTTAACAGTTAGTGAACAGAGAATGACACGAAAAGTAGCTTCAACCAATAATATAAGAGGGACCTCATAGGCACCTTTCCAACAAATGCTGCTGATCCAGCAGGCCTAGCTATTCCAACAGCAACATTAGCTGGAGCTCCACCTGGTGCTTTCTTAAATGCTGGTGCTTCTGCAAGTGAAACTCCAACCACAGCGGGAACAAAATCAATCAACATCTCGCCAAAGCAAACCGTAAGCGGATCATTTTCCTTACTTTTACCATCACAGTCGACTATCAAAGGACTTTTAGCTACACAAACACATACAAAAAAGATCTTCAGAGACAGAACAAACTCCACCCACAGGTGGGAATAAAATCATTCAACATCTCAGCCATAGAAAACCACAGGAGGATCTATCATTGCAGGTACATAAACGCATAATAGTGAAAAAATCATCAAAGTGATAAATTCAAAGTCCCCCAAAAGTTTATTACAAATTAGAATCAGACATTTAACGAATTAAAACCTAACAATTACCAAACTTGCCTAAATTTCAGGTACGAGAAACAAAAACAACATAGAAACGGAAGTTCAATTCATTTTTTTTGTCAATTGGGAATTCAAGAAAGTTACCTCTAAAAAGAAGAGGGAGAAATTTTTACCTGAAAATCCACTACAGATTCCAATACCACCAAGAACTCCTCCTCTAGCATTAGTAACAACTTCTTCACATACGAATTCTGACCAAAACCATTCTAGGTTTAGGTCTTCACTCCATTTACTACTCGATTCCTCCATTACCACTGAATTTTTACTAGAAAGTACTCAAAAACTTTTGGGATTGAATGAAAACGAAAGAAAAATTAAACAAGAATCTTAATTTTTGGGATCTGATGAAAGCGAAAACAAAAAGAAATGGAAATTGAACTAAGACTCTAAGAAAGAAATTTAATGTTTTGGGCAAAATGTGATCATCAACCAGCGGAAGATGATGTAAAGAATAACCCAGAATTGAAGAGTAGCATCGGCAAAAACCAAAATTCCAAGAAATTGAACAACTAAGAAATCTAAAAAAACCAAAAAATCCATCAACAACAATGAATAATCGAGAAAAAAATGACCTAACAGCTTCCGGATTCGACAAAACCACTAGCGTAAGAATTGAAAGATATAAAACTGACCTAACAAAGATGTAAAGGGAAATGTGGTTCATCTTGGCAAGAACCCTAGAAATGTCGATTTGATTTTGTTATCTGGTTTTGTTGGTTTGGGGTTTTGGTGGCAGAAGAGAAGAAAGAGGGAGGAGGACAAACACATGACTCTCGGAGGACTTTTATTCGTAAAGAAGAGCGGGATTTAACAAGGGGTTCTAGTTCTTTTCTTTTGTTTTTTGTCATGCGGGCCCAGGCCTCAATGTGATCTCCTGGAACGATTTGTCTCTAGTGCTCCGGTTCCTTTGCCTAATTGCCTTAATTGGCTTGAGTTGTTAGTTTTAGTCGAGACGGTTGTTGCCTGCTTTAATTGGCTTGAGTTGCTAGTTTCACGACATATATGTTTTCTTGGGAAAACTGAAACCCGAATGCAGCGGTACATAGGATTACAAAGGGTAATTGGTGATTTGAATCAAACATGGAGAAATAAAAAGACAAATACGAAAGATAAACAAACACACAACCACAACACAAGATATACGTGGTTCACCTTTACAAAGCACGCATACATCCACGGCCAACACCACTAGAAAAACTTCCATTATAATCAAAGACCGTTACATACTCTTTCCGCAACCCAAGACAAGAAGAGTTAACAAGACATACCCATGTAAACCATTGAAGAGACCATAGAAACCAATTCTCTAACCATTCTTCAAACCAGCCTCATGTCTTCACTTTTACACTTTCTTCATGGGTGCTAGTAACATAGGAGAAACATGGAAACACTAGAAACATGGTCTACAAGTTTTTCTCTCATACTGATATTGACCTTCATGGTAGCACTCGATCATTCCAACAAAGAGATGAAGATCCTAAGCACAAGGATTTATCACTTTTTAGGTTGGAAGTCTACACACGTACAACTCCTGTCATATATATATTGAACACAAACTTGGCCACCAGGTATTAGTCTCATATTACGAAACTAAATTTTTTTCTAAATTCTATCAAACCTAAATTAGGAAATCCAACCTAATGTGGAAAAGGCCCAAAACAGGAAACCTAAGGTTTTCCTAACAATCCCTATCTCGAGTAATACTTTAAAGCATGAGAAGTATTATTCTCTTATTAGGAAACTAATCTCTTTTCTAAATTCTATCAAACCTAGATTAAGAAATCAAACTTAATGTGGTAATGATAAGCACATCTCAATGTGGAAAAGGCCCAAAACAGGAAACCTAAGGTTTTCCCAACATGGTTAAGCATGGCCTAAGTTATTATACCTTTCTTCGGAAGGTCTTTTTTTTCTTTGTTTTTTTGATATGTTTATTAAGTTCTGATTCACGGAGAAGTAATTATGCACTTACTGGATTTTGGTTAGGGCTGTCTTAGAGGGAAGAAAGAATATTACTATTTCACCCTTAGTATTTATATTACGTTTATACCCTTTACTATTGAAACGATACTATCACTTTTTATTTTTTATTGATCGGTAAATTAAGAAAGGATTGATAAAAAAAAACGAGGGTATAAAAGATTTATACCACCCGAGAGAAGAACAAAGAACTGAAAAGAAAGAAAAGTTGGCAAGTAACAAGCTACTACCCAGCAACCAGAAAACAAAAGCAAAACACAAAACTCCCTAAAAATTACATAAAATTAAGGAGGATTGAAGTATGCTCTTGGCGAGTTCTCCAATACATCACTAAAAGAAGCATCCCGAAATTCCTAGAACCCGAGACACCAAGTAAACATATCATATTGGGCTTTTAGAATGACTGCGACTTTATTGCTATGCTTACCGGTGAACACCCTAGAATTTCTTTCCCTCCATAAACTCCATAAGATCACTGCAGGGATGATGCACCAAATCTTGGAATAAATCTTTGTATCCTGAGGAGAAGAACAAGCCAATAGTAACGAAACCACATCCACGGCATGGTGAAAAACCACTTTAACTTCTCGATGAAATGCTTCCATATTTTTTTGCAAATTTACAATGGATAAGAAGATGGTCCGCAGTTTCATGTTCACTACAAAACAAAAAATATTGCGGAACCTCTACGCCTCTTCTTCTGAGCATATCTCCAGTAGGCAGACTAGAGTGAGCCAAAATCCGTAAGAAAAATCCAATTTTATGTGGTATCCTTAGATGCCATATTGACTGGAAAACATATGGAACATGAACATCAAAACCTTAATTAGCTAGTTGGTCATAAGTTGAATCTACCGTGAATATTTTCTTATTAGATAGTGACCACTCCATGTCTGCTTCACTCAAATTGAGCTGCAGATGGTTCAAATAAGCCTGCAACCAAGCCATTTCAGTTCTGACATTGGAGTTTAGTCTTCTTGGAAAACCCAAATCCCAGTTGTAGCACCTGCAACTTGAGTAAAACAATCAGAGATAAACAATTTTTTTTCTTGATATGGCGTACAAATTGGGAAAGATGGTACGCAAAGAAGAAGGATAGATTCAGTTGTCCATCCAGAATCTGAATTTTGTACCATTATTAACCAAAAATTCGATGTTGCCAGTGAAGAAATCCTTGCACTTCATAATTCTCTTCCATACAGCTATACCAAAAGAAATACTTGGAAATTTAGATAGCCAAAGAATATCCATATTTTTCTGTTACAATTTTCTTCCACAGAACATCATCATCCTGATTAGTAGCAAATCACAACCATTTAGTAAAGAGCGCCTTATTCATTTTTCTTAAACTATTAATGCCCAAACCACCAAATCTTTTTCTTCTATAAACTACATCCCATTTAACCAAATGCATCTTTTTCAACCTTTATTATCATTCCACAAGAAATCTCTCATCAATTTTGCAATCTTTTTAGCTATTGAACCTAGCATCTCAAA